>CM051242.1:36218677-37418677 GCA_027917425.1 Gastrophryne carolinensis | reverse complement strand
GGATGCTAGCGGAAAATTTCAGGCGCAAGTTGGCACAATGGCAAATTCTAGTGTGCAAACTGATGCTAAGGCAAAAGCACATCCCATTTTGATGACAATGAATCAGATGAAAGCCCAACTGCAACTTGATGCTCCAAATAATGTGCACAAATTCACTGGCGCAACAACCAAGAATCGACCCATATATATAAAAATGTATATATATATGTATAATATAATGTTGGTTTGTTTTTTTTCTTATTTTTTTTATCTGTGTCACTCTTACTGCTAATTTCTTCTGGAAAAATATACGCATATATTGTGTAAGCCATTGATTTAGTAACACAGCCTTGCAAACAGGTTATCAGCAACCATATAGAACGTGATTTTTTTTTTCTTATTGACAAAGTCTAAGGCAAATCTAACACAGGAAGCGCAATTAGCAGCCTCGTATACTGTGCCGGCTTTTTACGTTATGTAAATACAAGACATGATGGCCGCGCTGGAAGCCGTCCAGAATACTTCGCCTAGAAACCAGTTCCATCCGGAGAGACAGGACGTTCTAGAGCGACTAGGATAAGTCGATCACACGGTGCACAAACACAAGGTGTATCATTAAGAAAACAAGGCCACCTTTCTGAGAGGCTGGAATTCCGAGTGACGCAGGCGCGCCGCATAGCTCACAACAAGCAGCACACAAAATACAACACTGCTGGGCTTTTTATTATTGTTATTATGTCAACCTATTCAACTGTGAACAAAACTTTTTCTCTTTACTTTTCTCTGTGCAGTTCTTCAACTTTGTTACCCATTTGATCAGTTTAACATTTTACATGTGTTTACACTGATTGTATCTAGTGGCAGTAAATGTAGTTTAAAGGGGATCGGTGACATTTAACAGGCGTGACAGGGCAGTACAAGATTAACTTTAGCATGGGGCCCAGCCAATGTCCTGGTGTGAATGGTTTCTGATCAAGGCCGTATTTGGTGTTCAAGCCAGGGTTGTTTCTAGGGGAGGGCAAACAGTGCAACCACCTTTAGGGGGCACCTTTATCTCAGCCATCCTGTTTTCTGCAGATTAGTCAGGCCCACTCTTTTTGGTGCCGGCTATAAAACAGGCGCCTCATCCCTCCATATTGGGCTCAGTCATGGGGAAGGGGCACTGTCTGCTGCACATGACACATACCGCTATGAGACAGCAGCACAATGTGATGGGCTAGAAGGGGGCAGAATTTTTTCCTTTGTGTCCTAAACTCTATTTTGGCCCTGGTTCAGGCTTCCCTAGTGCTTGCATCCCCTTTTGTTAATACAGGATGCAGTCCGTGAGTACAAAGAAAAAAAATCTCACCCCTCTGGCTGTCCCCCCACCATACACATGGACCACCCCAACCCCTATATCATATACCCTGCATTAAACCCCCCCCTCCCCCCAGTCCTAAGCATTCTTTTTGTTTTTCTTTTTTTTCTAACTAGCAGTAGCAGTAACGAACTGAGCCTTAAACGGTAGTGCAGTGCTGCACATTATATGGTGCCGGCAGTAAAAGCTTGTTTATAGGCAGGAAAATGGAGTATATATGTTTTATTGTTTTGAACCCTTTCATCTTCAAATTCAACTTAACTTCCTGTGCCATGACAAGTTGTACATGTGTAACTTTTTATGAGGCCACGTTATGTACATAAACATAAAACTGCTTTACAGTGTTATGGAGTGTTATGGTCCAGAGTACCTTGAGTAGTGTGCTTCTATGTTCCCATGTTAGATCAAGGCCCACTAGGAAAAGATGAGTATGTCTGTAATGAAGAGCTCACTGATGGTGTGAGGTGGTAAGTTAGTATAGTGTCCTTGTGGACCTGTGGCTGTATTCTGTTTAAGTTACGCAAAGACCAGGGGTTCCCAACCAGTGGTACCAGTACCACTGGTGGTACTTGAGGTCCTACTAGGTCAGCAATACTAAACTGGCAGAAACTGGGTTTGAATGTGGACGTCGGTGCCAAATCCCTACCCTAATAGCCCCTGGCACCTAGAATTGTAATATGAAGTACTGCACGGACGGGAAGTGGCATTGCAAGGTACACACAAATTTGTCTCTTTGCCCCATCCAATCCTTTCCACCCAGCTCAGCCGCACCTATCCCTGTCCCACCATCTTGTCCCCCCAGCTCTGCCTCATCCATCCCTGTCCCCTCAGCTCTGCACCATCCAGCCCAGTCTCTCTGCCCGATCCATTCCTGTCCTGCCAGTTTTGACCATCCAACCACCGGCCTCCCAACTTTGACAATCATTACTCCCCCCAGCTCTGCCCATTCATTCCTGTCCTAGTTTTGCCCATCCTTTCCTCCTCCCAGCTCTCTCCATCCCTCCCTGCACTTTCTTGTCTGTCTATCCTTCCTTCTTTCTTACAGATTCTCTCCTATTCATCCCTTGTTCCCCGACCTTCCCCAGTTCCCCAGACCTTATTGCCAGTAACATTTTGGGACTTAGTTCACCCCTGTACATGGCCTGCACAGAATGCAAGGGGGTTAAAGCAGTGTGCCGTGGGCCAGAGCTGTAGGTTCTGTGGTGCCAAAAAAAAAGCTTCTGTTTTCCCCAGTGCCCGATATAATTTTTTGGGGTGGGGTCGGGGACAAGCAGCCTTTTTTAGTTTTGTGGAATATGCAGCCCCTCCCCCAGTGTGCTGATTTCTAACTATCCCCCCTCTGCGACAGCCCTCCGTCCGGACCTGCACCTTTCACCAGAAGCCTTTAAATGGACCTTTACAAGAAGTGGTTGAGTGCCCCTGTTCTAGGTGACTGGTGACTAGTAGACTGGCCTGTACTCCATTCTGATCTGCTGCCATCTATACTTTTTACCCAAGCATGATTTGCTCCATAGATAAAAAAAATAACTACAACAAAAGGTGCTGAAAACTATTTATGTGCGTGTTTGTGTGTATTTCATTCACTTTAAATGGTTTTGTGTGTTTTTACCTGGAGTTTAGATGATCGACAACCCCCATGCACCACCTTGATATGATTGGAAAATGGAAAGTGATACTTGATGAAAACAGGTTGGGAAGCTCTACACTAGACGACACCCAATAATTATAATTTTAATAACTATTTCTACTAACACTACTTTTTCCCACTTCCTTTACCGAATATTTGCTCTCACACTTATGGTTATCTGCTTCTGTATTTGGACTGAATCCCTACCTTGGAAATCTGCACCTTACCCAGAATGAACAACCTCTCGCTCTGCTCTCCAACTTCACTCCAGACTAGCAGCAGTTCTATTATGTTTGTTTTATATGTCATTTATTGCTTGCTTTCTACTGGTTTTAGTTTGTATTGATGATGGCGGTGGTTGGGATTGAAAAGACTGGCATAAAGACTTCAGGTAAATCCGACCCAAATTTTGTTGGTTGGACACAATCACAACAGAGGCAAAATCGTCCACAATCCTCCTGGTGACATATGTCCCTGCAATTGGCCGCTCTCTGAACCTGGTCAATTGCAGGGATAGATGTCGCCAGTGGGATTGTGGTGGAGGTAAGTGAAACTGGGGTTTTTGGAGTGGGGTATCCAGCTCCAGCAGTCTGAATGCCCCTCTGTGACATTCACATTGGTGAATGGGTGTTGGACCACTTTAAGTTTTCAGTAAAACAGGTAACCAGTAGAGGGACTCACAATGATGAGCATCCATTGAGGCATTAGTGGAAAGCTGGATGTGATGAGCTGCAGAGTTAAAAATAGTTTAGATAGGTGCTTATATGTTAAATTATGTAGTAGTTGAGTTTAGACACTAAACGGGTGTGCACAGGAACAAGTGCAGAAAATGTTTAAGACCATGGGTTCCAAACCAGTGGTAAATTTACCATAATGGTACAGCCGATCCTATAAGGGGTATGCCACAATGCTGCAAACTGACCCAATCTGCTGCCTGCTATGCAATGTGATTTGCCCCACAATACATTAACAGATCCAAAAGCTTATGTATAACATTCTTGTGCATTATTGTGTGTTTCGTGCAATTTTAATAATTGTTCATTTTGCATACCCAGGTTGGGTTGCCCCCCGCGGACTAATGTGCAAGAAATATCCCCTGAGCTCTGGGACCACAAGTTGGTGAGTACTTATAAGAAGGGTAAACAGGTATTTCAGGATAGCCAAGGTCATTCACAGTAAGTCAGTCCAAGCCAAACACTTAGCTAGGAATACAATAAAAACCAATGGCATTTTTTTTACTACAGCGTAAACAAGAATAAAAAGTTCACAACTTTTCTTAGGAGTAAAAAAGTACCATTGTCTTCCTAGCTCCTAATTTTTTTTTTAACTCTTACTCAATCCAAGCCATGTATTTGGGATCTTTATAGACTGAGGAAGGTGAAATTACTCACAATACCGCACAAGGCAAGGTTTTTAGTGGATACTCATGCTAAATTGCCAACCCAAAAGGTTTTTAGTGGATACCCATATCTTTCTTCAGCCATTCTCCCAAGGCTGGCAAATTGGAGGAAGGACCAGAAAGGAAGGAAGGAACCTTAGAATTCTTTCCATAATTACAGAAAAATGGTGAATATTTAGTGAAATCGCTAGGAGCATTATTAAAAGCAAATTTGGCAAAATCTACATACTCAGACCACTTTTTCTTATGAATCACAAAACATTTTAAGTTATTGTCCTAGGGATTGTTTGGTTCTCTCCGTCTGGCCATTTGATTGGAGATGATAGGCGAGTGACGGAGATACCCAATTATGTATAAAATTCTTTCCAAAAGTGAAAAATAAACTGAACACCATGATTAGATACAATGCTCTCAGGTACCATATGTAGGTAGAAATATGTTTAGTAAACAATTCAGGGGCAGATGGGAGTTGGGGTATAGGAACAAATTGAGCCATTTTACTGAAACAATTGACAGTGACCCATACAAAAGAATTACATTGAGATGTGGGTAATTCAACAATAAAATCTATGGTTCTTTGGAAAGTAACTAATTTGAAGGTCTAAGGTCTAATCTTTTTTAAAGATCTTCCACCTAATTCTTCCTATGTCATTGGTGCCAATATGCACCTTGACTGCTGGTTTTCCCCGGCCCCTCCCAATAATCTATAAGCCTGATCCGCGGCATGCCAAACTCTTGCCCCAGGAAGGCAACACTTTGTTTGGCAATCCTGGTATTTGTGACAGATAGCCCTGTCTGTTCCCCCTAATAATGGAGTCATCCACAACCAGCACCTGTTCTTCCATTTCCCTTCCCCTCCTTACTGGAGCAGACAGTGGTGCTGTCTTGCTGCAGCTGTGCCACCCCCAAGCTAACATCCTCCTCATCTGTTAAAACGGGCAAAATTGTTGGGGTGGTGGCAGCTCAGGGCTTGTCTCCCTGTAACTTTTACCCCTACCCCTCCTGTTATTTAACTTCCTGCTTCATCAACCTGTTTTTCCTGTACCACCATGCTACCATCCTCCCCATCCTCTAACCAAGAGTGCGCCTGCTCAGTGAGCACCAGACTTTCCAGCATATCAATGTGTCTTAGGCCCTTATTTATGAAGGAATAGCGACAGGTAGCGACTGGTGAGCGACCGGTAATGACGGGCACCGCCACGAGAACGCCGGCTCCCCACCACAATCACACATTTATCAAGCCGATCCTGCTTAGCGACTGAGATAGCGCCATATAGCGACTCATTCATCATTATTCCAGCCTCAGCCCACAGCGCCAGTGTCCGACCTTGAACAGCGACAGGTATGACCTCTCGCTACCTGGCGCTCTCCAATGCATTTCAATGGAACAATCTTTAAATATTAATAATTAATTGTTATTAATGTTTTTTTTTTTTGTTTTTTTTTTTAATGTGAAAAATTATGTGACCACTTCTGCCATGTTAGATAATTTTTTTAAGTTTAAAAAAAAAAAAATTGTGCAGAATTGATATTACAGGTCTGATATTATTGTATTCATATTACTAAATTCTTAAAAAATTTTTTTTTTTTGGTTTCCAAAAATATGGTCGTTTGGGGGTTAAAAAACTACTTTTAACACATCGCCGCCAGCACTCTGGGGATTAAACATGCATTTCACAGCGCTTGAATTTTTTGAGCCTGATTTTTTGATGAATATGGTGGGAGCCGGTCGCTCTGACCAGTCGCTATCATGCGCTCCCATACATCGCGGAACCTGTCAAATAGCGACTTGTCACCTTGTATTCAACATTACTGCACACCGACTGAGTCGCTGTCAACAACAGAACAACGGCCAAGCGACTACTAGCGGGCGCTGTGAAAATACTGCTGCAGTCGCTCAACTGTCGCTACCTGCCGCTATTAATGAATCAGCCTCTTAGTGTTGCCAGTTGCTCATTTAGTTCCAGAATCTGGGCTTCCAAATGTGCTCACATCTTGCACAATGATATTCACCATCAAACTTCTCTCTTCTTGGTGTACAGATATGCAGCATATACTGAAAACTGCTTGCATAAAACACACATCATAAAAAAATTAAAAATATTCTAAATCTTTTTAGCTGTTTCACTATCTTGACTAGCTTCTCAACGATGGTACCTAAGATAGATATCATCGTTCATATTTAGGTCACTTGCCATCCATTTGCAGGTGCAGGAGGTGAATTTGTTATCTATGGGTTTCATTATGTCAGGGTATGCAAAATATTCAGATTGTTTCAAAGTATCTAAAACTGAGGTAACAATCAAGTGTTTAATAGATTGTTGATAAGATGGAAACCTTGGGAATCTAGTGGTAGGATATCTTTTATACTTAGGGGGTGAAGCTCTGTCTTTACCCAAATCTCATCCTTATCTGTATTAATTCACTTGGTGATACGATGTACGTGGGAGGCTATTATATAGTATCTGAGGTTCATGTATATTATTGTATATTGATAGGCAACTCCTGTTCCTTTTATTCCAATAAAAAAATGCCAAAGATTTGTCTATTGAATCTAAGAATGCTGTTGGGATTTTAATAGGTAAGTTAAGGTTTTTTTTAATTGCGGTAGAAAATACATTTTAATGGATGCAATTCGGGCCAATATATTTAATGGTAGCTTCCTTCATTTTGGTTATATAATCATTCAGAATTTCTAGAAGTGGCGGAAAATAAGAGTTTATCCGGAACGATAGTTAGGTTTATACATAGATATCTCACATGCAATGTGCTTATAGCAAATCGTATTTCTCCTTGATTATTTTCATTTTTGAGTTGTCTAATCTGAAGGGGAGTATTATGGAGTTGTCTATGTTTAATTTAAAGTTGGTTTGTATTGTCAAAACGTTTGAAAATGTCCATTATTCTAGTAAGAGAGTTGGGTCTTCTAGGAGTAGCAGAATGTCGTCTGCATAATTTGTATATCTCCTATTTTTTATTCTTTTAAGGCTTTGGTCATTTTCTACCAACCTAGAATCTAGAATGTCTAGATGTATGTTAAAGAGTAATGGTGATAGGGGCAGCCTTGCCGTGTTCCCTTAGCTAGGGCAAAGGTTCTTTGCCATTTGATTAGAGTAAAGAGCCATTCATTTCTTATGTTAATATTCCTTGGCCAAAGCCAGTTTGTTGTATTGTCGCTTCCAAGAAGGACCAGGAGACCTGATCAAAGGCTTTATGGGCATCTAAGGCTAACATCATGGCTTTGGTTTTATTTTGGTTTATCGATTTTATTGCGGTTATTGCCATGGAAATGTTTTGGTTTAACCTTCTTCTTGGGAAAAAGCTGGCCTGGAAAGGTGATATGATGCCTGGCATCATTTTAATTAGTCTATTGGCTATTATAGAAGCAAACATTTTCAGGTCTACATTTAGGTAATTATTGCATGATGTATGGTCTTTTCCCAGTTTTGGTATAACTAAACTAATTGCAGTATTAATTGTAGGGCTTGGAGGGTGTAAACGGTCGGTATTATTCAACCATCTAAGTGAGTATGGTGATGGTTGGGATTGGAAAATTTCGTAATATTTCAAAGGCAGCCCATCCTGTCCTGAGGCTTTAATTTCTTTTAGTTTAAAAATCACCTCATTCCTTTGGTGACAAACATTTATTCAAGTTTACTGCCAAGTCTCTGCTTGTTTTTGCGATTTTCATTCCCTGGAGATATCTAGTGTGATTTTGGGCTTTTTTCTCAATGTTATACATTATCTTATAGAATGTTGCAAATTCTTACAATATATCTTCGGTTTTGTATTTACTGTCACCGTCATATGCTAATATCTCATTAAATAAAATAAATTGCTTGTCTGTCGTTTAAGAATGTTGCTAGCTCTCTTTCACCAATTTAAGTTTTTGTTATTGATACTTATTTTGTTGATGTTTAGTATTCTAGTCTTCAACTAGTCTTGCTTTGGTTAGTACTTTATATGTAATTTTTGCCATTGTTTGTTTGTGTAGGATATCTGATTTTTGTTGTGAAATGAATTTATGGCTTTCCCAGATGGAGGTGACATCGACATCTGAAGTGTCATTGAATTTAAAGTATTCTTGAATGGAACTTTTCAGGTTGTCTACTAGTTTTTCCTGTTTTAAGATTTCTGTATCTAGGGTCCAGTGGCATTTTATTCGGTTACCCTATCCACTTGGGAGAGTTAGGATGACCGGGGCATGGTCACTACAGGTCATTCTTCCTATTTCACACTTTTGGACATTTAGTAATTAGTAATGTTGCAGAAAAAAGTAGTCTATTCTAGAATATACTTTATGGGCTTGGTTATAGCAAGTGTAGTTCCAGATGTCTAATAAGTACAATTTTCTGAAGTTTTGCCACAAGTTTTATTTAGTGCATTGCATTTATGTATTTAGTCTTCTTTCTTTAGTTTTTTCTTCTAATTTTATAATGGCTTTTTTTTAATAAAGGCAGTTTGACGACTACTTGGGCCATAGGCAGGGCTGTATTATGAGAGGCACGCCACCACAACCTTTGGATTATGGTCTGGTCCAAAAGGCTTTTCAGTCTTTGGTCTGACAGGCCTAGGGTTGCCACCTTGGCTGGTATTTGTTTTTTACTTTACTGGCTACTGGCTGCTATTTTTTTATTTAATGATAATTGAGGATGAGAAAAGTATACCATTCACAAATGCTTGGCGTGGGCACGAGCCCTGCTAAAGGGATAATGGGGATGTGGCCACTGTTTGCTCATGTGCCGTTGGACAGGGAAAGAAGGTGAGTTTTTGGGCGACCTGGGGGGTTTCAAACAGTGGGGCATCCCAATTGGGGAGAGCAAGTATGCCTGTCTCATAGAATCCATGGGAGGGTTTAGGTCCACTTTAAGTTTTTTTTGTGTTGTGCTGACAGTAAAGGTTTGATTTGGTATCTTTTTTTTTGCTGCATGTAAAAAAAATTTTTACTCTCTCTGTGGTCAATTTTACAAACAAAATGGTGTCCCCTGGAGCTGCTGGGTTTTTTTGTCACTGTGCATTGTCAGTTATCAGTTGACTTCAGGCAGCACCACAGCTAGGATTATGGGAAATGAAGCTACGGCTGCTACCCGGAGAAAATCTGTGAGCCAGCGTTTTAGTGGATACAAGAGCAAATTTAAATGCTGACAATGATTCAGTATCATTCATGCAGAGGGGGCAACTGAGTTTTTTTTTATTTTATCTTTCTTTACTAGGTTGCACAGGGGAAGGGAAGGGGTGAGGTTTATTTTGCCACTGTAATATTCGTTTTGAATATTGCCATGGGTGCCTATGGTAGAGGGACATCATATTTGGTCTGGTCACCATCATATGGTTCTAATAACACCCTTTAATTTTCTGTTTAAAGTGGCTCAAAACGCACTCCCCAGTGGCCCTGAAATCTCTAAGAGGCCGATTCATTAATAGCGCCAGGTAGCGACAGATGAGCGACTGTAGCGTGATTTTTTCAGCGCCAGCCAGTATTCGCTGTGCTTGGCCGGCATTAGCTTGATGACAGCGACTCAGTCGGTGTGCGGTAATGTTGAATACGGGCTGGGGGGTCGCTGTTTCACAGGTCCAGCGTTGTATGTGAGCGCCTGACAACGAATGGCCAGAGCGAACGGCTAGCTTCATATTCATCAACAAATCACGCTCCGAATGTGCTGTCGCTGTCCATTCCTTGTTTAAACCCCAGAGCGCTGGCGGCGATGTGTATTAACTAGTTTTTAACCCCTAAACAACCATATTTTTTGAATTTAACATTATACATGTTTTTAGAATCATTTTGTAATATGAATACATTAATCTCAGACCTGTTAGATCAATTCTGCACATATTTTTTTAATTTTTTTTTTTGAGATAAAAATAAATCCTAACATTGCAGAAGTGGTCTCCGATTTTTTGACATTAAAAAAATATTAAAAAAAAAATAATATCAATTAATTATGATTAATTATAGATTGCTCCATTGAAATGCATTGGACATCGCCAGGGAGCGACAGCTCATACCTGGCGCTGTGAGGGAATTTGCAGCGGCGCTGTTCGGTCCAGGCGGCTTCATGATGAATGCCGCGCTAGCCGTCGCTCTCGCCGGCGCTAGCCTCATTTTGCTTGATAAATGCGTCATTATGACCGCCGCCGGGCATACTTGAGTCGGTAGTCGCCGTTAGCTGCCGCTACCTGGCGCTCGTCAGACACTACCTGGCGCTATCGCTTGATGAATAAGGGCCTAAGACTCCAGGGCTGCTGAACTCCCTGTCCCCGAGCCATCCAGAATCAAGAAACCCCCCAGGTTGCCGGGAAACTCACCTTCCTTCCCGGTCCAAGGGTGTATGCATGAGCTGCGCCCGCACGGGTATACTCCCTGTTAGAGGGTAGCAGGGATGCCAGTGCACTAAGATTCTTAGATGAGCTATTAGACGAAGGGGAGGAAGCTGATCCGAGCGTGCTGATTGGACGAGAGGGCTGTGCATGCGCCATAGGACCGGGGAAGGGTGAGTGAGATCGGGCGACCTGGGGGGTTCCACACAGTGGGGCATCCCTGATTGGAGTGCCCCGGGGGCAAGAACCAAGACCCAGGATAGTCAAAATCATGGGTTTTGGTCCACTTTAACTGACATATTCTTTGGTGGTCAAACAGAAGGCGAGGCTAGATCACCCCAGTTAGATCAAATACAGTAACTGTTCAGGTCCAAGAACTTCAGCAAAACAAGGGCTAAGGCAGGAAGACGTAGTAGACAGTTGGGCGGGTCAGCACCAGGTAACAATTGGTTACAATATGTTCATTGATAAAGGTGATGTCGTAATGGTCATGTGATATCGTAACTGTACTATGGAATTCGGATATTGCAGTGATGTAAGATAACATGAGTGTGCATTCCATAGTATTGCGCTGCTTGTTCCATCATGCTACCAGCCTTTGTACTATGAGGTTTGTTTGAAGTTATTTATAGTATATTTATATGATTGGGCAAAGTCATACTCAGGGCAAGTCAGAATGAAGCAGCAGAACTCATAGAAAAAAGCCTAAGGAAGTGTTTTAGGATCATTGTGCAACACACAAGTATAGAAATATTTGATTTCATATGGGACCTTATTGGCCCACCTAAAACTGATCAAGTAAATCAGTCACACTGGAGGTACCCACTAGGTTCTCCAGAGAAATCATAGGAAGGCAACTATTTTTTGTTACAATGGTCATAGCTTTGCATTTCCACCATGCAAATGTTGCCCATTCTATCAGATTTAGTGGTGCTGGCAGAAATAAGGGCCAAATCTGATCCAGTCAGAGTGGATGTCTGTCAGAAGCTACATCAGGAACTGAGTCTGCTAAGCCAGAGTTTAAACCAGACCTTCAGCATCATTTAATGAAAAGCCCAAATCCTTAAAAAAACTATTCATCACCATCTAAAATTACATTATATATTATTATATATTTTAAGTTTTAAGTCGCTTACTTATTAGTCTTTCCCCCACAGGGCTGCAACTCTGTTCAGAGCTCCAGGATACGGGCACCGCCATCTTGCCTCAGAAGCATCACATATTGAGGAGAGGAGGAGGGGGGCAAGTGCAAGGGGACAGGTTAAAGCTATGCTTTGCACAGGCAGAGCAAAGCTGGGGTCAGGAAAGGGACAGCAATCCCAGAATGCAGAGCAGTGTAGTAAAAATACACTTCCTATCTGCAGGCTGCCTGAGACTCGGTGTGGATGTTTAAAAGTTAAGAAAATGCACTAGGTGCAGGTAGGATTATTTTTATCAATGGCCTACTTACCTTACCTGGTTGCTGACTCCCAGAAATCGTGCTCTTGCGCTGCCATCTTGCTGCGCCTATGAAGCATATGTATCTCACAATGCTCCCAGGTGCAGCCTCAAGGTCATGCGGGTTAAATGAATCATTGTGGTGGCATAAGAGTAGCAGATTTTCCGCAGCTGCTGATTGGCCATTGCAGAACACTCATTACGCTATACCCAATCACGGAAGTGAAAGTCCTCCTGACCATCCACGTCAAAGAAATCTGTATGTACGGGGGGGGGGGGGGGGGGGAACATACTATATAGTCTCTTATTTAGAGTGAAGTTCTGGTTTAGGGAGTTAATGATCTTTTTCAGTGGTTCTAATGGATGGTTTTGGTGTTAGGCTCTCAGAGGGACCTTGATAGACTTAAAGAGACAAAGCACAAAGTCTATAATCGGACTGAGGTCCCCAACATGAAGGCAATTAAAGTGGACCAACAGTCAAAAATGAATTAAATCAGACCAACAAAACAAACAGTGCTCATATGCATTCCTCTCCAGGGCTATTTAGATTGCTGCACATAAAAATTCATTTACCTTTTTCTAACGCCTACTGGGATACATTTTAATGACAAGGTGGCCGCTCATGGGCTTGCAGGCCACCTGCAAACAAGAAGTTGTGCTGGGCTTCCTGTTACTATGAATTTCAGTAATGTGAGTTAGGAAAGGAAGCTCAAAAATGGCTGCTACCTTTCTTTTCCAACTGTGCCATGCTGTTGGTCCTGTTTAAGGTACAAGGCTCCAGAGTCTATGGCTGTAGGCTGGGCTAAGGTCCTCAGTGAGAAAGCATTTAATGAGACAAATCAATCGAGTCCATAGCAATCGATTGGGTTTAAGTCCTCAGTTAAAAGGGAATTAAGGAGACAAAGCACCATTCAATGGTTGTAGGCTGAGCTGACGTCCTTTACAAGAAGACACAATACCAGAGTCTGTGACCACACACTGGGCCAGAGTGCTCCAAAAGAAGGTAAGTAAGGAGACAAAGTTTCAGGATCCAGGCCCCTAGGTGTCCTCAATTAAAAGGCAGGAGACAGGAAGAGGACTCAAAACACCAGAGTCCGTTACCATATACTGGTCTTAGGTCTTTAAAGTGAACCAACACCCAGGATTTTGACTATCCTGGGTTTTGGTCCACTTCGGTGGGTCACCCCGATCGGGGGTGCCCTGCTGTGTGAAACCCCCCAGAAAGCCCGAAAACTCACCTCACCCCGCTCCCACGTGAACGCTGCATCCAATCCCCGCCGACGGACAAGCGAGAGGCAGCGACGGAGAAGCAGAGCGCGTCCGCCGCTGCCTCCCACGCGTTCCTCTTACAGGGAGCGCACCCGCGCCGGCCATTCACAAACGGCCAGCGCGGGAGCGCGCACTGCTGGAGGGACGCGCGGGAGGCGGCGGCGGCGGACACGGGGAGAAGGTAGGATTGTGGGCTTCCTGGGGGGTTTCACCCCGCGGACATCCCGATTTCGGATGCCCCGCGGGGAGGGATCTGATCGGCCCGGGAATCTTATAGATTCCCGGGCCGATCCCCCCCTGGGTGTTGGGCAATTAAAGCGGCAACGCGCCAGAGTCCATGGCCATATATAGGGTCAAGGTCCTCAAATTAAAGGCAATTAAGGATACAACGTACCAAAGTTCATGGCTGTAGGCTGAGCTAAGGTCCTCAACAAGTAGACAGTTAAGGATACAAAGCACCAGAGTCCATTGTTATAGACTGGGCTGAGGTCCTGACCAAGAAGGCAAATAAGGAGACAAAGCAAAGAGTCTATGGCTGTAGGCTGGGCTGAGATCGGCAGTCGAAAAGGCAAAGCACCAGAGTTGATGGAAATAAGTTGGGCTGAGCTCCTCACAGAGAAGGCAGGTAAGGAGGCAAAGTATCAGAATTCATCATTGTTGTCTGGGCTGAGGTCCTCAATGAAATGGCAGGAGACAGGGAAAGAGCACAAAGCACCAGAGTCTATAACTGTATACTAGGCTGAGGTCCTCTACAAGAAGGCAATTAAGGAGACAAAGCACCAGAGTCGGTTACAGGAGGCCCAATAACCAAGGCCTGCTGGCAAGGCAAGGATGGGACACACACTATGGGGTTGGTTTAATAATACAAGGCCTACAGGCCTAAATGCATACTAGAAAAATGAAAGTTTTTTAAAAATTTGTGAGACGGATGTCCACAAGGAGTATGAAGGCAGAGTTAATGGCCGAAACTCGTTATGGGGATCTAACAACTACACACTATCCAGGTCTAATGTTCATCATTGTTTTTGTGAGACTGCCTTTCATGATTGTATGTTCTGTTTGGTTTTATTTTTTGATATCTAAAAGGAAGATTTTAACTGCATCCTTTCTGTGCTAACAAATCTTTTTCTGTAAATTTGGGAAGGATTAATGTCTCTCCAGTGGTGCTTTATTCTTCCTCCTGTGGAGAGGAGCTTTGTCCTTGAGACATACATTAATGGTCAAATGTTTGGACACACCTTTACATTCCACGGTAGATTCATATTGTGGAATGCTCCTGCAGGCTGTCCTGAACAGGGACTTTAACCTTAAAACCTATTCCTGGCAGGACATTGACTGACACCTATACTGTATAGCTGTACTGCCCCGGCTACATGTAAATGTTAGTCATCCATCATGCCAAATAAGTAGATGTGTGAAATGAGAGAGATAAACCTCTTCTTAGTAAATCATTATTATTGTTGCACTTTGGGGGTGAGAAGGTCAAGCATGGGAAGTGGATATGGCACTTCCTCTGTACTGCAAATAGCTCTCCATAATAAGCCGACATCAAAGCCTGCTAAAATAGTTGCTCTTAGCTCTCAGGGCACACCATCTCACCCATCAGCAGCGCTGCCTGGTATAAGCGCATGGCTGTGAAAGTAGCACCCACCGAGATAATACAGAGGCGCTGCTGATACAACCTGCACAGCTTCCCTCCATACACAAGTACATCATGTGAAATAATTGGCTGACAGTTCAGAATATGAAGTACTTTGGACCAGGGTCAGCCTTACAATGGCAAGACTGTAGGATGCCCCCATTAGGAAAAAGAGAGACCATGCACCCTTCATTGGATCCCCTACTCCTAAGAACTAAACCCAGGTGATGCCCCCTCCTCCTCTTGTTTGCCTCCAATGAATCCCACTTACCTCCCAAAATATTATCATATACCGATTTAGATAGTTGTGTAAAACATATTATTTTTATCCAGTGGTACAGCAAGAACAAGGTGTCACATACCGTTGGGTTTAGAATCTCTTACACTATGAACTTGTCCATTTCAAACTTATGTATGATAACATAGATCTAGCTAGACATTTTAATTTTTATGGATGCTGGTGTAAACATTGGAGGTTAGCAGTGTCAGAGTCAGTGTTCCTTTGCAAATTGAAATGGTTAGTTAGTGACAATGTCATCTCTAATCATAGAGAAAGTGCCTCCATGGTAAATTAGACTGTTGCTCTTGGATACTTGTACATGGGAGCCAGGGGCTTACCATTGGGTCAGGAGCAACCACATGACCCTGCGGCCTGTGAAAGATGAGATAAGAATGATAATACAAAGTGTTATTATTTCAGGTACTATGCTAAAATAGCAACATAACATACAAAGATGTAAAGGCAAAAGTAAAACACTATAACAAATATATATATATATATATATATATATATTTCCATAATTAAAATATATGTTAGAATTATATTATTTTTCTAAAATATTGTAATTGAACAACAACTGTGCTACTGTTGCCTTGCTCTATAAAGAGCTTGATTATTCCTGCACTCTGCTTGACAGTTGCCACATCCAAGGGAGTTCCAATGCAGAGGCTATTCACTTGCACTATAGGGTCTAGGAAAAACTGAAAAATGTACTTATTATAACCCCAGTGTAGTTTCACAGCTGGGCTTCTAGGTGACTTCCAGTCTACTTGTGCGAAGAAAGAATTTCAGGCAGAGTCAGGGAGTAAATTAACCAGACTTCCCCTTTTTATTAAGTACTTTTCATTCAATAGGGCCAAGTTGCCCACCTCCACTGACTACCTGGTCCACCTTCCAGGAGTCTGTCCAAGTGAGTTTTCCTCCCCATGGTTCGCGCCAAGTGGTACAGTTTCAGGCTCATTAAAGGGGGTACTCCTCCTCACCGACCTCCAAGGTCCACCAGGTAGGAAGTTCTTCTGGAGTGCCTCCTTATGCACCCCCAAGGGTATCCACCAGTGCTCCCTTCTTGGGCATTGGTTCTCAACCTCTCCAGCTTCCCGGCTCGGCATCAGCAGCTCTTCTTCTTCACTCCCTGGGTCCGCTTATATGCAGACTCAGGAACCAATCAGTGCTTGGAAGGGAAACCCCTAACTCGTGTCTAAAACCTCTCTACACCAGTCTCAAAACAAAAATGATATTATATTGTAATAGTGATGGTTAGTCAAACTGTTGATCTGTTGACAGGACGACTTTTTGTAACATTTTTCTGGGAAATGATATGATGTAATCATTTATTCAGTGTGATGTCTTAGTGTGGGACCGGCTCATCTTTCCACTATAACATCCTGTTTACTATTCAGCTACAGATTGCACAGAGACATAAAATAAACATTTGCATTGTGTCTCTCGTGATCTTGTGGCTTTTTAATAAAATGTCAAGAGGCAAATGAGCCCTGCCGGGAATAAAATACAGGTGTGTGTACCATTCCCATAACTGCTTATGAGAACCTGTTTAACAGAACTGAGAGGCAATGATTTATGAGAAGAGATGAGCAAACTAAATAAGTCACTATGCAGACAGAGAATGAGGGCTGGGAGGACCTGGACCGGTTATGGCAACCCAATAAGAATGTTTGGGTTAGTAAAACTGTGAAGTCACAAAAGGACTACCTCCTGTACCCCATGACATGAGGGTATCCCAGTTTGGAATGTGGCCAGTTCCATTAGTAGGCATACCTAAGCAAATGCTGGGGCCTCTTCCGTCTTCACTTAGACTGGGTCATGGATAATTTTCTGAAGGGCTCCACAGGCCTGGTGAGTCAGGTGTCCTAAAATTATTGTGGCTGGCCTTGATGACCAGAAGATGATTGGGACCAGAAGATGACCAGAAGATGATTGGAGCAGCTCAGAAGCTGGAGAGAACCAGAGGACAATTGGCAGCAGCGGAGGACTCTTAGTGGCAGTGGAGAAGGAATCGATGACCAGGGGATGATTGGCAGCAATGAAGAAGGTGGTGAGGGTTAGAGGGCGATTGGGGACAGCTCAGAAGCTGAAGAAAACCAGAGGACAATTGGCAGCAGTGGTGGACTCTTTAGTGACAATGGGGAAGGAATCGTTGACCAGAGGACGATTGACAGCAATGGTGGACACTTCAGTGGCAATGAAGAAGGCAGTGAGGACTGGAGAATGGGATAACAGTAAGAAATGGAGAAGGTGACAGGGACCAGAGGAGATCAGCAGCAGCAGAGAAGGTAGGGAAGACAATAGGACGAATCGTGACCCCTTCTGTCTTCACTTGGGCTGGGTCATGGATGATTTTCTGGATGGCCCCACCACAGGCATTGTGGCATTAAGGAAAACAAAGAGGACTGGAGGGCCCATTAGAGGAGCAGGACCCATGGGTTTCAGCTGACCTGAAGGGTGACATGACTTGGCATATTACACTCAGCACAAAGAGCTAACTGAGACTCTCTCGCCAAAGGGCTCATCATTTGGAGCAGGCCCTAATGTTGCCTTTACCCCCTGCAACAAGCTAGGAATGGGCACCCCTGTAATCACCCCGTAGCATTTCAACTGTTTGGTGCAAGTGTGGTGCAGCAGACTGACAGCCTGCTGCGATCGAATGTGTAAATGGTAATTACAGGGGTGCCCTGACCCAGACTTGTGACTTGTTCAGAGACACAGTGGGATATCCCCGATCTGGAGGGGTTGCCTAATTCTAATTGCCTCTCTCCTAATGCCTGTGCTGCAATTATTATTACTATTGCTGTTCTGCATATGTGTGTAGATGATTTTACCCATCATGCAATGCTTGGGCAGATATTAGAGTCATTGCTACTGTTTTTTTTACAGGCTGACTAAGCAGTTCGAGGTGAGCAGTTCTCCCTCTGTAAAAGCAGAATGGTTTCTTAATCTAACCAATACTTTATTTTGCCTACAGTCATCCTTTTAAAAAATGCTGTGTGCCAGTCCGACGTACGTGGTTCGAAACAGATGACTCCCTTTAAATAAATACATACACGCTCTGAAAAAATTCAAAAAAGTATTTCCACAGGTGTTTCCGAACGTCTTCATCCTCTGGCTTTCTATATATGGGAGGGCTGGAAACGTTGACGCGTCTCACCATATCAAAGCCGGCAGACCTGCATGTTTTCTTAAATTGTATATTTTAGAAATCAGATCAGAAACGCTAAACAAGCCTACGCAGCCTAAATACGTCCTTCTCCAAACCGCACTTGAACGTTAGCAAAATAATGTTTGCCGAGCGGCCTTACGCTGTTACTGGCCCTTTCTTCTGAAATACACTGCAGCCTTTCATGCTCCGGTTCGGGCATTCTGGAGGTAGCAGCTTTGGAGGACAAATGGTATTACATGGACCGGACCCGCGTAGGCCAAGCACAACATTTTCCTAAGAAATTTGTTTCAAAAGCGGAATTTGACCTAAAATATTAAACAGATGAAAACTTTGCTAAAAAGTCACTGGATATTAAATTCAATAGACTGTTTCTTCCGGGTTTACCTAGACACAAACCTGTGCCTTGTTGGTGTTGCTGGGCAAATATAAAGCAGGCTGAATAAAAGCTGGATGAAAGATCCAGCCCCTGACAACCTGCATGGGGAGGGGGGGGGGCAGACAGAGCTGGCTCCAGGGATTTGTGGGCTCCGGGCAACAGAGTCTTAGTGGGCCCCTTGCCCCGAAGTGAAAAAGAAAAGTAAAAAGGGCAAGAAAAACAGAATGAGGGAGAAAAAAGAATAAGAAAATGCAAGGGAGGCAGTAGAAGCGTGAGGGAGGAGAAGAGACAGAAAGGCAAGGAGAAAGCAATGTAAGGAAGTAAGCGGAAGGAAGGAGTAATGGAGGGGAGGGGAAAAAAGATAGAAAAGAGAAATGGACGATGGAAGTAGAGTGGGAAGGGAAGGAGGAAGGTAGAGAAAATAGAAAGGGAAGGGAGGGGAGAAAAAAGAGAAAAAGTTGAGAAAGAGTTTGGGAGAGAGAGAGGCAGTGAGAGAGGAAAAAAAGAAAGACAACAACACCGGGAGAGACCGGGAGGAAGGGAGAAAGGTGAAGAAAGAAAGAAAGAAAGAGAAAGAGAGAGGGAGGGAAAAAGAAGCAATTGGAGAAATAAAAGAAGGAGGAGAGGCCAAGAAAGGGAAAGATGGGGGAGAGACAGGGAGAAAGAAAGAAAGCAAGAGAGAACAAGAGAGAGACATAAAAATAGAGAGAGACAGAGAAAGAGAGAGAAGGGACAGAAGGCAGTGGCAGAAGTGCAGCATGTATAGAAGGGGATAAGGCAGCAAATCTCGGCAGCGTGTATTCCTGGAGCGGCCCTATTTGCATTCTGGCTGCTGATCTTGTACCTGCTGCCGATGTTCGGGCCCCGACCCCATTCTGTTGAGGCTCCCGGATGACCTTGTGTGTCACTCCTGCCGGCGGGACCATGCTCCCCTCTCGCTCGCTGTTACAGCATGCAGTTCAGCAGGTTCTGACCCTTTCAATGGTCATTTGGGGCAGTGACTTCACTCATCTCTTATTTTTAGGGAATGATCAAAGAATAGAATGTTAGGAGAAGGCAAAGGAAAGTGAATTAAGTGGTTGGAGAATGTGACACTTATTTTTGTCAAGTAGAATATGAAAACATCATGGCCATGTCTAGGGGCAGGGAAATGTTTCCTAGAAGGCTGATTATATGGGATAAAGTGGGCGAGAATGGATTAATGACTTTCTTCCCAAGCACATTTAAGCATTTATTTCCAAAGGCTATACCTTCACACCCCATCCTAGGACTCATTCCGATGACCTCTAGTCACTCGCCTACTTCCTAAACGCTGCTCCCTGTCTAGGAATGTCCATCCCTCTATTCAGTTGTAAACATTACCTTCACATACAAATGTTTCATAGGAAGCCAAACATGTTTTGATCCAGTGCTTATCCCCAAGAGGCTTTTTTTTTTTTTTTACAATCATCACTTGTTCTCATTGAAAAATAGAGTTTTTTGAACTTTATCAACCGGTGAGCCATTACTATCCCAAAATGGGTACAATATGCGTGTGTAAATTGCTTGTAGTTTAAGAACATTTGGAATAAGTGTTATTTGTTTTTTTTGCATCACAGACTACAAAACTACAGAAACTACAATCAAATCAATAATTCAGGTTCAGATTTAATTTTTTCACTAGGTACTGCATAAATACAAGGCATATTATTTAGTTACCAACTAACAGACTGGCACCCCTCCAATCTATTCTGAACTCCACTGCTCGCCTCATCCATCTCTCATCTCGCTCCTCCAGTTCTGCTCCTCTCTGCCGATCCCTACACTGGCTGCCAGTCCCTCAGCGAATCCTGTTCAAAACTCTAACTCTCGCATACAAAGCTCTCTCCAACCAGGCCCCTCCCTACATCTCATCTCTAATCCAACAGTATCAACCTAGACGCAGCCTCCGCTCCTCTGCCGACCTTCTCCTGTCCTCCACCCTGGTCACCTCCTCTCACGCCCGCCTCCAGGGCTTTTCACGTGCAACTTCAGTCCTCTGGAATGCCCTCCCGCACCCAATCCGCCACTCCACAACCCTCAAAACCTTCAAAGGCGCCCTTAAAACTCACTAATTCAGACAAGCATATAATCTGGCCTAACCAATCTTCACAAGGGCGCATGCCACAAAGCTCAATACTGACTGTTTGTGATCCTTCCCCCTCGTCTTCACCCCTCATCCTTTAGACTGTAAGCTCGCAAGGGCCGGGCTTTCTCTCCTATTGTATCTTGTATTCAGAATATCCATTGTCAACTCTGTAAAACTGCATTTGAATTAGTATATGTACCGTATGTTTCTACCCTGTCTGTAATTACTACTTTGTAAAGCGCTACGGAAGATGATGGCGCTATATAAATAAACAATAATAATAATAATAATATTACTCTGCAAGAGGAGTGGGCACAGGGATAAACATTTAGGGGACTTCCATTTTATCTAACATTTTGGTTTTATACATAAAACAATTTTTAATACATATTATCCAAAATCTGTTTACATTTCAATTTCAAATCTGTTACAATTATAAGTGCCAAAGTCACTTGTTGAAGAGGGTGTGTTTTTGTCGGGGGTGTTTTTCCTCTCAGTGGGGGAACTGGGATGTCCTGTATTGGGATGTCCTGCTGTGTGTATACCACTAGGTCACCCACCTTCCTGTCGCTCCCACAATTTAAAGTGGACCAACACCCAAGGGGGATCAGCCCGGGAATCTATAAGATTCCCGGGCCGATCAGATCCCTCCCCGCGGGGCATCCCGAAACCCCCCAGGAAGCCCAGAAACCTTACCTTATCCCCGTTCCAACGGCGCATGCGCGGGCCGCGGGCGCATCTCACGCTTCCTTCTAGCAGGGCACGCACCTGTTAGAAGGAAGCGCAAGGCGCGGCCTCCAGCGCGCTCAGAGCCGCTGTGGTTGTCCGTCGCTTGTCCGTACATACCACAGCGGCTCTGAGCGCTCTAATTGGACGAGCGCTCGCGTAGGTGCGGGGTGAGGTGAGTTATTTAGGGCGATCGGGGGGGTTTCACGCAGCAGGGACCCCTGATCGGGGTGCCCCGCGGAAGTGGACCAAAACCCAGGATAGTGAAAATCCTGGATGTTGGTCCACTTTAATTAGTGGTTCTCATAATACTGAATGATAATATGAAAGTTCTGTACACACTGCTTTATACTTGAAATGTAAATACAGTTTTTTCAATCCAGCTTTTCTCTACAACATCTATACCCAGACAGCGCAGCAGTTTTTTCCTTCATTTGTTCCAAGTGCCTCTCGTCAAGGTGCGCTCCCTGGCTTTCAGACCCATCCAAAACATTTGACCTGCCTTCCTAAAAGTAAAGCATTAAATTAGCTGCTTTCTGCTTGACCCATGCCGTCTGTTAGGAGTTGTGTCTTTCATTGACCAGCACTTTGCATTCCTGATGAACCCTGCTGAACTTGCTTTTCTATGCTGACTCCTCTTTCTCAGTCCTCAAAATTAATTCACTCCTTAGAGGACTATCAAGCTAATACAGGCATGAATAAGTCATCCTCTGCTGCTGACAACGCCCAAAGAAGGGAGAAAGTTCAATAAGTCTTTTTAAGAAATATAAAGTAGGCTGAATAACAGATGCAGTCACGTTTAGAATGGAGAGAGTGGTTCCATTTTCTATCACTGGGCAGGCATCACCTAACGCTCCTACTCCATTTATTGCAATGGAGGGGATGTGCTGTGGTCAGGCGTGATGAGCCTGGTTTGGGACACCCCTCCATTGCTATTATTGAAGCAGATTTGTGGGGTCCTAAACAAGGCTCCATGGACCCTGCCATGAGAGGTCACCAGTGCTGGAAATACAGAAACGCTGGCTCGCTGCCATCGATATGTATGAACATGCCGGCACTGCGCGGAGGAGCTGCGGGGTAACACAGATGCTAGGTGGAATGGTTAATTTCTCCAGATTGCTATATAGAATGTCCAGATTCATAGTGGTAAAAGCTGATGTCAAGTCATCCTGATGTAAGTATTTAGCTGGTCAGTGTGCTTCAATGTATGCTGAGGGCTATATTTATGGCATCCTCTGCTAACCTGTTAGATCTATAAGCAAACTGCTGTAGATCCCAGTGTTTTTGAGTTATAGGACACTGATAGGACACTATTAGTTTCCCAGATACTCTAATCACTATTAATGTTAAAGCAACAGGACTGAAATCTTTATGTTTGGAGACTCCTGACTTTTGGAGGATTGTCATAACCGCTGTCTCCTTTAGGCAATTTGGAACTGTACTGTTATCCATTGGTGAAAATATACACTATTGAGAAATGCAGCAAGCTGTTCCCCACATACTTTTTTGCATGATGGAGATTAGAGATTAGCGAGATGGTTTGCTAGAACCAGAGTTCACCCTGAATTTGGTGGAAAACTGGGTTTGTACCAACCGAACTTTCACTGAAATCCTAAATCCCTGTCCTGCTGTCCCGTCCTGTGCCAATCTGTCACTGTCCCGCAGCATCCTGTGTCCCAACTGGGCTTTTGACAGAGCGGCTCCCCACATCAGGGTGTGACCTGTGATGTCAGTGACCTGTGATGTCATAAAAGCCCCTCCCTGTGATGGGGAGCAGATCTGTCAGAACCCAGAGAGATCTGGCGGTCAGTGACAGCAAGCCGTGGATCGGCACGGAACACAGCATGACCCCTTAACAGGTTACAAAGAGTTAAATGTAAAAAAACACAAGCACAAGAGAGAAAACAATATCCCCCCCCCCATACTTACCTCTAATCCATCTCCGGTCTCTGCAGCAATCCACATGCTGTGTCCCACGCCAATCAGACGCTTGCTGACACCAATCTCTCCAGCTTCTGACAGATCGGTTTCCCGCCACAGGGAGGGGCTTTTATACCAGGAGTGAGCTGTTATACTAAGAGTGATCTGGTTTAAAAGCACCTCACTGCAGCGAGAAGCCGATCAGAAGCACTGGATGTTGCTAAAAACAGCAAACGACAGCGCTGGAGGATTAGGACATTGCCCGGCGCTAGAAAAGGAACAGAGGTTAATATTTTTAATTTAATGGAGCGAGTTTGTTGAAAGTTCCTTTGGGACAAGCCCAAATTTCTTGGGGAAATTTAGTGAATTACCTGTACTGAACTTTTAATAACTTTGCTTATCTCTAATAGAGATACTCCATCTGGTCCAGGAGTCTTCCTGGTGTTTAGGCCTAGCAGATGGAGTTTTTTTATTTTTGCTAGAATGAAGAGTATCCATTAGTAATATGGTGGGTTTTCATCCTTCTTTGATGTTTTGATGTTCATCTCCTATTTGAGTCCCTTCTCCTGGAGCCGACAGTAAAACTAGATCTTCTACCAGCTGCTTGTTTGGGGTAACTGGAGGAGAACTCTTCTAGTTTGTGATCCCTTTTAGCCCCTGCCATGCATATCTAGTGGTTCCTGTGGACCATCTTCTCCTGATTTTCTTTTTTTTTTACCTGACCATTTTTTTAGAGGGACACATTTGGAACACTTAATTTGTGACAGCTTTTATCATTAGGTTTAAAGTGGTTAAATTGAAGCTAAAGCCCTTGCTTTAGCCCACTCGCTGGTGTGATAATTAGCACGCAGATGCATGCCCCTAAACTCCTCACTGTTAGGGAATTGCTGGGATTATTGGAAATCAACAGTAGAGATGAGCGAGTAGTGAAATATTCGAAATTTCGAATTTCGATTCGAATAGACCGCGTTACTCGACTACTCGACCGAATATCGAATCCCATTATAGTCTATGGGAAAAAAATGCTCGACACTTGGAAATCTCAATTCGACCACTTGGAGGTCACCAAGTCCACCCTGAAACATCAGAAAATGATGCCAACACTGCTGGAATGCAACTGGGACAGCAGGGGAAGCATGTCTGGGTGCATATAACGCGCCCAAGTCGCACTATTACGCCACTATCACAGCCACTCAACAATACACTCCAAACACAATATAACTTCTACGTAAAGTGAGACAAGACAAGGAAACCTTCTTTCCTCTACATTGCCATGGACCCCAAGCCAAACTGTACAAAAAAGAAGAACAAAATTCTGCACCCCTTAAAATCACGTTGCCTATGACAACCACAGATGGCATAGGCAAGGGGGAAAATAAATAGACCCCACCCCTAATTGTCATTGTGTGTGTGTGTGTGTGTGTGTGTGTGTGTGTGTGTGAGATGTGGTCAGACATGTCCTCTTGTGTCATTGTGTCACCCCAGCAGTAAGGGAAGCTTAAAGGAGGAGGTTTGTTACAGTGTGTTACCCCAGCAGTAAGGGAAGCTTACAGGAGGAGGTTTGTTACAGTGTGTCACCCCAGCAGTCAGGGAAGCTTACAGGAGGAGGTTTGTTACAGTGTGTCACCCCAGCAGTAAGGGAAGCTTACAGGAGGAGGTTTGTTACAGTGTGTCACCCCAGCAGTCAGGGAAGCTTACAGGAGGAGGTTTGTTACAGTGTGTCACCCCAGCAGTAAGGGAAGCTTAGAGCTGAGACCTCTTAAAAATTGTGTGGAGGCCCAAGATCTGAGACCTCTTAAAAATTGTGTGGAGGCCCAAGAGCTGAGACCTTTTAAAAATTGTGTGGAGGCCCAAGAGCTGAGACCTCTCAAACATTGTGTGGAGTCCCACGAGCTGAGACCTCTTAAAAATTGTGTGGAGGCCCAAGAGCTGAGACCTCTCAAACATTGTGTGGAGTCCCAAGAGCTGAGACCTTTTAAAAATTGTGTGGAGGCCCAAGAGCTGAGACCTCTTAAAAATTGTGTGGAGGCCCAAGAGCTGAGACCTTTTAAAAATTGTGTGGAGGCCCAAGAGCTGAGACCTTTTAAAAATTGTGTGGAGGCCCAAGAGCTGAGACCTCTCAAACATTGTGTGGAGTCCCACGAGCTGAGACCTCTTAAAAATTGTGTGGAGGCCCAAGAGCTGAGACCTCTCAAACATTGTGTGGAGTCCCAAGAGCTGAGACCTTTTAAAAATTGTGTGGAGGCCCAAGAGCTGAGACCTCTTAAAAATTGTGTGGAGGCCCAAGAGCTGAGACCTTTTAAAAATTGTGTGGAGGCCCAAGAGCTGAGACCTTTTAAAAATTGTGTGGAGGCCCAAGAGCTGAGACCTCTCAAACATTGTGTGGAGTCCCACGAGCTGAGACCTCTTAAAAATTGTGTGGAGGCCCAAGAGCTGAGACCTCTCAAACATTGTGTGGAGTCCCAAGAGCTGAGACCTTTTAAAAATTGTGTGGAGGCCCAAGAACTGAGACCTCTTAAAAATTGTGTGGAGGCCCAAGAGCTGAGACCTTTTAAAAATTGTGTGGAGGCCCAAGAGCTGAGACCTTTTAAAAATTGTGTGGAGGCCCAAGAGCTGAGACCTTTTAAAAATTGTGTGGAGGCCCAAGAGCTGAGACCTCTCAAACATTGTGTGGAGTCCCACGAGCTGAGACCTCTTAAAAATTGTGTGGAGGCCCAAGAGCTGAGACCTCTTAAAAATTGTGTGGAGGCCCAAGAGCTGAGACCTTTTAAAAATTGTGTGGAGGCCCAAGAGCTGAGCACTTATTAGTGCTGCAGCTACGGCTGCTTTAGTGAGGGGTAGCTGCTGCTGCTGGAATAGGGACAGAAAGACTTCAGTGGTGTATTACCACCTATATACAAAACTATATACACTCTGCTCAAAACGCCTGCTTTAGTGAGGGGTAGCTGCTGATGCTGGAATAGGGACAGAAAGACTTCAGTGGTGTATTAGCACCTATATACAAAACTATATTTTGCACTACTGTTTTGTGTCCTCTGTGCCAACAAAACACTGTTTTATACACGGTGCGTATAGGCACCATTTCACCTTCTGGCAGTATACGGCTGTATAGCCAGGTGTTTTTCTTAAAAATATTTTTATATTTGGCACTACTGTTTTGTGTCCTCTTTACCAACAAAACCTTGTTATATACCCGGTGCGTATAGGCACCATTTCACCTTCTGGCAGTATACGGCTGTATAGCCAGGTGTTCTTCTTAAAAATATTTTTATATTTGGCATAACGCGTGGCCAAAAAAGTAAAACGTCTGAAATGCGGAGGGCTAGCGCAAAGGGACGTGGACGAGGACGGGGGCGCGGAAATGCTGGTGGGGGCACAAACCGCGTTGAAGCCAGTGGGGATACAATGCGTGCTGATGAGGGGCAGCCAGCATTACGCTCATCCAGCTTCCCTGCCTTTATGGGACAGTTATGCGGGGGGCGGGGTACACCTCTGTTAAAGCCTGAGCAGCGTGAACAGGTGGTGCAATGGATGGCCGATAACGCTTCCAGTCACTTGTCCACCACCCAGTCATCCACACAGTCTCACTCTGACCCTCCTTCCTCCCAACCTGGCCAACGGAGTCAGCCCACCCTTGACCCCTCCCAGGACCTCTTTTCGGGTCCTTTTCCAGATGTGCTGCAAGAATCCCAGGAGCTAGCAGAGGAATTTGTTTGTAGTGATGCCCAAACACTTGAGTATCCGCCATCTGCTAGTGATGTGGACCCGGAACCAGCATCTGCTATCATGAGCGATGATGATGAGACGCAGTTGCCATCAAGGGAGGCTGTTGGAATGTCCAGTGGGCAGGAGGAGGAGCAGAGAGAGGAAGTGGAAGAGGAGGTGGTGGACGACGAAATGACCAACCCCACTTGGACAGGGGTGATGTCCAGCGGGGAAAGCAGTGGAGATGCGGTCTGCGCATCACCGAATAAGGCAGCAAGAGGCAGAGGACAGTCCAGAGGCAGAGGACAGTCCAGACAGAGAAGGCAGGCCACAGCCAGCAGGGCCGAAGCTCTTCCCGGCAGCAGGCAGTCGCGCGAAGCTCCCCCATCGAGGCCTCGTACTTCTGTGGTGTGGAGATTTTTTAATGTTTGCGCGGATGACAAACTGAGCGCGGTTTGCGCAATCTGCCACTCAAAACTGAGTAGGGGCTCTGAGAAGAGCAATCTGACCACCTCAGGCATGCGCCGTCACTTGGAATTCAAGCACTGGGCTGAGTGGGAGAGAGCAAACGCAATACAACCTGCGCCCGGTCTTGCTGCCACTGCCTCTTCCCCTTTGTTGTGTGCTGCCACTGCGGTCCAGACCTCCAGCCAGGACACCTCCACATCTGCCTCTGCCTCGGCTACTTTGGGGCCTTCTCCTTCAGCCCCCCCTTCCCCCGCATCTTCGTCTGCACCTTCCATCTCCTCGTCCCATCAACTGTCCATCTCGCAGGCGTTCAACCGCAGGCGGAAGTACGCCTCCAGTCACCCCCAAGCCCAAGCCTTAACCTGCCTCATCTCCAAACTGCTGGCCCTGGAGATGTTGCCGTTTAGGCTTGTGGAGACGCAGGCCTTCCGCGACCTGATGCCGGCTGCCACACCTCGCTATTCCGTCCCTAGCCGCCACTATTTTTCCCGGTGTGGCGTCCCCGCCCTGCACCAGCACGTGTCATGTAACATCAGGCGGACCCTGAGGTACGCAGTCAGCGCAAAGGTCCACTTGACCACCGACTCGTGGACAAGCGCTTGCGGCCAAGGACACTACATCTCTTTGACGGCACACTGGGTGAATGTTGTGGAAGCGGGGACGGGGTCGCAAACAGGGACGGCCTACATACCACCCCCGCCCAAGATTGCCAGCACGGGTTCTGATAGACCCCCCTCCTCTTCCTCCTCCTCCTCCTCCTCCTCTGCCTTAACATCGCCCTCAGCCCCTAGCTGGAAGCGTTGCAGCACTGGCACGGGGAGACGTCAGCAGGCGGTGCTTAAGCTCATCAGCTTGGGTGACAGGAAGCACAGCGCCGCAGAGGTGAGGCACGCCATATTGCAGCAGACAGAGATGTGGCTGTCGCCGCTGCAGCTAGGACCAGGCATGGTCGTGTGCGATAACGGCCGTAACCTGGTGGCGGCTCTGGAGCTTGCAGAACTCAATCACGTACCATGCCTGGCCCACGTTTTTAATTTGGTAGTACAAAAGTTTCTAAAGACTTACCCCAACCTGGCAGAGCTACTGGTCAAAGTGCGGCGCTTGTGCGCTCACTTTCGGAAGTCAACTGTAGCTGCTGCTAGCTTAAAAAAAATCCAGCAACGCCTCCATTTGCCTCAACATCGGCTGTTGTGCGACCTGCCCACTCGCTGGAATTCCACCTATTGCATGTTGGCCAGGGTGTGTGAGCAGCAGAAAGCATTGATGGAGTACCAGATGATGCATCCACGCGTGCCTCCAACTTATCTCCCTCAGTTTGCCAACCACGAGTGGCCATGGATGGCAGACATATGCGATGTATTGCGTATCTTTGAGGAGTCCACTAAGAAGGTCAGCAGCGAGGACGCTATAGTGAGCGTAACCATCCCGCTCCTAGGCGTCCTTAAAGAATCGCTCATCGCAATAAGGGAGAACGCATTGCACACAGAGGAGACGGGGGTAGGAGGAGACGCAACGCAGGTAGACAGTCAGACCACACTTTTGTCTGCTGCTCGGTGGCAGTTGCAGGAGGAGGAGGATGAGGAGGAGGAGGACAACGTGGAGGTGGCTGTGGAAGAGGATGCTGGCGGCGAGGGTAGCAGTCAGGCTGTGTGCGTCCCATTGGTTCAGCGCGGATGGGGCGGAGAGGAGGAGGAAGAGGAGGAAATGGAAAATGATCCTTCTGGTGGGGGCAGTGAGGTCATGCCTACTCAGAGTCTGGCACACATGGCTGACTTCATGCTGGGCTGCTTTTCCCGGGACATACGTGTTGTCCGTATATTGGAGAACAAACTATACTGGGTCTTCGCACTCCTGGACCCCCGGTATAAAGATAACTTCTCCTCTTTTATTCCGGTAGAGGGGAGGACGAATCGATTACTGGAATACCAGAGGGAACTCTTGCAGAACATGATGCAGATTTTCCCACCCAGCATCGCTGGCGGCAGAGAGGAGAGTGTCTCCCAGAGTCTGACAACATCGATCAGGCCCACAGCCACCAGGGGAACACTCTCCAAGGTGTGGGACACGTTCATGTCACCCCCTCGTGCAACTTCCATCACTGCGGGGCCCGCTATCAGCAGGAGGGACAAGTATCGGCGGATGTTGCGGGACTACCTGGCAGACCACACCCCTGTCCTCCCCGATCCCTCGGCGACCTACACTTACTGGGTCTCCAAGTTGGACACGTGGCTGGAACTGTCCCTGTACGCCTTGGAGGTGCTTGCCTGCCCTGCCGCCAGCGTGCTATCAGAAAGGGTGTTCAGCGCAGCCGGGGGCATTATAACCGATAAGCGCAGCCGCCTGTCAACCGACAGTGCCGACAGGCTGACGCTAATCAAAATGAACAGCAAGTGGATTGACCCGGACTTTGCTTGTACAACAGTGGAAAGCAGCCAAGAGTGAAGTGCCATCTGTATGAAGTGCCATTTCCTCCTCCTCCTCCTCCTCCTTAACCACCGTAGAATTGCTGTATTAATGAAAAAAATTATGGCTCACCTCTTGGGCTTAATACAATCAATTTTTAAGAGGTCTCAACTCTTGGGCCTCCACACAATTTTTAAAAGGTCTCAGCTCTTGGGCCTCCACACAATTTTTAAAAGGTCTCAGCTCTTGGGCCTCCACACAATTTTTAAAAGGTCTCAGCTCTTGGGCCTCTACACAATTTTTAAGAGGTCTCAGCTCTTGGGCCTCCACACAATTTTTAAAAGGTCTCAGCTCTTGGGCCTCCACACAATTTTTAAAAGGTCTCAGCTCTTGGGCCTCCACACAATTTTTAAAAGGTCTCAGCTCTTGGGCCTCCACACAATTTTTAAAACATAGCAGCCCTAATAAGGGCTCTCAATGACTCTCTTGTCTTCTGGTAGCTGGTATATATGGTGGTAAAAGCGATATTCTGAGCTTCTGGGGCCCTGCCTGCCTACATAGGATATGAGCTATATACTGTTCAGCGTAGTAGCCCTAATAAGGGCTCTTAATGACTCTCTTGTCTTCTGGTAGCTGGTATATATGGTGGTAAAAGCGATATTCTGAGCTTCTGGGGCCCTGCCTGCCTACATAGGATATGAGCTATATACTGTTCAGCGTAGTAGCCCTAATAAGGGCTCTTAATGACACTCTTGTCTTCTGGTAGCTGGTATATATGGTGGTAAAAGCGATATTCTGAGCTTCTGGGGCCCTGCCTGACTACATAGGATATGAGCTATATACTGTTCAGCATAGCAGCACTAATAAGGGCTCTTAATGATTCTCTTGTCTTCTGGTAGCTGGTATAGATGGTGGTAAAAGCGATATTCTGAGCTTCTGGGGCCCTGCCTGCCTACATAGGATATGAGCTATATACTGTTCAGCGTAGTAGCCCTAATAAGGGATTAATGACTCTCTTGTCTTCTGGTAGCTGGTATATATGGTGGTAAAAGCGATATTCTGAGCTTCTGGGGCCCTGCCTGACTACATAGAATATGAGCTATATACTGTTCAGCGTAGTAGCCCTAATAAGGGCTCTTAATGACTCTCTTGTCTTCTGGTAGCTGGTATATATGGTGGTAAAAGCGATATTCTGAGCTTCTGGGGCCCTGCCTGACTACATAGGATATGAGCTATATACTGTTCAGCCTAGCAGCACTAATAAGGGCTCTTAATGACTCTCTTGTCTTCTGGTAGCTGGTATATATGGTGGTAAAAGCGATATTCTGAGCTTCTGGGGCCCTGCCTGCCTACATAGGATATGAGCTATATACTGTTCAGCGTAGTAGCCCTAATAAGGGCTCTTAATGACTCTCTTGTCTTCTGGTAGCTGGTATATATGGTGGTAAAAGCGATATTCTGAGCTTCTGGGGCCCTGCCTGACTACATAGAATATGAGCTATATACTGTTCAGCGTAGTAGCCCTAATAAGGGCTCTTAATGACTCTCTTGTCTTCTGGTAGCTGGTATATATGGTGGTAAAAGCGATATTCTGAGCTTCTGGGGCCCTGCCTGCCTACATAGGATATGAGCTATATACTGTTCAACATAGCAGCACTAATAAGGGATTAAGGACTCTCTTGTCTTCTGGTAGCTGGTATATATGGTGGTAAAAGCGATATTCTGAGCTTCTGGGGCCCTGCCTGCCTACATAGGATATGAGCTATATACTGTTCAGCGTAGTAGCCCTAATAAGGGCTCTTAATGACTCTCTTGTCTTCTGGTAGCTGGTATATATGGTGGTAAAAGCGATATTCTGAGCTTCTGGGGCCCTGCCTGACTACATAGGATATGAGCTATATACTGTTCAGCATAGCAGCACTAATAAGGGCTCTTAATGACTCTCTTGTCTTCTGGTAGCTGGTATAGATGGTGGTAAAAGCGATATTCTGAGCTTCTGGGGCCCTGCCTGCCTACATAGGATATGAGCTATATACTGTTCAGCGTAGTAGCCCTAATAAGGGATTAATGACTCTCTTGTCTTCTGGTAGCTGGTATATATGGTGGTAAAAGCGATATTCTGAGCTTCTGGGGCCCTGCCTGCCTACATATGAGCTATATACTGTTCAGCATAGTAGCCCTAATAAGGGCTCTTAATGACTCTCTTGTCTTCTGGTAGCTGGTATATATGGTGGTAAAAGCGATATTCTGAGCTTCTGGGGCCCTGCCTGCCTACATAGGATATGAGCTATATACTGTTCAGCGTAGTAGCCCTAATAAGGGCTCTTAATGACTCTCTTGTCTTCTGGTAGCTGGTATATATGGTGGTAAAAGCGATATTCTGAGCTTCTGGGGCCCTGCCTGACTACATAGAATATGAGCTATATACTGTTCAGCGTAGTAGCCCTAATAAGGGCTCTTAATGACTCTCTTGTCTTCTGGTAGCTGGTATATATGGTGGTAAAAGCGATATTCTGAGCTTCTGGGGCCCTGCCTGCCTACATAGGATATGAGCTATATACTGTTCAACATAGCAGCACTAATAAGGGATTAAGGACTCTCTTGTCTTCTGGTAGCTGGTATATATGGTGGTAAAAGCGATATTCTGAGCTTCTGGGGCCCTGCCTGCCTACATATGAGCTATATACTGTTCAGCATAGTAGCCCTAATAAGGGCTCTTAATGACTCTCTTGTCTTCTGGTAGCTGGTATATATGGTGGTAAAAGCGATATTCTGAGCTTCTGGGGCCCTGCCTGACTACATAGGATATGAGCTATATACTGTTCAGCATAGCAGCACTAATAAGGGCTCTTAATGACTCTCTTGTCTTCTGGTAGCTGGTATATATGGTGGTAAAAGCGATATTCTGAGCTTCTGGGGCCCTGCCTGCCTACATAGGATATGAGCTATATACTGTTCAGCGTAGTAGCCGTAATAAGGGCTCTTAATGACTCTCTTGTCTTCTGGTAGCTGGTATATATGGTGGTAAAAGCGATATTTTGAGCTTCTGGGGCCCTGCCTGACTACATAGGATATGAGCTATATACTGTTCAGCGTAGTAGCCCTAATAAGGGATTAATGACTCTCTTGTCTTCTGGTAGCTGGTATATATGGTGGTAAAAGCGATATTCTGAGCTTCTGGGGCCCTGCCTGACTACATAGGATATGAGCTATATACTGTTCAGCGTAGTAGCCCTAATAAGGGATTAATGACTCTCTTGTCTTCTGGTAGCTGGTATATATGGTGGTAAAAGCGATATTCTGAGCTTCTGGGGCCCTGCCTGCCTACATATGAGCTATATACTGTTCAGCATAGTAGCCCTAATAAGGGCTCTTAATGACTCTCTTGTCTTCTGGTAGCTGGTATATATGGTGGTAAAAGCGATATTCTGAGCTTCTGGGGCCCTGCCTGCCTACATAGGATATGAGCTATATACTGTTCAGCGTAGTAGCCCTAATAAGGGCTCTTAATGACTCTCTTGTCTTCTGGTAGCTGGTATATATGGTGGTAAAAGCGATATTCTGAGCTTCTGGGGCCCTGCCTGACTACATAGAATATGAGCTATATACTGTTCAGCGTAGTAGCCCTAATAAGGGCTCTTAATGACTCTCTTGTCTTCTGGTAGCTGGTATATATGGTGGTAAAAGCGATATTCTGAGCTTCTGGGGCCCTGCCTGCCTACATAGGATATGAGCTATATACTGTTCAGCGTAGTAGCCCTAATAAGGGCTCTTAATGACTCTCTTGTCTTCTGGTAGCTGGTATATATGGTGGTAAAAGCGATATTCTGAGCTTCTGGGGCCCTGCCTGCCTACATATGAGCTATATACTGTTCAGCATAGTAGCCCTAATAAGGGCTCTTAATGACTCTCTTGTCTTCTGGTAGCTGGTATATATGGTGGTAAAAGCGATATTCTGAGCTTCTGGGGCCCTGCCTGACTACATAGGATATGAGCTATATACTGTTCAGCATAGCAGCACTAATAAGGGCTCTTAATGACTCTCTTGTCTTCTGGTAGCTGGTATATATGGTGGTAAAAGCGATATTCTGAGCTTCTGGGGCCCTGCCTGCCTACATAGGATATGAGCTATATACTGTTCAGCGTAGTAGCCCTAATAAGGGCTCTTAATGACTCTCTTGTCTTCTGGTAGCTGGTATATATGGTGGTAAAAGCGATATTCTGAGCTTCTGGGGCCCTGCCTGCCTACATATGAGCTATATACTGTTCAGCATAGTAGCCCTAATAAGGGCTCTTAATGACTCTCTTGTCTTCTGGTAGCTGGTATATATGGTGGTAAAAGCGATATTCTGAGCTTCTGGGGCCCTGCCTGACTACATAGAATATGAGCTATATACTGTTCAGCGTAGTAGCCCTAATAAGGGCTCTTAATGACTCTCTTGTCTTCTGGTAGCTGGTATATATGGTGGTAAAAGCGATATTCTGAGCTTCTGGGGCCCTGCCTGCCTACATAGGATATGAGCTATATACTGTTCAGCGTAGTAGCCCTAATAAGGGCTCTTAATGACTCTCTTGTCTTCTGGTAGCTGGTATATATGGTGGTAAAAGCGATATTCTGAGCTTCTGGGGCCCTGCCTGCCTACATATGAGCTATATACTGTTCAGCATAGTAGCCCTAATAAGGGCTCTTAATGACTCTCTTGTCTTCTGGTAGCTGGTATATATGGTGGTAAAAGCGATATTCTGAGCTTCTGGGGCCCTGCCTGACTACATAGAATATGAGCTATATACTGTTCAGCGTAGTAGCCCTAATAAGGGCTCTTAATGACTCTCTTGTCTTCTGGTAGCTGGTATATATGGTGGTAAAAGCGATATTCTGAGCTTCTGGGGCCCTGCCTGACTACATAGGATATGAGCTATATACTGTTCAGCATAGTAGCCCTAATAAGGGCTCTTAATGACTCTCTTGTCTTCTGGTAGCTGGTATATATGGTGGTAAAAGCGATATTCTGAGCTTCTGGGGCCCTGCCTGACTACATAGGATATGAGCTATATACTGTTCAGCATAGCAGCACTAATAAGGGCTCTTAATGACTCTCTTGTCTTCTGGTAGCTGGTATAGATGGTGGTAAAAGCGATATTCTGAGCTTCTGGGGCCCTGCCTGCCTACATAGGATATGAGCTATATACTGTTCAGCGTAGTAGCCCTAATAAGGGATTAATGACTCTCTTGTCTTCTGGTAGCTGGTATATATGGTGGTAAAAGCGATATTCTGAGCTTCTGGGGCCCTGCCTGACTACATAGAATATGAGCTATATACTGTTCAGCGTAGTAGCCCTAATAAGGGCTCTTAATGACTCTCTTGTCTTCTGGTAGCTGGTATATATGGTGGTAAAAGCGATATTCTGAGCTTCTGGGGCCCTGCCTGCCTACATATGAGCCATATACCGTTCAGCGTAGTAGCCCTAATAAGGGCTCTTAATGACTCTCTTGTCTTCTGGTAGCTGGTATAGATGGTGGTAAATGCGATATTCCGAGCTTCTGGGGCCCTGCCAGCGACAGCCTGTCTTTCCCTGCTGTGAGCGTCTGTCCCTCACTAAGTTCAAGCTGCTAATGCTGACGAAGAGGAAGTGCTGAGTTTTGTATATTCGAGGTCACATGGTTTTTCCAGCCAATGCGTGTAGACGCCGTTCTCGCGATGCCAGCGTCCTACCAGGACCTGTCCCACCCCCCCTGCATGGTGATTGGTGTAAAAAACGCGCCAGGGAAGGTGGGAGGGGAAACGAATTGTGAGTGCGCCATCGCCGCTGTACTCGATCGAAATCGAGTATGACGAACAGCGTAGTATTCGATCGAATACCGGCTCGGTCGAATACTACTCGCTCATCTCTAATCAACAGCTCTGATAAATGCATTAAGAGTATTTGTTCTGTTGTTGAACTGACATATGATATTTTGACCAGATCTTGTTTTTATCACATATTGTATATAGTATGCATATGGCATTTATAGGCTGACTGGCCATACAAAGACCAAAGAGAATTGCTGGCAGGGCGGTGGTCGAAGAGTGGTGGAGGTCCCTGGGCACAAAGTCTGGTGGAGGCCCCCGATGCATTTGCTGGCACTGCTTTGGGGCTGACTGGTCTGCTGATTCTAACATTCACATACAATCCCTGCCTCCCTAGTCTCCTCCTAGTACTATAGTACTGTGTACTATGTACACAGCTCCACTGTACCTACTAGCCAATATTCAGCCTCAAATTACCCATGCTCATGATCTGTCCCTGCCATGTTATAGCCTCAGATCTGGCATGCACTCATTGACCAGCCAGAGGGTGCTCATTGGGGATGTCAAGGGCTGTTCATAGGCCGGTAAAATTCCCTCCTGAATTTTGGCCCATTCCACCATTTATGGCAATTATTTATAGTGGACTCCTCTGTTCTGCTGACTGACACATAGCGCTGGTGACCATTTCTGCTTTCTCCCAGGCAGTTTGTTGTTATATATTAAAAACTAGTTTAGCTGTGTGTATTTTACTGGGTAGGACATTTTTTACATTTCAGACAAAGTCAAGTGTGCCACCTTGTACACGGCAAAAATCTATGTAAAGTTAATATTTACATGCAGTTCTGTAATTGCCCCCCTTGACCCTCTTAGTTCTTGTCCTTATTTGTCCAAATGGGAGCTTTCCACCTTTGTTCGCTTTCCAGCTGTCTTGTGCTCACAATCCTGAAATGGTCTTAAAGAGCCATGTTTGGCTTTCCCGACTGCTTTTCTAGGGTGCACTTCAACTATGTAAACCCCTGAGATGAAGGTTTCCAAGATGAAAGCACGAGACAGAGCTGCACTGTGCAGGAAAGAACAGAGAGCACTGATTGCCAAATCGATGGAATTCACATTTCTCAGAACATCTGTGTAAAATATGTTCAAATCTTTTAATAGAAGAACTCTTATCAGCCTCCCCCTTTCACTTCTGTCTTCACTGCTTTAATAAAAGATAGATGTGTTTGCTAAGTCTTTAAAAAAAAATGACAGGTCTCTGACGTCTCTTGATTTATTGAAGGTCAGAGACATTTACCTGGAAAGTAGCCAAAAAGGAGCAGAACAGGTTACAGAACAGGTGTGAAATGGTTTAATGACCACTATAACGTTCATAGTTAATAGAAAGCTTATTAAAAATCAAAGTGGAACTCACTGTATTTTATTCAGCCACCCTTTGAGCCTCCATTTGCAGTTTCTGTATTCATTGTTGTTGACCTTGCCATGTCTTGACCACATGATAGTTGACTTCTACATTGACCCTACCTCGTTACATCCTGACTCCATCCAAGGTGTGATCCTTGTTGCTGACCTTGTTATGTTCCTTGACCACATCAACCCTGTTGCATGTCCACAGCCTCAGCCAACTGGAGGTCTCAAATTTGCCGGGGGGGGGGGGGGGGGACACCAGGGGAAAGTCCACCTTAGAGAAATCATATATTGTGAGAAATCTGGAGGCCAAAGCCTTCCCCTATCTGATTCTATCAAAGTCAATAAGTAAAGTTTTTCCTAGAGCAAAACTTTAATGCCACAGTATCTACAGGCTTGTCGCCCCACACGCTTGCCACCATCTGAACCCAAAAATGTTATCTTTGTCTAATCATGGGCATGGTTCCACTAACCCTGTCCTGAAAAAGACAACTTCTGGATATCATGCTGAAGCTTAAAGGAGCATTATCGCAAAAAAATGGCCCAATGATAAAAATCCATATAAATATGCCGGATGGCGGGAGGACAGGTCAGTTATACGCTCAACATCAAAAAATATCCAGCCAGGCAAGTTTCTTTTATTTTAATAGATGGAAAAGGGCATCCGGGGTGACAGGCTCTGTCACCCCTCATAGACTAAACCTGTAAACCCTGGATATTGTTCCTACCATGTGAGAATAAACCACAAGCTTGGCGGGAGTTTTATTCTGTTGGGGGTTATAACTGGCCTCTCTTCCCAATAGCAGACGTGTTTATATGGATTTTTAACATTACTCAATTTCACCATAGTGCTCCTTTAAGCACTTCTTTGGTCAACCATGGCATGTTCTAAGTGGAACCTATCTTGTTAAACTGCTGTATGAGCTTGGTCACCAAGTTGCAGCTCAGTTTTAGGGTGTTGGCAACCTTCTTATACTATATTATATTATTATATTATATTATGTAAAGCAACAGGTCTTTTTTTCAGATCTTCAGATAGTTCTGTTGTTGTGAGGTGCCATGTTGAACTTCCACGGACCCTTACCCTTGAAGCAGCATGGGGGCTGCGTGCGCGGGTAGTTTGTATTGAGGTTGGCCTGACCGTTGCCCTGGGTGTTATTACATGACGTGAGATTCAACTATTTATATTGTCTGCCGGCACTTGCATTTAATCATATGTTGTTTTGGTCTTGATTTTAAGGCTGATTGGGATGGTTTCTTTGTGCACTATTAGGTATTTTTGTGGTAATTTTTATATGTATTTGCACTTTAAATATTGATGTTTATAGGTTTGGGTAATACATGTTCACACTTGATAGTGAATACTGATTGGTGTATATGATTAGGGATTTTTTGTTATCACATTAGAGCACTTTGTGTATATATATATTTCTTGTATGTATATTTGTATATAATTGATTTGGTAGTGTTATATTTATGAATTTATGAATTTGTACACATATATATTTCTACAGTAATTTTGTGCCGGCACAAAAAGGTTGGTTATAGCCTTTCAGGTATTAATCTATATTTATCACTCATAGGGCATTAATTTAATAGGCCCTTAGGGGCCATATATATTGTCCTTTGGCCATACTGGTTGTTTTTAAATTGTGTTGTGGTGTATGTATTTTTAAATTTTATCTCTTTTCTACCAATAAAATATCCAAAATTTATTGTTGATTGCAGTGGTGCTTCCTTTGGGAGAGAGGTGTGTATATTACACGCCCACTCCAGGTTTTGTAGATTTCTAATTTGTTGTAGGTGAGCACACAGACATACCATATAATATAGTGAAATTTGGGCGGTGCATCCCTTTGTTAGTTAATGAACTTCCACTGACCAGTATAGGCTTGAGTCGCGGTCGTACGCCTGTGCATTTGTGCACATTTTTTTGAGCGCCGAGTCACGCTCGGCTTCCTCCTGATTTATGGCTGTCTAAATTTGAAGCACATTTTGTAAGGTGGAAATTTGCGTCCGAGCATGTGCTCGGAAACTTGCATCTGTAATTTTCTGCAAGCGTAAATTGGCTCTTGCCCATGTCCCTCGTTGGTCTCATTTGTCCCTCTTTGTGGTATAACATTCAGATCTGCAGCAATAAATCATTCAATTGTCTATTCAAAGTGTTTATATTGTTTGAACTCTTACAACCTATCTCCTATCTATCATTCAATAAGGGGTGTGGCCTAATTTAACAAATGTCCCTGTTTCTCACCTTGAAAAGTTGGTAGGTATGGTTAAAATTAAGCATGTCGCACACATTTTTTACACTTATACTTTTAAGGTGAGAAAAGTCTGTTTTCTGACTTCCACCATGGCGTCCTTTGCTATCCTTTGTTCCTGGAAAAAAGCCCATAGTACACCCAGAGGCGTAGCTGGGGTGGACACATGCTCCGGGTAAAGCAGGTCAAGGGGGTGCCAATGGGGGGCCTGAGCACAGGTTGGGAATGCCATTTTGAATCTTTGCCCTGGGTGCCAGAAAGCCTAGCTACGCCTCTGAGTGCACCAAAGGGAGGCCTATGAACATGAACGCTTTTAAAATGATATCTAGTATAGCCCCTCCCCAAATATTAGCATAAACCTTGTATCTGGCCATTCATTTATACGGAATAAATCATAGTGACACACACAGGACAGTGGACATGTCATTGTAAGGAACAAAATGGATGAGGCTTAATGTGCTTTCTGTATGGCTGAGAACAGCGTGGTTAGAACTATCCCAAGGCACCATGAGCAAAATTGCATTGCATGTCGATGCACAACTTGGATCAGCAGAGACAAATGTAAATGATGTGAACAATACAAAATGTCATGACAACATAAATATACCAGACTAAAAAACGACTATCACAAAATAATAAAAAAAACATTTAAAGAAAGTGGACAAAAACTTGGTCCTTGCCCCCGATCCTGATTTGGGAAGCCCCACTATGTGAAACCCCCCAGGTCGCCCAGTAAAACTCAGCTTTCCACAGTCCTACTGCACATGTACGGGCGCAGCTAATTATAGATTTCATGGCTGTCTGAGGTGGGTTTTAAACCACTTTAAAAGGTTGGACAGCATTTTAAAAAGCACTTTGATAAAAATGAGTTATACTACTAAGAGAGTCACACATGACCTATATAAAACATGGCATCTCGAGGCGTGCCCCCGTTCAAAGTCGATCACATAAGTGATCAGTAAGAAAGACATTGCTCCTGGTGACTATTGGGGCCCCCTATAAATAAACAGGTCCATGTGGCAGACATGATTGCACAAGACGATGTGCATGCGGCGTTTATACGCGGAAAGGTTAAGTGAGTCGGCCCAATTTGTGGGGTCCCACACAGCAAAACTACAAAGATGTGGAATCCCCTGGGCAGAGCTACATAACTATGCTCACTGTAAATCACACTATGTGGGCGACTCACATCCCCTCTATAAATGTAGTTACAGAGCAAAATAAGAGAAATAACTGAAACGGAAAATCCAGCTGCCTTGATATATTACTAACAGATATAATAAGTAAATGCATGCATTACATAGGCAATGAATTACAAGGATGATTTTACTCTCAGATCTAAACTTCAGCCTCATATGTATCTCTTCAAACATAAACATACACTGTTATATAAATGTGTAAATTAAAGCAGGCAAAGATTGTTACACCATTGTGTCGGGTTACATTTGGCGCTGTCCTAAACTGGTTTCCTTTTTTACATTAAATCAGAAATGGCCGGGCTTTACAGGTTCAGCCAATGACATTCTCTTTTTCATCCTGTCCCCCAATCAGTTCAGCATGGTGGGACAGGATTTCTGGTCCCTCCCTCCTCCTGCTTTCTCCTCCTGCTTTCTCCTCCTCCACCTTCTCCTCCCGATTCATCACATTGCTGTCAGCGCAGAGAGCTGATTATTATACAGCATCAAGGGTCACGCCCACTTTTTCAGAAGAAAAATCATAAGCTGAACCTGTAAACCCCAGTATCTCGGCCATTTCTTCTTCAATTTAAAAACGGAAAACGGTTTAGGACAGCGCCAAATGGAGCCTGATGCAATGATGTAACTGGGATTAGAGTGATGCAGGAGCAATGCAAATTGGCAAAAGAAGTGAGTTTTCTTACCAGGCTCTGAATTGACCCCATAGTAGCTCTGTCAATGTCTATGTGGCCTGTTGCATCTTTTTTTTTTTTAATGTTAGCATATTTTAATACAGAGACTTTTTTATTGCCAACATGTTTATTATGGATTATTTTTATTTTTCACAAGCCATGCTGTACAAGAATATGTTCCTGATTCAGACACCCCCGGCTCTTTTCCAGAAATATTTTCAAACTTGTAAAAAGCCCACATTTAATTAGAGCCGCATATGGAAGAACATTTAATCCCTGGAAATAATTTCATGTTTCAACAGAAATATGTGTCCTATTAAAATGATAACTAACTATAAAAAGCTAGGTTTTACAATAATGGAAATACAATTTATAATAGAAATAATGGGAAAAGTGGACTCAGTTTGTTTAAAATCTGCTTATGCCTCATCTTTTGGGCAATGTCTAATAATGAGAAGATAAAAATGTACTGCAGTTCGCTATTAGGTCAAATTGCCGAGGTGGAAGAGCGTCATTTTACATTTTATTTTCTGAATTTTCTGCCTATGCAGAGCCTGGCTAAAGGAAGAGAAAAGACCTTTGTACAGCGGTGACAAGGTGTTCTCAAATGTTTTGAGGTAGCTGTATTTTGGCTTCCATGTTGAACAGCATGCAGAGGGCTGGTGGCTTCCTCACACATTTCATGCCCATGCTTAAACCAGACCTTCACCCTGAATAAGAGCCTATCTTGTATGGTTCCCCATCCTGTACACACAGATTGCCCACATTAAAAATCATCCTACCTACATTATATGAACCTTTAAACATCCAAGATGGCAGCACATACAGTCTCAGACTGCCTGTGAACAGGAAGTGTCTTCTGACCTTGTGTCCTTTTTCTGACCCCATATTTTGCCAATTGGACCAGTCAGAACCAGAACCGGAAGTTGCAGGAAATGGAAGTGACGTTCCTGAAGGAAGCACTACAACTCCAAAATGTTGCACAAAATGTAACTTTAATAATAGCAAGGATATAATGACATCTTAAAGCACAAGAATAGCATGGAACTTGGATAATAGCAAAAACATAAAAAACATTTCATATCAACATCAATCAAACTGTATCCTATATCCTTCAGATACAATAACCACATGTATTCTTTATCCTTCAGATACAACAACCACTATATGTATCCTATATCCTTCAGATACAATAACCACATGTATTCTTTATCCTTCAGATACAACAACCACTATATGTATCCTATATCCTTCAGATAAAATAACCACATGTGTCCTATATCCTTCAGATACAACAACCACTATATGTATCCTATATCCTTCAGATACAACAACCACTGTATGTATCCTATATCCTTCAGATACAACAACCACTATATGTATCCTATATCCTTCAGATACAACAACCACTATATGTATCCTATATCCTTCAGATACAACAACCACTATATGTATCCTATATCCTTCAGATACAACAACCACTATATGTATCCTATATCCTTCAGATACAACAACCACACATATCCTATATCCTTCGGGTCCAACAACTACATGTATCCTATATCCTTCAGATACAACCACTATATGTATCCTATATCGTTCAGATACAACAACCACATATATCCTATGTCTTTCAGATACAACAACTACATGTATCCTATATATCCTCCAGATACAACCACTATATGTATCCTATATCCTCAAGATACAACCACTATATATATCCTATATCCTTCAGATACAACCACTATATATGTCCTATATCCTTCAGATACAACAACCACATATATCCTATATCCTTCAGATACAACAACCACATGTATCCTATATCCTTCAGATACAACAACCACATATATCCTACATCCTTCAGATACAACAATCACATGTATTCTATATCCTTCAGATACAACAACCACATATATCCTACGTCCTTCAGATACAACAACCACATATATCCTATATCCTTCAGATACAACAACCACATATATCCTATATCCTTCAGATCCAACAACTACATGTATCCTATGCCCTTCAGATACAACAACCACATATATCCTATATCCTTCAGATACAACAACCACATATATCCTATATCCTTCAGATCCAACAACTACATGTATCCTATGCCCTTCAGATACAACAACCACATATATCCTATATCCTTCAGATACAACAACCACATATATCCTATATCCTTCAGATCCAACAACTACATGTATCCTATGCCCTTCAGATACAACAACCACATGTATTCTATATCCTTCAGATACAACAACCACATATATCCTACATCCTTCAGATACAACAACCACATACCTGTATATCCTATATCCTTCGGGTCCAACAACTACATGTATCCTATATCCTTCAGATACAACCACTATATGTATCCTATATCGTTCAGATACAACAACCACATATATCCTATGTCTCTCAGATACAACAACTACATGTATCCTATATATCCTCCAGATACAACCACTATATGTATCCTATATCCTCAAGATACAACCACTATATATGTCCTATATCCTTCAGATACAACAACCACATATATCCTATATCCTTCAGATACAACAACCACATGTATCCTATATCCTTCAGATACAACAACCACATATATCCTACATCCTTCAGATACAACAATCACATGTATTCTATATCCTTCAGATACAACAACCACATATATCCTACATCCTTCAGATACAACAATCACATGTATTCTATATCCTTCAGATACAACAATCACATGTATTCTATATCCTTCAGATACAACAACCACATATATCCTACATCCTTCAGATACAACAACCACATATATCCTATATCCTTCAGATACAACAACCACATGTATCCTATATCCTTCAGATACAACAACTAAAACATGAATATGGCTAGTTCATGGAACGCTGGCTTACCTACCCAACATGCATATGGTTAATCATGGGTCCTGGTTGCTGAGGAGCTCCATGGTCGATACGTTCGTACAGCACAGTGATGCCAGGATCAAGCTTGGTAGGTCGGTGGGTCTTCAGCCCCACAGATCACTGTCCATGACGGGCGTCCCTTGTCAATGGCTCCCAAGCATCCTGAGATCACAGTCATTTGCTTGTCATATTTATGCTGTTCAAGATGGTTGTCACCCCCAAGAGTTGGCTGAACTCCAAGGGGTACAAACAACTTGTTTACTTAATAAGAGTTTATCTAATCTTCCATACCTATCTCATCCAAGAATTGGCCAAATTCCCAGGTAGGGTAAGCAAGGAACATACGTCATAAATACATCTGCTGTGCTGATAAGCCCCCATGTCTCATGCCCTGTCACAGTTGTTTCTGAAGCTGTATATTTTGATAAACATGTTCTTAAATTTGCTGTATCATAGTTTTTTTTCATCCTGGACATGTCAAGACATATTTTTAACTTATATTTGCTACGCCATAGCACAATGATCACAAAATGTCTGCCAGAGAAAAGTACAAGATGTCGAATGAGAGTCAGACAAAATGGTGGCCAGGTTGCCACTTTTACCTATTATTATAACACCCCAGCTCTGCTCTGTCTGTAAAAAAAAAACAAACATAACCCACCCCTGTACTTTTGGCCCCTCCTCTCCTCAGTATGTGATGCATTTGAGGTAAGATGGCGGCGCCCATATCCTAGAGTCCTGAATACAGTTGCAGCCCAGTGGGGGAAAGAATAAAAAGTAAGTGACTAAAAACTTAACATATATGAATTTTAGATGCTGGGAAATAGTTTTTTAGGGGTTCGGACAGCTTTTAGCTTTTGCTACAGGTACCGGCTCCTGAAATTTCTGTCAGCTGAGGGTCCAGCAATGAAGTCTCAGGGGAATAATACGTCCATTACCACAAAGAATTAAGATAGAACTCTCACAATTATTATATACTCTATAGTCTCCTGGCATTTCTTCAAATTAGGAAATTGATGATATATAGATGAGAGGCCACAAGATCAGGAGAATAAAGTGGACAGTCCAGCACCTTGAAGCGCAGGTCAGAAATGTTGTGGGTGATGGCCGCTGAGTGGGACGAGGCATTGTCATGCAGGAACCCTTTTAAATTTCCACACATTTTTCTTTAATGTCTCCTGCAGTTTATCCAGAAGTGTTGTGTATCACACAGCGGTGATAACAGACCCCTATGGAAGAAGCATCTTATCTTAATCCCAGAGGACAGACGCCATCATCTTGTATCACAAATTCTACGCTCTTAAACCGGACCTTCACCATGATTTAATGAAAAGCCCAAACCCTTAAAAAACGATTCCTCAGCATCTAAAATTAATATATTTTAAGTTTTTAGTCACTTACGTATTATTCTTTCCCCCACTGGGCTGCAACTCTGTTAAAGTGGACCAACACCCAGGATTTTGACTATCCTGGGTCTTGGTCCACTTCGGTGGGGCACCCCCGATCGGGGTGCCCCGCTGTGTGAAACCCCCCCGATCACCCTAAAAACTCACCTCTCCCCGCTCCCAGCGCCGACGGACAAGGGATTTGACAGCCGCGGACAAGCGGCTCCTCCGCCGCCGCCTCCCGCGCGTCCCTCTTGACGCGCGCGCCCGCGCTGGCCATTCACAGACGGCCGGCGCGGGCGCACGCACGCCTAGAGGGGCGCGAGGGAGGCGGTGCCGGCCGCCGCTGAAGATAAGGTAAGGGGGTTTGGGGTGTTTGGGGGGGTTTCACCCCGCGGGACATCCGAGATCGGGAGGGAGGTGATCGGCCCGGGAATCTTATAGATTCCCGGGCCGATCACCCAAGGGTGATGGTCCACTTTAAGGACTTTAGGATATGGGCTCCGCCATCTTGACTCAGAAGCATCACACTTACTGAGGAGAGGAGAGTGGGATAAAGTACAGGGGGCAGGTTATAGCTGTGCTTTGCTCAGACAGAGCAGAGCTGGGGTCAGGAAAATGTCAGCAGTCCCAGAATGCAGAGCAGCACAGTCAGAAGACACTTCCTGTTTGCAGGCTGCCTGATGTCCCATGAGCCGCCAACTTGGATGTTTAAAGGCTCATAACATGCAGTAGATGCAGGTAGGATGATTTTTAATGTGAGCAATCTGTATGTACAGGGTGATCTGTATTATTCAGGGTGAAGGTCCACTTTAAGTTTAGTTGTGGAGAACCAATGGGTCTTTACTGTTTTGACTGCTCTTTTGACTAACATTACCGTATTTTCCCTGATGGGTGAGGAGTGGTGGAGGTACCCCAAGATGCAGAATCACCCCCCAACTCTTTATGCTTCTTCAAAAGAACTTGAACAGCACATCCTGAAACTTCAGTCTGCTTTGAAGTCTCTAGGACAGACCGCGGTGATGAAGTTACTGATATTTGCGAGTTCGGGTTCCTAAACCTGACATGGACTTCCAGAAGTCCAAGTTTGGCGTTTGGCCCGAACACAGAAAAGTAGGTTGATGGCCTGCTAAGAAGCCCATCAATCAGCTTCACCTAAAGGGTGCAGCAGCAGGAAGCTGCTGTACAGCTTACCTGAGCACTGTTCCGGTCCCTGTTATCGGTCGGGGTTTCTGTAAAATGGTCTATGGCAGAAAGATGGCTGCCGCTCCCATAAGTGAATGCAAGTATTGCCACCATTTTTCTGTGGCCCCAGCCATAGACCATTTGAAAGGTACCCACCGGCATCCAGGGACCAGATTGGGATTCAGGTATATTTTACAGCAGCGCTTCCTCCTGTGCACTCTGCACCCGCCATCATTTTTTTTCTATCCTTAATTCTGCCTTTTGGGGGCCCTTTGGCATGCGCCACCCCCGCCCCTGATGGGTGAGGAGTGGGGGGGTGGTGGAGGTACCCCAAGAGGCAGAATCATCCCCCAAAGTTCCGGTCCCCATTAATTTCAATGGGATCGGGTTCTGGGTTCCAAACTTGCCAAACCCAAACTTGGTTTGCCCAACACGACATATCAGCAGTGGCATCAGCTCAGAGCTGGCAGAAACCAGTGGGACCCAGGTACCCTGAGGTGGTCTTCATGGAAGAGTTGGGGCCAAAAAGCCATAGCTTTAATGCAGGCAAGAAATTCAACTATGCTCAAAAGTATAGGAACCAGTGTCCAGAAATATGGCAGCAGGTTCTCAGGACTTATATATTTGGCTGTAAGTTTGTTAACCGAAGAGCTGGTGGTTGGTTGGAGGTTTCTTTGCAAGTTTGGGGTGCGTTTCAGCAAATAGTGAGTCTTGGTCAGGATTAATGGCACTGGCAATGCTGAGATATATATATATCAAGCATTTCCACCTAGGAGACAACTCATTGGCTCAAATTTTATTTTGCAGCAGGACAAGAGCTCCAAATATACAGCCAATGTCAAGGTATCTTCCATGTAACGAAGAACAAGGACGCCTGAAAATGGCCACTACAGAGCCTAGATCTCAACATCATTGAGGCTGTCTGGGATTACATGAAGAGACAGAAGGATGTGAGCAAGCCAACATTCACAGAGGATCTGTGGTTAGATCTCTGGGTGGTTTGGAACAACCTTCGTGCTGAGTTCCTTCAGAAACTGTGTGCAAGTGTACCTAGAAGAATTGATGCTCTTTAGAAACTAATGGATGGTCATACCAAATATTGAGATTTCTATTTTGTTCATTCACTTTGTGTTTTGTTAACTGATAAAAATTACCTATTAAAGTGATTGACCAGTCATACTTTAAAATCAAATGCTAGGCAGCTTATCTGTTTCAGTGTCAGTCCCACTTTTCTCAAGTCAGGGAAAGGAAGAGGATATTCTTCTTCCGCTTTGCTGCCTTCAGTGCCTTCCCCCTCATCCTGCCAACAAATCAAAGCCTGGGGCTTTTGACCATAGTTCCTCTTTAATAATTTAAACAAATGTGAATAATTGGTTTTGTGACAACCTTTCCTCTGCCACAGCCAGGGCTAGCTACAGGTTTATGCGGGCTCTTGGGCCAGGGCCCGGGCCATCGCCAGCACAGGGCAAACCTGGGCAATTGCCCACTCAGGCTCACACTTGGCCATGGAATTATTTTACAGTGGACCTGACCCACCGAATGCCGTGTGTTGTGTGCAGACCTACTCATGGCTGACCTCAGCAACAAGGGATGATCAGCAACAATGGAGAAGGTAGCCTGGGCAAACATGGGGGATACATTTCTTTGGATATAGTTTTAAGTGACTGGTTAAAAATCTTGTGCCTCAAAATGTCCTTATCGATGGCATCCCCATTTTCTGCTTTGGATGGGAAACCTTAGGCCTTTCCCATGATAAATTAGTTCCAACTGAGTGTGAAATAATAGTCGCTGCCCAAAGGATGGAAGGGATTAGCTCTCTGTGAAGATTTACAGGCAGGTCCGGCCAAATTTGTTGATGGCAAGATTAAAAACAGTTTCACGTAATTGGAAAGATGGATTAATGCGAGGAGGCCCCTGGCTGGCACCATGCGGTCGGTTACCATGGCAGCCCTCAGACAGCACATTGATGTTTTTCTGAACACACCCTTCGAACCTATGATACAATTTCATTTAAATATATTTTTTTAATAGCAAGACATAACGAAAGCTCGTGTTTCCCTCTCGCAGTGACGGAGGCGGTGGCGCAGAAAAGAGCGGTGGGCAGAGGACCGCAGAAAACAACCACGTCTGTTTCTGCATGAATAGGCCTAAACTGAGAAAACCCGGCAACTGTATTCGCAGCAGATGCCAGCTTATATAACAGGTACATCTCCTAATTCGTCACAGCTGGTGCCCTGCATTAATGGACGCTTCTCCCTCTCTGGGGGCTGAAATGTTTCAGTGCATTAAAACAGTAAGAGAAGAAACAAACAATAACCTAATGATTTAAAGCAGACCAAAACTCATGTGACATCGCTCTGGAGTCCTAAAGATTCCTGGGCCAGGTTAGAGTTTGCCAGTGCCCATGGCACGTGCACTGGCATCCCATGCACCACTCCATCCCCTGTGTGCACCTGCACCAGGCATACCCAAAAGGCCGGCAGCGACAGAGGGAGACGCCCAGGGGAATTATATGGCATTTCCTTCATTCATAAATTATCGCTGGTCATTAAAGTGGACCAAAAACCAGGATTTTGAATATCCTGAGTTTTGGTCCTTTCCCCGGGGGCACCCCGATCAGGGGTCCACCACTATGTGAAACCCCCACAGATCGCCCAATCTAATCCACCTCATCCCGGTCGTACGGCGCATGCGCGGTCGCTCGTCCAATCAGCACGCTGGGAGCTGCGGACGTCACACCATCTAAGGTGGCGTCTAAGCCCAGAGGCTCCGAGTGCGCTAGCGACAGCATCCCCCACTTCCCTGTAACACGGAGCGTGCCTGAGCCGGCCATCCACAATTGGATGCTAGAGGGATAGCGGGATGCGACCACATCTCGTGCATGTGTCGTTGGACCGGGAATGAAGGTAAGTGTATGGGGCGACCTGTGGGGTTTCACACAGCGGGGCATCCTGATTTTGGATGCCCCAGGGGAGGGAATTGATCGGCCTGGGAATCTTATAGATTCCCGGGCCAATCGCCCTGGGTTTTGGTCCACTTTAATATGCATGGTAATGAATCATGATTAGAGTAGATAATCTACTAGAGTATCGATCGATGTGAGCATAGGTCAAATCAGGGGGTGCTCACACACAGGGGCATGTCAAAGGGTGGGATGCCCCTGTAAAGCAGACCAAAACCCTGAGACTAGGTATCAGGGGCAGACTGGCCATAGGGAGATCCGGGACAATGCCCGGTGGGCTGTTTAGCTTTGGGACCAGTTGGCTGCTGCTCTAAACACCCACATTCAATATCTGCCCCCTTAGTCTCCTTCTCATGCCCCTGTATCGAGTCCCACTGTACCCACAAGCTAAGGAACCCCAGCCCGCGCCAATGCTAAATCCCCAGCATCATGGTTGGGGGCTTCAGCAGGGATGTCCCGGGCCGGCCAGGGGTTGGTAAAATCCAAGGCTGACTTTTGGTCCCAGTCCACCACTGCTAGGCATTCACCAATTTGCTTACTAGGCATGGACCCATAGAATCCCCAGACATGCTATTGAAAAAGAGAATGGAAAAAAAGAAAGATGGCTTGTGGCAAAAAAAAAGAAATGGAGGAAATGTGAAAAAAATTAGAGACAGGGAATGTGGAAAAGAAGAAGGAGGGTAACGGTAAAGGGAGAGCAAAGGGGATGCGCTACAAAAGAGCAAGATGAGAAGGATGTGGAGAAAAGAGGAAAATGATGGGCATGTGGAAAAATAGAAAGACTCAAGTAATGTGGATAAGAGGGAGACAGAGGGAATGCAGGAAAAGAGGAATGGAAATGGAGAGATTAAAAAAAAAAAGTTTGAGGGAATGTGAAAAAGAGAGAAAATAGAGGAAATGTGGAAAAGATAGAGAAATGTAAACTGACCATTTTTTGGGTCCTCAAAGTGGGACAATTTAAACCAGTTTATGGGTGATGGGTGTGGTGGGGTGTGGTTTAGCATGTGGCTTAATTACGGGTCACATGCTCTGGCAGGCTGATTCATTACTAGTGCCAGGTAACGGCAGATGAGCGCCTGTACAGCGGCGCTAAGAGCGACCGTTAGTGGTGATCGCTATTACAGAGCGCCTCAGTCGCTGTAGTAACATTGCCGGCATTGATAAATTTGATGTGTGATTCGCTATAAAACCAGTACAGAACTATATGGGAGCGAACTGTAGCGACAGTGTGATCGACTCCATATTCATCAAAAAAACAGCATCACACAGCACCCGCACTCAAAATTGTGTCGCTGTAGCCCAGAGCGCCAGGACCTGTGTGATTAAAGTCCGTTTATTACATTGTGACATTAACACTTTATTACCAGACCTGTAATGACAATTCTTCATAAAAAAATCTAAAAAGTTTTCCAAAATGTATTTAAATAGGCCAGGAGAGGTCACACAATGATTTGATACAAAACAAAAAAAATATTAAAAGAAAACCCTGTTTAAAGAGAAGAAAAGCAACATCCATTGAAATGTATAGGAGAGCGACAAGTAATACCAGGCACTCTGAAAGCCACAGCGCCTCAGGGATCCGCTGAGCCGTCTGTGATGATGAATCGGTCGCTACCTGTTGCTGTAAGAGGCGCTCACCAGAATCGCCTTCATAAATGTGGTATTGCATGCCACCTGCCGCTACCTGCCACTACCTGTCGCTTACAAGGCACTACCTGTCGCTATCCCTTGATGTATAAAGCCCTAAGAATATTTGACCCATAAAAGATGTTGGTGATGGAGCCACTGCTCAGAAGTCTATGCTTTCCACTACCACCATTCAACCAAAGAGTCAGTTGTAAACCCCCCAAACATCCAGCATTCTGCATTTGGTGGGACAGGCTTCCTCATGTCAGCAAAGTGAGACATGGGTTAGTTTTCCCCAGAGTTTTGGGAGGGACAGGGTGCTTCAATGCGGGACTGTGCCACCAAAAGTTAGGACATCTGGTCCGTTTAGGTAAATGGGGAAAAAAGTGAAGAGTGGAAGACAGGGAGACGGTGGGAATGTGGAATGCAGAAAAAGAAGGGAATGTGGAAAAAAGAGGAAAGGAGTATGGAAAGAGAAGGAAGGAAGTTAAGAGGAGCAATAGATTCCACCACTTGATGGACATGGATGAAATGATTTCCTGGCCTGCGCTGGTAAAGAAGAAGAACATACCCATAACTGAGCAATTTAAATATCTTCAAATTCCCCTCTGACTTACCCCTATACTCAAAAATAAAACTACCAGTACTGACATGGCTATTTTCAAAAGGATCTGCTTACAGGGGAGATCAGTATTAGGCCATGGATATATGGTCAAGTGGGAAACAGATCTAAACCTAGTCAGTAGAGATGAGCGAACTTCTTGAAAGTTCGGTTCGGGCGATTCGCCAAATTTCCCCAAGAAATTCGGGTTCGCCCGAATCGAACTTTCACGAATCGCTCATCTGAAAGAAAAAAAAAATGCCGGCATGGTGGGAGCGGGCAGGCCGGCTGCGCTGTCAGCGGGCGGCGGAAGCCGGCATTTGTTTAAAAAGCAAACACTTACCTACATGGTCGGAGCGTGGAGGCCGGCGCCGCTCTCAGGCGCCCTCTGATGACAGCTGAGAGCGGCGCCAGCTATCATCAGAGGGGCGCCTGAGAGCGGCGCCGGCCTCCACGCTCCGACCATGCAGGTAAGTGTTTGCTTTTTAAACAAATGCTGGCATGGTGGGAGCGGGCAGGCCAGCTGCGCTGTCAGCGGGCCGGCTTCCGCCGCCCGCTGACAGCGTAGCCAGCCTGCCCGCTCCCACCATGCCGGCATTTTTTTTTTTTTATTTCAGGGAAAATTCGATCGGCACGAACCAAAAAAAATTCGGGTTCGTGCCGAATCGAATTTTCCCTGAAATTCGGAGCGAATTCCGGTTCGTCCGAACCGGTTCGCTCATCCCTACTAGTCAGAGAAAGGACTGGATAGACATTTTTCCGCGGGGCACCCCGATCAGGCGACGGACGGATAAGCCGCCACCGCCGCTGCCTCCCGCGCGTCCCTCTAGCAGGGCGCGCACCTGCGCCGGCCGTTTGTGAATGGCCGGCGCGGGCGCACGCCCTGTAAGAGGGACGCGCGAGAGGCAGCGGCGGCTTATCCGTCCGTCGCCCGATCGGGGTGCCCCGCGGAAGTGGACCAATACCCAGGATAGTGAAAATCCTGGGTGTTGGTCCACTTTAACAAGTGCTCCATAAATATCACTACCCCTGATATAAAATGCTCACAAGGTGCTACCATCACGTATAGCAAAGGCAATCCCAGGCTACCCAGCACCTTGCTTTAGAGGCTGCTCCTCAGATGGAGTGAATGTGAGACAGCAAGGGAACGTTTAAAGGGATGTGAAAATGAGAGGGAGGCAAAGGGAATGTTAAAAAAAGAGGGTGAGACAGAGGAAATGTGCAAATGAGGAAAAGAAGGGGGCTGTGGAAGAGAGAGAGAGAGAGCAGAGAGGCGGAATGTTGAAATGAGAGAAAGACAGAGGAAGTGTGAAAAGAAAGAGAAATAATGGCTGTGTTAAAAGAGGAAGGTGGAAACAATGTGGAAAAGATTAAAAGGCAGAAGGAATGTTAAAAATAATAGAGAGTCAGAGAGAATGTGGAAAAGAAGGAAAGGTTATAGGTAAAGTGGGTCAGAAAGGAAGACAGAGTGAATGCAGAAAACTGAAATACAAGATGGAGGGAATGAGAGACTAAAAAAGGAAAGTTATAGAGAAAAGGAGAATGCTGAAAAGGGAATAGACATAGGAATCGTGCAAAAGAGAGAAAAAGACGGAAAAGGGTCAAAGCGAAAGAGAGGAGGGAGAGAATGTCGAGAGAAGGATGCAAAATAAAGAGATGTGGGGATTGTGAGTAAGAGAAGAAGACAGAGGGGATACGGAAAAGGAGATGCAGGGGGAAGGCAGCGTGAGAAAAGATGGAAAGTTAGAAGCATTGTGAATAAGAGGGGGGTCAATTATATGTGTAAAACAGAAAAAGAAGGAGGGAATGTGGAAAAGACAGTGAGTAAGAGACCGAGACGGAAGGCAGGGTATAGAGGAATGTGGAAAATAAAGATAGAACGAAGAAATTTTTAGAAGAAAGGAAGGCATAGAGAGAATAGTAGGGGACCAAATCTTGTTGAAACAGAGAAAAAAACATAAGGAACATGGAACAACAATAGGAATAGAGCTGCTGGTGTTGAGATGGGAAATGGATTCTGGGCAGACCTGTTGAGCCAGCTAAGAGCTGTGTCCTAAAGAAATGTCTGAGTTATATCTCAGGGTATGGAGGGTATGGAAGCCCCATGTGAAGTTATTAAAATGTGAAGAACATTTCCCCTTCATGTAGAGAGCTCGCTCTAGGGGCCTGAACTTTAGTTCCTGGAGTTGGACTGAGTGAAGGTTTTATTTTCTGCCCATTCCTTTATGTCTTCATAGAAAGATTCTTCAGCCTCAGTAACAGCGATGAATAAAGCGCGACTAGGCAGATTTTCTTTATAATACAAGCATGACTTCACCAACATTATGGTAATATTATTTGTTCTGCTGCGTAAATCCTCCACATTATCATGCACATGAACAAAAGACAGGGCCCCCCTTTTCCTCCAACCCCCCACCCCCTCACCCCCCAACTGTGAACACAATTTAAAACGTCCAGTGGTAGAACAAATAGCATTCACGTAAACTCGCCTACTTACCAGAGCCTTCACCAAAAGCCTTGGACCACTCATTGACCTGCCAACAAAACGCTCAGTGTTCTCCCCTCCAGGCCGGCCTCTGCTAGTGGTTTGTTTCCGGTAGCTAATCAAAAGTTCAATGTCCTGGGAGAAATAGCTGTCATCAGATGTTCATCTGATGTCGTGAGCCCTACAATACTAAAGATTTGGTAGCATTGGATAATGAGTGACCATATCCATCCCTGCCAATGAGTCTTGTGCTTGTTAACAGTCAGGGAAATACATTTGGAGGCCTGAGGGGGAATGTTGCTGGCTGGTCATGGACTAGCCAGGGGCTGGTAGAATTCTGGGCTAATTTTGGGTCCCAATCAGCCACTCCCTTACTCTAGAATCATAAATTGGCTAATAGGGACCTCTTCCATTATCTAAAATACATTACTAAAGCTAATAAAGACTTCCTCTTTCATTCTTTCAAAAATACATTACTTTGTAAAAGGGGCCTTCGGAATTTGTCAAAATCCTGTTCTGATAGAACTGAATGAAATGTAATTTAATAATGACCAATACTCATTTCACATCAAATGGGTGAGGGTCTTGATTGAGTATGCCCCTACTCCTCGTTGCCCTGCTGAAATCTGGTCTCACCATTACCTGCCAGCGGTCACATGGTCCAGTCCGTTTACAGCTGCCGAAAGAGTCCGTACCACGTGACCAATTGTGTGGCCAGATTTTGCCAGGCGGCGATGTATGGGTGGTCTAAAACAGGGCATTGGCCCACTTTAAAGTGGACCAACACCCAGGATTTTGACTATGCTGGGTTTTGGTCCACTTCGGTGGGGCACCCCCCGATCGGGGGTGCCCCGCTGTGTGAAACCCCCCAGAAAGCCCCGAAAACTCACCTCTCCCCGCTCCCACGTGATCGCTGCAGCCAATCCCCGCTGGCGGACAAGCGAGAGGCAGCGCCGGACAAGCAGAGCGCGTCCGCCGCCGCCTCCCGCGCGTCCCTCTTACAGGGAGCGCACCCGTGCCGGCCGTGAATGGCCGGCGCGGGTGCGCTCCCTGTAAGAGGGACGCGCGGGAGGCGGCGGCGGACGCGCTCTGCTTGTCCGGCGCTGCCTCTCGCTTGTCCCTACTAGAGGGACACGCGGGAGGTGGCGGCGGTGGACGCGCATGCGCTGCTGGAACGTGGAAAAGGTAGGATTGTGGGCTTCCTGGGGGGTTTTCCCCCGCGGGACATCCCGGTTTTGGATGCCCCGCGGGGAGGGATCTGATCGGCCCAGGCCCGGGCCGATCCCCCCGGGTGTTGGTCCACTTTAAGCCAAATCTGAACAGCAACATTACAGCATAAGTCATCACTGCTCTCTTGCAGCGCAGCTTTAGTAATAACGTTATGGAAGAAATCTTCAGAACTGTTAATCTTGTTGCAGAGTGCAAAAAAAATAGATCCTTTGTCCGATCAGTCAGAGCAAACACCTCCTGTTAATCTGGGAGATACAAGACTGAATCAACAGTGTAATGTTTCTGTTTGCCGGCCATTCATAGGATACAGCACAAGTCACGGCAATATAAATAGTCTTTGTTGAGTCAAAATAGTTGAAGGACATTCTATTTTACTCTTTCACACAGAGGGAGGAGCTGTAGGTGACTGAAGAAGCTCCATCAAGAAAATAATAATAAAAAAACATTAAGGGGGTTATTTAAGAAACGCCAGGAAGTGTCACTTAGCCAGGTGAACGCTGGGCGCAGTATGTGAAAACTATATATATGAAAGTCAATCTGGTGAGCGCCTCTAACAGCGTCATGTAGCGTCACATGTATTACTAGCGGAGGCTCAGTGTATAGCACCGGAGCTCTAGGTTTAGCAGCTCCATGTAGCACCTGTCACTCTGTAGCGCTCTCCCATACATTTCAATGGTTGTATTAGTTGGTTGTGTATAAATAGCATTTTCCTAAAGCAATGTACATTTTTGGCTCAAATCATTGTGTGGCCTCTCCTGCCAGGCAACCAAACACTTTTATTGTTTTTTTTGTTTTTATTGTTTTATGCAGAATTTTATGTGCAGGTCAGCCATTGCAGTGTCATTGTCATAGTGTTAAAACAATGTCATTCCATCAATGTCCATATGGTGCTGGCGTGTATGAGTTGCGACACAGACTTCTATCACATAGCTTCTGGCACTCAAGGCTAGAGCGCCCAGCTTTAGAGCGTCAGCGCTGGTTGTGTGTAGTTTTTTCTTAAATATGGCCTTTATTGCCGAGTCCCAGACGCACTTAACTGGCGCTACCTATCGTTCACTGCAGCATTGTCCTCTTGTTAGATGTAGCGTAGTCTTGGGCGCGTTGACCTTGGGACACCATTTAGCATTCTCCATTGGCTCTGTAGTGAATCAGGGAGCAGCTTCTACCTCGTCCTCCAGACATCACATTTATCAATGCTGGATGGGATAGTACAGCGTCACTTGTCTGGCCGCTAAGCTAGGTCACACCACCCGACACCCTCTTGCAGCATCCCCCATGGTGTCCTTGGGTCAGTGCATGAAACCCAACAGAGATTTCCCTTTTTGAAATCCTCATTTTATCTCCACAGGGGTGAGGTACATACAGTCCAAGACAAAAACATACAACCCAAAGAAACAACATACAGCCCAATTTTTCACCCCATAGATTTAGATGGTATTCTGATTTGGCTATTGCCGGACTATAATAATCCCCAAAAAGTTCATGTTAGAGTCACCCCTTCATAACCTTTTAATTTATTTAATTGTTCCAGTATAGCCGATCAGGAGACTCTTTCTGGCAGCAAAGATTTTCATTGATGGCTGACATGTGAGAGCACCATTGTTCTTTGCCTTTACAGATCTATGGCGGTCATCCAGCTAAAAGGTTCATGCGGTTATCCGTTACAGGTTATTGGCGCAATGGCGAGAGCGTCTTCCTCTCAAACACTGAAAGGCTGAATGTTTGCTATGGTGATAATCAGAGAAACGGACACTTACGGCCTTCTTTTGTTTATTCTGCCCTAAGGATTATTGGTTTTTTGATGGTTCACTAAAGTTCACTATGGTTGGCGTGCAGAGGTGCTCGCTGTGCTTAAGTGTTCTTTGCCTTGTTATGCATAAAACGCAAGCCAAGAAACAGCTTTTAGGAGAGGGAGTTTCCAGAGGGCTGATGATCAATGTGCCCAAGCCATCGGTAATATGGCTTGCCTGAAAACTCTGCACAGAAATCCTCATTTGATATAATGTAATAAGGTTGGTTTTAATGTGGACCTAAATAAACAAAATTACATTAGGGCTCTTTCAACTCCTACCTCCTGGGACATCCCAATTTTAGATCCCTAGGAAGCCCAATTACTAACCAAGTCTGTGTTCCTGCACCACGCTTGCCCCCCACATGTCCATCGGCACTGGGGTTTGGGGGGCATGCAGTACCATGCACGTTACCAGCTTGACAAGCTCAGTTGATCAACAGAGGAGAAAGGAATAGTTGGATGAAGTTGCTGCAACCCCAGAATTACAGATCTCTAAGGTTGGGGTCGCTTTCTCTCAGGCCAGGCCAGTCTATGTGTCTATGGCGAACCGCAATATCGCATTTTACCCGGGGGATCAAGACTCAGGTAAGGACTGCAGAGGGTTGCCGGGGTCTATGCTGGTCTATTTGGTTCTTCCTAGATGGAGGGTAACTACTGGGGGTACAAAGGTTGCTTTCACATCCCAGTCCATTAGTTCAGAGGGCCCCACCATTGTAGTGCTGCCACCTTATTTATCCGTTGAGTGCTCACATAGCATTGCTTCCAGAAAGAAAGAGCGAGTTGGATCAGCTGTTTCTATGTTTAGCTGTTGTAGCGAATTTAGCTGCACATTTAACCTAGGTTACCATGTCCCTATTTAATGCCTGCGCTGAGGTCCACTTGCATTATATTACGACTTTGCTGGGGACTTAACATATTTTTCGCCCTATAGGATGCACATATTTTTATTGGGCGAATGTGAAAAAAAGGAAAAGTAGAAACTCACCTTTCCATGGTTCCTGCACTGCTGGCCAGGCCACAAATGCCATACTTCCTATGGGAATGGGAGGGGGAATACCACACTTCCTATGGGGAATTGGAGGGGGGCAATGCCACACTGCCTATAGGAATGGGATGGGGGGTATGTCACACATCTTATGGGAATGGGAAATGTCACACTGCCTATGCTAATGGGAGAAGAAAATGCCACACTGCCCATGGGGAATGGAGGGGAGAATGCCGCTCTGCCTCGGCTTGAGGATTCTGCACCTTGCCTATTATTTGGTTATTGGTGTGGGGGTGGTGTTTTAGCACAACATTTGGTTCAGAATATTTATTTTCTTATTTTTCTCCTCCACATCCTAGGTGCGTCTTATGGACAGGTGCGTCTTATGTGGTAAAATACAGCATATAATTAATTAATATCATTAACTATCCAGCAATCGTTCAAATGAGGAGCACATATGCGCTTAAAACCTCATCTGGTGCACATGCGCGTTTATGTCCCATTCTTGCATCCAGTCCCGCCCCCCCCCCCCCCCAATGTAGATCAATGCAAGATTCTTGCCCCTGTGATCTTTGTATTAGATTTCCTTTTTGACCTTTAGCCCATTTTCCCTTCTGTGAATCTTCTTGTGACCCCTGAACTTCAAAGACAGGGCTCTCCTCCACGGAGACTTTAGGGCGAGAGCAAAGAGCTGGACACTGGATAATAAAAGGACTTTATTATTAAAAGAAACAAAAGAACAAAACCTCACACTCAGGAAAAACTAAGCAGGCCACAGAGTGTTGGCACCCAGGCAGACCAGTAACAGACACAAGCAACCTCCATGAGGGGGGGAAGGCTGCAAGGATGTAATTCTGGTGATCCTCAGTGCTGGACGGCTAACCAAAGACAAGGGCTTGGCAAGAAGGGCCTTGGGGCTAATGGAATTAATGAAGCAAGCTAACCCTGAACACCAAAGACAAAAGGTCTTATCAAATCCTGCTGCACCTGATTCAGGGTGTGGCCCAAAATTTGGAGGCTTCGGCCCAGTGCTGCATCATTGGAGCAATAATGGCCTGGCAGCAGGGCTTGATTATAAGAAAGACGCAAAGGGCAAAGGACAGGGGCCTCTACCACTTGCCCTGCAAAGGGGGCCTCCACCAACCTTTTGGTTATGGTCTGGTCCAGAATGTTTTTCAGTCTTTGGTATGACAGTCCAAAGGCAGAGAATATAGGTATCGGTGGAAGTGCCAAAGCACACCTGGGCAAGCCATTCGCAACCAAAGCCACCACAGGGCAGGATAGAGAGTCTAGAGCAGCAAAGCGGCTGTCAGCAACACTACATGGATGAGTGGGTGCAGAGCCGTCAAACCGTGGTCGCTTAAGCAGCACTATCATAAAAAAATGCCCAATGATAAAATATATAAATATGTTGGATGGTGGGAGGAGGGGCCACATGTATACCCAGCATCAAGAAAAATGCAGCCAGGCCTCCACTAGATTTGCCCAGGGGCCTCCACCACACTTAATCCGGACCTGCCTGGCAGCTCCGCCAGTTTCCACTAGAACAGAACTGTGAGGCAAGGCAGCGCAAAGCCATCTGAAGGAACTCGATGGAAAACATGACCATGACAGCTGGATAGTTTGTCCAAATTTAACGGGATTTGGATTTGCGAGTACCAACATTTTTACAATTTGGGGAATGGCTATCAAACAGCATCACTTTTAGACAGTAATTCTGTTGGAATTGGATAGAAGTCACTATAAATTTAAGGACAAGTTCAATAACATAGTCGCAAGCCAGTATGTGGAGAGACCCATGTTAGGCTTAATATAGGGGGGCTAAAGAGACCAAAACACCCTCTACTTAGGTAAAGGAAAAGAGGAGCTTTCCTAGAACGGAAAGTATTTGCACAGTACCCAGTCCTAGGACAGATAGCATTACCCATCTACCCTTGCAGTAGGCAGAGCTATGCAAATCATCTCTTTACATCTCTGTGCCATCCAAGGCCCTTAGAACCACTAAGGGTGCAATGCCAAGGATTAGCTTTAAATTTTACACAGCCGTACACATCCAACTAGTGGACACGTGTTTCGAGCTTTAGGCTTTCATCAGCACTAGGGCGGATGCCTCTTGCTGTATGGGGGGTGAGACTTGGTGAGTACCAAAACAGCCACAAGCCAGTATGTGGAGAGACCCATGTTAGGCTTAATATAGGGGGGCTAAAGAGACCAAAAAACACTCTACTTAGGTAAAGGAAAAGAGTGGCTTTCCTAGAACGGTACTGGACAAGTTCAATTGAAATACTGTTTAGTATTCAGCCTGTTGAAGTAGTCAGGACAAACACAAATAGGCTTCTTGATCAAAACATTTAGCAGATATAATATGGTGTTTTCCTTTCAAGCCATCCCAGGCAACATTTATATTTCCCTACCTTACTAAGCACCAGGCTTGGGTGTCATTTGAAACTAACTTTTATTGCTTTTTCAGAGGATGGAGCAGGACAATTGCCCCATTTTTGCTTTCTTTAGATAGAAATGATAGCCAGTTGCTATGGGCTCTTTTGTTTGTTCACCAGCCTTGCCCCAGGGGCACATATACCATAGAGGCAGAGCAGACACATGCCCCCTGGCCCGTAGGAATGAGGGCCCGTTGCATGCTACCTACACTACCACTCCAGAATGTACGTCCCTCCCAGCTCCATACTCACCTGAACAGCCATATCGCTTGTTTCTTCTATGGACACGCGCATCCCTTGCCGCCTCCTCCAGCAGATTCTGGGTGGTGAGTATCTGCCCGGGGCATGCGCTGCCCTCGTTTCTGTGCCTGCGCCGCAACATCCAACAGTGCCAGATAGGGATGAGCGAATCGATCCGGACGAACCCGGATTCGATCCGAATTTCAGGAAAAATTCGATTCGGATCGAATCCGAATTTCCCCGCGATTCGATCACTCGAAGTTTTCCTTTAACATCCATTCATTTACATTACAGGCATTCTAAGATGGCGGGCGGGACATGTCTGGACATGTATCCCGCGCCAGTGCAAGCTGGGGCAGTCACATGCAGCCTATCAGCAGCCAGCAAGCCCGGTGACGTCACACAGCGGTATTTAACGGCGGCCATCTTGCTTTTCCTCATTTCTCTATTGCATTCGTGAGAGACAGAACGCTGTGTAGCTGAGGGACAGACAGGGACAGGCTGGAGACAGGCAGGGACAGACAGGGACAGGCTGGAGACAGGCAGGAGACAGACAGGAGACAGACAGAAAGTCAGCAAAAAACAGGGAAAGGAAGGGAAAATCGGAGGCTGTCAGTTTTTTTTTTTTTTTCATCCAGCCTGACAGGCTTTGTTAGCGTTTTCAGGCTGCTTATACTAACTGTGCATATATACTGAACTGATCTTAAGTCTGCTGTGAGGCATCCCATTCTGTGACTAAAGCAGCCTCTGTTTAAGACCATATAAGCATTTGCTCTAATCATATTTGAAATTAGGCCTGATAAAGACACTTTTGCTGGCCAAAGCACTACTGTACCCTGGCAGCTCGATTCCTGCCCGGGGCATCCCATTCTGTGACTAAAGCAGCCTCTGTTTAAGACCATATAAGCATTTGCTCTAATCATATTTGAAATTAGGCCTGATAAAGACACTTTTGCTGGCCAAAGCACTACTGTACCCTGGCAGCTCGATTCCTGCCCGGGGCATCCCATTCTGTGACTAAAGCAGCCTCTGTTTAAGACCATATAAGCATTTGCTCTAATCATATTTGAAATTAGGCCTGATAAAGACACTTTTGCTGGCCAAAGCACTACTGTACCCTGGCAGCTCGATTCCTGCCCGGGGCATCCCATTCTGTGACTAAAGCAGCCTCTGTTTAAGACCATATAAGCATTTGCTCTAATCATATTTGAAATTAGGCCTGATAAAGACACTTTTGCTGGCCAAAGCACTACTGTACCCTGGCAGCTCGATTCCTGCCCGGGGCATCCCATTCTGTGACTAAAGCAGCCTCTGTTTAAGACCATATAAGCATTTGCTCTAATCATATTTGAAATTAGGCCTGATAAAGACACTTTTGCTGGCCAAAGCACTACTGTACCCTGGCAGCTCGATTCCTGCCCGGGGCATCCCATTCTGTGACTAAAGCAGCCTCTGTTTAAGACCATATAAGCATTTGCTCTAATCATATTTGAAATTAGGCCTGATAAAGACACTTTTGCTGGCCAAAGCACTACTGTACCCTGGCAGCTCGATTCCTGCCCGGGGCATCCCATTCTGTGACTAAAGCAGCCTCTGTTTAAGACCATATAAGCATTTGCTCTAATCATATTTGAAATTAGGCCTGATAAAGACACTTTTGCTGGCCAAAGCACTACTGTACCCTGGCAGCTCGATTCCTGCCCGGGGCATCCCATTCTGTGACTAAAGCAGCCTCTGTTTAAGACCATATAAGCATTTGCTCTAATCATATTTGAAATTAGGCCTGATAAAGACACTTTTGCTGGCCAAAGCACTACTGTACCCTGGCAGCTCGATTCCTGCCCGGGGCATCCCATTCTGTGACTAAAGCAGCCTCTGTTTAAGACCATATAAGCATTTGCTCTAATCATATTTGAAATTAGGCCTGATAAAGACACTTTTGCTGGCCAAAGCACTACTGTACCCTGGCAGCTCGATTCCTGCCCGGGGCATCCCATTCTGTGACTAAAGCAGCCTCTGTTTAAGACCATATAAGCATTTGCTCTAATCATATTTGAAATTAGGCCTGATAAAGACACTTTTGCTGGCCAAAGCACTACTGTACCCTGGCAGCTCGATTCCTGCCCGGGGCATCCCATTCTGTGACTAAAGCAGCCTCTGTTTAAGACCATATAAGCATTTGCTCTAATCATATTTGAAATTAGGCCTGATAAAGACACTTTTGCTGGCCAAAGCACTACTGTACCCTGGCAGCTCGATTCCTGCCCGGGGCATCCCATTCTGTGACTAAAGCAGCCTCTGTTTAAGACCATATAAGCATTTGCTCTAATCATATTTGAAATTAGGCCTGATAAAGACACTTTTGCTGGCCAAAGCACTACTGTACCCTGGCAGCTCGATTCCTGCCCGGGGCATCCCATTCTGTGACTAAAGCAGCCTCTGTTTAAGACCATATAAGCATTTGCTCTAATCATATTTGAAATTAGGCCTGATAAAGACACTTTTGCTGGCCAAAGCACTACTGTACCCTGGCAGCTCGATTCCTGCCCGGGGCATCCCATTCTGTGACTAAAGCAGCCTCTGTTTAAGACCATATAAGCATTTGCTCTAATCATATTTGAAATTAGGCCTGATAAAGACACTTTTGCTGGCCAAAGCACTACTGTACCCTGGCAGCTCGATTCCTGCCCGGGGCATCCCATTCTGTGACTAAAGCAGCCTCTGTTTAAGACCATATAAGCATTTGCTCTAATCATATTTGAAATTAGGCCTGATAAAGACACTTTTGCTGGCCAAAGCACTACTGTACCCTGGCAGCTCGATTCCTGCCCGGGGCATCCCATTCTGTGACTAAAGCAGCCTCTGTTTAAGACCATATAAGCATTTGCTCTAATCATATTTGAAATTAGGCCTGATAAAGACACTTTTGCTGGCCAAAGCACTACTGTACCCTGGCAGCTCGATTCCTGCCCGGGGCATCCCATTCTGTGACTAAAGCAGCCTCTGTTTAAGACCATATAAGCATTTGCTCTTATTATATTTATATTATAAGACACTTTTGCTGGGCATAGGCTTACTGCTGCCTGCCAGGTGCACTTCTGTTGAGGCATCCCATTCTGTAACATAGCATACCCCTCTTTATTTACACTAAGCAGCTCTCTTATTTACACTAAGCAGGCCTGTTGGAGGCTGAGTGTTACTGCTCACTTTTGGTGTGCATTATATTCTGTTTCATATAGACCCACCGCTGCCCGGGGTTTTTTTAAATATCACCTACTACCACGCCAGTTAGACTATGTCGGGCAGACAAGTGCCTGGAAGTGAAAAGAGGAGTGGCAGAGGCCAAGATTCCGCAGGAAGAGCTCGCATCAGACTGGGGGCCAGTAGCAGCAGGAGTCACGCTGAGAGACCTAATCTGCCAGTATCTGCTAGCGGTCGGGTCTCCACCAGTAACGCATCTGCCGTGGTAGATTGGTTGACGCGCTCATCAACAACATCATCACAACTTACGTCTGAGACCCCCAGTCTAGGGTCGGTAGGTTCCTCTGACACAACCCTGAGTTGGCATGCCCCGAGAGCAGTCCCTGTCCTCCCATTGCCTCTGGCCTACGCCGTTCCCTCCCCCAGCGACGTATCCTATGCTTTGGGTTCAGCTCCACTCTTTAGTGAGGAGGACCATCAGATAGAGGACAGTCAGCAGCTACTGCCCAGCCAAGAAATGGAGGTGGCTTCTTTAGCTAGGCAGACAAATAGTGATGTGGACAGTGTCGTGGGTGCTGCGAGCGTTCCAGCTCCTGCGCCAGACACTGTTGACGAATCCACGAACATCAGTGACGTACAGCCACAACCCGGTGATGATGATGATGATGACGATGAAGCCGATCGCACTTGGGAGCCGGGTGATGAAGGGGCTTCATCGTCATCATCAGGAGAAGAGGGGTGCAGGTTGCCCCGGAGTCAGCAGCTGAGGCAGCAAAGTGGTAGCAGTCAGCATGGGGGCACAATTCCAAAGGCTGGAGCCGGCCGGGGCCGGGGCCGGGGTAGAGCACCTGCTGTGCGGCAGTCTACCTTATCGGGAGGTAGTGGAGCAGGGGTTCCTGGAGTTGGCAACAGCAGCAGTGAATCAGTGAGGCCAGGGGGTGGGAAAAGTAGCTACTCGGCAGTGTGGCAGTTTTTCCTGAGGCATCCGCAGGAGGGTAACATGGCCACATGCAAGATATGTAGGCAAAAGGTGAAGCGTGGCCAGGGTCCAAATGTTGGCACCACGGCCCTGCGTCAACATATGATGCGTCACCATAAAACGACCTGGGAGAACCGAGGCTCCCAAGGGGTGGTCCAGTCTGCTTCCTCACCAAGTGAGCTCCCAATTTCTGCCAGCCAAGGCTCCAGCACCTCAGCCGAAGGCAGCTGTGCGTCATACCCATCCTCTGTCGCTCCTGCTCCTCCTCCTCCTCCTCCAAGTCATGCATCCCGCCAGCAATCCATCAGCGAAGCCATGTCCAAGAGACAGCAGTATGCGCCCACTCATCCTACGGCGCAGAAGCTGAATGTGCTCCTGTCCAAGTTGCTGGTGCTGCAGTCGCTCCCTTTTCAGGTGGTGGAATCTGCACCTTTCAGAGAACTGATGGCTTGTGCCGAGCCGAGGTGGAGAGTCCCAAGCCGTCATTTCTTTGCCAAGAAGGCAGTACCAGCGCTGCACACTTTTGTTGAACAGAAGGTGGGCCAGTCCTTGAGCCTGTCGGTGTGTAGCAAAATACATGGCAGCGCCGACATCTGGAGCTGTAACTACGGTCAGGGGCAGTACATGTCGTTTACGGCCCACTGGGTGAATGTGGTCCCTTTGCAGCAGCAACTTGGACAGGTCACGCCGCTTCGGCCTCCGCGCTCTCTGCCCATTGGGCCTGTGACACCGTGCGACTCGGCCTCCTCATCCTCCGCCATCTCCTCACCCTCCACTGTAGGCTCAAGTCTCAGTGCCCCTCCAGTCTACCATGTGTGCAGGGCACGGAGGTGTCACGCAGTGCTTCACATGGTTTGTCTTGGCGAACGGAGTCACACAGGGGAGGAACTGCTTAAATGTATTCATCAGGAAATCCAAACATGGCTTACTCCGAGAAAACTTAAAATGGGAATCATGGTTACCGACAATGGGAAGAACATTTTGTCTGCGCTGCGCCAAGGAAGCCTGACCCATGCCCCCTGCATGGCTCACGTCTTCAATCTGGTTGTCAAGCGGTTTCTGAAGTGTTCCCCCCATCTGCAGGACATCCTAACAACTTCACGGAAACTTTGCATGCACTTCAGCCACTCCTACACCGCCAAACACACCCTTCTTGAGCTACAGCGTCAGAATGGTATCCCCCAACATAGTCTGATTTGCGATGTTTCCACCCGTTGGAATTCCACCCTTCACATGTTGGACCGATTATATGAACAGAGAAAAGCCATCACGGATTTCCTGATGATCCAAGCAGATAGGGGGACTCCCCTGTGTAACTTCAATGTCAACCAGTGGCAGCTCATACGTGACACCTGCCGTTTGCTCAGGCCCTTTGAGGAAGCCACTTTATTTGTCAGTCGGCAGGATTACGGGATGAACGACGTGATTCCACTGCTTCATGTACTACAGCACATGTTGGAAACCATGGCTGGTCAGGGCACTGGAGACATGGCGTTTACATCTTACGGCCACATGAACCCCGCTGGAGCTGAACTGGAGGAGGAGGAAGAGGAGGAGGAGGAGTTGCCCAGCGAAACACAGTTTAGGCTTGGCGAAATGGCTGGTTTATCTAGTCAGCGGACAGGAGAGGAGGAGCAGGAGCAGCCAGAGGAGCTAGAGGTTTTTGAGGAAGGCGAGACAGAGGACCCGGGCACACCGTGGCAGTATGCAGTGGAGATGGAGACAGGTAGTCCATCCGAGTCACTTGCGCAAATGGCACGAAGCATGCTCACGTGCTTGCGTAGTGACCCCAGAATTGTTTCCATCTGTCGGCGGGATGACTTCTGGCTGTCCACCTTATTGGACCCTCGCTTCCGGCACAAAATGGGGGCATTTTTTAAACCCACCGAGAGGGAGGACAAACTCAACTACTACAAAGACATTCTACGTAGGCAGTTGGCCGATGCCTATCTGCGCCATGGTCCATACTCTCGCAGGTCTGACTCGAGGGGACCTCTGCGCTCACCTTCCACTGCCATGGCCGCTGGGGGGGTTGGCAGCAGCAGCAGCAGAAGCTCCATCAGCAGCAGCAGCCTCAGTCTTCAGTCGCTAATGAGTAGCTTTCTACACCCGCATAGTGAGGCTACTCATGAGCAGCAGGAAGACCTGGAGCAGGACCTGAACCAGCAGGTCATGTCATACTTTGACATGACCATGCCAACACACCTTGAGGATCCGCTGGACTTCTGGGCAGCCAAACTTGATTTGTGGCCGCAACTAGCAGAGTTTGCCCTGGAAAAGCTGTCCTGCCCGGCAAGTAGCGTGCCATCTGAGCGGGTGTTTAGTGCGGCGGGGGCCATAGTTACGGCGAGGAGAACTCGTCTGTCAACTAAAAATGTGGAGAGACTCACCTTTGTCAAAATGAATCAGGGATGGATCAGCCAGGATTTCCACCCACCAATGCCTGATGCATGCGACTAGATTCAGCATGGTGCCACGTTTTACACTTTCCAAATGGTGCAAAACATATTTATGTCTTTAGGCCATTTTTTGGGCTCCTGCTGCTGCTACTGTCAACTCCTGCCAACTCCAGGGTGTGATTCATCCAATTTTTGGGCTCCTGAAGCCAACTCCAGTGTATATTTGGGCTCCTGCTGCTGCTGCTGCCAACTTCTGCCAACTCCAGGGTGTGATTCATCCAATTTTTGGGCTCCTGAAGCCAACTCCAGTGTATATTTGGGCTCCTGCTGCTGCTGCTGTCAACTCCTGCCAACTCCAGGGTGTGATTCATCCAATTTTTGGGCTCCTGAAGCCAACTCCAGTGTATATTTGGGCTCCTGCTGCTGCTGCTGCCAACTTCTGCCAACTCCAGGGTGTGATTCATCCAATTTTTGGGCTCCTGAAGCCAACTCCAGTGTATATTTGGGCTCCTGCTGCTGCTGCTGTCAACTCCTGCCAACTCCAGGGTGTGATTCATCCAATTTTTGGGCTCCTGAAGCCAACTCCAGTGTATATTTGGGCTCCTGCTGCTGCCAACTTCTGCCAACTCCAGGGTGTGATTCATCCAATTTTTGGGCTCCTGAAGCCAACTCCAGTGTATATTTGGGCTCCTGCTGCTGCTGCTGCCAACTTCTGCCAACTCCAGGGTGTGATTCATCCAATTTTTGGGCTCCTGAAGCCAACTCCAGTGTATATTTGGGCTCCTGCTGCTGCTGCTGCCAACTTCTGCCAACTCCAGGGTGTGATTCATCCAATTTTTGGGCTCCTGAAGCCAACTCCAGTGTATATTTGGGCTCCTGCTGCTGCTGCTGTCAACTCCTGCCAACTCCAGGGTGTGATTCATCCAATTTTTGGGCTCCTGAAGCCAACTCCAGTGTATATTTGGGCTCCTGCTGCTGCTACTGTCAACTCCTGCCAACTCCAGGGTGTGATTCATCCAATTTTTGGGCTCCTGAAGCCAACTCCAGTGTATATTTGGGCTCCTGCTGCTGCTGCTGCCAACTTCTGCCAACTCCAGGGTGTGATTCATCCAATTTTTGGGCTCCTGAAGCCAACTCCAGTGTATATTTGGGCTCCTGCTGCTGCTGCTGTCAACTCCTGCCAACTCCAGGGTGTGATTCATCCAATTTTTGGGCTCCTGAAGCCAACTCCAGTGTATATTTGGGCTCCTGCTGCTGCTGCTGCCAACTTCTGCCAACTCCAGGGTGTGATTCATCCAATTTTTGGGCTCCTGAAGCCAACTCCAGTGTATATTTGGGCTCCTGCTGCTGCTACTGTCAACTCCTGCCAACTCCAGGGTGTGATTCATCCAATTTTTGGGCTCCTGAAGCCAACTCCAGTGTATATTTGGGCTCCTGCTGCTGCTGCTGCCAACTTCTGCCAACTCCAGGGTGTGATTCATCCAATTTTTGGGCTCCTGAAGCCAACTCCAGTGTATATTTGGGCTCCTGCTGCTGCTGCTGTCAACTCCTGCCAACTCCAGGGTGTGATTCATCCAATTTTTGGGCTCCTGAAGCCAACTCCAGTGTATATTTGGGCTCCTGCTGCTGCTGCTGTCAACTCCTGCCAACTCCAGGGTGTGATTCATCCAATTTTTGGGCTCCTGAAGCCAACTCCAGTGTATATTTGGGCTCCTGCTGCTGCTGCTGTCAACTCCTGCCAACTCCAGGGTGTGATTCATCCAATTTTTGGGCTCCTGAAGCCAACTCCAGTGTATATTTGGGCTCCTGCTGCTGCTACTGTCAACTCCTGCCAACTCCAGGGTGTGATTCATCCAATTTTTGGGCTCCTGAAGCCAACTCCAGTGTATATTTGGGCTCCTGCTGCTGCTGCTGCCAACTTCTGCCAACTCCAGGGTGTGATTCATCCAATTTTTGGGCTCCTGAAGCCAACTCCAGTGTATATTTGGGCTCCTGCTGCTGCTGCTGCCAACTTCTGCCAACTCCAGGGTGTGATTCATCCAATTTTTGGGCTCCTGAAGCCAACTCCAGTGTATATTTGGGCTCCTGCTGCTGCTGCTGTCAACTCCTGCCAACTCCAGGGTGTGATTCATCCAATTTTTGGGCTCCTGAAGCCAACTCCAGTGTATATTTGGGCTCCTGCTGCTGCTACTGTCAACTCCTGCCAACTCCAGGGTGTGATTCATCCAATTTTTGGGCTCCTGAAGCCAACTCCAGTGTATATTTGGGCTCCTGCTGCTGCTACTGTCAACTCCTGCCAACTCCAGGGTGTGATTCATCCAATTTTTGGGCTCCTGAAGCCAACTCCAGTGTATATTTGGGCTCCTGCTGCTGCTGCTGCCAACTTCTGCCAACTCCAGGGTGTGATTCATCCAATTTTTGGGCTCCTGAAGCCAACTCCAGTGTATATTTGGGCTCCTGCTGCTGCTGCTGCCAACTTCTGCCAACTCCAGGGTGTGATTCATCCAATTTTTGGGCTCCTGAAGCCAACTCCAGTGTATATTTGGGCTCCTGCTGCTGCTGCTGCCAACTTCTGCCAACTCCAGGGTGTGATTCATCCAATTTTTGGGCTCCTGAAGCCAACTCCAGTGTATATTTGGGCTCCTGCTGCTGCTGCTGTCAACTCCTGCCAACTCCAGGGTGTGATTCATCCAATTTTTGGGCTCCTGAAGCCAACTCCAGTGTATATTTGGGCTCCTGCTGCTGCTACTGTCAACTCCTGCCAACTCCAGGGTGTGATTCATCCAATTTTTGGGCTCCTGAAGCCAACTCCAGTGTATATTTGGGCTCCTGCTGCTGCTGCTGTCAACTCCTGCCAACTCCAGGGTGTGATTCATCCAATTTTTGGGCTCCTGAAGCCAACTCCAGTGTATATTTGGGCTCCTGCTGCTGCTGCTGCCAACTTCTGCCAACTCCAGGGTGTGATTCATCCAATTTTTGGGCTCCTGAAGCCAACTCCAGTGTATATTTGGGCTCCTGCTGCTGCTACTGTCAACTCCTGCCAACTCCAGGGTGTGATTCATCCAATTTTTGGGCTCCTGAAGCCAACTCCAGTGTATATTTGGGCTCCTGCTGCTGCTGCTGCCAACTTCTGCCAACTCCAGGGTGTGATTCATCCAATTTTTGGGCTCCTGAAGCCAACTCCAGTGTATATTTGGGCTCCTGCTGCTGCTACTGTCAACTCCTGCCAACTCCAGGGTGTGATTCATCCAATTTTTGGGCTCCTGAAGCCAACTCCAGTGTATATTTGGGCTCCTGCTGCTGCTGCTGCCAACTTCTGCCAACTCCAGGGTGTGATTCATCCAATTTTTGGGCTCCTGAAGCCAACTCCAGTGTATATTTGGGCTCCTGCTGCTGCTGCTGCCAACTTCTGCCAACTCCAGGGTGTGATTCATCCAATTTTTGGGCTCCTGAAGCCAACTCCAGTGTATATTTGGGCTCCTGCTGCTGCTGCTGTCAACTCCTGCCAACTCCAGGGTGTGATTCATCCAATTTTTGGGCTCCTGAAGCCAACTCCAGTGTATATTTGGGCTCCTGCTGCTGCTGCTGCCAACTTCTGCCAACTCCAGGGTGTGATTCATCCAATTTTTGGGCTCCTGAAGCCAACTCCAGTGTATATTTGGGCTCCTTCTGCCCCTCATAGTGATGCCACTTCAACTCTCTGCAATTGTGCCGCTCTGCGATTCTATTAGCGATGCCTCTGATCTGCATGTGATATTTCTTAAAAGTATTATTTAACTAACCCAGCACGCATCCTGTGCGTGTTACAGCAAGGCTGAATGGTTTACAACCCTATTGAGGCTGTAGGAGGCTCAGAAATAGCCGTTTTTAATAGCGATTCGTCGCGAATTTATTCGGGTCGAAACGATTTTTGTCGGAAAATTCGGCGAATCAGTCGAATCGAATTTTTCAAAAGTTCGCTCATCTCTAGTGCCAGACCTCCAGGGAAAAACACAAATGTCTTTACACTTTTGGGATTCTTTATTGAAAGTCTTATCCTACAATGTTTAAATGTCGGGCTTCTCCAGCAGACCATTTCCAAGGTTCATCACTATAAGTCTGATTACTCAGTGTGGCCACTGGCAGACCTTTCTCTGACCCGAGGGGAACATGTGGTTGTGATGAAATACAAAGAATGCACTTTCTGGAATTGTGATCCTGAGCTATGCAAAGGGCTGAAATAATGGCATTTAGAATTGCTACGATCAAACGGATTCAATTAACACAGTCACAAGATGTTTCTTTATTGTGTCCCAAGCTATGACTAACCTCAACAATACATGAATTCAATCTACGAATAGGAAGAATGAGTAATATGTCCAATAATCAACAGTATATTCAGGGGTGTAGCTAGGGGGAGGTCAGGAGGGGCATGTGCCCCGGGTGCAGCCGGTCAGAGGGGATCTGAGCACAGGTGGGGGCACCATTTTGAATCTTTGCCCGGGGAGCCAGAAAGCCTGGCTTCTGCTCTGGTATATTAAGCATAGAGAAATCTACTAAATGTTCTTCTTTTCCAGTGCATCATTTTACAATAAACAGACTTAGATTAGAAAAAAGGTGGAATCTGCTCTCTCCTTTCTGTCAGAGAAATGAAATCCCTGTCCAGGCACACACTAACTTTCTTACACCTAATCCCCCCTGGAAACCGTGTAAAATCAGCCATTTTAACACATCTTAAAATCTTTGATTATATGTAAATACCTTATGTATTCTTAGCTAAGCCACTAACTTCATTTCAATTTCTGGATCATGGCTGAGCTGGGAAGGGTCATGGTGCAGCTTTATAAGCCTTAAGCATGCTCTGTTGTGGTCGGAGACAGGTGTGGGACCACTGTGGCCTTCCAGGCTCTTAGACCACTTATTTTGCATGGGCCTGGAGGAATGAAATTGAAAAAAGATCAAGCTTTAGAGTTCTGCTACAGCTTCTACCCTGCACTGCAGGAAATGGAGAAGAGGCACGTGGGACATGCATCAGGTAATCTGCTTGCTGCCTTATTATTGCCATTGTGTTAAAAGTCTCTTTAGAGCCGACCAAAACCCCAAAAAACAACTGAACCGATTTTGCTCCAGGTACATTACTCTTTGGATCTTTTCTGCCCTCAGTACTGCTTGGTATTCCTGTTATAATGATTTCAATTTTCGTTTTCCCCAGCCATGCCATTGTATGGCGTTTCTGACAGGACACCATTGTTCTAAACTAGCTCTTTAAGCCCCCCTCTTCACAATCAATTAATGAAGCAGGCTAACCCTGAACACCAAAGAGTATACAGAAGAAGGGCCCTAGACCAGCCCAAGCCCCCCTATATTTCCCTTACCGCACTCCACAAAAATGTATATATTCAAAAATCCTTAAAATCGATAATCATTTATTAATCAGGTACTGCTTAGAACATAACTCACAATACATACAATACTCATTAAAAACATATACACAAATACAAGGCTGGAGAGATATTCCCTGCCAAAGGCTCTAATTCCATAAACATACTCAATGTAAATTTAATGCACAGCGTCGGTTAAGAAAGTGCAGCGTGCAAAATAAATAAATATACCTAAAAAAGCCAAAATACTAAACATATCTTCAATGAGTGTCTCAGTGAGCCAAAATTCATTACAAAATAAAGTGCTGAAAGTGCCACAGATACAATACATGTACTACATACACTAATTACTAATGTGCAAAACTATTACTAACATTGTGACCGCCAATCCAATATGCATTTCAATAAACAGTATACTAAAATGACATCACCAATAAATAGCTCGAGCCCAGGGTCCTCTCACAGCAGCCAACTACCGACGCGTTGCTTGGCCAGGTGCCACTTCGCCAGGGTAACCCTGAACACCAAAGACACAAGTCCTTATCAAACTCTGCTGTATTGAGTGTGATCCAATATTAGTAGGCCTCGGCACAGTGCCGCCTAATAGGAGCAGTAATGGCCTGGCAGCAGGGCCGCACACCCCGGGCCTCCATTACTTCCCTGTAAAGGGGACCTCCACCAACCTTTGGGTTATGGTCTAGGCCAGGAGGCTTTTCAGTCTTTGGTCTGACGGGAACTAAGCTATTGGCCTTTTTTTGCTTTTGCCAACCTGCAGCCAAAGCCACCACAGGGCAGGACAGAGAGTCTAGAGCAGCAAAGCCGCTGTCAGTAACGCTACAGTGATGGGTGCGTGCAGAGCTGTTAATCAGCACCCATTCACTGTACATAAGCCACCAAGCACAGCTGCTGGCAGCTCAATGCAGGGAACTGTTTTCTGCTGGACCAGCTGGACGACTACCCTACCCCCCGCCCAGAATGGCAAAGGAGGAATTCCTGAGCAGCACGCACAAGGGCAGCACAAGTGACTTGACGATCCAGTAAGCAGGCGGGTCACAGACAACCACCAATCAGTTACTTGTCTGGGGTAACTGTATACTGTATTTGGGGCCTCCACCATATTTTGTGCCCCCAGGGCCTCCACCACATATAATCTGGTCCTGCCTGGCAGCTCCGCTAGTTTCCACTAGAACAGCAACTGTGATGCAAGGCAACACAAAGCCACCTGCAGGAACTCCATGCAAAACATGACCATGACAGCTGGATGGTTTGTCCAAATTTAATGGGACTTGGATTCCCGAGTACCCACATTTATACAATTTGGGAAATAGCTATCAAACACATAATCTCAGCTGGGAGCAATTAGAGAATAATGAAATATTGAACGCTAGAAGGAAGATAAGAGCCAAAAGATTTAACTTCACTTAATTTTCCCCCAATTTTTTTTCTTTCAAGCCAAAATCATTTGTGAGTATCCAGTTCTTTTTTTCATTTAGCCCTCCATAGGACATGGTTGGTCCACTTTAAGTATACTATGCTAGCATGGGAACATTTCAGCTTGGTTTGTAGTTCTATCTTATTGTGCAGTATGACAGATTGGTGTATGTGCAACGCCAAAAAAAGCCCTCTTGAATAACCAATTTACGTTTTTATTGAGTCAGAAAGTCATGGTTATTTGCAAGGGCATGCAGAAAACTTTCAAGGGCAACTTGACGTATGTGTACTTATGTACCTTGCCCAATATTTGTGCTCACCCTGAAAAACCAAAACCAGAGGGATCTGAGTAATCTCTTTGCATAGGTTAAGACCCCTGCCAGATCAATGATCCCCCCCACCCCAAATGTTCTAGAAGATTATGGAGATTTTATTCCACACAGAATGTTAGAAAGAGGTAAAATATTTCTCCAGCTGGCTTAATTGAGCAAAAGGAAGTTCCCAGCTGGGCTGCAGTGTGCCTGTGTTATTCCATCTCTGCATAGGGCAGGCTGCCAGCTATAAGCCTACCTCACCAAACAGAGAGAGAGAGAGATTTGCCTAGAGAAACCTCTTCAGAGACTTTTCTCAGTTGACTCAACTGGTTCTTCTTTTTGCCACATTTCCTCCATCTCTCTTGCACTCTCTTAACCATTCCTTTTATCATCTGTGTTCCCTTTCTTCTCTTTGAGACTTTATCTTCTTGTACACAAACTCTACATTTCTCTCTTTTTTTCATCACATTTTTTGTATTTCTTTTTCCACCTTTGTTCACACATTCCCCCTTATACTTCTCTCTCTTTCAGTTCTACATTCCCTCCATCTTTCTCTCTTTTCACCTTCCCCACTTTGTTCATTTTTACATTGTGTAATATATATCTCTCTGTCTTGTCCTTATGTTTCTCTATATCTCTTTCATAGTCCTTTTTCCTTGCTTCATCCATATTTCTCTGCTGGAATGCAGAAGAGGTGAGCAATGATTCTGCAATGAATCATTCTGGGATTCTTGGGGGGGGGGGGGCGTGTTGGCCACAGCATGGAGGAGCACCCTGATTTCCACCCCCCTCCTTGCAAACACCCCCCCCCCCACACTGGCCCCAAGTTTTTCATCTGTTTGACATTCCTCAGAAAAAGGGAATCTTGACCACATTTAGGGTAGCAGGGACAGATTTCACCTCCGGAACAAGAAGTGGATAAGAAAACCAGGGCTTGTGGGAGGCGGGCATCAATAATCAGGATGCCTGCTGTGCAGTCAATATTTTGTAAAAATGGGTGTTGGTTCGCTTTAAGGCTTAAATGCAAACTGGAACCTTTCCTGCTAATTTTAAACAATAAAGGATCCTGGTCCATATTAACCTCACCCTCCACCAGCAAGCTTTGCCAATGTAGCAGACAAAGGCTTTTAACTCCCCTCCAGATAAGCCCAATTCGGACAGAAATATTAAAAAAATACTCACCTGCTCATCATGGATGCCATATTTCTTTGCCCCCTGCTCCTTACCAAGTTCCATGTTTCCCAAATTCCCTACGTCATCCTCATCTGATTTACCTACATCTTACATTGGAAGGAGTCTTGTGCAAGAATGCCCCCCATGACAAAACAGAGTGAGACCATCCCTCTAAAAAATAAATCTCACTGTGGTGAGCAGGAGCCTCCCTCTTTAGAGACTAAGGGGCTGATTCACTACTAGCGCCAGGTATTGCCAGATGAGCGTCTGTATAGCAGCGCTTAGAGCGACCGCTAGTAGATGCTGTAAGTTGCAGTCGTAACCTGGCCCGCAGTGATGAATGTGATGTATGTTGTGCTCTAACAACAGTACAGCGTTGCAGCGCGTGAGAGGTAGCGCCAGCTCAGTGCGTCCGATACTCGGTGCTCCACACCATATTTAACAAAAAACTACACACACACACAGTGTCGGCGCTCTCAAGCTGGTCGCTGTAGCATAGAGCACCAGACGCTGTGTGATCAAATCTGTTTTCGAACACACATCCACCAGTAACAAAGCAAAAACACATGGAATGACATTGTTTTAACACTGTGACATTAACACTTTAGTGCCAGACCTGTAATGACAATTCTGCATAAAAATATAAAAAGTCCCCAAAAATGTATAAAAGTGCTTGTTTGCAGCCAGGAGAGGTCACACAATGATTTGAAAAAAAAAATAATTGTCAAACACGCTATTGAAACACAAACAAATGAACAGCCATTAAAATGTATGTGAGAGCGACACTGAGCGAAAGGTAATACGTGCCGCTTTTGAACCTAGAGTGCCGACGCTATACGCTGAGCATCCTCTGGTAATACATCGGACGCTACATGGCGCTGTTCGAGGCGCTCACCAGATTCGCTTTCTTAAATGTGGTTTTGCATACAGCACCCAGTGTCCACCAGACACTACCTGCCGCTATGAAGCACTACCTGGCGCTATCCGTTCTTAAATGACCCCCTTTATATACTCTCTACCCTAGTGAACCCTAAAAAGCAATGTGGCCAAACCCTGGCAAAAAGAAGTGCCCTGTAAGTGCACCCTCTGTTCTAGTACATTTAATTCATGTACAATATTACAAGGTCACATAGCGTTTGTACCTGAAGAAGGCATTCGAAGTGGCTTCGAAATGTGTATTCTATGAAATAAAAAATGTTCATTTAAAATAAATCACATTCTTGGTCCTTTCCTCATCTTGTGTTTGGCATAGTAAGCATACGTGTGGGTGAGTGTTTGATGTCTCCCCCACAATGTGTAAATAGAATTCTAACCATGCATACAGAGATCACAAAGCTCCAGAATAAACAGCACACACATGGGATGCAGAAAGGAACACAATAATGTAAATCAGATGCACCCGTCGAGCCCTGGTGTCTTTGTTTACCTCCTCGGATGACCCAATTTGCTGTTGCAAAGCGAGGCCAACATTTCCCTTTTAAGATTCCATTGAATGAATGTGCGAGGGATACTCTGCGCCTAAATCAGCACACGCAGGCATGAAGGGGGCGGACGGGGGGGTGTCAGCAGTTTTCCTCTCTCCCACCCCACCTCAGAGCATGGAAAGGAAAGGCTACAAGAGCATGACTCACTGGAAACAGGCTGCAGTGGCAGGAAGTGAAGGCATGGATGGGTCATTCTGGCACACGCTGTTCCTGGGAATCAAATGTCCATTCCAGAGCAGTGACTGGCATCTTACATTCCATTATCAATTTTAGTTTTGTGCTTCGCATTTCATTTAAATGAGCACTCCGGTTTCCCATCGGCGGAATTCCAGTCTGCTTGTCATTAGCGGCTGTGACCAGGGGGACACGGCAAAGGTGGGGGATATAATTAGAGGTGTCAGGGTCTTATAGACATGGAGACATGGAGAGACATAAAGAGATGATTTGCATAGCTCTGCCTGCTGCAATTATAGATGGGTAATGCTATCTGTCCTTGTATTGGGTACTATGCAAATACTTTCCGTTCTAGGAAAGCTCCTCTTTTCCTTTGCCTAAGTAGAGGGATTTTTGGTCTCTTTAGCCCCCCCCCCCTATATTAAGACTAACATGGGTCTCTCCACATACTGGCTTGGTATGTTTTGGTACTCACCAAATCTCACTCCCCATACAGCCAGAAACATCCACCCTAGTGCTGATGAGAGCCTAAAGCTTGAAATGCAGCCATAGCACTTAGTTTTTTATGTGTGTTGTCACGTGTGTTTGTTCTAGTTGTGGGTATCTGGACCCTTATAGACCCTGTCCCTGAGAATGGGGGTGGATGAGGTTATAGGACTTTTGGCCTTGCCTCCAGCTAAGCCCAATTTGGCCAGAAAGATTTAAAAAAATACTCACCTGTTTGTCATGGATGCTGTACCACGGCTGTATTGATAAGGTGATTGGAGGACCTCAGAGCCAATCACTCGAGGTCCTCATCAATAGGACCTCAAGTATTTTTTTTTCCTTTCAACCTTCATAAAGGGCTCAGTGAAGGGCTGGAAGGGGTAGGTTTGGAAAGTGTAACAAATGCAAGCAAGAGGGGCCTGTAAACAGCTGTATATATACGGCAGCACCATTTGTTCACTAGAGGAGTTAGTAGGTGGTAGTCAGGGGGTTCTACTGACACTTTCTGGAGGCCTCCTTGGGTTAGAAGAAAGATACATATCCATAACTGTAGCATACCTACCAACTTTTCAGGGTGGGAAAGAGGGGCATTTCTTAAATTAGGCCACGCCCCCTCATTGAGGGATGGATAGGAGAGGCAGGTGGACAAGGACTCACAAGAGGGACAGTCCCCCCAAATCAGGGACACTTGGGAGGTATGCTGTAGGGCTTACTGGTGGTTGGTATGTGGGTGTTAGGGTGGCACAGACGAAGCACAAAGTTTTCAGAGAGGGATTAGGTCTGCCTACATGTTAAAGAAAAAGTAAAGTCTTTGTACTACATCATTGGGGCATCCTGACTCTTACCTCCTTCTTCATCAAATATCGATTCAGGTTTTCTGGGCTGCTGAGTCCACCTGTGAGCTGGCCCACCTGGTAAATCTGACTGGTCGCCAGCGGTCATGTGTTCATTGGACTGCAGAAGAAATGAGTATAGGTATGACTGATATGGGGCAAAGTGGGCCTTGCTGCACAATGGGGCACCTCAATCTGTCCAGTATTAAGAAAGCAATGAGGAAGTAAAGTCTATCTTTACTAGTTTGACCATCTGTAGGAGACAAAACAGAGTGATTACCGTGATAATTAAAAAAAATCTGCCAAATACACACTTTCAAAAATGCCTTTAAAAGTGGACTTTCCCTTTAAACCTTCCCCACCCTTTCCTTAAAAAAATGTTTGTAGTTCAGCTATGAACAGGTGCAGAGATTTGCAGCAGTCGGGGGCTTGATGCCCGTGCACAAAGCAGCCATTGGCTATAATGTGCCGGGTCTCTTGGCTGCTGACACCCGGTGAACTCATGGTTATGAGCGTGTGTAGGTGTCATCCATTCCTTCCCCTGCAGCACTAAGTAAACAGACAGCACAATATCCTACATTAAACCCACGCTCAGCACCCCGGGCTAGAGCTGCTAAAAATATGTGTGTCAGAAAAGCTTTCCTGCAGCCATTGTACACCAAGCGAGCAACTGCACAAAAGGATATTTACTTTTAATTACAGCATGAAATTTGAATCAACCGGGAAGGAAGTGTATGATCATTCTATAGACTGCAGATGCTCAGGCAGTCAACGCAGATGGTCATATCGACTATAATGTTGGCTGTAAAAAAAGGACACCAGACTCATACCTGCCACCCGAAGCACGACCCTGCCAGGGAATGAGAGGTTAAGTCACTGCTTATAGCTGGACGAACCATCACAGCTGTCCGAGACTGGTTTTGGAGCACTTAAAGAGGCACTCCCGAGTTGCAGATTGGATTCCCAATCCAGAATTGGGATGCCCCACTGTATGAAACCCCCACAAACCCCCTGGAACACTCACCCTCTCCTGGAGCCCTCACTGCTTCTGTGCGCTACAGCTGCACCCCCTCTCATTTCCAGCTGTGCACACGCCCACACCCGGCCTTCCTAAATGGGCGGCGCGGGCACGCCACGGCTGCAAGGTAAACAGGGGTTGCAGCACTGCTCAGCTCCCTACGGCGCCGCTTGCCTGCTTAGATGTCCAGGCGGCTTAGCCGTCAGTGGTGGGGAAAGGAGCCGAGCGATAGTGAGCGTGCCGCTCAGCCAGTCAGCACATTCGCTCTTGCCCAAGTCTGCGCCGAGGAAGCAGAAGGAAGGTGAGTGAAACAGGGCGACCTGTGGCAGTACACACAGCAGGGCATCCCAATTCATGATGCTGCTGCAGAGAGGAACAATGCACAGGAAATGTAAATTCATGCGTGTTGTTCTTCTTGTTTTAGGGGAACCCCCCCCCCACACTCTCTGATGCCCTCTCCTGGCGCTGGGGGGATGGGGGGTAGAAAAAAATAAAAAACATTACCTTGCCCACGGTCCAATGCCATTTTCCCAGGGCTCTAGGTTCTGGGTGCCACCATCATGGACAGGAAGTACAAAGCGACTTCCCCCACAAGTCAATGGGCAGACGGGAGCACGCAGATAGCGGGGATGCCATTTTGTGCTCTGTCTGTGTAACAGTCACCCGGGGGAGAAAAACTTGGACTTTGGGCCTGGTAAGGGTGGTGGGGGTTACCCCCCACCGCACCCAGGATGGGTTGAAAAGATAAGTAACTACAGTTAATAAGATTAGATTCCTTTCAGAGAAGTAGGCCAAATCAGGATGCCCCAATGAAACGCACTGTCACCATCCCTGGTTTTGCTCTACTTCAAAACGAAGCCTCAGAGGACACAACTTCTGTGCTCATCACTCAGCATTGAGAGCTAAAATAGAGGCACTTGTTGCAATTGTTCTGGGTGCAGAGGATGCTGCACCCAGGGACCTAATAAGGAGAATAGAAACGGGAGCTGATGCTTCCGCTAGATGAAGTTATGAGGGAGGTGGTATATTGAGTATGACTATTCTGACAGGACTCCAGACCTGCCCCTCTCACTGGCTATAATGTGACCAGACCAATGGACCTGAAGTCAAAAATAACAGGGCATCCCATTTTTAAAGCACATCCAACTAAAACCCCAAGGAAGTATGAAAACTACAGACTACTCACTAGTCCATGAATCCACAGCTGCACCTATGTGTTCCCTGTCCTGCCAGTGACCATGCATGTGCTGTTGGCCATTATGAGTCATTTGAACACACAAACAGCCCTGGAATGTGCATCCAGGAAGTATATGCTTACCTAAACAGCATTGCGCTACTGGACATCCCGAACAGGTGGTGGCCGACACATTAGCAGTACTAAGGCTGCTGCAGTATTCTCAACCGGAGGGTCAATTTAAGAGCACTCAACTTTATGTGCAATGGGGGATCTCAGGTATAAGGGATAAATACAGACAGTGTGTGGGTGTGGAGAGGGTGCAATGGGTTAAATGAAGACATTGGGGGGAGAGGTTGAAGGGGTTAACGCAAATTTGGAAGATGGAGCATTCATACACTTACAGGCTATTCACTTCTCTGATCCTCCTGTGCCAGTATTGGCTGTGACACAGGAGTCATATGACACACAGCAAAGGAGGCTGGGAAAGTAGTTCCTGCATGCTGACTTGTAGGCATGCTCTGACTGTGGACCCGTTTCACCCCCTGTCCTACTAAGTATCTTTATGTGGCCTTATGGGGTACTTGTGACAGTGGATTAAAGTGCCGGCAATGAGCACAGTTTAGTGCTCTCTGCAACTTTCTGCCCTAAGCACTGGGCTAGGGTTGCCTAATGAGAACTACAGCTTAAGTCTGAAGCTTAAAGCGGTCCTTCACTCTGAATAAGAGTCTACCTTATATGTTTCCCACACCCTGTACATACAATACCCCAGGGCTGTCCTAGTCCCACTCCCACTCCAGCTGGCGAATTGCTATGGCTGCACCAGGTACAGCAATTTGGTTGGTGGAGGTCAGGTGGGTCTGAAAGCTGGAATATACAGATAAATTACTGGCAAATTTTTAAATAAAATTTGAATGATGGACCTGAACACAAAAAGCAGCATTAGGCACCACAAATTGTGCATTTTTATTATGGCTAAGAATAGGGGGTAAATTAAAAGGTGTGCCCATTCAGCTGTATGGGGCCCAGAACACCTAATAACAGCCCTGCTGTCAGTTGACCCTGGGCCCACCCCCTGCATCTAAGGGCCTGGTGAAGACTTTCTTGGGTCCATCTCAGGTGAGTACTTTCTAAATGAGCAGGTAAACTCATTTTAGATTTCAATTACATATTACTCATAGGTAATAAGGTGTAATTAGCTAGCTGATGAGCTGCTGGGGTACAGAGAAATTTATAGTAAATTTTACAATATGGTTACTCCCAGCCTAATATACCGGAATATCAATATATTTATATATATATATATATATATACAAAACTAATTTAATTATCCTTTTAAACTTCAAAGCTCAGCTTGCCTAGTCCTGCCCCATGATACACATAGACAATTATTTCCACCTTCTTTTTATAGCATTTATAGGTGTGTTTCCTGCTTTTCCACCTGATTAATTGGGGGTATTTTATGATTCATTAGAGGCACATTCGATCTGAGAAAGTCAGCGGAAGCTATAGAGGTTTCATGTAAAGCCCTCGGGGATGAAAGGATCAGATGGCAACAAGTACATTCAAGTTTAACTTAATCCGACCCCATTCAGCTATTTGTAGACAGACTAATAGCATATGACAGCTATTTTTACTCACAGCTAAAATGTTACTAATATCAAGATAAAAGTGCGCCTAAAACGGTGTAGTCGGATGACACACTCAAACAGATCAGGATACGTCCAAAATATATATATATATATTTTTTTTTAAATAGACCCAGTCACATCTACACTTATAGATTAGGCTACCTCAGGGAAATACAGTTCTATATGAGGCTCACAATGCAGGGTGGTGTTGGACCACTGATCATGACTTGTGGGGGCACCGATTGGTGATGCCCCTACACCTATTCATAGCCCCCCGGCAAGCACAAAATAACAGAACCCCCAAAAAATTACTTTTTCTGGGACAGGTCGCATCAGTGGCCAAGCCTATATACACTAGATTGGCAACAGCTAATCTCTATGGCCCGGCTGGGGACAGCAATAGACTTGCCGGTGGTCAGGTGGGTCCAAAATCTGGAGGAGGTAAGTTCCAGGGTTCTGGTGTTTGCGCTTGTGGAAGGCTATGTGCGGATGGGCATCACCAACTGAGATGCCCCCCCCCCCAGGGGGTAAGCTATCACTTAGTAGGTACTAATAAATTACAGTTATCTTAGTGGCATAGTGATAGTGTAGTTGTACATTTTAAAGGTGGCATTTGTGTGGCTATAGGAGGGTTGGCTAGCTAATAGCAAAACAGGCAGGTGGTGTGAAAGGACCAGTGGTACAGGTATCACTGGTGGTAAACAAGATCCTATTAAATGGTACACAGTGAGGCTATGGACTGATCCAAAGGATTTGGAACCTTGGGCATGTTCCTATATTTATTTTTTAATACAGTTTTAGCTAAATGACACATAGGTGCCACTTAGGTGTTCATTGTAAGGGAGCTCTAAATATTGCAAAGGATCTGAAAAAAGCAAATCAATAGGTAAAGATGCCAAATGTGCTAATGTATTCGACAGTGAGAAAAATAGCAGCAGATACCATTTGTCATCATTTCAGGGTGTTGCAGCACCCCTCAATCAAGGCAGCAAGCCCAGTGTCAAGGTAAGGGGGGTTCCATCCCGAAAATCTGGATGAAACAAGAGGTGCCAATTGATTTGCCATGGGGAAGAAAAAGGTGGGTTTATGGATGATCCCAATATTGGATGCCCAGCCAGAGAGGCACAAAACCCAAGAAAGACAAACTAGCTGTTGTTCTAAAAGACTCCTGGACCATCCAAGTTCATGTCCTTGGGGCTCTCTGAAAACTCTGAAACTACCCAGATCCACTCACCTTCTTCCGAGCCCTCATCGCGTTTCTGCGCTTTGGCCACATCCCTGATCACCTCTAGCCGGACGTACACACCTGCCTGGCCTTTCTGAATAAGTTGCACGGGCATGCCACAGCTGCAAGGTGAGCAGAAGATGTGGTTGGTGGGGCACTCGATTACCTTTGGTGCTGTTTGGGTGCTCAGCTGTCCAGGCTGCTTAGACGTCAGCGTCGCCGAAGGGGGCCAATTAACAGCGAGTGTGCCAATTGGCTAAGCGTGCCGCTCTGCCAATCAACGCACACAACCTCACCTGGGTTGGCACTGTGGTGGTGGAAGGAAGGTGTATGTGGTGTATTTTTTTTATCGAGGCCGTCCTGTGTGCTAAGCACCCTAAACACGTGGAACCCCAAGTGAAACGTGCGGTGCGCTAAAAAACTCTTAGGGGTGCCAGCCTGGTTCCTTCTGAAAGGAAAGGAACCCATGCCTTTCCCCGCAGTACGCACCCCCTGAAAGGATCAGGCGTTACATAACCCTCAGCTCGGAGGAACATTGGGGTTGCTTCAAGTCCTCAGGTACTAGACAGAGATTTCCCCCTGGACTCAAGTAAAACCAATTCGGGATACCGCCTCATAGAGGAACAACACACGGGAAAGTGAAATTCCTGTGCGTTGTTCCTCTTTAAGCACAAAAAAGGACTCAAATGAGTGTCAGTTGGGAGCTACGCCTTTTTATCCTTTTTACGGTTGCTGACACCAAGCCCAAAGAAGTGGGCACACTTTTCTTTTCGCACAATCCCTAATTAAACGCTTTCCTTGCTTGAACTGTGAGAACGGAGGAGGCTGGAGACAATTGATTTTTCAGAGCGGAGATGCAGCCATTGAGAGGAATCTGAGGGGAGACAGATACAAAAGCCTATTTCACATGTTCCACCTGTTTAAACGGAGCGGCCTGTGGGAGATGTATATAATTGGGCTTTTGTCAGCCCACTCACAGCAGAGTTCATGCACTTCATGAAAGTGGAGCAAACATTTGTGATGCGCGGGATGCAGGCTGCTCAGCAATACACACACCGCTTCCTGGAGAAGAGCAGCTTTTCAATCACACAACAGGGGGCCCCGGCGAGTTCTGAGAGCTCATACAATCCGATTTGGCACTGATCTGCCGTGACTACACAATGAGGCTCCTGGAATCAGCTGCGGCCACAAAACATTCGCTAAATGAATGGGAGGTTATTGCTTTCCCCCTGAGACGCCACATCTCTGAGGCCATCTTGTGTGTGTGCCAACACGGGCATATAAACCTTCTCCACTGACAAAGAACAAGGGCACTGGGAGACTCAAGTTATTCAATTTAAAGGGGTTTGGTGTGGTTTACAGAGGCATTCTGATTTGAGATATGTGTGTGAAATCCCCAGGTTTGCCTAGTACTTACCCTGCACCGGCAATGCCGGCAATTAATGATCATTGTTGGGTGAATCCAAACCGCAAAGTTAGGGTTTGTGCTGAACTTCGCAGGCTCGGGTTTCCAAACCCGAACTTCAGAAGTCCGCATTCGAGTTCGGTGCCCAGCCAGAACACGGAAAAGCTGGTTGATGAAATGGTTCCTGAACGGGGCCACAGAAAATGGCCACCGTTCCCCATGCGTGAGGACACAGCTGGCAGTGCTGCCAGTAGGAGAGTCCTCACTCATGGAGAGCAGCAGACATTTTGCAGCAGCTCCTCCTGCTGCATACTCTAAACCCCTCCCTACCTCCCGCCACACCCAACATCACAACCCGCCATACCCGCCATCACAACTCGCCTCATTAATTCCAAGGACCACCTTGACAAGTACCACCCTCCACCTGGGAGGGTGAAGAGTTGGGGAGTAAAGGGGACCCCAGAGGCAGAATCGCCCCCGAAAGTTCCAGGCCCCATTGATTTCAAAGGGATCCCTTTAATCAAAGTTTGGCCAAATTTGCCATATCTGAAATTTGTGGGATTCGCTCATGCCTAATGATTGTACCTACTGGGGTGATGCTCTATTGGATCTGGTAATTTCAAATGATGATGACCTTGGAGGGGCTGTAACAGTTCATGAAAGCCTTTTTAAGTTGAAGTCAACATAAACTGTAAAAAAAAACTTCTCTTGAGTACAAAAACACTCCATTTTCAGTAGGCCAACTTCGCCAAGTTCAAGGCTGCAATCCAGGACAAAGAATGGGAGCATCTGATGATCAATAAGGATACCAATGCCAAAAAGAAGTGTTTTAAATCAGTTGTGAGTACCAACATTTCAAAATGTTGACCTATAGGTAACAGATATAAGCAGCTTAAATTAAATCCCAGCTGACAAGAAATGAGCATTTAAAAATTACAAGGCTGAGCTCTCAGCAGTAACCTTTGAAAACAATAAATCAGTTAAAAAAGCATGTAAAAAAGAAATACAGTTGGCGAAAGCACAAAATAAAAAAGCTGTGGCCAATGGAAGCAAAACAACCCTAAATGTTTTCTCATATATATATATAAATTCAAGGAAAACAAAATAGGAACAAGTAGGTGCCCTAACTAGTAAAGGGGAATTGATCACTGGGGATCAATAGAAGGCAGAGCTGCTAAACGGGTTCTTTAGCTCTGTGTACACAAAAGAGGAGCAGGGAGCCAATATAGAAGATGCCACTGCTGGCAATACCCCAAGCATACTTTTTGACAGGTTATATCACTCAATAATCATCATCCATAATTTAAATGTGAAGAACTCCAGGACCAGATAGACTTCCCCCAAGAGTTCTCATCACCCCTGTTATTGATCTTTGAATATTCACTAACAATTGTTATAGTGCCAAGGGATTGGCGAGAGTGAATTACAGACCAGTAAGCTTAACATCCTTTGCCAGAAAATTGTTTTAGAGACTCTTAAAGAACTACATAAAGGATTAGAAGCTGTCAGACTAACCTAATTGGCTTCTATGAGGAGGTGAGTAGAAGCTTGGACAGAGGGAAGACAAATGCAAAGGATAGAAAATACAGTTGGTAACTGGATAGAAAACTGGGGTTAATGATGCCTACTCTGACTGGTCTCCGATTGTAGATGGTGTACCCCAGGGTTCAGTGCTGGGCCCATTATTATTCAAATTTATATATGATATAGAAGATATCTCTACATATGCGCACAGGATATGTTGCACAGTGCTGTCTATTGAAGATTTTCACAAGCTTCAGACTGACTTGAGTTAAGTGTCTGGGCATCCACTTGGTAAATTAAGTTTAATGTGGATAAATGTAAAGTAATGTCCTTGGGGTCTAATAACCTGCAGACCACATATGTCCTCAGGGGAGTAAAGCTGCGAGAGTCACTTGTTGAGAAGGATCTGGGGGTACTGGTAGATCACAGGCTAAATAGCAGCATGCAATGCCAAGCAGCTGCTTCCAAGGCCAGTCAATTATTATCATGCATTAAAAGAGGCATTGATCACATGATAGGGATGTAACATTGCCTCTTTACAAGGCACTGGTGCGCCCTCATCCATTTAAATGACATGCAAGTTTTGTCTGGAGTTGATTTTTATTTTTGTTAGTAAAAACTTTTAAATAAATCCTATTATCCCAAATCTGTCACCGAAGCTTAACCGAAGCTTGATGGTGTGTTTGCCACGTTATAGAAATAAGCGCTCCTCTATAAATACACGCGCTGCGATCCCGCTGCTCATTTCCATCAGCACCAGTGTTTTCTTTACAGTCTAATTATCATCCGCCCCGTCCGTATTTAGTAAGATAAACGGGAATCATAATGATTTCCTGCTGCTGTAATTACACCTGTCAGTTAGAGGGGAGGGCGGCAGCTGTCATGGCTGAAAATAGAACGCACAGGAAGTAAAGATTTTCATTTTCCTTCTAAATATGGATGTTCCGACACATCTGTCCGCTGGGCGCAACCCTCTGACCTGTGCTGCTACTCACCAAGTCCAAACCCCCGCCATAGTTAGCCGCCATTTTGCTTGATAATTGTAATGAATGGGTAATTCCTACCTCCGGGAATGTGGAATTATTTTCTGTTCAATCCGAGATCTGGAATCTGGATGTAGATCGGTTGCATCTGAATCCTATTCAAGTCCATGGTCTCTGGAAAGCAACTAAAGCCCCCAAATAGCAGGAGACCACCAGACATCTGAGAAGTATTGTGCTAGTAAATAAAAGTCTAAAGTTCCCTTTAGCTAACTAATTTATTTTTAGGGTGAAGAAGAATCAGAGTATAAAGTCTACCTGTAGGCAAAAAATACATTAAATAGTCTATTTTACTTACCTTTACTGACAGCACATTATGTCTGCTCTAGATCTTCAATCCTTATCCATTCACCACCCCACCCTTTACCCACTGGAACTGGGATTCATTATTTGAATAATAAGAGGCCGATTCATTAATAGCGCCAGGTAGCGGCAGATGAACGACTGTAGCAGTATTTTCACAGCGCCCGCTAGTAGTCGCTGTGCTTGGCCGTTGTTCGGTTGTTGACAGCGACTCAGTCGGTGTGCAGTAATGTTGAATATTGGGTGAGGTGTCGCTATTTGACAGGTTCCGTGCTGTATGGGAGCGCATGATAGTGAATGGCCATAGCGAACGGCTCCCACCATATTCATTAACAAATCACGCTCAAAAAATTCTCGCGCTGTGAAATGCTTGTTTAAACCCCTGAGCGCTGGCGGCGATGGGTTAAAAGTAGTATTTTAACCCCCAAACAACCATATTTTTGGAAACAAAAAAAACAAGTATTTAAAAACAATTCTGCACAAATTTTTCTTTTTATTTTTTTACCATAAAAAAAAAATCTAACATTGCAGAAGTGGTCACAGAATTTTTGACATTTAAAAAAAAAAAAAAAAAAAAACATTAATAACAATTAATTATGAATATTTAAAGATTGCTCCATTGAAATGCATTGAAATGCAATGAAAAGCCCAAACCCTTAAAAAAAACTATTCCAGAGCATCTAAAATGTAATTTATTTTACGTTTTTAGACACTTACATACTTACACTGGCCTGCAACTCTATTCAGGACTCTAGGATACGGGCGCCGCCATCTTGCCTTCTTATTGCCTTCTTAGGCCCTTATTTATGAAGGAATAGCGACAGGTAGCGACTGGTGAGCGGCCGGTAATGACGGGCCCCGCCACGAGAACGCCGGCTCCCCACCACAATCCCACATTTATCAAGCCAATCCTGCTTAGCGACTGAGATAGCGCCAGATAGCCACTCATTCATCATTATTCCAGCCTCAGCCCACAGCGCCAGCGTCCGACCTTGAACAGCGACAGGTATGACTTCTCGCTACCTGGTGCTCTCCAATGCATTTCAATGGAACAATCTTTAAATATTCATAATTAATTGTTATTAATTGTTTTTTTTTTTTTAAATGTGAAAAATTATGTGACCACTATGTGGCCATTTTAGATTATTTTTTTAAGGTAAAAAAATTAAAAAATTGTACAGAATTGATATTACAGGTCTGATATTAATGTATTCATATTACCAAATTATTTAAAAAACTACTTTTAACCCATCGCCGCCGGCGCTCTGGGGTTTAAACATGCATTTTACAGCGCAATAATTTTTTGAGCGTGATTTTTTAATGAATATGCTGGGAGCCGGTCGCTAGGGCCAGCCGCTATCATGCGCTCCCATACAGCGCGGAACCTGTCAAATAGCGACTCCTCACCCAATATTCAACATTACGGCAAACCGACTGAGTCGCTATCAACTACCGAACAACGGGCAAGCACAGCGACTACTAGCGGGCGCTCTGAAAATGCCGCTACAGTCGCTCAACTGTCGCTACCTGCCGCTATTAATGAATCGGCCTCTTAAACTCAAAGCAGCAACACTAGCAGCCAGCAGAGTGAGAGACACGTGTGTTCTTTGTACTTGCACAATATTTGATTGGACCATTGCAAGGTATAGCGCTAACCTGCCAGTGATTTTCTTTGGCAATGGAAGTGGAGTTCCCTTTTAAGTGGAAGTGACACGGGCACCCTTACTATCTATGGAAACTATAGCCATATTTATGCCTTTGTGTGGCATTGTATAGATAGACAGCCCAACTCCAAGCTGAACAAACAAACATTAATGTATCGCTTCATTAGTCCTTTAAACCTGACACTTAAAGGTGCAGTCGCCTGGATTATCTTGCGGGGGAGCGGGGTTTCCCTGATACTCGCTTCTCTCCTGCCATTATTCATCCATAGGCTATTATTGTCTAGATAGACAAACACCTCCCGCTCCTGACAATCATCATCCGCAGGTGTTACGCCACCCCGGATGGCGGCTCCGTATCTTTAAATAGAGTTTCTAAATTACCTTCTGCATCATGGCTTCATATGGAAAAAGAGGAACTCCGGGCAAGATAAAAATTTGTCCAAAATCTAAGGCCCTTATTTATGAAGGAATAGCGTCAGGTAGCGACTGGTGAGCGGCCGGTAATGACGGGCCCCGCCACGAGAACGCCGGCTCCCCACCACAATCACACATGTATCAAGCCGATCCTGCTTAGCGACTGAGATAGCGCCAGATAGCCACTCATTCATCATTATTCCAGCCTCAGCCCAACCTTGAACAGCGACAGGTATGACCTCTCGCTACCTGGCGCTCTCCAATGCATTTCAATGGAACAATCTTTAAATATATAATATAATAATTAATTGTTATTAATTGTTTTTTTTTTTTTTTTTTAAATGTGAAAAATTCTGTGACCACTTCTGCCATTTTAGATGATTTTTTTAAGGTAAAAAAAAAAAATTGTACAGAATTGATATTACAGGTCTGATATTAATGTATTCATATTACTAAATTATTTAAAAAACTTGTTTTTTTTGGTTTCCAAAAATATGGTTGTTTGGGGGTTAAAAAACGACTTTTAACCCATCGCCGCCAGCGCTCTGGGGTTTAAACATGCATTTCACAGCGCGAGAATTTTTTGAGCGTGATTTTTTAATGAATATGGTGGAAGCCGGTCGCTAGGGCCAGTCGCTATCATGCGCTCCCATACAGCGCGGAACCTGTCAAATAGCGACTCCTCACCCAATATTCAACATTACTGCACACCGACTGAGTCGCTATCAACAACCGAACAATGGCCAAGCACAGCGACTACTAGCGGACGCTGTGAAAATACCGCTACAGTCGCTCAACTGTCGCTACCTGCCGCTATTAATGAATCGGCCTCTAAGCGTCAGGTGTCAGATGGCGTGACATTTTTTTTGTGATCTGCATCAGTACCTGAACATTCAGACCTTAAATTGGACCACAACTGCCCTGGGGCATCTCAAATAATTTTATAAATAAATAAAAATAAAAATAATTTTAATAAATAAAAAATAATAAATAAAAAATATTTTTTTAAATAAATAAAGGCTAGCGATCTCTCTCTTTCAGGATCTGTGCTGGAATGGGCTAGCACAGCCATGCAGGGGGGTGGAGTGTGGCGATTGTAAGGGCTTTATTCATCAAGGGACAGCGACGGGTAGTGCCTTGTAAGCGACAGGTAGCGGCAGGTGAACGCTGGGCGCTGTACGCAATACCACATGAAAGCGATTCTGGTGAGCGCCTCTTACAGCGACACGTAGCGACCGATTCATCATCACAGATGGCTCCGCGGATCCCGGCGGCGCTCTGGCTTTCAGAGCGCCTGGTATTACCTGTCGCTACTTGTCGCCCTCCCATACATTTTAATGCACAATACTTTTCTTCTCTTTAAAAAGGTTTTTCTTTTAACATTTTTTTTGCTTTGTATCAAATCATTGTGTGACCTCTCCTGGGCTATTTAAATACATTTTTGAAAACTTTTTTGATTTTTTATTTTTAATGCAGAATTGTCATTACAGGTCTGGTATTAAAGTGTTAATGTCACAATGTAATAACAATGTAATTCCATATGTTTTCGCTTTGTTACTAGTGGATATGTGTTCAAAAACTGACTTTAATCACACAGCTTCTGGCGCTCTGGGCTACAGCGACACAATTTTGAGCGCCGGCGCTGTGTGAGGCTGTTTTTTTGATGAATATGGTTTGAGTCGCTCACACTGACCAGTCGCTACCGTTCGCTCCCATATAGCTCTATACTGGTGTTATAGCGACTCACACATCAAATTCATCAATGCCGGCAATGTTACTACAGCGACTGAGGCGCTCTGTAATAGTGACTCATGACCGATCAGAGCGACCACTAGCGGTCATCGCTCATCTGCCATTACCTGGCACTAGTAATGAATCAGCCTGTTTGTGAGCTCCCATTCAGTTCCTTTAGCCACACTTTGAGGCCGATTCATTAACAGCGGCAAGTAGCGACAGTTGAGCGACTGTAGCGGCATTTTCAGAGCGCCCGCTAGTAGTCGCTGTGCTTGGCCGTTGTTCGGTAGTTGATAGCGACTCAGTCGGTTTGCCGTAATGTTGAATATTGGGTGAGGAGTCACTATTTGACAGGTTCCGCGCTGTATGGGAGCGCATGATAGCGACTGGCCCTAGCGACCGGCTCCCACCATATTCATTAAAAAATCACGCTCAAAAAATTCTCGCGTTGTGAAATGCATGTTTAAACCCCAGAGCGCTGGCGGCGATGGGTTAAAAGTAGTTTTTTATCCCCTAAACCATCATAATTTTGGAAACCAAAAAAAACAAGTTTTTAAAATAATTTAGTAATATGAATACATTAATATCAGACCTGTAATATCAATTCTGTACATTTTTTTTTTTTACCTTAAAAAAATTATTTAAAATGGCGGAAGTGGTCACAGAATTTTTCACATTAAAAAAAAAAAAATAATAAATAATAACAATTAATTATGAATATTTAAAGATTGTTCCATTGAAATGCATTGGAGAGCGCCAGGTAGCGAGAGGTCATACCTGTCGCTGTTCAAGGTCGGACGCTGACGCTGTGGGCTGAAGCTGGAATAATGATGAATGAGTCGCTATATGGCGCTATCTCCGTCGCTAAGCAGGATTGGCTTGATAAATGTGTGATTGTGGTGGGGAGCCGGCGTTCTTGTGGCGGTGCCCGTCATTACCGGCCACTCACCAGTCGCTACCTGTCGCTATTCATAAATTAGGGCCTTAGTGAGGAAATCACTTCCTCATTCAGCTTTCAGTCTCCACGCCGCTGACCTGGTCCTTCAATCAACCTTCAGTGGAACAAGAACGGAAACACCCCCCCCCACTCCCTGCCCACAGGTTCTGATTGGCTGCCTCTCTCTGCATCTATGATTCCCCGCCCTCCTCTCTGGTCACACTCTGTGCTGGCAGACTGGGGACGCTCTTAGCCTGCAGCATCTCTCACCCCCTTTTTCTGGTCAACACTATATGCTGGCAGTAATAGCTAGAGGTACAACAATGCACTTATTGCTTCACTATGATATATGTAAAGCACACAGTGTGCTTACATCACATCCATGTGGCCACACCCACTGTGTCTCCTTATTTTTTCTCTGCATTTCCAATTCTCTAATAGGTTTACTAATAACGTAGGAACTACAGGGTCCTTTTGAAAATGGATTGAAGTTTGGGACAGTGCAATGAGTAGCACAAGACAATGGGACAACATTTGGGCACTCGCCTTAAAGTGGACCAACACTTTCCTTGATCGGCCCGGGAATCTATAATATTCCCACGCTGATCCAATCCCTCCCTGCCTGCCATCCAAAATAGGGATGCCCCACTGTGTGAAACCCCCAGGATGCCCTCTAACCTTACCTTACTTCCGGTCCAACGTTCACATGTGCAGGCTGCAGCCGCATCTTGCACTTTTCTCTTGCAGGGCGCGTGCCCGTGTCGGCCATTTGTGCATGGCCAGTGCTGGCGCGCTCCCTGTTAGAGGGAAGCGAGAGATGGGGCCTCCAGTGTGCTCGGAGCTGCTGTGGTTTGACGCCGCTTTGACGCGCTTACCGCATCGGCTCCGAGCGGGCTGATTGGACGAGCAGCCGAGCTGGCGCCGTAGGAGCGGGGTGAGGTGAGTTTAACTGGCGTTCTGGGGGGTTTCACACCCCCTGATCCGGGTTCCCCGAGGAAGTGGACCAACACCCAGGATAGTCAAAATCCTGGGTGTTGGTCCATTTTAAGTATAACTTTAATGGGTGCAAAATAGGTGTTTGTCCAGTTTAAAGCATCAACCGCTGACAGCTTCAAAAAAGGATTAGATGCTTATTTAGAAGAAAATAACATTAACAGTTACTATGATCTGTTATCAGTAAAAAAAACAAAACAAAAAATAAAATAAAAAATAACTTCCCCTACCCCAATACATTTGGCCGAAGCCCCTGGTGATACTCCTTCCTTAGGGTGTATAACTAGAAATTGATATTTTTGCTTATAAAATCATCCTGGAACGCTTATATTTTTGCTGTCCCTCTCTGTAAGATGACAGACTATCATCCATTGCATAGGTGTGGCCATGACATCATTGCCACACACAGCAGTGGCACTGAATGGAGGAGGCGGAGCTTTACAGCTAAAACAGGCGCCGTTATCTGGGATTAGACTGACGCAAGAGCAGGAAAAAATATGCAAAAGTTACTGTTCATAGGGGGAGCAATTCAGGGTATGCTAGTTAAAAATGTGGGTTTCGGTCCACTTTAGGGAGCTTATTAGAACAACAGATTCCTATGTCCTTTAAATGGATATAAAATAGAAATATGTAATGAAAGCTGCAACCTGCCATGACCTCAGTCTGTCCATTGACTGTACACATTCATCTCCACCCAGCTTGTCATTTCATCCACCCTATAACTGGAAAGGGGGACCCGCCTCGCTCTGACACTGACTCACCAAGCTGGCCTCTGTCTGATCTGTATAAAGGACAACTCTGCTTACTAAAAGCACTTGTAACTCAATGAGAATGACAGCATTTTAACTGGTTAATATTATTTATTTGTATATCTATTATACAGGAAAGAGAAATTCAACTGAAACTCTGATATAATGAAAAATCTTTGTGCTGAGCTTCCTCAGTCAGTCTGATGAAACGCGTTAGGTGGAGTTAGCTGTACGGCAAGTATACTAATATTAGTATTGATGCTAATTTAAGGCCCTTATTTAACAAGGGATAGCGCCAGGTAGCGAATGGTGAGCGAACGGTAATGACGGTCACCGCCACGAGAACGCCGGCTCCCCTCCGCAATCACACATTTATCAAGCCGATCCTGCTTAGCGACTGAGAGAGCGCCAGATAGCGAATCATTCATCATTATTCCAGCCTCAGCCCACAGCGCCAGCGAGCGACCTTGAACAGCGACAGGTATGACCTCTCGCTACCTGGCGCTCTCCAATGCATTTCAATGGAGCAATCTTTAAATATTCTTAATTAATTGTTATTAAGGTTTTTTTTTTTTTTAAATGTCAAAAACTCACTGACCACTTCTGCAATGTTAAATATTTTTTTTAAGGTAAAAAAAAAAAAAAATTGTGTAGAATTGATATTACAGGTCTGATATTAATGTATTCATATTACAAAATGTTTTGAAAAACTTGTTTTTTTATCCAAAAATAAGGTTGTTTGGGGGTTAAAAAACTACTTTTAACCCATCGCCGCCAGCGCTCTGGGGTTTAAACATGCATTTTACTGCGCGAGAATTTTTTGAGCGTGATTTGTTAATGAATATGGTGGGAGCCGTTCGCTATGGCCATTCGCTATCATGCGCTCCCATACAGTGCGGAACCTGTCAAATAGCGACTCCTCACCCAATATTCAACATTACGGCAAACCGACTGAGTCGCTATCAACTACCGAACAACGGGCAAGCACAGCGACTACTAGCGGGCGCTCTGAAAATGCTGCTACTGTCGCTCATCTGTCGCTACCTGGCGCTATTAATGAATCTGCCTCTAAGTATCAAACAGGAATTATAAACCTTTTGTCAGCCCCCAGCCAACCCTCCCTTCTGCTGTGCTAAGACCCTTATTTAAGAAGGGATAGCGTCAGGTAGTGGCTGGTTAATGAGAGGTAGCGACAGGTAGCGACTGGTGAACGCCGGACAAGGCACGCAATTACACATTTATCAAGCAGAATCTGTTTAGCGACTGGGATAGCACCATGTAGCGTCTGATTCATCATTTTCACAGCCTCAACGAACAGCGCCAGCGTTCAGCTTTGCACAGCGTCAGGTATGACCTCTCGCTGCCTGTCGCTCTCCCGTACATTTCAATGGACGATCCTTTTCTTCTCTTTAAACGGGGTTTTTGTTTATTTTTATTTTTTCCAAAAATCACAAATAATTCTGTGGCCTCTTCTGGCATTGAATAAGCAGTTTTTTCACAATTTTTTCATTTTTTATATATTTCTTCAGAAATGACATTACAGGTCTGCCATTAAAGTGTTCATGTTACAATGTTGCTACAATGTAATTCCATATGTTTTCGCTTTGTTACTAGTTGATAGATGCTGAAAAACAGACTTTAAACACACCGCCTCCTGCGCTCTGGGCTTCAAACAAGCATTTTTCAGCGCCAGAGATTTCTGAGGCAGTTTTTTTGCTGAATATGGTGTGAGTCGGTCGCTATGAGCAGTCGCTACCATCCGCTCCCATAAAGCGCTGTACTGGTCAAATAGCGACTCCCCACAATGTATTCAACATTACTGAACAGCGACTGAGTCGTTATGAAGTAGCGACCCACGGCTGAGCACTGCGACTACTAGCGGGCGCTCTGAAAATGCCTGCTACAGACGCTCATCTGTCGCTACCTGGCGTTAGTGATGAATCAGCCTGTCCCTGTGTCTCCTCAGACCTACACAGGCTTTGTGAAGACATGATATTGCACAAAATGTCCCTCTAGATCAAGGCAAAGTGTAGCAAATGCATAATATAAACATACAATAAAAAGGGATAAAGTGCCAAGTGCTAGGATACAAAAGAATCAAATTCTACAGTGCAAAGCTAAAATAGAAACAATGTTACCAGTGATGAATCAGCACATGGATAGCCAGTGGGGAGGAGGCACAGGGGCACCTGCACTTCGCGGCCAACCAAGCCGCTTCTTGCTTGGGTGAAGTCTCATATAGCAGGACGTCCCAAATCGGCATGTCCTAGAGACAAGGATAGTGAAAATAGGTGATAGGTCTATTTTAAAGGGGACCAAAACCCTAAGCGTCTGGTCCTGGAAGGGAAAGTCCCCAGGGCAGGCCTTTCTGTTTGACCCCCCCACCCTGCAATGTAAACAATCATGAGCGACCCCTCAGCATCTCTGGACAGAGCCATTCAGATAGGCTGGGGTGGGGGCACGTTCTGCACGGGTTATGCACCTGCTTTGGCTCCCGATTGCCAAGCTCTGGTCTGAACAAAACCGTATTGCCGGACATTATCCAGTGCTGATTGGACAAGAGCCCACGCATGTGCCGTAGAACAGAGGAAAGTCATGTTTGTATGGGCGATCTGGAGAGTTTCACACAGCGGGGCATCCCAAATCAGGAAGCCCTAGGGGCAAGCTGGACCTGTTTATTCTCTAGAACCAGGCTACCAGGGTTTGGGTCTGCCTTACGCCATGCCTAATATACAAAGAAATGCAGATTATGGGCCTTATTCATGAAGGGATAGCGCCAGGTAGTGTCTTGTAAGCGGCAGGTAGCGACAGGTGAATGCCGGACACGGCACGCAATTACACATTTATGAAGGCGATTCTGGAGAGCGACTGGAACAACGCCATGTAGCGCACGATTCATCATTATCCCAGGCTCAGCGTACAGCGCCGACGTTCTGCCTTGCAGAGCGCCACCTATTACCTCTCGCTACCTGTCGCTCTCCCATACATTTCAATGGACGTTCTTTTACTTCTCTTTAAACAGGTGGTTTTTATTATTAATATTTTTTTTTATTCTCAAATAATGCTGTGCCCTAGAAAAAGCCATTTTTGAAAACTTTTTTCATTTTTTTATATATTTATGCAGAATTGACATTACAGGTCTGGCATTAATGTGTTCACGTCCCAATGTTATAAAAATGTAATTCCATATGTTTGTCGCTTTGTTACTGGTGGATACATGTTCAAAAACAGCCTTTAATCATACAGCCTCCGGCGGCGAAGCATTTTTGAGCGCCGGCGGTGTGTGAGGCTGCTTTTTTTTGATGAATACGGTGTGAGTCGGTCGCACTGACCAGTCGCTACCACTTGCTCTTATACAGCGCTGTACTGCTCATATAGAGATTCCCCACAACGTATTCATCAATGCTGCACAGCGACTGAGGCGCTCTGAACTAGCGAACCACGGCCGAGCACAGCGACTACTAGCGGGCGCTCTGAAATGCCTGCTACAGACGCTCATCTGTCGCTACCTGGCGTTAGTAATAAATCAGCCTGTATCCCAAAGGCGGCTGTGTGTGGAGGGGGGGCACGACACAGTCATGGGCACTGTTTGTTTGCTTGACCTGTGAGGAATCTGCTGATGGTGGCCCCCTCCCTCCTCTCCATCCTGAGCACTGCACACACTGTACTTGTTCCACTGCTCCCCGTCACTGACCACAGTGTCCCGGCACACCTCTACCTGCGTATAACAGCGCGCCATTGGGAGACGTCCATTACATTTTTTCCTAATGACACCATGTTCCTCGGATGCACTTAGTTGCTAAACAACGTATTTCTTCTTGGCATCATCTACAGAATTCACTGAAGTTCTTTCTACAGGACAGGCTTCCCCTCGGGCACCACAAGGCCCCTGTGCTCACCAGGGTCAGTGTCTGCTGCCCAGGGCAGGATTTCAGGATATTTCAGATATAATGATAGTGATAGGAAGTGTGTGATAAGGAATAAAGGGAAGGAGAGAGAGATGAACTGAAAGAGACACAGGCCAGAAACGAGAAGGAGAAAGGAAGATATATGGAAACATTAGGGAGACAGAAGGCACAGGGAACAGATAGAAAAACTAGGGCCCTTATTTAACAAGGGATAGCGCCAGGTAGCAACTGGTGAGCGGCCGGTAATGACGGGCCCCGCCACGAGAACGCCGGCTCCCCACCACAATCACACATTTATCAAGCCAATCCTGCTTAGCGACTGAGATAGCGCCATATAGCCACTCATTCATCATTATTCCAGCCTCAGTCCGACCTTGAACAGCGACAGGTATGACCTCTCGCTACCTGGCGCTCTCCAATGCATTTCAATGGAGCAATCTTTAAATATTAATAATTAATTGTTATTAATGTTTTTTTTTTTCAATGTGAAAAATTCTGTGACCACTTCTGCAATGTTAGATAATTTATTAAGGTAAAAAAAAAAAAAAAAAAATTTGTGCAGAATTGATATTACAGGTCTGATATTAATGTATTCATATTACTAAATTCTTAAAAAAAATTTTTTTTTTGGTTTCCAAAAATAAGGTTGTTTGGGGGTTAAAAAACTACTTTTAACCCATCGCCGCCAGCGCTCTGGGGTGTAAACAAGCATTTCACAGCGCGAGAATTTTTTGAGCGTGATTTTTTGATGAATATGGTGGGAGCCGGTCGCTCTGACCAGTCGCTATCATGCGCTCCCATACATTGCGGAACCTGTCAAACAGCGACTCGTCACCCAATATTCAACATTACGCCACACCGACTGAGTCGCTATCAACAACCGAACAACGGCCAAGCACAGCGACTACTAGCGGGCGCTGTGAAAATGCCGCTACAGTCGCTCAACTGTCGCTACCTGCCGCTATTAATGAATCGGCCTCCCCGGAAATATTAAAAAAGAAGGTAAGAGGCAACGAGAAACAGAAAAAAGATTGGGGAATGTGAACCAGAAGGAACGATTGTGACACAGAGAGGAAGGCAGGAGGGGGGGGGGGGGGGGGGGGGGGGGAAACAAGGGGAAATTAGGCAAAGAAAGAAAGAAGAAGGGAGTGTGGAAAACGGAAAGAGGCAGAGTGAATGTGGAAAGAGAGAGAGAGAGAAATGGAGGAAACATTGAAAAGGGAAAAAGAAATGGGGAATGTACAAAAGAGAGTGCGGAGGGATGACATATCGTAAAAAGAGGGGCAGGCTGATTCATTACTAGCACCAAGTATCGTCAGATGAGCAAAGCGCTCAGAGCGACCGCTAGTAGTCACTGTGATCGGCTATGGTTCGCTATTACAAAGCGCCTCAGTCGCTGTAGTAACATGGCTGGCATTGATAAATTTGATCTGTGAGTCGCTATAACACCAGTACAGAGCTATATGGGAGCGAACGATAGTGACTGGTCAGTGTGAGCAACTCAAACCATATTCATCAAAAAACAGCCTCATACAGCGCCGGCGCTCAAAATTGTGTCGGTGTCGCTGTAGTCCAGAGCGCCAGATGCTGTGTGATTAAAGTCCATTTTTGAACACATATCCACTAGTAACAAAGAGAAAACCTATGGAATTACATTGTTACTACATTGTAACATTAACACTTTAATACCAGACCTGTGATGACAATTCTGCATAAAAATAAAAAAGTTTTCAAAGATGACTTTTAATAGGCCAGGAGAGGTCACACAATGATTTCATTAAAAAAAAAAAATAAATAAATAAAAGAAAACCCTGTTTAAAGAGAAAAAAAGTAACGTCCATTGAAATGTATGGGAGAGCGACAGATAGAGACAGGTAATACCTGGCTCTGGAAGGCGGAGAGCCGGCGCTATACCCTGAGCCGTCTGTAATGATAAATCCGACGCTACATGGCGCTGGTCGCTCACCGGAATCGCTTAGATAAACGTGGTATTGCGTACAGCGCCCCGCGTTCACCGTTCGCTACCTGTTGCTACGAGGCCCTACCTGCCGCTATCCCTTGATGAATAAACCCTAAAGAAGGACTGTGGAAAAGAAAGGGAGATGAAGTAAATGTAAAGGAAAAGGGAAAAATAGGTGAAAAAAGAGAGAGGAGAGAATGAAATATAGAGAGGATGTGGCATAGAAAGAAAGACTTTGATGTAAGAAAGGGCAACAGTGGAATGTGTTAAATTGAAAAAGAGGGAGGGACAAAGACAGAGAGAAAGTGGCAAAGAAGAATGAATGGGGCAAAGAGAAAGAGTCAGAGGGAAGAAAGGAGGAGGGACTGTGGAAAATCGAAAGAGGCAGAGGGAATGTGGAAAGAGAGAGAGAGATGGAGGAAACATTGAAAAGGTAAAAAGGAATGGGGAGTGTAAAAAAAAGAGTGAAGAGGGAGGACATGTCGTAAAAAGAGAAAGAAGGAATGTGGAAAAGAGAGGGAGACAAAGTAAATGTAAAGGAAAAGCGAAACATAAGTAGGGAATTTGAAAAAAGAGAGAGGAGAGAATGAAAAAAGAGAGGAAAGAAGAAGAAGAAAGGGTGACAGTGTAATGTGTTAAAGAGTAAAAGAAGAGGGACAAAGACATGTGGCAAAGAGGAATGTGGCAAAGAGGAATGAATGGGGCAAAGAGAAAGAGTCAGAGGGAATACTGGAAGAAAGAAGGAGGGAGTGTAGAAAATAGGAAGAGGGAATGTGGAAAGCGAGAGAGATAAAGGAAAGGTTGAAAAGCAAAAAAGAAATAGGAAATGTAGAAAAAAGCGAATAGGAGTGTGGCAAGGAGAGAACGGCATTAGTGCAAGAAAGGTAGACAGATGGAATATGTTAAAGAGAAAAGGAAGGCGGGACAAAGACAGAGAGAATGTGGCAAAGAAGAATGAATGGGGCAAAGAGAAAGAGTCAGAGGGAAGAAAGGAGGAGAAAATGTGGAAAATGGAAAGAGGCAGAGGGAATGTGGAAAGAGAGAGAGAGATATGGAGGAAACATTGAAAAGGTAAAAAAGAATGGGGAGTGTACAAAAGAGAGTAAAGAGGGAGGACATGACGTAAAAAGAGAAAGAAGGAATGTGGAAAAGAAAGGGAGACGAAGTAAATGTAAAGGAAAAGGGAAAAATAAGTAGGGAATTTGAAAAAAGAGAGAGGAAAGAATACAATAAAGAGAGGACGTGGCATGCAGAGAAAGACCTTGGTGTAAGACAGGGCGACAGTGTAATGTGTTAAAAAGAAAAAGAAGAGGGACAAAGACAGAGATAAAGTGGCAAAGAAGAATGAATGGGGCAAAGAGAATTAAAAAAGAGAGGAAAGAAGAAGAAGAAGAAAGGGTGACAGTGTAATGTGTTAAAGAGTAAAAGAAGAGGGACAAAGACATAGAGAATGTGGCAAAGAAGAATGAATGGGGCAAAGAGAAAGAGTCAGAGGGAATACTGTAAGAAAAAAGGAGGGAGTGTAGAAAATAGGAAGAGGGAATGTGGAAAGCGAGAGAGATAAAGGAAAGGTAGAAAAGCAAAAAAGAAATAGGTAATGTGGAAAAAAGAGAGAAGGGAGGGAATGCAGAAAAAAGAGAATGGGGGTGTGGCAAGGAGAGAACGGCATTGGTGCAAGAAAGGTAGACAGATGGAATATGTTAAAGAGAAAAGGAAGGAGGGACAAAGACAGAGAGAATGTGGCAAAGAAGAAAGAGTCAGAGGGAATACTGGAAGAAAGAAGGAGGGAGTGTAGAAAATAGGAAGAGGGAATGTGGAAAGCGAGAGAGATAAAGGAAAGGTAGAAAAGCAAAAAACAAGTAGGTAATGTGGAAAAAGGAGAAAAGGGAGGGAAAGTAGAAAAAAGAGGGAGTGTGGCAAGGAGAGAACGACAAGAAAGGAGCAAGTGCAAGAAAGGAAGACAGATGGAATGTGTTAAAGAGAAATGGAAGGAGGGATTCATCAAGAGTAGAAAAAAAATCTCATGGTTGTAAAAAATTAAATTCATGAGAAAAAAGCCTGAGAATGTCACTGTTAGTGAATCACCAGCTAAGAAAACAATGAAAGTCAATGGCACTTTTTCACTCCTGAGAAAAGTATTGAACTTTTTACTCGTAGTAAAAAGTACCATTGACTTTCATTGTCTCCCTATCTGGTGATTCAGTAACAGTGACATTCTCAGGCTTTTTTCTCATGAATTTAATTTTGAATGGAGGCCAATGTTGCAATAAGAAAATAAAGGGAGAAAAGTGTGCTAGCACAGTGCTACTTTTTTTTTTTTTTTTAGAAAACACAAACTCGTATCAACTCTCATGTGCTAAATATTTGGGTGGCGGGTGATTCAGAGAACAATTTTCGTGCGTGTGCGAAAATGTCATCATTTCAGTTTCGCATGAGAGCTTTTCATTTTACTTTTTCTTCTTCTTTTTCTTTTACCTTCACCCTTTGAAGCCGCACGGGAGCGGCGGGCACGGGTGTCCTGGTTGTGGTCCCCCCCCTTTTGTATCTGCTGTTGGCGCTCTGTGCACGGGTAGTATCCTTTTGATTTGTGCGGGCACATTTACATTGTGCTATTATAGCTTTCTTTCACCACCTGTCATATTGGTTCTTATTCTGGGATGTTATGGTGGGGTCATATGGTTTGTAGCATTGGGGTGGGGGGTGGTATGTGGCAAATTTCTCGGATGATTGTATTTTCTCATGATAATATTATTTTTTTAGCGCTAGGCACTTTATTGAGCGGATCAGTACATTATTATAGGTAATTTATTGTATTTTTTTTATTGTTTTTTAGGTTTTTATTGTATTTTTTTATTATTTATGGGTTTGTATCACTATCGGTGGATAATTGTTCAATTATGTTACTGTACACGTGTATTGGGGTTTTTTTTTCACATATATCCTAAATAATTTGATAGGTGGTTTTTGCCGGCACAGATATTTGAGTGTGTGTGTGTATATATATATATATAATATATATATATACAGATTCATGTATATTAAATTTATATCGAATCAGAGCAGAGCCACACAGCGCATATATATATTTTGAACAATTACATCTTATCATATGTATTTCAGTGGATGAGACTTAGGCCCTTATTTATGAAGGAATAGCGACAGGTAGCGACTGGTGAGCGGCCGGTAATGACGGCCCCGCCACGAGAACGCCGGCTCCCCACCACAATCACACATTTATCAAGCCAATCCTGCTTAGCGACTGAGATAGCGCCAGATAGCGACTCATTCATCATTATTCCAGCCTCAGCCCACAGCGCCAGCGTCCGACCTTGAACAGCGACAGGTATGACCTCTCGCTACCTGGCGCTCTCCAATGCATTTCAATGGAACAATCTTTAAATATTCATAATTAATTGTTATTATTTTTTTTTTTTTTTTTTTTTAAATGTGTAAAATTCTGTGACCACTTCTGCCATTAGATAGCACATAAATAATTTTTTTAAGGGAAAAAAAATAAGTAAAAATTGTGCAGAATTGATATTACAGGTCTGATATTAATGTATTCATATTAATAAATTATTTAAAAAACTTTTCTTTTTTGGTTTCCAAAAATATGGTGGTTTGGGGGTTAAAAAACAACTTTTAACATATCGCCTCCAGTGCTCTGGGTTTTAAACATGCATTTCACAGCGCTTGAATTTTTTGAGCGTGATTTTTTGATGAATATGGTGGGTCGCTATCATGCGCTCCCATACAGCGCGGAACCTGTCAAATGGCGACTCGTAACCTTGTATTGAACATTACTGCACACCGACTGAGTCGCTGTCAACAACCGAACAACAGCCAAGCACAGCGTCTACTAGCGTGCGCTGTGAAAATACCGCTACAGTCGCTCAACTGTCGCTACATTTCGCTATTAATAAATCAGCCTCATATTGGAGATGATATGAGGGGGGATCAGTCTTGTTTTTAAATGTCTTGTGCTATGTGTATTTGTCATATGTTTTTATGAATTGTGTATTAATAAAAGCGTAATCTTTTTGAGGATACGGTCTCTTGTATATAATTTTGGTGCTCCACACAGGGAGGGAGGTGTGTTTTTTTTCCACGTCCACTCCCAATAGAGAGATTGTGCTTTTCATTTTACTCTCGCATCAGCCAATGGGCAGATAACCCAGGACTTTTTCATAAAGGGCTGGTAATTACTAGGATTAGAGGCCGATTCATTAATAGCGCCAGGTAGCGACAGATGAGCGACTGTAGCGTGATTTTTTCAGCGCCAGCCAGTATTCGCTGTGCTTGGCCGGCGTTAGCTTGATGACAGCGACTCAGTCGGTGTGCGGTAATGTTGAATACGGGCTGGGGGGTCGCTGTTTCACAGGTCCAGCGTTGTATGTGAGCGCCTGACAACGAATGGCCAGAGCGAACGGCTAGCTTCATTAACAAATCACGCTCCGAATGTGCTGTCGCTGTCCATTCCTTGTTTAAACCCCAGAGCGCTGGCGGCGATGTGTATTAACTAGTTTTTAACCCCTAAACAACCATATTTTTTGAATGTAACATTATACATGTTTTTAGAATCATTTTGTAATATGAATACATTAATCTCAGACATGTTAGATCAATTCTGCACAAATTTTTTTTTAATTTTTTTTTTACTTAAAAATAAATCCTAACATTGCAGAAGTGGTCTCCGATTTTTTGACATTAAAAAAATAAAAACAAAATTAATACCAATTAATTATGAATAATTATAGATTGCTCCATTGAAATGCATTGGACATCGCCAGGGAGCGACAGCTCATACCTGGCGCTGTGAGGGAATTTGCAGCGGCGCTGTTCGGTCCAGGCGGCTTCATGATGAATGCCGCGCTAGCCGTCGCTCTCGCCGGCGCTAGCCTCATTTTGCTTGATAAATGCGTCATTGTGACCGCCGCCGGGCGTACTTGAGTCGGTAGTCGCCGTTAGCTGCCGCTACCTGGCGCTCGTCAGACACTACCTGGCGCTATCGCTTGATGAATAAGGGCCTTAGACACTGTCAGTTCATCTCTTGAGCCCTGGATTACCAACCCCTATGCTGTCTGCATTGCATGTCCCAACTTTGGGGACACAGAATTAAGAGTAGGGACCACACTAAACACAGAGTGCCTTGCCGGGGCAGTGTGGCTTCCACATGTATCTGCAGATATATGCAACCAAATCTCTGTCTTTCCACATAGCTAGACATGTTTGCCGCTTGATATTTAGTTGATGAGAGGGTTAAACTGGGCGGTAAATTGGTTCCCAGGCCCTGAACAATAATAATAACTTTGTATAAATAATAGTGATTGAGCTGCTCCCACCCCCCTTTATTCAACCCCTATTCTTTTTTTTTGGGGGGGGGTTACATTTTTACTTTACATTTGCTAGCATGTCATCAGAGGCCTTATATCAATATGTGTGTTTTTTCATGAGATTCAGGTCTACTATACTAATATAATAAAACACACAGCAATGTCTATTTATTTCCATAGTGAACCAGTTTGAATCCTTATATTTAGAGGAACCTACCCTGGTTGTGATCCACAATCTTCGGTGTAAGGGTTAAACCTGGGGTTTACTTGGAGAAGCCTGAGCTGTCAGCGATATTGCGGGGTTATTCTACAGTCTTCCCCCTTCCTGAAATTGAGCATGTGCCAGTGGATCTGCCATCTGGCTTGTGGTCAGCTGCACAGACAGGTCAGTGCCTATAGCAGGTGCCGCATGACACAGGGATCAGCCATCAGCAGCTGCACATACGTCTAGGAAGACCCCCCCCCCCCCCCCCCCCACAATGAGCAATGTGAATTCTCATCAATGGACAGATTCAATGAACACGGACAAATAATAAATAGAGGAGAATATTGTCAAATGAGAAGCTGTGAACATTACTGAATTAGGCTGGAACTGTCCTCTATCAGTTGTATGAGGTATTTATGCAGGGATTCCATTGGTGGGCGACGCTCATTTAAATGGCTGGATTGTTAGTAAATCGACCCTGTATTGCTAGAAGACAGTGATCCCCTATGTCCACCTGCACCCCTGTTCCTAGTTGACCACAGCTGTACTACCCTAACTGCTTCCTATATTATTCATCTATATGGAATCCGACAGTTTTTTAGGTTTCCCCTTTCACTTGCAACCTTTTTTGATGCGATGAAGAAAGGCTATTAAGGAGTTTATTTAAAGTGGACCAACACCCAGGGGGGATCAGCCCGGGAATCATATCCCTCCCTGCGGGGCATCCCAAATAGGGATGCCCCACTGTGTGAAACCCCGCAGGACGCCCAGAAACCTTACCTTATCCCCGTTCCAACGGCACATGCGCGAGCCGCGGCCACATCTCGCGCTTCTCTCTAGCAGTTTGTGAATGGCCGGCGCGGGCACGCTCCCTGTTAGAGGGAGCGCGAGATGCGACCTTCAGCGTGCTCAGAGCCGCTGTGGTTGTCCGTCACTTGTCCGTACATACCACAGCGTGCTCTGAGCGCTCTGATTGGACGAGCGCTCGCGTAGGAGCGGGGTGAGGTGAGTCTTTTAGGGTGATCTGGGGGGTTTCCCGCAGCGGGGCACCCCCGATCGGGGTGGACCAAAACCCAGGATAGTGAAAATCCTGGGTGTAGGTCCACTTTAAGGATGGCTAGCGCCAAGTAGTGCTTCTTAGCGGTAGGTAGCGTCTGGTAAATGACGGGCGCTGTACGCAAAACCACATTTAAGAAAGCGAATCTGGTGAGCACCTCTAACAGCGCCATGTAGCGTCACATGTATTACCAGAGGCGGCTCAGCGTATAGCACTGGCGCTCTAGGTTACCATTCGCTCAGTGTCGCTCTCCCATACAATTCAATGGGCTTCATTAGTTGTAAATAAATAGCGTGTTTGGCGATTTACACTTTTTTTTTTTGCTCAAATCATTGTGTGACCTCTCCTGGCTGCAAACAAACACGATTTTTTTGACTTTATATTTTTATGCAGAATTCTAGTTACAGGTCTGGCACTAAAGTGTTAATGTCACAGTGTTAAAACAATGTCATTCCATGTGTTTTCGCTTTGTTACTGGTGGATATGTGTTCAAATACAGCCTTTAATCTCACAGCGCTGACGCTGTGTGTGTGTGTGTGTGTGTGTAGTTTTTTCACACACACGCACCGACCTGGCGCCACCTCTCGCTCGCTGCAGCGTTATACTGTTGTTAAGAGCATCCAACACACATCATATTCATCAATGCCGGCCAGGTTACTACAGCAACCGCAACGCTAGCTTACAGAGCCCGATACCCGCTTACAGTATCTACTACCGTAGCGGTCGCTCTAAGCGCTGCTATACAGATGCTCATCTGGCAATACATGGCGCTAGTAGTGAATCAGCCTCTAAGTCATTAAACTGGTGCTGTCCGATATTGGGAAGCTATTGTGGGACATGGGTCTAGTATGGATACAGTATGATAGTGTGCTAGTTAGTACTGTATCTATAATAGAATAAGGCCCTTTTAGTCAGTTATAGTAATCTGGACCAGGAGAGTGATAGGACTTACAGTAAAAAGGAATTTTATAGCACAGTTAGTGAAAAATACACAGGAAATAGCCATAGTTGGAAATAAGAAGACAAAATCTGGCTTTAGTTTAGAGGGACAGAGATAATAATAAACAAGAGGCGGTTAGAACTGGGTAGATCTAGGTCTGTGGGACGTCCTGTTCAGCCGAGGCAGAACCAGAGCCCATTTAAGCCCATTTATGCCGAAACCAGTGTTCGGTGAAAGCCTCCTGTGGGATTTGTCAGTGGTGCAGGAAGAAGAGTCAGCCTGAGAGAAGAAGAAGAGATTGGTGGCAGCCCAGAAAAGTCTAGAAGGGAGTCTAGAACCCAATAGCCTAAAAACACTCTTTTACCCTTTAAATGCTAAGCACATAATTTCTATGTGTTTGCTTGTCATCCTCCTCCTCGTATTTTCCAGCCAGGGCCTGGCTCTGACAGATGCCAGTAGTACCAGTGCAGAGCGGATGGGAAGCAGGGGGCTCTAATCCCCTGCCCCCCCAACCATCCTGCTCCCATCACCACCGGCATCTGTCACTGCCATGGGACAGCAGGGAGGGACACAGGATCGGAAGTGATTAGAGAAAAAATAAATAAATAAAATAATAAATTTAATTTTTTTCTCTGGTGTGTGTTTATTTTTACATTTAACCCTTTTTGAACTGATAAGGGATCAATAAGATCAATGAGACCCCTCTACTAGTTCACAAGGTGCGGGGTCTGGCAAGTCACCTGCGGCTAGCGGTGACTTGCCATTAACCCCCAGCGCCCCATTACCTGCTTCCCCAAGACAGGGGGGGCAGAAAAGCCCAGGCCCATTCAGTTGTATGGGCTTGTAGCCTGCAGGGTGGGGGGCCACCAAACCTGGCTCCTGAACCCTGTTCTACAAGCCCTGGTTATGCTGTGTAGGGGGGGAACCCACATAATTTGGGGAATTTTTAAGGGTTTTCACTTTTAAATTGCCCAGGAGGGGGCAATGTCATTTTTTTCATTAACCCTTTATGTCCAATCACTCAGCAGTTATAAAAGGCTTCCAGTAGCAGCAGGAGAGCAGAAGCCAGAGTGATCGGCGGTTTTGGACACAGTGTTCAGGGATGGATCCATGGGAGGTACGTAAAAAAATATATTTTTTTCTCTACCTGTCTGTTGTCTTTTTTTACATGTAACCCTTTGTGAAATGGTAAGGGATCCATGAGACCTCTATACCAGTTCACAAGGCTAGCTGGTGACTTGCTAATAACCCCCAGCCCCCCCCCTCATTACCTGCCTCCCCAAAGCCTGGAGGGTGCAGAAGAGCCTGGGGCCATTTAGGCTGTTCGGGCTTGTAGCCTGCAGGGCCACCAAAGCTGGCCACTGCGCCCTGTTCTACAAGCCCCCATAGCTAGTCCCCGGGCTGGTTATGCTGAGTAGGGGGGATCCCACATCATTTTGGGGGGATTTTTAAGGATTTTTAAAATGGTGTAAGTAAAGAGAATCTCTAGGACATCACACTCCTACCCACACAGAACACACACAGTATACCCTGGGACTCTGAAAAACCGGGTCCTTGCCACACCGTTTATGCCAGGCATGTGTGGGTTATACTATACAGGGATTTTTTTGGTGGCATGTACCCTTGTTATTGGATGGATAGTGGTAAGTCACTGACAGAGGGTCACTGATCTACATACACCTGCTACCTCACTCCTTTGCTAATTCACCCATGCTGTGTCCATTGCTCCTGTCCCTATACAATTATGGACAGGTTCTTATGCCCCATAGTATATGTAAGAAACATTGTGATGTAATATTACAAAGCAACAAAACGTTTTTGGGTGATATGAAAAAGGTCTTATGCATCCAGAGGTTGACATCACTTTGGAGCAATTATCCTGGTACTGTGTGCTGAGACCCAGAAGCTATGTAGGGGGCCAAAAGGTGGCATGTACTCAATGGAGGTCAGTAGGAAGTCTCCTAGTTTGGGTTCCTGCTTCTTCAGTACCATCTCCACTGCTCATTTCCCCATACCACGTATCTACAGTCTATGAAATACATAATAAAAAGGACACATATTTTAAGACATATATGTAAAAGGCTTTTGGCTAGAGTTGCTCTATGAAAAGAAAACGTCCAACATCATTTGGCGGAATGATGAGGACCATTTCCAGATGTGGACTTAAAAAGACAAATCAAACTTTTCCAAGTATACAGCACGTCCTGTTTCATGCCTTACGTCTGGGTTATCCGCCACAAGGTGGCGCAGTGGACTGCAGAAAGACTTGTGGCATCTCCCGGCCCTCTAAAATGCCAGGAACCTCCCACAAATTCCCAGTTTTCTTCTGCAGTCAGACTGCGAAGATAGAAGATGGCTCTTTCTCTTGCGCAGGTGAGCGGGGCAACCAAGCCTGCGGCCCTGCAAGTCTATTCCCATCCGATTCTGGACTCCCACTGCCTCCCAGCCTCGGCTGACAGATCGGGTGAAGGTAGAATAGCACTAGGGTCAGGTGCTCCAGGAGCGTAACTCCAAGCCGCAGACCCTGTACTACAAAGGGTAGCCGGCCATAGGCTTTATGGTGAGCCTGATTGGGATGTGGAGTTCACGCACTGCCTTCTGAGGGGGTGAGTTATTTAGGGACTATGTCCTCTTCTTTAACTTCTGGTGCTCCCCCCCTCCCCTCCCTGGCCATGGATACTCGCCGCTGCCTTCCCTTGTCTCCCTCTCTTCTCCCCCCTCTCTGACTCCTGTCGGGGGGGGGGCAGTGGTGGTGAGTGGCTGTTTTTTCTGAGGTAATTTGGCAATTTTTGTGTGTTTTTTGGTGTTTTTAGCTGCCGCGCAGCTTTGTACTATGCTCCGCGGCTGTGGGCGCTATAACCTGAGGTAATTTTGCTTTGTCATGGCCCCGGCCGGGTCACGTGAGCGCCGTTTTTGCGCTCTTCGAGGGGGGGCGGGGCCTGGTAAAGCTGTGGATCGCGTTGTTCCCCTGCGGCCCGCCCCTCGAGGTACCTCAGCCAGCGACATTTTGTACAGCCTGTGCGTCTGGTTTTCTTCATTCCCGGCTGCAGAGCTGCTTTCCCTGGTGTATCGCTTTACCTAGCGGTCTGTGCCTGAGTGACCCCGCGGTGTATTTGGTCCGTGAGTCCCCCTTGGGGGGGTTTATTGACCCTGGGATTTTCATGTGCTGCGGGATGCTCATGTGTATATTTACTTATGTCTTTCAGGCGGGATACCATTGGGTTGTGGTTCTCCCGGCTTACTCCTTCCTCCCCCTCACTCCCCCTTCACAAAATAGACTTCTGGGGGCATCCCGCGGGAGGGCATCCCGGGTGGCTTCTGTCTTAAGCCTTTACCCACTACTGGTCTATTGCGCCTGTGTTAATCACCATATGGAGGCTTCAGGGGATAGCGTGCTTGGGGGCCCTGCGGGGCAAGCCCGGCTATGTTCCATGTGTGGGTATCCCCTGTGAATAACAGTGTCACGGTGTGCGAATGCCGTGTGCTGACAGTGTCATTGCGCTACAAGCTGGTTTGCCTGCTTCGCTTCTCAGCTCTGCGCCTCCCTCGGCTTCACCTACTCCCCTGCTCCTGCAACTAGGCCCCTGTGAGAGCACTGTTAACAGGGAGTCTCATTCTGATTTGGCTCTGCGGGTGGCTAACATTGAGAGGCAGCTTGCCAGGCCTGTTCCTAGGAAGGCCTCTGGCAAGAAGAGACACCTGGATCCCAGGCCCTCTTGCTAAGGTGTATGTGGGGATTGATGAGTTTGGTGGCTGTCACCCCCTTGAGATGGGGGGACTTTCCCAGGATTCTGACTCCTCTGGGAACCAGCAGGAGGGTTACGATAGTGACCCTGGGTCGGTGTCCGGAGAGGATTCATGGTACCCTGAGGATAATCTGCTGTCACATATTTTTGATATATTGCACATTGCTGCCCCTGAGGTGGCTAAGAGAAAGCAGGGGGAGCTCTTTCGCCCTGGTAAACAGCATCCAGAGTTCCCTGAGCATGAACATTTTACTATTTTGGTACTTAAAGAATGGGAACTTCCTAGCAGGCTGCCTGCTGTGCCCAAGGGTTGGATAAAAGTTATCCCTTTCCTGCCGATCTTGTTAAGAAGGCTTGTCCAATAGTTCGGTCATGCCTTCCCCTGACAATACCTCTCTAAGGGATGGTGAGGACCGGTGCATGGATCAATTGGCCTGCCATGCTTTTACCTGTGTTGGGGCTGGATTGCGTCCGACCTGTGCCGCTGCCATTACTGCTATTGCCCTCAAGAGGCTGCTCAAGCGTCTCCTTGATGGTGCTACAGCTGGTAGCAGGGGGGGGGACTATAGTACTCTCTTACTTTGTTCTGATTTAGAGGCCATTTCGGGGGTCCTCCATCCTTCTCCCTTCCTTTCGGCTCCCAGAGGAGGTCGTGGCTCCCTCTTCTCTAGTGGCCGCAGAGATTCTTGGGGCTGTGGCAGATCCCGTAGTCATCCCGGTCTCTCCTGGATACCAAGCCCAAACCCTCTCACAAGCCCCCTCAGGCATAAAGGGGCGCCCTCACCCATCCGGGTGGGGGGGGGGCGGTTTCGGCTCTTTGCTCACGTCTGGAGGCTTCACGTCTCAGACCGTGGATACAGGAGGTATTGTCCTCCAGTTACAAGATCTGAAGGGGCTTAACAAATTGTCAGATTCAAGCATTTTCATATGGAGACGCTACACTCTGCTGTCAGTACCCTTCGCCAGGGCGACTTCATGACCACTGTGGACATCAAGGATGCTTATCTTCATGTGCCTATCTTTCCAGGTCATCAGAGATTTCTAAGGTTGGCGCTGGAGGATCAGCATTACCAGTCTGCGGCTCTGCCCTTCGGTATCACCTCGGCACCTCGGGTGTTTGCTAAGAAACTGGCAGGAGTGATGGCTCTGCTATGGATCCAGGGCATCCGCATCATTCCTTACCTGGACGACATCCTGATTGTGGCCCAGTCCTTTCCTCGGGCCGAGCAGGACACTCAGATGGTGACCTCCACTCTGGAGTCCTTCGGCTGGGTGTTCAACTTTTCCAAGTCTTCTCTGTCCCCGTCCTTGGTGAGGTCCTTTCTGGGCATGACTCTGGATGCCTCTCAGGTCAGGGTGTTCCTTCCTCAGCAGAAGGTGGAGGATCTTCAGATGCAGGCTCGGGCTCTGCTATCATGTCCTCATCCCTCCATCCGTCAGGGGATGCAGTTGGTGGGCCTGATGGTGCCCTGCTTCGAGGCAGTCCCCTTTGTTCAGTTTCACATTAGACATCTTTAGTTACTCCTCTTGTCAGTTTGGGATGGGGACCCTGTGTCCTTGGATCAGTTTGCTCTGTCCCCTCTGGCCAGATGGTCCCTCTAGCTGGACTCAAGGAACCTTCTAGTGGGCAGGACCTTCCTGCCCCCGTGCTGGGAGAAGGTCACCACAGATGCCGGTCTGACCGGTTAGGGAGGCTTCTGGAAGTCCCTGAGGTTCCAGGGTCGGTGGAGCCCACAAGAGGCCCATGCTTCCATCAAAGTCCTGGAACTGAGGGCGATCAGATTGGTTCTTTCTCGCCTGACCGCTCACCTTCGGGGTCAGGCTGTTCAGATCCGCTCAGTCAACCAGACGGTGGTTGCCTACATCATTCATCAGGGAGGAACTTGGAGCAAACGAGCCTTCAAGGAAGTGTCCCTGATCCTGTCTTGGGCGGAACAGCATGTTCCCGGCATCTCAGCGGTCTACATTCCGGGGGTGGAGAACCGGGAGGCGGACTCCCTGAACAGGGGGAAGTATTGTATGGGGGAATGGTCCCTCAACAACCGGGTGTTCTCTCCCTGTGTCATCGTTGGGGGCAGCCGAACGTGGACCTGTTTGCATTTCGTCACAATCACAAACTTCCCAGATTTGTCTCTCTGTCCTCTGGCCTTCCTTGGAAGAAGTTTTGGCTTCTCTATGTGTTACCTCTGTTTCCTCTCCTGGGCAGGGTCATGCGCAAGATAGTCCAGGAGCAGGTACCTGCCATCCTGGTGGCCCCTTGTTGGCCAAGAAGGGTTTGGTTCGCAGACGTCATGCAGTTGGCGGTAGATTGGTACATCTTGCCCAAGGATCCAGATCTCCTCAATCAGGGGCAGCTACGCCACCCCAATTTGAAAACGCTGGCTTTAACGGCTTGGCTGCTGAAACCTCCATCTTGATGGTAAAGAGGTTACTTGCTTCTGTTGTTGATACCATGATTAGGACTAGGAAGAAGTCCTCGTCTTTTTATCTATTACAGGGTCTGGCTTGCTTACATTGCCTGTTGTGAGTCTAAGTCTCTTCCCTGTCGGGTATTTTCTTTTCCCAGAATTCTGGAATTCTTGTAACATGGTTTGGATTTGGGCCTTCAACTTAGTACCCTCAAAGACCATGTTTCAGCTCTGGCAATTTTTTTCCAAAGATTTTTTGCCAATCACAGGCTGGTTAAAACTTTTTTCCAGGGTGTTTCTCATGTGCGTCCACCCCATAAGCCTTTGCTACCAGTCTGGGATCTGAATCTGGTGTTGTCTGCTATGCAAGGGCCTCCCTTTGAGCCTATCCGTAAGGCCACCTTGCCCATTTTTGATTCTTAAGGTAGCCTTTTTGGTGGCTATCACTTCTGTAAGGGGAGTTTCTGAGCTAGCGGCGCTTTCCTTCAAACCTCCTTATTTTGAGCGGCATCAGGATAAGGTGGTGTTTCGGCTTAAGCCAGATTTCTTGCCTAAGGTTGTGTCTACCTTTCATCTCAGGACATTGTCTTGCCTTCATTGTGTCCTAATCCTGCTAATTCCAAGGAGCGGACTCTGTATTCTCTGGATGTGGTCAGGGCTCTGAGGTTCTCTTTGGTTGCTACTGAGACTTTTAGGAAGTCTGATGTTCTCACTTCTGGGTCTAGGAAGGGTTTGCCTCCGGCTAAATCCACTATCAGCAAGTGGATCCGTCAGGCGGTGGTGCAGGCCTATTCTGCTAAGGGGAAGGATCCTCCCTTCCGTCTTACTGCTCATTCCACTCGTGCTATTGGTGCGTCTTGGGCCTTTCAGCACCAAGCTTCTGTTGAACAAGTTTGTAAGGCCGCAACTTGGTCTTCTGTTCATACTTTTTCCAAGTTTTACAAGGTTGATGTTATGGCCTCAGCTGATGCTGCTTTTGGCCGCAAGGTTCTTCAGGCGGCAGTGGTTTGAACTGCCCGACGTTGCTTTTTTGGGGATCCCACCCTACCTTACGGACACTGCTTTTGGATGTCCCAGACGTAAGGCATAAGTGAAACAGGACGTGCTGTATACTTGGAAAAATACAATTCTGTGAGTACTGTACTGTAGAATTGTTTTTGTAGTATACAGCACGTCCTGTTTCATCCCTCCCTTGTTATTATTATTCTTGTTCACCTCTGTATGGTGATTTGTTCAAATGTTCATTTTGGGATTTCTTTCATTATTGTTCTCCCAGCTTCTTGTCTAACTGCTTTGTAACACTGAGAATTTGTGGGAGGTTCCTGGCTTTTTTTAGGGCCGGGAGATGCCACAAGTCTTTCTGCAGTCCACTGTGCCACCTTGTGTCGGATAACCCAGACGTAAGGCATAAGTGAAACAGGACGTGCTGTATACTACAAAAACAATTCTACAGGTGAGTACTCACAGAATTGTATTTTTTCCATCAAATCTTTGGATAATAACTGGCATTGTTCTTCTTCTGGAGTTTATTCCATCTAGGTGGGCGTTTATGACCACTATCAGTGAGGAATTAGCGCTATCGTTTATTTGGCATTATTATAATTTATAATTGTTTCACAATTCATTTTCTCTTTGTAGTTAGCTCTCAATGGCTTTTGAAAGAGTTTGGCTCAATCTCAAGCTGAAAAATAAGAGAACAAATGTTTGACTAATCTCAGATAGATTGGGCTCTGTGTGATAAAAGAAGATAATTATGACATTTATTGATTTCATTTGTGAATTTTCCAGATAGCAAGACAAAGAATTGATTATTCCATCTGAAATGCAAATTAGGCTTAAAGGAAAATTATAGTATCATTTAAGCCACCCTCCCTCCTTTTTTTACAATGTTATATATGTTTATGTTTTCTTTTTGTTTTAGTTACCGTATTTTTCGCCCTATAGGATTTGGAGGAGGAAAATAAGAAAAAAAATATTTTAAACCAAATGTTGTGCTAAAACACCCCATTACAGGCAGCGTGGAATTCCCCCATCCCATTCCTCATGGAAAGTGTGTCATTCCCCTCTCCTTTTCCCCATAGGCAGTGTGTCATTCCCCCATCCTATTCCCCATAGCAATGTGGCATTTTCCCCTCCCATTCCCACAGACAGTGTGGCTTCCCCCTCTCCCATTCCCATAGGCAGTGTGGCATCCCCCTCCTATTCCCATAGGCCATGTGGGATGCCCCATCCCATTCTCCAGATAGGCAGAGTGGCATTCCCCCATCCCATTCCTCATGGACAGTGTGTCATTCCCCTCTCCTTTTCCCCATAGGCAGTGTGTCATTCCCATATCCTATTCCCCATAGCAATGTGGCATTTCCCTGCCCATTCCCACAGGCAGTGTGGCATTCCCCCCTCCCATTCCCATATAGGCAATGTGGCATTCCCCCCTTCCCATCCCCATATAGGCAGTGTGGAACCCCCCCCTCCCTCCTATTCCCATAGGCAGTGCGGCATTCCCTCCATCCCATTCCCATAGTCAGTGTGGCATTTCCCCCTCCCATTCCCCATAGGCAGTGTGGCATTCTCCCTATCCCATTCCCATAGGCAGTGTGGCATCCCCCATTCCATTCTCCAGATAGGCAGTGTGGCATTCCCCCATCCCATTCCTCATGGACAGTGTGTCATTCCCCTCTCCTTTTCCCCATAGGCAGTGTGTCATTCCCCTATCCTATTCCCCATAGCAATGTGGCATTTCCCTGCCCATTCCCACAGGCAGTGTGGCATTCCTCCCTCTCATTCCCATAGGCAGTGTGGCATCCCCCCTGCTATTCCCATAGGCTGTGTGGGATGCCCCATTCCATAGGCAGTGTGGCATTCCCCCTCCCATCACCATATAGGCAGTGTGGCATTCCCCCCCATCCCCATATAGGCAGTGTGGCACTCCCCTCCCATTCCCATAGGCAGTGTGGCATTCCCTCCATCTCATTCCCATAGGTAGTGTGGCATTCTCCCCATCCCATTCCCATAGAAAGTGGGGCATCCCCCATCCCATTCTCCATAAATGCAGTGTGGCATCCCCCTCCCATTCCCATAGGCAATGTGGCATGCCCCCCTTCCGTTCCCCATATAGGCAGTGTGGCATCCCCCAATCCCCCTAATCAATGTGGCATCCCCCCCCCATCCCCCTAATCAGTGTGGCATTCCCCCCAAGCCCTCAGTAAAAAAAAAAGTATGAGCCCCGTCCACCACTTCCTGGGCTGGTGCGCACTGACAGCTGAGTGTCAGAGCGCACTGAACGAGATTCAATAGCGTCGGAATCCAGAGCGGGGACACTGTCTGACCCTGCTCTGGCTCCCTCACCCTCCACCGCAGGGTCAGTCAGAGTCCCCGCTCTGGCTCTCTGCTCGGCCATTGAATCTCGTTCAGCGCGCGCTGTGGAGCCAGAGTGGGGACAGTATATTTTTTTTCACTTTTTTTGAACATTGGCCCAATAAGAAGCACTGATATTTTCCCCATAGTGCGTCTTAAAGGGCGAAAAATATGATACTTTTATTTTAAACTTACAAAATGACACATAATGCTAAACCTCTGGTTCAGCTTCATGCCCCTCCTAAATGTATGGTCCCTACTTCCTACAGCCCAAGATCATATATATGTCCAGCCTCATGAGTCATTTTTTTCCTTTTCACCCTGGGGGAAGAACACCCAGGCTGCCTTGCTCTCTGCCAACGCCTTGTTTAAAATGGTCCAACCGCATCTTATGAAGGTTAAATTAAAAAAAAACCATGGTAGTGCCCTGGTAATGAACTGGATAAAAATACCCACAAAATATTTTGGCCTCAAAGGAAGAATTGGGGGAAAATTAAATCTTCTTTTGCATATTTTTATTTTCTAGCACTATTTTCAAAAGGACTGAATTACCCCAAGCCTGAGATTGTAAGAAGGGGGCTTAAACAGCTAATTTAGAACAATGGTATCCTGTCAAAAACCCAAGGCATACAATGGCATAAAATGAAAATCCCTATAACAGGAATACCAGGGGTGGGAGAGCAAAATAGATTGAGTTGTTTTGGGGGTTTTGATCCATTTTAATGTCCATCCATCCATCTATGTATATCTCTGGGCCAGGGACATATGGGATATGTATCTAGTGTCATTAACTGCTAAGGTTAGAAGTAGGAAGGATTTGTGACCTGTTAGTGGAACCTACTGAGATTGATACATTGAAATAGGATTTAGTTAATCAATGCAGTTGGCAGTAAGGGCACAAGATTGCAGCAGTAAAAGTAGAGACCATAAATAGCTAGAAAAGGTCTCATGTAAGGTCAAGAGGCAAATAAGCTAGAAATAGCAGAGAAATGAAAAAGCAGCGGGAACCAACTAGAACTAGTCTGGACAGGGTTAGATACATGGCAAGAATGTTTATGACATGTGCAGCATATGACTTGGTTGGGCCAGGTGTAATTTAAGGGAGATCTCCGCAGTCAGTCAGTGAAATGTAGCTGAAGAGCTCAGAGCAAGTAAAGGAACCAGAAGAGCAGTGGCAACCTAGAAATCAACACTTAGGCCCTCATCAGTAGAATTATGTCCAGGTATAACCAGCTTCAACAGAGGGGAAGATTGTAACTGTTTGCAGAGTGTGAGTGCTGGGCGCAACAGAGTTAAATCCAGATAGACATGTGTGGTGTAACCGGAACTGACTTTACTGGAACATGAGTGCAGTAAGTGAAGTCACATTACATGGTGGATAACATTGACATGAAGAAGAAGTCCTGAAGATCACCACAATGTACAGGAAACACAACACAGCTAAAAAAATCATACAAAGACTACACATAGATATATGTAACAGCACTATCTACTGTCATAAATGTAAACTGCATTAACCTAGCAATAGAGATGCAGATCACATACAGATACAAGGTGTAAGCTGTTGCACAGTATCTGAAACAGTAACATCTGCCATGTATCGTGACCAGAAGCCATTTTATTACTTCTGCAGTTGAATTCTGTTGAATAACTGAATGACCGGCCACTACCCAAGCATAGGTGCATTATAAAAGCATTACCTAGAAGAAAAGACCGTCCCATTTCAGGTAGCATTACTGGTAGCTGGTCATTTGCCCACATGTAAAATGTATCTTAATGCAAAACCCTAACGTTGGTAGACAAAGTTTCATGCCCATAATATTGAGAGTCCAAAAGAGATTAAAAGGGACCGATACTGATGTAAATCTTAGTGGCCTGAGTACACCAATGACACCCGATGCTGTCCTGATAATCTCGGATAGTGCTCCCCCTAGTGTTCAAAATCAGGCCATAGTTTACAGCTGTCTGCTATAGTGTGTCCTACACAGGATGTCACGTTGCTCGTCCCTGTCCCTTTCTGCTGTTACTGCTTTTTTTCACTAATTTCATGTGAAGCTAGAAGTTTATTTGTCAAAAATTTCTTTTTCCCATATAATTGAATAACATTTTCACAGGTGTTTAAAGAGGAACATCTAAGGCCTTGGAGTCTAAAAGACTCCAGAGCCTCCCAAGTTCCAGTCCTTGGGGCATCCCGAATTGGAATTAAACCCCTCCGAACCCCCCGGAACACTCAACCTCTTCCGGAGCCCTCACTGCGTCTCTGCTTCCGGCCGCATCCCCACTCACCCATAGCTGTGCGCGCGCCCGACCTTCCTGAATGGGCGTCGCGGCCACGCTACGGCTGCCAGGTGGCAAGGGGATGCAGCTGGCTGCGCCGCTCGGCGGCTTAGCCATCCCGGCAGCTTAGCCGTCCTCGGCACCGAATAGAGCCAAGTGACAGCGAGCACTCTCAGCGCTGATCAGTGCACTTGCTCTCGTCCGAGTCTGCACGCTGGAAGCAGAAGGAAGGTGAGAGAAACTGTGACCTGGGGGGGTACACACAGCGGGCATCCCAATTGGGGATGCCGCCACAGAGAGGAACAACACACAGGAAAGTCAAATTCATGTGTGTTGTTCCTCTTTACTGACAGTTGTCCTTCAAAGCTTAAAGCGGACCTTCACCCTGAATAAGAGTCTATCTTATATGTTTCCCACACCCTGTACATACAGATTATTCACATTAAAAATCATCCTACCTGCATCTACTGCATGTTATGAGCCTTTAAAGTGGACCAACATCCAGGATTTTGACTATCCTGGGTTTTGGTCCACTTCCCTGGGGCACCCCGAACCGGGGTGCCCCGCTATGTGAAACCCCCCCGATTTCCGTGAAAAAAATCACCTCACCCTGCTCCTATGGCGCATGTGCGGCCGCTCGTCCAATCAGCGCGCTTGGAGCCGCTGTGGTATGCGTGTCAAAGCGCCGTCAAACCCCAGCGTCTCCGAGCATGCTGGCTGGCCGCATCTCGCGCTTCCCTCTAACAGGGAGTGCGCCCTTCTAGAGAGAAGCTCGAAATGGAGCCGCGGCCCGCGCATGCGTCGTTGGACCGGGAGTAAGGGGCACAGCGGGGCATCCCGATTTTGGATGCCCCGCGGGGAGGGATCAGATCGACCTGGGAATCTTATAGATTCCCGGGCTGATCCAGGAGGCTGTTGGTCCACTTTAAACATCCAAGATGGCGCTTCATGGGGCTTCAGGCAGCCTGCAAACAGGAAGTGTGTCTGACTGTGCCGCTCTGTATTCTGGGATTGCTGTCCTTTTCCTGACCCCAGCTCTGCTCTGTCTGTGCAAAGCACAGCTGTAACCCCGCCCCCTGTACTTTATCCCGCTGTCCTCTCCTTAGTATGTGTGATGCGTCTGAGTCAAGATGGCGGCGCCCGTATCCTAGAGTCTTGAACAGAGTTGCAGCCCAGTGGGGGAAAGAATAATAAGTATGTGACTAAAACTTAAAGTGGACCAACACCCAGGATTTTGACTATCCTGGGTATTGGTCCACTTCCCCGGGGCACCCCGATCGGGGGTGCCCCGCTGTGTGAAACCCCCCAGAAAGCCCCCAAAACTCACCTCTCCCCGCTCCCACGTGTCCGCGCCGTCCAATCGGCGCCGACGGACAAGCTGATTGACAGCGACGGACAAGCAGCTTGCCCGTCGGCGCCTCCCGCACGTCACTCTTGACGTGTGCGCGCCCGCGCCGGCCATTCAGAGACGGCCGGCGCAGGCGCACGCACGCCTAGAGGGGAAGGTAGGTCGATTTGGGGTGTTCGGGGGGGGGGTTCACCCCGCGGGACATCCCGATCTCGGATGTCCCGCGGTGTGTGAGGTGATCGGCCCGGGAATCTTATAGATTTCCGGGCCGATCACCTCAGGGTGTTGGTTCACTTTAAAATGTATTAATTTTAGATGCTGGGGAATCGTTTTTCAAGGATTTGGGCTTTTCATGAAATCATGGTAAAGGTTCGGTTTAATTGCAGCAGTGGCTGAATGCATTAGCAAATTAGACACATTAACCTAAACATTTCCCACCCCCAACATACACAGGTGGCTTTCAACACCCCGCATATGTGCGCCTGGCCCTTTAATCAACCTGATTGTAAGCAATGTATGAGCCTCCCACAAGGACTATGACAACCCTGACCAGTGATGAATCCGCTTTAATCACCTTCAGGTACAATATGGCTGATGTCATGAGGAGGCAGCAGCCTCAAAAGGTGTCTTGAGCAAACCACGGCTTTGTCTACAGATGAGCCCCCTACGCTTCCCGCCCACGCCGCGCTTTTCAGCACTGCGATGAGACGGCCGCGTGTGCGCGTTTTGTGTTTAGACAGCTGGACCGTACAACAATAATCCTCAGAGACTGTCCCCGGGAGCTGCTGCCGCCACTGCATAGGGGAGCGACATCCCATATTGGAGCCAAAGTCATATTTGCTGGGAGTTTTTATCATTTTTGCATTGTATTCATTGTTATTTTGGGTTTTTTTTACTTACATTTTTGCCAAATTTAAAGGAAAACACAGCTGAAATATGGCCCTGAGCCTTTCCCCTGCTGAGAGTACTTAAAGTGGACCAAAACACAGGATTTTGACTATCCTGGGTTTTGATCCTTTCCCCCGGGGCACACCGATAGAGGGTGCCCCGTTGTGTGAAACCCCCCAGATCGCTAATGCCAACTCACCACGTCCCGGTCCTACGGCGCAGGCGCGCTTGGAGGTGCTGATGTCACACCGTCTAAGGCTCCGAGCATCCCCCGCTTCCCTCTAACAGGGAGGGTGCCCACGCCAGCCATTCACAAATGCCTGGTGTGGGCATGCGCCTGCTAGAGGGAAAGCGGGGATACGGCCGCGGCTCGCACATGCCCCCTTGGACCAGAAAATGAAGGTAAGTGTATGGGGAGACCTGGGGGGTTTCACACAGCGGGGCATCCCAATTTTAGATGCCCCAGGGGGGCAAGGCGGGGCAGCTGCCAGGGGCCCCCACCCTCCACGCCTTTGGGGGTGTGCGACTACTCTTGACTGGCAGCAGACTGGGAGGGCACTGCCACAGCTTCTGCTAACATCGAATGGCGGGGTTCCACACAATGGGGCATCACGATTTAGATTCCAGGGGAGGAGGTGCTGGGTTTTGTTCTGCTTTTAAGTTGCCCACCCCAGCTGATTTTCTATACCTGGAGCATCCCGATCTGTGATACCCTACTGTGTGAAACCCCCTGGGATCCCTGGCATACCCACTATGCAAGTAATTCCACCCCTGAGTTTTGGTCCGCTTTACAGGGGCATCTCAATTTGGGATGCCCGTTTGTGAAAGAACCCCCCATTGATTGGCCGTTAACTCAAGCTAGCGATCCCACAGTGCATTCACCAGTTCCAGGAAACTAATGAACAAAGTGGGGGGGGGGTCACCCACAGGGGCATCCAAAATCAGAGAATCTAGATTCGTTTAGACTCCGAGGTTGGGTTTAAAGGGGTTTGATGCGCTTCAAAGTATACCAAAACTAGAGTTTTGGTCCAATAACATGGGGCATTAGAGGCATCCAGATTTGGGACGTCCCTTGGTGATGTGACGCAACTCTTCACCACAAAGGGGCCCACTGAGACCATGCCGCCCAAGGGCCCACATAAACCTGGAGCCGGCCCTGCATGTGGGGGCACAATCCCCAGCACCCCTCCATTCAGAGCCAGCGTTAGGCTACCTGGACATTTACCCCGTCACCAAATGGAGCATCCCAAACCTGTAAAGTGGACTTTAACTTTACAGTTTTCACTTTCTTCATCAGAATTTCATGAAATTTATAATGAAATCAAGACTTTAAAGTCTCTCCCGATTCCCCTCCTGAGCTCGGGCCGAGCTGTTTATTCAGCTGGGTCTTAAAACTTAAAAGTTGGGAGCATCATTTTTCCATCAGCCCCCCCCTCCCCCCCTCTCGTATTCCTTGAACTAGCGCATTTCTAAAATTCATATTCTGCAAACGCTGGTAGACGTCTGACAAATTGTCACGGGTCACATTCTCCATTACAGCGCCCGGCGCCGGAACCGCCATCCGCGTGTGCGCAAACGCCTGCGACTTTCCACAGCTTTACAGCTCTGCCGACATTCCCGCTGAGTAGTCCTGTCTACATTTATTAGGAAAACATGGCCGACGTATTAACAGATGATATTATCCTCATACACTGGGGGATCATGCTGTACAGGCAGATTTCATTTAAAGTGGACCAAAACCCAGCTTGATCGGCCCGGAAATCTATAAGATTCCTGGACTGATTCCCTCCCCCCACGGGCATCCAAAATTGGGATGCCCCGCGGTGTGAAACCCCCCAGGTCGCCTTACTTGGCTTTGCGGTCCAATGGCACATGTGTGGGCCCTGGCCACATCTCCGCTAACCCTCTAGCAGGTTGCGTGCCCACGCCAGCCATTTGCCGCCGCCAGTGCGCTCTGAACCGCCGTCTTAGATGGCGTGACATCAGCCGTTCTGAGCGCGTTGATTGGACGAGTGGCCGCACATGCACGGTAGGACCAAAACCCAGGATAGTCAAAATGCTGGGTTTTGGTCCAAAAGGAACAAAATCAGGTGTGGCCAGCCCTGAAATATAAAAAAAACTAAAAGATTCCAGGGCCAGCCGCTGGCCTTCCCCCGTGGCATCCCGCTTTGGGATGACCCTCTTTGTGAAACCCCCAAGGGTGCTTTTAATAACTCATCTCTTCCCGTTCCAACGGCACATGCGTGGGCTTTCGTCCAATCAGAGCCATTTGCCGTGACTATGTCATTCAGCAAACAGCTCTGATTGTTTTCAATGGGGAGTGGTTGCATCACCTGCTTCTTCAAGCTGTCGCACACTCCCGCCATAGCCATTCAGATGGGGATGTGGCCACTTGTTCTCCCCATTGAAGCAAATCAGAGATGTTTGCCATTTGGCATAGTCACAGCAAATGGCTCTGATTGGACGAGAGCCCGCGCATGTGCCATTGGACTGGGAAGAGGTCAGTTATTATGGATGATCTAGGGAGATTCACACTGTGGGGTATCCCAAAATGGAATGCCCTCGGGGTACAGAATGAAACCCGGGATAGTCAAAATCCTGAGGGTTGTTCTGCTTTAAAGTAGACCTAAACCCTCCTGCCAACTCTGTGCCAGATAATGTCCAGGTGTGCAAGGGAACAATGTCCATGAAACTTTTAATTATGGATTGCTGTATGACAAAGGGCAAGAAACTGCCACCCAATGCAGTGCCCCACAACTCCTATTGGAAGAGATGCAGCTGCCACACATGTATGCAACTGTTTCCTGTCCACTTTCTCTGCTAGGAAAAGGTAAGTATCTCTCTTATGCACTGAGGGGGAAGGTTAGTTTAGAGTTGCCAGGTCGAGTGCAAGAGGCTAAATGTGGGACTTGTGCTCAAGGTGTTAGCTAATGTCAGTAGAAAATATTTGGGACAGAATTAGGAAGGAAAAGGTTCCATGTGAGAGAAATAGGATTTAGCTAGTTAAAGCAGCTGAAAAGCTGCGCAGCGCAATCCTGGGCTCTAAAAGTATCCAGGGCTGCCCGATATCCTGTCCCTGGGACATCTGAACTGTGTGAACACCCCCCCCCCCCCGAAGTTGCTTGGACTCACCTTAAGCTATGGCTCCCATGGCACTGTCTTCGCTGGCCGTATCCCCTGCTTCCCAGTAACTGAGGAACTTCCCAGATTACAGCGAAACCAGGGATAGCGACGGCTGGGTCATGTCAGCTGCCATTCTTGAGATCAGTCAATCAGTGCTCTAAAAAATGTCAGGTGGGTGGGGCCTCAGCACTGCAAAACCATTCTTTTTTTTTTTTTTTTTTAAATAGTCCAGCCACATTACTCGAGATACAAAATGCAGGTTTTCTGCCGCTTTAATGCAGGTATCAGCAAATACACAAAATAGCAGTATTGAGTGCAGTGACTATAGCTGGAATGTGACTGAATGGAGGTTAAAAAGGGGAATAAATCAGGAAGCAGTTAGAGCTTGATAGATATGGTTATAACAGAGAAGGTGACCATGACTCATGCCAAGCATGGCTCTGACATGTGCACCATGTCACATGAGATATTCAGAGTTGTAGTTGTAGAGGTGTAGCTGAGCAGACCAGAAGGTATATGAAGGAGAGCCAAACAGTGAGCCAGTGAGTTGTAGCTGAGTAGCAAAGAGAAACAAGTGAGAACCTGAGGAGATCGAGAAACCTGAGAACCAGTATTGGGGAATGGGAAGAAGAGGGTTGGCCAAGTGAGTCTCTGGGTTGGAACCAACGCCTAGGAACCTGCAGGAAGAACTAACGGCAGATATCATCTCCTCTCTTTGATGGGATGAGATGATTTTGATTCCACACTCTCCCTCTCACCAGTAGACAATGCAATTTTCTGATCAACTAGAGTAAGCAGCATACAATGTAACAATGTGCTGTTGCAGACAGGAAATACAATGATACATGTGCTTGGGTGGAAGGGAGGAGAGTTTACAACCTGAATTTGCACCAACAGTCTCTTTTGTTACACCTGCCATCTGCATTAATCTCCAAAAGGAGCAATAGTCCTCAACCGGACCAACACCCAGGGCTGGATTATGAGGGGGGGCACGCCCCCCAGGGCCTCCGCCGCTTGCCCACCACTTGCCCTGCAAAGGGGGTCTCCACCAACCTTTGGGTTATGGTCTGGTCCAGGAGGCTTTTCAGTCTTCGGTCTGGTGGACCGCAGAGCCAGCAACAAAGCTATCAGTGGCAGTGCCCCCCCCCCGCACACAGCTAAAGCCACCACAGGGCAGGACGCAGAGTCTAGAGCAGCAAAGCCGCCAGCAACGCTACAGTGATGGGTGCGTGTAGAGCTGTCACTGCACATAAGCCACCAAGCACAGCCACTGGCAGCTCAATGCAGGGAACTTGGCTGGACTATTATATTAAAGGAAAAAACTTTATCTGGGGCCTCCACCAGATTTTGTGCCCAGTGGCCTCAACCACACTTAATCCAACACCCATTTTACAAAACATGAGTGTTGGTCCATTTCGGGGGCATCCTGATTGCCAGGGTCCCCTCCTCGGTCGAGTGCCGTAAAGCTTGCAAACATTACCTTACAACTCTCTCCCTCTGGGAAATGCAGCCCCACTATTGGCCAGTGGCTGTCACATGGCCGACTAAGAAACCCAAGCATGGGAGATGTGACAGCTGCAGGCCAATCATGGGGCTGCATTTCCTTGAGGGAGTGTGTTGTAAGGTAATGTTTGTGGGCTTTACAGCTTTCGATTGAGCAGCCATCCCACAGCCCTTCCCAGTCATGTGTGACGCATGTATCAACCAAACTATTCCCCAACATCTAAAATGAATATATTATAAGTTCTTAGTCACTTACTTATTATTCTTTCCCCCACCAGGCTGCAACTCTGTTCAGGACTCTAGGATACGGGCACCACCATCTTGACTCACATACTGAGGAGAGGAGGGCAGGCTAAAAGTCTCGATTCAAAGACACATTCGTCCGGACTTCCGTAGCTGCCTGTGAAAGTTTTGGTGGGTGTTAGTCTTTTTTTTCCTTTTTTTCGTCCATTTTCTACTCGCACGAACGTTCGAACTAATATGTATATGCTCTTTCGATGATCCAAAGGAAATCGGAAGTTTTGCGGAAGTTCGGAACATTTTCAAATCCAAATCGGATATTTTTAGTTTGTCAAGATAACTTCCGTTGTTGGGATGGGCTTACGTCTGATTCAGAGAGCTGATTTCCGACGGCTCACCACCCTATAAATCCGTTTCATTTCCGATCCACTTACGGGACCTTTGAGGGCTCAGATTGCTATTGTTGAACATGTTTTGTGGCTATGTGGAGGAGTCTGCGCGCCTTTAGCACCAAGGCATTGCATGTATCAGCATGGCCGAGGCCATAAATTGTCTAGCAATGCATACCTGAATCAATACATTTCATGTATGCCTTATAGAAGCATTTTAATGCTGACCTTAATTAGTCCTTAGCATGTAAACATTTATTTTCCCACACATCCATATAATTGCTATATTTGTTTAGACTTATGTCCTTTGTGAATTATATTTGGATTGTTGAATTTGAATCCTAATTTGTTGTAAGAGTTATTGTTTTAGTTGGTTACCTTTGCTTTGTGTAATTATTTTATATTTGGTTGCAGGAACCACAAGATGTGCCACTCGCACAACATACAAGCAGTGTTTGGTCCAGCAAAGCGATTCCTCAGTGTTCTTGAAGGGCATCCAGGGTCGTCCCATGATGCTTATATATTGCAGAGCTCCGGCTTATTTCGTCAGTTTGAGTCAGGAGAATTATTTGGTGGATAGTGCTAAGTGATTTAGCTAAACATTGTAGTAGAAGTGAGGGTGGCAAATATGTAGGCGAGCACTTTAATGAGTGAAGTTTGTAGTGCGCAGGCGCTAGATCGTAAGGATTTCCGTCTGGACGAATATTTATTGAAAAAGGGAAACAGAATCTAACGGGAAACGTAAAGGTTTCGTGGGAGGATACGATGGGAAAAGGGCAAAAACGAAAGCCTACGTTGTGACATGAGTAAAAGAAACGGAAAAGTCTGGATGGAAAATGACATCCTCGTATTTGTAATCTGCCGTACGAGCGGACGGAAACTTTACAGAAGGTTTTCAATGCATGCATAGAATCGCTCGTACGCTCATACGAGAACGGGAGAATTTGAAAATAATACGAAATCGGCACAAAAACGAAAGTCTTTTATTGTCTCTCTAAATCGAGCCTAAAGTACAGGGGGCGGGTTATAGCTGTGCTTTGCACAGACAGAGCAGAGCTGGGGTCAGGAAAAGGTCAGCAATCCCAGAATGCAGAGCGACACAGTCAGCAGACACTTCCTGTTGGCAGGCTGCCTGATGCTCCATGAGCCGCCATCTTGAATGTTTAAAAACATGCAATAGGTGCAGGTAGGGTGATTTTTAATGTGGGCAATCTGTATGTACAGGGTGTAGGAAACATAAGATAGACTCTTATTCAGAATGAAGAACTGCTTTAGGAATAATCCTTGGGCTCTGTTTATGGGCAGTCTGATTCATTACTACCGGCAGGTAGCGACAGATGAGAGTTTCTAGCAGGCATTTCAGAGCGCCCGCTAGTAGTCGCTGTGCTCAGCTGTGGTTCGCTAGTTCAGAGCGCCTCAGTCGCTGTGCAGCATTGATGAATACATTGTGAGGAGTCGCCATATGAGCAGTACAGCGCTGTATAGGAGCGAACCACATTCGTCAAAAAAACAGCCTCACACACTACCAGCGCTCAAAAATGCTCCGCTGTAGCCCAGAGCGCCGGAGGCTGTGTGATTAAAGTCTTCAACATGTATCCACCAGTAACAAACCGAAAACATATGGAATTACATTGTTATAACATTGTGACATGAACACATAAATGCCAGACCTGTAATGTCAATTCTGCATAAATATATCAAAAAATGGAAAAAGTTTTCAAAAATGGCTTTTTCTAGTCCGGGAGAGGTCACAACATTATTTGAGAATAAAAAAAAAAAATGATAAAAACCACCTGTTTAAAGAGAAGTAAAAGAACGTCCATTGAAATGTACGGGAGAGCGCCAGGTAGCGAGAGGTAAGACGTGGCGCTATGAAAATTTGAACGCCGGCGCTGTACGCTGAGGCTGGGATAATGATGAATCGTACGCTACATGGCGTTATCCCAGTCGCTCAACAGAATCGGCTTCATAAATATGCAATTGCTTGTTGTGGCCGGAGTTTACCTGCCCCTACCTGCCGCTTACAAGGCACTACCTGGCGCTATCCCTTCATGAATAAGGCCCTTAGTAATGATACCTGTATTTAGTAGTGGTACCTGAGCCACCAGGATCTTGAAGAAACCCGCTCCATGACTAACTCCTGTCTAACCAGGTACATGTCAGCTACATATCCTTTACAAGTCACTAGGAAGAGCAGTCTACATATATATGTTCCGTTTAATCACTTGCACTATTATGAAGAGAGTGACGGGTTCTTCTTGAGATAACATGTGTAAGAAAGCGCTATGTAGAAAGATGAAGGCGTCTTTTGCTGATAACTACCCCGGCCGTCTCCAGATAGGCAGGAGTGCTACTTAATTTTAGACATGGCCCTGTAGTGTCACTGGGCCATCAGCCTGTTCTCATTAGCTTGTAAGTGATCCTTAACCTACAGCTGCTGCTTATCTGGGAGAAGCCGGCCTGTGGGGAGATAATCCCAGTGAATTTATTAGCTGTCACCTATTATCTTCTTTTCACCTTTTTTCTCCTCTGCTTTCTCTAATGTGACTCACAATGGAGGAAGGCTGTGCTGACAACAGTCCGTTTGAAATTAAAGTGATTACAGTTGTCCTCTGGGCTCCCTAAAGGACGCAAAGACTCCATGCTGCTCACCCTATGGAGATTTGGGGGTGCTACACGATTGTAGATTGTAAGTCCTTGTAATTGTGGGTTACAAATAACAAGTATGGTGGGTAATTGTAGATTGTAAGTCCTTCAAACTCCATTCTGACTTGACAAGCAGAAATATAAAAGGTCTGCACTCTTCCAGAAAAAGATTTATTTGAATTCAAATGGGTTCCAATAAGTATTCAAGTTCAAGTGTGCTGACCTTTCATAGGATTCATTTCTAGCCTCTCTGGCTGCTCTGTGTTCCAGGTAAGGTTGGGGTCTGCACTTACTTTTGGAATTAACTAGAATGGAGGTGACATTCATTTTTTACCATAAGAACTATAAATTTGCGGAATAGCCTCCCACAGAAGCTTGCTGTCCAACCCCGGGAACGCCTGTCTTCTTTGTGAGCCTACAACCCCCAATCTCCGCAGCTAGCGTCACCTTTAGCCAGGCCCCTTTAAATGCCTTGCCGGACATGGTTGCCCCCAGGACCTATTAGCTCAAAGGATGTAAGCTCACGGGTGTGAAGACGGATGAACCGAAGGAAAGACTGGGCGAACTCTGGTTTCCGAGGTAAGTACAGTAAAACAGTTCTGGGAACTCCGAAGGAGAAAACAGGCAAGGTCAGAAGTCATGCGAATGGTCAAACCAAGAGATCAGAGAGCTTTGTGGCACCAGGGATGAGACGGGTTTGTGGTCATTATTCAGGCTGAGGTCGGTACAGGCGGCAGTCAGGATAGTCAGACTAGACAGAATATGCTATCATGGGCAGTGACAGACAAACCTTTATAGGGCTCAACCTAACGGGATTGGACAAAGGGGAATGTATGTGATTGGTGCTTTTTAACAAACTTTGGGCTGATTGCCCAGTTTTAACCTTTGGGCTCATTGGCCAAGCACGTACAGAGGAGCAGGGAAGACGGTGGGGAGAGGAGGAGGGGGCCGCGCTCGGCGCAGTACGAGCCGGTGCCTGGCGCGAATGCAGCTGCCGGGCAGAAGGAGTCCCGGCCAGCCGCCCGAGGACGACGCAGGACCGGGCTGGAGGTAAGTGCACCGTGACACTTGCTATGGCATCAATCGCTGACAGCTTCAAAAAAGGATCAGATGCTTATTTAGAAGAAAATAACATTAACAGTTACTATTAGCTGCTATCAGTAAAAACAAGACAAAATAAAAAATAACTTCCTCCTACCCTGACCCTTGGTTGAACTTGATAGACATATGTCTTTTTTCAAACGTATTAACTATGTAACTATGAGATTGCAAGTCAAGTCCAACATTAGGTTATGATCTTACAAATGTCCGTTTAGGTGAATGGGCAAAAAATTCTCAAATCTTGTAGAAAGCTGTGTTAGCTCCAAAGGAAGGGAGTAACTATTTTAGAATGGGATGTCAGAATTGTTGCCTGATACCTGTGTGCGTAGTGTCGGACTGGTATGCCTGGGGCCCACCAGTAGAGCTGATTCTGGGGGCCCATCCCACATTTAGATGCAGTCATTACTGGCCTACATTAAGGGCCCAAGACACAATTAGCTTGATTTTTAGCCTGCACGTGAATGCTCGCTTTTTTTCCAGGCTGAACTTGTACACCAGGAATTTGCGAACGCACGCATGATCCCCATCTGCGCCCTGAGAATTTCTTCGCCATGTGTACGCAATTGTAATGCATGTGTTTTACCCGAGTGTTTATGTTTTGGGCTTGCAAACTCAACTCATAAGCCGAGTTTGTGTGTGTTTTCACCTGTCTGTAGCCGTGATGTCCATCTCGGTGCTCCTTGTCCGTCGCTGGCCTTGCGGCTCACGCCAAGGTGCCATGGTGCCACTAAAAATTTAGTTTTATTGATAAAATATATTGTTTAATTTGTTTTTTTTTTACTTAAAAGTAGAGATGAGCGAACTTTTGAAAAGTTCGATTCGGCCGATTCGCCGAATTTCACAAAGAAATTCGGGTTCGGCCGAATCGAACTTTTACGAAGTTCCCTATCAAAAATGCCGGCAGGGTGGGAGCGGGCCGGCCGGTTCCGCGCTGACAGCGGAACCGGCCGGCGGGCCGGTAAAGCCGGCCGGCCCGCTCCCACCATGCCGGCATTTAAAAAACAAAAAAAAAAAGCATTGTTGCCGGCATGGTGGGATGACGCGCCCTCAGATGACAGCTGAGAGCGGCGCCGGCCTCCACGCTCCGGACCTGCAGGTAAGTGTTTGCTTTTTTTTTAAATGCCGGCATGGTGGGAGCGGGCCGGCCTGTTCCGCTGACAGCGGAACCGGCCGGCCCGCTCCCACCATGCCGGCAAAAAATGTTTTTTTTTTTGTTTTTTAAATGCCGGCATGGTGGAAGCGGGCCGGCCCGCTCCCACCATGCCGGCATTTTTTTTTTTTAATTTCAGGAAAAATTCGATCGGCACGAACCACAAAATATTCGTGTTCGTGCCGAATCGAATATTTCCTGAAATTCGGAGTGAATTCCGGTTCGTCCGAACCGGTTCGCTCATCTCTACTTAAAAGCAATAGTAAATTTTTTTTTTAAATATTTTAAAGCTGAAAATTGAATTTTTGGGGGTTGACCAACATGGCACCTGTAAAGACAAAAGAAATGCATGTTAACACCTGTTGCACATGTTGCCCCCCCAAATGCTCACTACTTACCACAACACTGTTCTTTGCCTTTTACTGGGTCACCTGCCGTCTCAGCACCATACCTTCCTCTGGCTCTGGACATGCAAACAGATGTTACAAGTCTGCACATGTTTTATTTGTGTTCTGCTTGTATAGTGGTCTGCTTGACTTGGTTGCACCCACCTGAGTGATGGGCCGTACCAGTCTCGGGTGGCCCCACCATGGCATATTCACCCTCGGGGGAATCTGTAGGGAAAGAGAAGCAAAAGACCCCCACACTTAGCACACCTTCCCCAAACTTGTGTGTTTTTTTCTATTGGCCTATGTAGCGGGCGCGTGCTTGCCGGAGGCACGTGCTCTGGGGAGCGAGGGGGGTTCTTGGACTTAGGGTAGGGCATCCCATGTTGGTGTGGCATGTGTGGGTGGAGGTGCACTTACTGGCATTAGACGTAGCTGGGATCCAGAGATGACACTCTTAGGTGAACTCAACATGGGCTATATTGTTTGGCTTCCGTCCATGGCAAACAGTTCAGTACTGCATGATCCACAGGTTACTGCATACAGTCTATTCCAATGGTTTCCTCCATGGCTGTCTCTCAGCTCCTCCACTACATTGACATGCATCCCCTCATGACAGAGTCTTGGCTTAGAACACTGTAGAAGGGATAGTCTCTCCCTTAAATAACCTTTGTATTGTTGCTATCCCAACTAATGTTGCGAGTCTCCAACCAATGGCAGGGCAGTTAATGTTGCCAATGCCACCTGGCTGAGTCTATATTTACCAACCTAAAGGGGAACACCAGACCATAGTACTGGTTAGGTCCATTCCTTAGGCAACACTGCCATCATGTGGATTCCTGACGCAATGATCCTAAGAAATGCATCCAACAGGTTTAACTATGCTATTTAAAGGTTCCTATCACTATCAGGGGCCTATTCCTCTGACAGGGCTCTTATGGTTTCTACTTTTAGTGTTGCCCATGGTTTCCACCCGTCACACCTACCTGACTGCTGCTCGACTGTGGGCGATTCCAAGCCTAACACCTCATTCTCTTTAGCAGGTTCCGGGGCTGTTGGTGGGGATCCTGAAGAGAAGGATGAGGACGTTGGCGGTGATCAGGGACACTGTCTTACACCCACACCCTGTCTTCTTTGCTGCACTGATTGGACCCCTTGCCTCCAGGTGCCCTTCATACGCAGCCAGGACTCTCCAACTACAAGAGAAGTCACTTACAAAGTCCTGCGTGATTGCTCACCTTCTCTCTTGGCCATCCACTTACCTGGAATGTTCTGGCTGTAGAACCTACACACCCGGGACCCCTTTCATTGTTTGAGGTCTGGCCACTGCTGCATTATTTGTGTGTGGGTGTAAGCCCACGTCCCCTTCCCGCTCAAATGGGCTGCCATGTCTTCTGCCAACGTCCTCTTTTCATAATTGTTGGGCTTGAAGTTGTACTGGTCAGATATGAAAGTCTGCAAAGACAAAAGGCATTTCCAATGTTACTTTCCGGCCTTCCATGCCTAGTTAAGGTCCAAATGCATGCACCTTCCACTTTAAAATCAGGTCTCTTACACTGCAACCACCAAACGCATGTCTACGCAAGTGGGTGCATAATCACTTAGGCCCAGCTCTCCCCTCCGCTTGTACTGACAGATAGTGCTCGCTGACAGTGCTTTGCAATATGGCAGACTCAGCTCTCCAAGGCCACAGTACTGGTGGATAGGAGTCACGGATGCAATTAGGCCAAGTGGTGCACTCAGCTCTCCACTCTGCTAGTACTATCATATTGTCATGTCTGTGGTCTATCTTGTCTGACCCTGCAACAGTTTACCTATTCCCTTCACCTAAACACAACTACAGCCCCCAGTGTCATTTGCCATACACATACACGAATATACACACTTATTCAGAAGCCAACCGCCACTCAGCTTGCCACTCTTAAAACGGGTATACAAGCTGGAGCTCCCCAAGATGAATGCAACATGGGACGAACCAGGGAATCCGTCCAGAATGCTGAAAAAATGTAGATCCGATCCCACAAGGCATTGGACATTAGGAGAGTGGGCCATCTTGCGCTTGCTAAAACAAATACAGAAAAGTGCCAGCTTAATATACTTTCAACAAGGAAGGAACAGACACCCCCCCAAAAAACAGGGGCTATAGGGACACATGGAAGCTGGTTTAGGGGAGCTGAAGCAAGGCTAACATCGATACAGGAAATTAGGCAAGAAGGAGGAGCAATGTGGACCTAAACATACCAAAATATATACTCCTGAGCAAGCTGGGGGACCCAGGGCCACGTGCGTGAAATCGATGGTGCCTATGACACTTGTTGAATAAACCCAACTTCACTGCGTTCCAGGCTGCCATTCTATCAGGAAAAGAGATGTATTTCTCCTGCAGGACAGCCATGCTATCGAGACATGCCAACTTTCCTGTTGCGGGGCCAACTATGGCCACAGTGTCTGAGTATTATAGTGAGATATTCATGTCTTTGCAATTTTACATTGGGGAACTTCTTCACAAATTGATGAACTTGGACATCTTTGCTACTAAGAACTCTACCTCTCTAACATGCTTTATAAATGTACCTATTCTGTTGCAATCACTTTTTTGCATGTAACAAAAATAACTGTAAAGAAAAACTGACCAGAATCACAGCTGACCCGACAATGCCTTTCCCCATCTCTTGTTTCCAGGTAACACACCATGATGTTCATCTAAATTGAGGAGGATGATTGGTACACAACCCAAGGCCATCCAGGATATTTCCAGAAGTGTCACTGACCCCGGCAACAGGGAAAACATTATGGAAGAGTTCAGGCTTATCGATCGCGCCTGGTAAAGCTGTAAAATATTTGTAACTTTCCTTTTAACGTACTTCGGGTCAGTGTCACGTTCCATCAGTGTTGTGTTCAGGCCGGTGCTGTGTTCACTGCTCCTGTATTTACCTGCCAGCCCAAGACGGACAGACAACTAACAGCAGGAATTCTGGAACAAGCCTGAAAATGACTGATATTTATTAAGGAGGACTATAATTATAAAAATACTCACCTTACCCTCCTCCCCAGGCCTCAGATCCAGCACAAAGTTTAAATCACTTGCTCCTTGCAGGATTCACCCCTGTAGCCTCCCCCTCCTTCAGACCAGCAACACTAATCTGAATGTATTTAGTATTCTCATCCTATCACCCTTATGACTGAGGAAATGAGCATGCACTGACCCCACTGGTGATCCCGCACCACATGCACAGGCTCTCGTCCAATCAGTTCTCTATGCTGTGCATAGAGCTCAGCATAGAGAGTGGTGAACGGCTTGCATACCCAGATTCCCCTGGACCGGAGCGTGCATCTGTCATGGGAAGCCGGGAATGTGGCCCATGTGCCATACGATTCCAAGGCGTTTCATCTCCAGCCATGGTGATAGGGGATCTGCCAATTGGTGGATTGAAGTACCTCGGGCCCAATAGAGGCAATTATCCTTGGGGCCCACCAGAGGAAATCATTCTTGGGGCCCACCAGAGGAAATCATTCTTGGGGCCCACCAGAGGAAATCATTCTTTGGGCCCACCAGGGGAAAATATTATTGGGGCCCACTAGGGGAAATCATTTTTTAAGCCCACCAGAGAAAATCATTCTCAGGGCCTACTAGAAGAAATTATTATTAGTTCCATCAGGGGAAATAAGTATTAAATAAAAAAAATCAATACACCCTAACAATGAGCAACAGATCCCGCACCACCTTAATTAAGGTTTCAATTATATTATGGCCTGGCCCAATATGTCCAGAAACATGCACAAAAAATGCAGGCAATGCCTACCAAAAGTGTGGTTCCAGTTACCACAGGATCACAGCTGAGCCAGCACAGAAACTAATCAAAGTTTTATTCTAAATCATCATTCCATGTTTTATTAAATAAATAAAAGACATACAAATCACAACAAAATGCCACATTTAACAAATGACATACCAAAAATCCCATGTTTAAAAACACTCCACAGCGGTGGTGTCTCCTTTAAATGTGCAATCCATTCCAAAATGAAAAAAAAACCTAAAACTATCCAGTGTCCACTATTGAATTATTGTGCATAAAATGGCTGATAAAGTGAAAATAGTGCTAGTAAAGTGCTAATGCCTATATTAATTTGAATTCATCACAATAAGGAAAGAGAAAACCAAACAATAACCAAATAAGCCAATAGGCTGCGTACAGTGAGATAACACTACATAAAACAATATCACCTCTATTTGTAAGGAGACCAATCCCCACTGTGTGGCTGGAGACTTCCATAGCGCACGTGTTCCGTGGCGTACCACTTCCTCAAGGTGCCAGTGCAAACTCCCCACCATCTCACTTCTTATATATGGTGGATTGAATTAGAGGAGTGATGTCATCTACCCCTCCTCCGCACCACGTGCTCCAGTGCGTCCAGCGGCCCGGCTGGCAGCCGCCCTGACGCACAGGAAGCGTACGTGGGGGTCAGATCCTTCCCGTCCACCTGCGTCAACCGCACCTCCGATCCCTGCCCCCTCCCCCAAATCCTCCGAGCACTCCACACCATGCCTCAACGCAAAAAAAAAATCAATACACAAGTATAGAGCGGACGTGCATCCAAGCACACCTATCTCTAAAGAAGGAGCACCCCAACTTAATAAAAAGATTACCAACCTTTATTAATGCAACACACAAAGGGCTAAAAAACATATAACACAAACATATTAAAAACAACCGTTCTTGACCAGTATTATTCAATAATTGATACCTAAACAGGTATATCTAAATAAGTAATACCCCATGGTAACATGGCCCATCATTTTCACCCCAAATGAATCATTTGTGCCGGCACAAAGAATCTACTCTCTATCTTATCTGAACTTGCCACTGAAGGATAAATAAAGTGCTATAGTGCAACACCAATTACTAATAATTAAATATAACTATACACATCTAATAATGCAAAATCAACAAATCAAATAATAACAAAGTTGAAAACTATCACAGTGTCCTAAATAAACAAACAAATACATATCAGTGTACTATATATATTGCACAAAATCTATCCATGAATTAAAGCAATGTGAAAAAGGAACCAAAATAATTATGCAATAACAAGTGCCAACAAACTACAAAACGAAAGTCTCACAAGTAAAGGGCCACCCAGGGTATATGCACACAGGGTCAGAGACTGTACAAACCACCCACGCACGCGGCTCCCATGCCGCTTCAAGGGTGAGGGTAACCTGAAAACATATGTAAAACCCCTTAAATACCTGTTGCCCCTGGGGGAGCTACCCACGTGCGTCATTTCAGCAGAAACCTGTTAAAGTGAACCATCACCCTCGGGTGATCGGCCCGGGAATCTATAAGATTCCTGGGCCGATCACCTCCCTCCCCGCGGGACATCCGAGATCGGGATGTCCCGCGGGGTGAAACCCTCCCAAAACCCCCTTACCTTAGCTTCGGTGGCAGCCGGCCGCCGCCGCCTCCCTCGCGCCCCTCTAGGCGTGCGCGCGCCCGCGCCGGCCGTCTGTGAATGGCCGGCGCGGGCGCGCGCACGTCAAGAGGGACGCGCGGGAGGCGGCGGCGGAGGAGCCACGGACAAGCGGCTGTCAAATCGCTTGTCCGTCGGCGCTGGGAGCGGGGAGAGGTGAGTTTTTAGGGTGATCGGGGGGGTTTCACACAGCGGGGATAGTCAAAATCCTGGGTGTTGGTCCACTTTAAGTATCCAGTAAGGGGAAGCCAGGTGCTGGAGAGCTATGCCCACAGGGCCATGCGTCCCTCAACCAACAGTGGATTTTGCCCCCCCCCCCCCCCGGTGCACCCCAGGCTCCCTACACTCATTATGTGCCTTATGTTATTGGTTTAACTCACATATATTGTAGTTATTGTAGTTTCAACATATGGGCACTTGGCAATAGTATTAGCACTTATGCATTTTTGAATGGTTTAGATCCACTTTAGGGCATTTGTTATTTGCCCAATTTGCATATTGAAATAGCTTTTTCAATGAAGATCCGGATCTGGGCAAACAAATATTACATAGGGGGTTAAATATTATATATTCTTTGTTGAAATACCTGGAGAGCCCCAGTTTGTGTTTTGTATAGTGTTTGTCTTGATATATATGTTTTTTTTTTAATGAAATATCTTTTAATCAGTGTTTTGTCTGTAAGATGTGTATTGAATAAAGTTTACATTTATTATGCATGGTGAAGGGATCTGATGTGATGAGAGCTTGAGCTTGCGCCGTAGGATCAGGAAAAAGTGAGTTTTTCTGGGCAATCTGGCGGGGGGGGGGGGGGGGGGGGGTTCACACAAAGGGCCACGAGAACGCCGGCTCCCCACCACAATCACACATTTATCAAGCCAATCCTGCTTAGTGACTGAGATAGCGCCATATAGCCACTCATTCATCATTATTCCAGCCTCAGCCCACAGCGCCAGCGTCCGACCTTGAACAGCGACAGGTATGACCTCTCGCTACCTGGCGCTCTCCAATGCATTTCAATGGAACAATCTTTAAATATTAATACTTCTGCCATTTTAGATAATTTTTTAAGGGAAAAAAATAAAAAAAAAATTGTACAGAATTGATATTACAGGTCTGATATTAATGTATTCATATTACTAAATTATTTAAAATACTTTTTTTTTTTGGTTTCCAAAAATATGGTGGTTTGGGGGTTAAAAAACTACTTTTAACACATCGCCGCCAGCGCTCTGGGATTTAAACATGCATTTCACAGCGCGAGAATTTTTTGAGCGTGATTTTTTGATGAATATGGTGGAAGCCGTTCGCTCTGACCAGTCGCTATCATGCGCACCCATACAGCGCGGAACCTGTCAAATAGCGACTCGTCACCCAATATTCAACATTATGCCACACTGACTGAGTCGCTGTCAACAACTGAACAACGGCCAAGCACAGCGCCTACTAGCGGGCGCTCTGAAAATACCGCTACAGTCGCTCAACTGTCGCTACATGTCGCTATTAATAAATCAGCCTCTTAGTAAAATTGAACCGGATCTTCACCATTATTTTTAGAAAAGCCCTTTTAAATGATTTCCCAGCATCTAAAATTAATATATTTTAAGTTTTTAGTCACTTAGTTTTTAGTCATTATTCTTTCCCCCACTTGGCTGCAACTCTGTTCAGGACTTTAGTATATGAGCGCCGCCATCTTGACTTAGAAGCATCAACTTACTGAGGAGAGGAGGGGGGATAAAGTACAGGGGGGCAGGTTATAGCTGTGCTTTGCTCAGACAGAGCAGAGCTGGGGTCAGGAAAAGGTCAGCAATCCCAGAATGCAGAGCAGCACAGTCAGAAGGCACTTCCTGTTTGCAGGCTGCCTGATGTCCCATGAGCCGCCATCTTGGATGTTTAAAGGCTCATAACATGCAGTAGATGCAGGTAGGATGATTTTTAATGTGAGCAATCTGTATGTACAGGGTGTGGGAAACATATAAGATAGACTCTTATTCAGAGTGAAGGTCCGGTTTAACATCAAACGTTCTACTATAAAGCAGAACAAAACCTGGGTTTTTGACTGTCCCATGTTTTAATTTAATTTAATAACGTTTGCTAAATCCATGAAGGGGCTGCTGGCCTGCTGATTAGAGTTTTTGCTGAAGTATCTAGCAGTATATGTTTAGTTGTAGCTGTCCTATGTGTACAGGTGGCTCTGTGTTAGAGTGACTCAATGCTGCCATCTAGTGCTCGCTACTGAGAAATGATTTTTGGACTTGCCCAGATGTACTATTTATACAGGTATATGGCAGGGAGAGCTTCCGGACCTTCACCATGATTTATTGAAACGCCCAAACCCTTATAAAACGATTCCCCAGCATCTAAAATTTATATATTTTAAGTTTTTAGTCACTTACTTATTATTCTTTCCCCCACTGGGCTGCAACTCTGTTCAGGACTTTAGGATACGGGCGCCACCATCTTGACTCATTTACTGAGGAGAGGTGAGCAGGATAAAGTACAGGGGGGCGGGTTATAGCTGTGCTTTGCTCGGACAGAGCAGATCTGGGGTCAGGAAAAGGTCAGCAATCCCAGAATGCAGAGCAGCACAGTCAGAAGGCAGATGTTCCATGAGCCGCCATCTTGGATGTTTACAGGCTCATAACATGCAGTAGATGCAGGTAGGATGATTTTTAATGTAAGCAATCTGTATGTACAGAGTGTGGGAAACATATAAAAACATATATGACTCTTATTCAGAGTGAAGGACCGCTTTAAATAAACCAGAGTGGGTTGGAAGTGCACTTATGCTTTAGTTAGCCTCAATACATTTGTTTTAGATGTTATTATTTTATTCATTACAGACAAGCAGCCTTTCATTACTGTTAATACATGAATGGAGGGCACAGCTGGCATTGTGCCGGGCAGCCTGGGAGGCATGAGGTGTCATGTGACCCCCTTCATGAGGTGCCATGTGACCCCCTTCATGAGGTGCCCATGTGACCCCTTCATGAGGTGCCATTTGACCCCCTTCATGAGGTGCCATGTGACCCCCAATAGGAAGGGGATTGGAGTGTAAGCCTCTTTGCTCATTTACACAGGGTTTTCCCACACAGATTAACAGCCGATAAAAAGGCGCAAAAGAAGATTAAGGCCAATACATCCGACAAGGAGATTTCCTGTAAGTAACGTGTGAAGAAAAAAAGAGCCGCCTGATTAAGCATTGTGGAAACAGTGACAATAACCCACAGTGATTGCGTAATAAGGAGCAATATAGATAGACATACCTCCCAAGTGTCCCTCTTTTGAGTCCATGTCCCCTCGTCCCTCATTATTCCTATTTGTCCCTCTTTGAGGTGTACTATGCAGATCTGCATCAATAAATGCTTCATTTGCCTATTTAAAGAGTATATATTGTTGTAACTGTTACAGCCTATCTCCTATCCATCCCTCAATAAGAGGGCGTGGCCTAATTTAACAAATGTCCCTCTATTCCCACCCTGAAAAGTTGGTAGGTATGCGTATAGATTTCCCTGGCATGTGAGAGGAAGTCCCCTTTAACAATTTCCCTGGCACACGTGTGGCAGTCCCCTTTCAGTTAAGGCTCGTACGTTATTATTATTTCACATATAAGTGTGCACAGGTCAATTACTTTTATTTAAAGTGGACCAAAACCCAGCGGGATCCCCCTACACCCGGGGCATCCAAAATCTGGATGCCCCGCTGTGTGAAACCCCTCAGGTCGCCCCCTACACTTACCTTACTTCCTGGTCCAACAGCGCATACACGAGCTGCGGGCAACTCCCTGCTATCCCTCTAGCAGGGCGCGTGCCCGTGCCAGCCATTTGTGAATGGCCGGCGCTGGCACGCTCCCTGTTAGAGGAAGCACGAGATGCGGCCGGCAGCGCGCTCGGATACGCTCTGCTAAGACGCCGCTCAGACATGCATAGCTCAGCGCCTCTAAGCATTCTGAGTGGACGTGCGGTTGCGCATGTGCCATATGGCCGGGATGAGGTGAGTTTCCTCGGGCGATCTGGGGGGTTTCAAGTAGTGGGGTACCCCCAATCAGGGTGCCCTGGGGGAAAGGACCGAAACCCAGGATAGTCAAAATCCTGGGTTTTGGTCCACTTTAAACCAGACCAACAGCCTGCCACAGTTGGAAAAGAAAGGTAGCGGCCATTTTGGAGCTTCCTTTCCCAACATCTCAGCCATGCTGCTGTCTGGATTCAACTGACATATGTACAATAACTGGAAGCCCAGCAGTACTTCCTGTTTGTGGGCGGCCTGCAAATGCATCAACCGCCATTTTGTTTCTAAAATTTACTACAGCAGGAGTTAGAAAAAGAGTAAATTAATTTTTATCTGCAGCGATCTAAATTGCCCTGGGGAGGGATGTATAGCAGCACTGTTTGTTGTGTACGTCTGGTTTAAGTCATTTTTAACTGTTGGTCCGCTTTAATGTGAACCAGAACCCAGGATTTTGACTACCCTGGGTTTTGGTCCTCTTCCCTGGGGCACCCCGATTCGGGGTGCCCCGCTGTGTGAAGCCCGCAGATTGTCGAAGCCAAATCACCTCTTCCTGGTCCTACGACGCATGCATGGCCGCTCGTCTAATGAGCATGCTCAGAGCCGCCGACGTCACAACGTCTAAGCCAGCATCTAAGCCAGCTGGCAGCCACATTCCCCTACTTTGCCCCCAAAGTTCAGGTCCCCATTGATTTCAGTGGAGACCGGGTACAGGTTTGGCTGAAGTTCCGGGTACCCGAACCAAACTTTTGTTCAAAGTTCAGCCGAACTTGCCAGACCCGAACCTCTAGGGGTCGCCCAACACTAGTTAGTACCGGTAGTAGTCTAACGGGAAACTCCAGGGATTGGTGGAGAAGGTTTGAGAGAGAAACCAGTAGCAACAATGTTGTAGTAGTAGCGCACTAAAGGAAGAACTCCGACTATTCTGACTCACCAGACGGCAGCAAATGGAATCCTGTAGACAGCTCCACGTTTCTTGTGAGTGTCTGTGCTGGATGATTTCTTCACTCCATAGGGCTCGGCAGATAGCTCACTCAATTGTTGCTTAGACCAGTGATAGGTTTTCAAAAGCTTTATTTTGGTACAGCATCTTGGTACAGCAGACATGTACTTTCAATGCAGCTGGAAAACTTGTGGTGAATCTATACAGCAACAACAGGTGAAAGAACTATAGACGGCAGCAGCAGCTGTGCACTCCTTGGATGTTAGAGTAAGAATGGCCACCAGGGAGAGGAAGAGGGGAGGAGTTACTTACATCAGAGCAGACTAAGGGAGCCTGAAGGGGACAAGGGGAATTAAAGGCACACTGCAAATAAACATTATATTAAACATTACCCCGGGTAGAAAGAAATGAAAGTCGTGGGACATGACACCGACACAGCTTCCAACATTTCAGGGTGGGAAAAAGGGACAATTGTTCAATTAGGCCACGCCCCCTCATTGATTGATGGATAGGAGGTAGGTGTAACAGTTACAACAATAGAAACACTTAGGGGAATGAATCATTTATTAATGCAGATCTGCATGTTACACCCTAAAAAAGGAACAAATGAGAACAATGAGGGACAGGGGGACATGTGCTCAAATGAGGGACAGTTGGGAGATATGCTCCAGTGAGAACAGTTCTTGGACCCTGATTTAAAAGTACAGCTAGAATAAAGCTGGATCAACTAACGTAAGCCTGGAAATTGGGTAGCAGGAAAAGCCTGGTGTCAAGAAAATACTCCAGTGTGGACCTTAAAGTGGACCAATCACCAGGATTTGCACTATCCTTGAGATAGGTCTGTTTAACCGATAGGGATGCCCCACTGTGTGAAGCACCCTGGGTCGCCAACACCACTCAACTTTCCCCAGCGCATGCTTGGGCTTTCATCCAATCAGCACTTTAGGCCCATAAATACTAATGCACAGTATAAAGCACTGTTTTGAGCAAAGCACTGACTCAGTCTGAGCCCATCTTATTTTAATGTTTTTCCTGGTATTTGGATTGCAGTATCCTTTAATCTGAGCCTGGCTTCTTCTAATGACTTCCCTGGCATGCAGGTGGCGGACCCCTTTATTCTGAGCCCGGCTTGCTGTAATGATTTCCCTGGCATGCGGATGGCGGACCCCTTTATTTTGAGCCCGGTTTGCTGTAATGATTTCCCTGGCATGCAGGTGGCAGCCCCCTTTAATCTGAGCCCAGCTTGCTGTAATGATTTCCCTGGCATGCGGGTGGCAGTCCCCTTTAATCTAATCCCGGCTTGCTGTAATGATTTCCCTGGCATGCGGGTGGAGGTCCCCTTTAATCTAATCCCGGCTTGCTGTAATGATTTCCCTGGCATGCGGGTGGTGGTCCCCTTTAATCTAATCCCGGCTTGCTGTAATGATTTCCCTGGCATGCGGGTGGAGGTCCCCTTTAATCTAATCCCGGCTTGCTGTAATGACTTCCCTTGCATGCGGGTGGAGGTCCCCTTTAATCTGAGCCCGGCTTGCTGTAATGATTTCCCTGGCATGCGGGTGGTGGTCCCCTTTAATCTAATCCCGGCTTGCTGTAATGATTTCCCTGGCATGCGGGTGGTGGTCCCCTTTAATCTAATCCCGGCTTGCTGTAATGATTTCCCTGGCATGCAGGTGGAGGTCCCCTTTAATCCGAGCCCGGCTTGCTCTAATGATTTCCCTGGCATGCAGGTGGAGGTCCCCTTTAATCTGATCCCGGCTTGCTGTAATGATTTCCCTGGCATGCGGGTGGGGGTCCCCTTTAATCTGAGCCCGGCTTGCTGTAATGATTTCCCTGGCATGCAGGTGGGGGTCCCCTTTAATCTGATCCCGGCTTGCTGTAATGATTTCACTGGCATGCGGGTGGGGGTCCCCTTTAATCTGATCCCGGCTTGCTGTAATGATTTCCCTGGCATGCAGGTGGGGGTCCCCTTTAATCTGAGCCCGGCTTGCTGTAATGATTTCCCTGGCATGGGGGTGGCAGTCCCCTTTAATCCGAGCCCGGCTTGCTGTAATGATTTCCCTGGCATGCGGGTGGGGGTCCCCTTTAATCTGAGCCTGGCTTGCTGTAATGATTTCCCTGGCATGTGGGTGGTGGTCCCCTTTAATCTGAGCCCGGCTTGCTGTAATGATTTCCCTGGCATGCGGGTGGAGGTCCCCTTTAATCTGAGCCCGGCTTGCTGTAATGATTTCCCTGGCATGCGGGTGGAGGTCCCCTTTAATCTGAGCCCGGCTTGCTGTAATGATTTCCCTGGCATGCAGGCAGAGGTCCCCTTTAATCCGAGCCCGGCTTGCTGTAATGATTTCCCTGGCATGTGGGTGGTGGTCCCCTTTAATCTGAGCCCGGCTTGCTGTAATGATTTCCCTGGCATGCGGGTGGAGGTCCCCTTTAATCTGAGCCCGGCTTGCTGTAATGATTTCCCTGGCATGCGGGTGGAGGTCCCCTTTAATCTGAGCCCGGCTTGCTGTAATGATTTCCCTGGCATGCAGGCAGAGGTCCCCTTTAATCCGAGCCCGGCTTGCTGTAATGATTTCCCTGGCATGCGGGTGGAGGTCCCCTTTAATCTGAGCCCGGCTTGCTGTAATGATTTCCCTGGCATGCAGGCAGAGGTCCCCTTTAATCCGAGCCCGGCTTGCTGTAATGATTTCCCTGGCATGCGGGTGGTGGTCCCCTTTAATCTGAGCCCGGCTTGCTGTAATGATTTCCCTGGCATGCGGGCGGAGGTCCCCTTTAATCCGAGCCCGGCTTGCTGTAATGATTTCCCTGGCATGCGGGCGGAGGTCCCCTTTAATCTGAGCCCGGCTTGCTGTAATGATTTCCCTGGCATGCGGGTGGAGGTCCCCTTTAATCCGAGCCCGGCTTGCTGTAATGATTTCCCTGGCATGCGGGTGGAGGTCCCCTTTAATCCGAGCCCGGCTTGCTGTAATGATTTCCCTGGCATGCGGGTGGAGGTCCCCTTTAATCTGAGCCCGGCTTGCTGTAATGATTTCCCTGGCATGCGGGTGGAGGTCCCCTTTAATCTGAGCCCAGCTTGCCGTAATGATTTCCCTGGCATGCGGGCGGAGGTCCCCTTTAATCTGATCCCGGCTTGCTGTAATGATTTCCCTGGCATGCGGGTGGAGGTCCCCTTTAATCCGAGCCCGGTTTGCTGTAATGATTTCCCTGGCATGCAGGTGGAGGTCCCCTTTAATCTGAGCCTGGCTTGCTGTAATGATTTCCCCAGCATGCGGGCGGAGGTCCCCTTTAATCTGATCCCGGCTTGCTGTAATGATTTCCCTGGCATGCGGGTGGAGGTCCCCTTTAATCTGAGCCCGGCTTGCTGTAATGATTTCCCTGGCATGCGGGCGGAGGTCCCCTTTAATCTGATCCCGGCTTGCTGTAATGATTTCCCCAGCATGCGGGTGGAGGTCCCCTTTAATCTGAGCCCGGCTTGCTGTAATGATTTCCCTGGCATGCGGGTGGCAATCCCCTTTAATCTGATCCCGGCTTGCTGTAATGATTTCCCCAGCATGCGGGTGGAGGTCCCCTTTAATCTGAGCCCGGCTTGCTGTAATGATTTCCCTGGCATGCGGGTGGTGGTCCCCTTTAATCTGATCCTGGCTTGCTGTAATGATTTCCCTGGCATGCAGGGGGGGGGGGGTCCCCTTTAATCTGAGCCCGGCTTGCTGTAATGATTTCCCTGGCATGCGGGTGGAGGTCCCCTTTAATCCGAGCCCGGCTTGCTGTAATGATTTCCCTGGCGTGCGGGTGGCAGACACGCTGCAGTGATTAGGCGCTTGGCACGATGGCGCCAGCCTGCGGATCTGCACGTATGGCAGGAAGCTTCCATTGCAACGTGGGACTTTGCTCGTATAAACACCTTTAACCTTGAAAGGCAGCTCGCTGTCATGTGCTCGCCCCGTAGCCCGGAGACACCCTCGCTCTGCTGTAATAATTAACGCCCTGACAAGTTACACCCCCATCATTGCTCATTTGTATTGCTGGAATCTGATCGGTTATGGCTGCTGTCATATGGAGAACGATGAAGGTGTTTATCCCTGCGTCGCCCTGGGTAAAGCGCGATGATGACTTCACAAGTCATGTGATGTACACAAACACAGGACACGGGTCACTGGGGTACAGGCCGGGGCTGATAGGAAGTAAGTACAGAACATAAACACGCGTTTATGATGCAATCGTCATTTGTCTGCGTTCATTTAATGACTGTAAAAGGTGAAGATAATGCTGACGGGGTAATAAAAGGTAAAATTGCCATTTAAAGCGTCACTCTGGATAAAATGGAGTATCCTCTAGTCCATATTGCCTTCCCTATAGCCACCAATCACCCTCCAGTTCTTATTGCCTTCCCTATAGCCACCAATCGCCCTCCAGTTCTTATTGCCTTCCCTATAGCCACCAATCAACCTCCAGTTCTTATTGCCTTCCCTATAGCCACCAATCAACCTCCAGTTCTTATTGCCTTCCCTATAGCCACCAATCACCCTCCAGTCCTTACTGCCTTCCCTATAGCCACCAATCAACCTCCAGTTCTTATTGCCTTCCCTATAGCCACCAATCACCCTCCAGTCCTTATTGCCTTCCCTATAGCCACCAATCACCCTCCAGTTCTTATTGCCTTCCCTATAGCCACCAATCGTCCTCTAGTCCTTATTGCCTTCCCTATAGCCACCAATCATCCTCCAGTCCGTTTTGCCTTCCCTATAGCCACCAATCATCCTCCAGTCCTTATTGCCTTCCCTATAGCCACCAATCAACCTCCAGTCCTTATTGCCTTCCCTATAGCCATCAATTACCCTCCAGTTCTTATTGCCTTCCCTATAGCGACCAATCACCCTCCGGTCCTTATTGCCTTCCCTATAGCCACCAATCACCCTCTAGTCTTTATTGCCTTCCCTATAGCCACCAATCAGCCTCCAGTCCTTATTGCCTTCCCTATAGCCATCAATTACCCTCCAGTTCTTATTGCCTTCCCTATAGCCCCCAATCGCCCTCCAGTTCTTATTGCCTTCCCTATAGCCACCAATCACCCTCTAATTTAACTCTCTACTGCCACCAAGCACCTTTTCAGCCCTTACTGATTGCTCCGCTGCCATTAAGGCAGATCTTCACCCTGAATAAGAGCCTATCTTATATGTTTCCCACACCCTGTACATACAGATTGCTCACATTCAAAATCATCCTTCCTGCAACTACTGCATGTTATGAGCTTTTAAACATCCAAGTTGGCGGCTCATGGAGCATCAGGCAGCCTGCAAACAGGAAGTGTCTTCTGAACCACACTCAGCCACACTTAATCCTGCCCTGCTGACAATAGGGGGGAGCTGTGTCCCCCATCACTACAGATGCTGGGGGGACAGCTGCAATGGCGGCTCCTCAGCATTAAGAAGATTGGGAGCCCCCAACCCATGAACCTGCAGAGAAGACATAGCCCAGCATGGGGACAGATGAGTGAGAAAGCGCCAATGGTAAGTTCATAAATTTTTCTCTTTTTGTTTATTTAACTGCTTTTGAACTGAAAAGGGATTCGAGGGATTCCTATAACATTTCAATAGTGATGGCAGGCATCAGAGGGTAGCATGCCGGATAATTTGACTCAGGCGTTGCCAGCATCCAGGATGGGGCAAACCAAAGCCAGGCTAGCTTCTACCCAGCTCGAAGTTTATCACCATATATAAAGTCTATATAGGATATATCTCACATGTATAGGGCCAAATAATCTTTTAGCTAATTTATACTGTACCCCAGGGCCGGCTCCTGGTTTATGGGAGCCCTTGGGCAAAAGAGCCTGAGAGGGCCCCCCTGTGGTAATCGAAGGAATGACAAAGTATAGAAGGAATAGGAAAGAACGACAGAAAGAGAAATGAAGAAAAAACTAATAGTGGAATAAAGGAAGAATAGAAAAAATTATAGCAGGAAAGAAAGAAAGAGGGAGAGAGAGAGAAAGGGAATGACAAAAAAAAATAATAGAGGAAAGAAAGGAAAGGAAGGAAAAACAGATGAAAGTAAGAAACAAAGAATCAATGGAAAGAAAGAAAAAGACTAGCAGGCAAGAAAAGAAACAATGAAAACATACAAAGGCCTTTATTTATCAAGGGATAGCGCCAGGTAGTGTCTCACTAGCGCCAGGTAGCGCCAGCTATCGGCGGATATCGACTCCAGAACGCCAGGCGGCAGACACAATCACGCATTTATCACGCTAAATGAGGCTAGCGCCGGCGAGAGCGTCAGCTAGCGCGGGATTCATCATGTAGCGGACTGCAACGAACAGCGCCGCTGCTAATCCCATCACAGCGCCAGGTATGACCTCTCGCTACCTGGCGCTCTCCAATGCATTTCAATGGAGCAATCTTTAAATATTCATAATTAATTGATTTTAAGGTTTTTTTTTATTTTTTTAAATGTCAAAAATTCTGTGACCACTTCGGCAATGTTAGATTTTTTTTTTAAGTTAAAAAAAAAAAAAAAAAAATTTGTGCAGAATTGATATTACAGGTCTGATATTAATGTATTCATATTACAAAATGTTTAGAAAAACTTGTTTAATTTTATAATCAAAAAATATGGTTGTTTGGGGGTTAAAAACTGCTTTTAAGCCATCGCCGCCAGCGCTCTGGGGTTTAAACAAGCATTTCACAGCGCAAGAATTTTTTGAGCGTGATTTGTTAATGAATATGCTGGGAGCCGTTCGCTCTGGCCATTCGCTGTCAGGCGCACCCATACAGCGCGGAACCTGTGAAACAGCGACTCCTAACCCCGTATTCAACATTACCGCACACCGACTGAGTCGCTGTCAACAAGCGAACAACGGCCAAGCACAGCGAATACTAGCGGGCGCTGTGAAAATAACACTACTGGCGCTCATCTGTCGCTACCTGGCGCTATTAATGAATCGGCCTCCAAGAATAGAAGGACTCACAGATAGAAAGAAAGTCTCTCCCGATGGCCAAGCTGCCCCTGGCTCCTTATTCCTGGTTGCTGCACGGCCTTGCATCCTGCATAAGGGCTGCACAGAGGGAATGAAGTGGGGCCCTGCCAAGGTGTAAGGGCCCTGGCACCTGCCCAAGTACGCCCAATGCTGACACCTGCCCTGCTGTACCCTCATGCATACAAGGCTGGTATTGGCATGCAGCTTATAATTCATGGGATCAAATGGAACACTTTTCATATCTGCATGACTAATACTATAGATGTTATGACAGATGAATTATGTTATATATTATATATAATATATATTACATAATATTATATATTTACTTTGAGCTATGACCGAAAGGGAAATTGTTCAGAGAGTCAGCATTTTTACTCTGAATTGAAAAACATCACATTTTTAATTGTGCAACAAGATGTAGGAGTTAGTCTTGCATTATGCCTATAAAGGTGAAGGGTGGGCCCCCGATAATGATTTCCTCTGGTGGGCCCAAGGTAATCCAGTCCAACATTGCTCCCACGCAACTCATCCACTCACCACATGCAAAGGAGAGGGCTGCTCCATAGAGAGAGTCAGCGTTTCTGCTTCTAAAGTGGACCAAAACCTATAAGATACCTGTCTTATCCATGTTTAGCTTGAGGTAGCGAGATGATATTAATAAAGAAATAGCTTCAAAGCAGTTGGGGAGACGAGATAGGAGAGATTGGGGCCTGAGATATATCTGAGTGTCATCCACATAGAAGTGGTATTGAAAGCCTATAAAAGTGAGGGATGGGCCCCAAGAATGATTTCCTCTGGTGGGCCCAAGGTACTCCAGTCTAACACTGCTCCCACGCAACTCATCCACTCATCACATGCAAAGGAGAGGGTTCCTAAGACCCCCAACCCACATTCAGCACCCGATGCTTCTGTTTTAGATCTCATAAAGGAATATAGAGAAGCAGATAACTATACACAAGCACTCAGGTTTCCTATTAGCTACGGCTGGTAGTTAATCCGGCAAGACAAACTCCACTGTGGAGTTTTACACACTATGTGGAAAGGCAGCCCACTAAGGGTGAGACATATGGTGAGATATTTAAGCGGACCCGGCGGAGGGCTTCGCAGGACAGTTCATAAATCTACAACTGGTAGAGGAAAGGTTTCTGCGTTTGAACCAAAATGGTTACATACTTAATAAATAATGTATAATGCAGAAATCAGGAGACGTGCAATGTGGGGAAAGAGAGCTGACATCTGAGCCAGGGAGAAAATGAAGGAGGAAAAGGAATCAAGTCATGTAACAGAGCTGGTAACATGGTAACAGACCTTGTATGGTTTAGGGAATTGGGTCAATATTTTTGAGTACGTTGATTTAGCCTTAGGCGCTATTAATGCTCCAGGTGAGTGTTTGCAGGCTTATTTTCTTATAAGCTTGAACCTAAGCTCTCCCTGGCAACTTTGTTGAGGGTCCTTGTCACTGGCACCCTAGCTCCTGAAACGCCTGCATGTTGGAGCACCACAACTATAAGGCAGTGTCCCCCAACCTCCTCCAGAGCCACCAATAGGTCATGTTTTGTGGCTCTCCACATGTTCCACCTGTGGCTCTGTGTAGAGATCTGCAAAACATGGAACACTGCTATATATAGTTGTAGCGATCACACTAGGGTCCAAAAGGTCAGGGGGGCTCCATCATTGTGGCTTCTGCTTAGGACATAAGCTACAGCAAAATCAGTCTCGCTCTTTAGCAGAAAAAGGTTTGCTTATTATGATCCATAACAGGACCCCATTAATGTTGGCACCAGGCCCCGGTCACATTCCACTGTGGACAGGCATCCACGCAGCCTGGGGGATGTCATACCTCCCAAGTGTCCCTGATTTGGAGGGACTGTCCCTCTTTGGAGTCCGTGTCCCCCTGTCCCTCGTTGTTGAGCCCTTGTCTTGCTGTTTGGTCAGTTCAGCTCTTAGTTACTTGGAGTCCCAATGAGCTTGCCCTGATTGCTGATTGATTCCTGCAGGGCTGTTTCTAGGGGTGGGCAAGCAGGGTGATAGTCCTGGGTGCCAAGGCCGTTGGGAGCATCCTCATCCCAGCCATAAGATAAGCCCCTCATCTCCCCATATTGTGCTCAATCATAGGGAGGGGGCACTGCTTGCTGCAAAGGAAAAGACACATCATGGCACATACCTGTATGCGACAGCACCACAGGATGGGTAAGGAGGAGACAGAAATTCCGCCCCATACTGAGCGCTATTTTGCCTAGAAACTGCCTTGGATCTTTGTCCAAAGTTGCCCAGGTCCCTGACATTTTGCCCCTGGATAGTGTTTGCTGTTGCTTTTGTGTTACTATCTTATTAACTTATTGCCAACCATCTACAGCAGTGGGAGGGATACATTATACATTTTACCAAAATAAGTAAACATGCATCAAAGCACAAAGGGAATAAGGAATAATGCTTTGATGTTAAAATAATATAGCAGACCCATCAGGCACCCCATGTAGGTGCACCCCTGAGCATCTCCGAGGACCCCCTGGGGTACTTGTACCGCAGGTTGAGAAACAGTGATCTACAGTACCTGTTCATTGACTACAGCCATGATCGACCTAGACTGGAGTACAACTTCCCATTTTGCAATTATCTCAACCACCATCCAGACCACTAATAATAGTCTTTCAAGGGAGGGTGGAGAACGTATACTGGTCCAAGCAGGGCCGGTGACCGAAATTATAGAAACATAGGTATTGGTAGAGAGCAAGTATATAAGGATATATGTATCTTCAGCTTGCAGAGTAAAGCATTTGCAATGTCCAAGAGAATATGTGGACATATAAATCCCATATTACCAAAGCAAACATTTCATATCAATTTGAATGCAGAGAGAGAAGAAAAACAGTGATAATCTTACAAGCAGCGCCAGGTGGAAGTAACCCCTCGAAGTTTCGGCTGCGTAGGCCCTTCTTGAAAAAGGCCTACGCAGCCGAAACATCGAGGGGTAGTGTTTGCTTTGGTAATATGGGATTTATATGTATACATATTCTCTTGGACATTGCAAATGCTTTATTCTGCAAGCTGAAGATACATATATCCTTATATACTTGCTCTCTACCAATACCTATGTATATATAACTATTGAGTGCTGCCCTCAAAACCAAGCGCCATCTAGCAGTAATCTTTGATATTGTTTCACTTCACTGTATATAGACACTAAGTTATGTGTATGTACATTACTACATGTACTGGGTTTTCACTCATTAAACCCTTGAATTATTGATTGCATCTCATATCCAGGTTGTTCGTTTTTCTCTTCCTATAATTTTGGTCACTGATTCCCTGTGTGGTAGAACGCAGACTAGAAAGACAGAACGCCACACTTATACTTACTTAGATTTTTTCTCTCCAGATTAATCTCTTCTGGTGTGCTTCAACCATAACAATTTTTGGGCCAAGCAGGGCCGGCGCCAGCACAGGGCAAACCTGGGCAATTGCCTGGCATCTTCAGGGGCTCACTCAGGCTCACATTTGGCCATGTTATTATTTTACAGTGGACCCATACGATTGAATGCAGAGTATTGTGTGCAGACCTGCTCATGGCTGGCCTCAGCATCAGGGGATGATCAGCAACAATGGAGATGGTGGCATGGAATGGAGGGCAGTTGATGGAAGCTCAGAAGGTAGCGAGAACCAGGTGACATCTGACAGCAATGATGGAGTCTTTAGTGACAGCGGAGCAAGGACTAAGGGCTGAGGGGTGCTTGGTGGCAGTAGAGAATGCAACAAGGACTAGAGGATGATTGGTGGCTATAGGAAAGGCAACAAGGACTAGAGGACGATTGGTGGCTATAGGGAAGGCAACAAGGACTAGAGGACGATTGGTGGCTATAGGGAAGGCAACAAGGACTAGAGGACGATTGGTGGCTATAGGGAAGGCAACAAGGACTAGAGGACGATTGGTGGCTATAGGGAAGGCAATAAGGACTGGAGGATGATTGGTGGCTATAGGGAAGGCAATAAGAACTGGAGGACGATCAGCAGCAGAAGATGACCCATTTGTGGGAGCTGAGTTCAAAAAAGGTGACATTATGTGACACACTACTTTGGCCCACTAAGACCCTCTTGCCCAAGGGCCCCCCACAAACCTGGAGCCAGCCCTGGGCCCAAGAATGAACGCTCCTCTGCCAGCAATGCAGACATTCCAAGATGCTTCATCCCTACAGTCTGTTTAATTTGTCCACCTGCTACATCCTATTGGAGCAGTAGCTTGTCCCCCCCTAAACTCTCTCACCCAGTGGCCTTGGGTACCACCAGTGGTATAAGTACTGCAATACCTCTATGGGTGAAGCAGCGGTAGAGACTGGAGTTTGTCATCTGAAAGAAGGCCAGGGATTGGCCAGGGCATTATGTTTGATATCTTTTTTTACTCCTCAGGTAGGATAGGTCAGGGATGCCCCCAGAGAAGCAATACGCTAAAAGCTGATGGCCACTGGTCTCAGCTCCCCTACTGATCCTAGGACAGGGGGTGAAGGTAATGAAAATGGGCATTGGCAACCCAAGAAGGGACCAGGAGCTCTCCTGCTCAGCGTATTTAATGTTTGTTTCCCATTGCCTTCTGAAGGATCTCTTACTACTAGAAAGCAAAAAATAAATTCTACTCTCCCCCTCATTTATCATTTGTAATTCTGAAAAAATCACCTTGCATTGGTGCTTGCGTGAAGGCTTCTTTGGAGGGTCTCCCTGCTTGAAGCCCTCCTCAGCTTCTTAAAGATGAAGTCTAAGCATTCTGAAACAACCCAACCATCACCCCCCTGTGCTAAGCCCCATTTTGGCAACAACATAACTCACTGGGGGTAGAAGCTGCATTGCTCCCTGAATTGGGTGACTGGCTTGTCACTCAAGCCCACGGGTGCAGTGCGGAGCATCACCCCCTGCCGGCATCAGGGGAGGATTGCAGTTAATTTGAGTGATCCTATTGTTGTTTCTTTTGTTACTATAACTTATCTATGACTAAGGGCCTCTAAAGACCCAAAACGCGTCAGAGGACCATGTGCCCTTTACTGGCCTGGGTCTGCATTGGATTTTACTCTTTGCTGCTGCTGTTTATTTGCACCATTTCAATGGACATGATTTTAACTTTCATACAATAAAATCGAGATTTTTAGGAAGTGCGGATCCACCACCTTTTTTTTGCTATCAACTGTGGGGTTTGGGACCGCCCCGGATCGAGCACCCTACCTACCGACCAGAGTGCGGACATCTTTATTGCTGTCTACTTCTTTTATTACTATAACCCAATATTCATAAAAACACTAACAGGAAGCACAATGATGATTAAATGGCACCTGTATGCTAATTCATTCAGCTGCAACTAAACTGCCACATAATGGCAGTTAGGTTGAAGTGCTCCCCAGTGCTGAGCTGTGTGTACTGTAATTGAATGTATCATCGCTGGAAATCAGCAGGGAGCGGGGCTGCTCATTCAGGGAGCAATAAGGCCAACTGTGTCTAGTTTGTGTTGTTATGAATATTGGGCAGAGGCTTTAAAAAAAAGAAACACAGGCTGTTTTTGGGGCACTGGGCTGGGGATAGAAAGTGATGACATAAACTTCTTTTTTTGGGTATAGGATCACTTTGATGTTCTGGCTTAGCCCAGGGGAGGGAGAGATGGCTGGTTGGGGGTGAAGTTGCAAAAAAGCAGACTTCCTCTATAAAGCGGACCAACCCCATTCACTTCTGACTGCAATACGACAGGAGCACCCCACCAAACATCACCCCCCAGGACTCCCGCAATTCTTACCTTTCCATCGATCCTCAGCCGGGAAAGCAGCCCCTTGATTGGCAGCCAGTGGTCATGTGGGCAAGACCTTGTGGCGTCCGGAACTGACCCACGTGAGCGGTTAATCGCGGGGCTGCATTGCCCAACAAGATGCAAGGGACAGGTAAGAATCACAGGCATTCTGGATCATGTTGTCTTACTGCGGCTAGACATGGACCAACACCCGGGTGTTGGTCAACTTTAATGATTGCTCAAGGTCAGACACTCTCAAGTCAAGGACTGAGGAGGCTTCGTCAGGGAGGGGTTTTTATAGACAGCAGGGGGTGGATTCCCCGGGATTTACCAGCCATCATAGTGATGTCACTTCACAGGGCATAGAAGTCCAGATGGCTTGTGTGCCAGGCTGGTAGCCCTGGATGCACTGAACACAATAGTGGGAATTACTGCAAGCTATCAGTGGCAGACTGGGTTCAAAAATCAGCCAGGAATTTTACCGACCCCAGCCCATGAACAGCCCACCCCCTTACAATGTGGTTCCTGCTGGGTTAGGCAAGGATTGGTGGCCAGTGTAAGAAAGACAGTGGCTCAAAAGCAGTGCAGCCCACTGGGAATTCTCCTGGGTCTCCCTATGGCCAGTCTGCCCCTGGATGGCTAGATATAAAGAAATAAATACAGTTACTGACTCAAAGGCAAAGACACCCTTTATAATACACGTAGCTCATGACACATGCCGCATACATAAAATGATCAGCGTGGAAAGATTTCCTTGACAGTTTGTTTAAGCAGGTGCTCGTCTGTTGACATAGTAAATCTAAAAATAAAAAAGTTTTTATCTGATTTAGATTACGCCATACATGTTTTCAAACGCAGATTCTTATCTTAGCAATATTCACACAAGTCTCCCTCCAAACCTGGTCTATATTTATGCTGACCTTATACAGTACCTGGGATCCATTGCTGGAAAAAGCGAATGACTCTGCTGCCATCTGGTGGACAATATATAGACTGCACAGTCCATGCATAGGTTGAAAAGAAATGAATAAGAAATTAATAAATTGGTCGGCACACCGTAGTTAGAACTTAAATAAGAACAAACAGACAGGGTGCTATTACCCCCTGGGATTTTTCCTCAGTATATCCCAACATAGAATACCATACAAAATTATAGAAAAGAGGAAGCACACCAATATTTTAAGAAGTAATGTTCATAGTTTATAGTGTCAAAAAAGTATATATTTACAACAGATATACACACATATCCATGTGTGTTATATACACTGCGCACACAGTATATTGGATACACATATAGTGAAAAAGGATACAATTATTTATTCTGATGTGTAGTTCTGCTTGAACTGTGAATACCTTACTGGCAAAAGAAGAAGAGATTATATGATAATATTAACCTTAACAGTACCAGGAATGGACTATAGAGTATGGTAAAAGATTACCTGTATCTAAAGGAATCTATAATAAGGTATCCACAGGAGCATTCACAGATTGTATTACTGGCATACAATGTCTGAACAGAGAGTTAAAGGAATAACAACCAGAATATAGATATATAGTATATTGAATGATGTCTGTGTCAGAAGTACACCATTCCATCATTCTACAGACCACATGAATGCACATCAGAAAAAAGATGCCTCAGTCATGACATCCCAATCATGGCATCAGTGTAAAATATATAACACACAGTTTGCAGAGTCAAGACATTACAACACAAATTGTATAATGTAGATATATAGAATCGCATAAATGTTACCAACGTTTCACGGCCGCTGGCCGTTTCATCAGGTTAGCGATAGGTTGAAAAGATAATTATGAAGTTCAGCAGTTAGGTTAGATCACTGGACCTAAGTTTTTCCAGACCATTGTCATTCACTCTTAGTTTTATATTAAATCAGAACATACATTTTTTGAAAATCATTTATAGATTTTGCCCTGATTACCTCTGTGTGGGGCATTCCAAGGTTTGAACACCCTTACAGTAAGAACCCCTTTCCTACCATAAAGACTGGATAAGCTTTGCTAAGTTTGCAGGTAAAGTACTCTTGTCCTTTAGATTAGCCCTCTGCCAAATCGCACATGTCACTGCATCAGCGCCATGATGGCCGTGCCAGGGTCAACAGGCCATGCCCCTTAAGCCCACCTACCGCATGCTGCACCTGACCCCCCACCTTGGCTGCCCGCCGGCCTGCCGGCTTTCCGGCAATGTATCTTGTGGTGAGCCGGGTGAATGGGAGCCGGCGCAGGCCACCAGACAGCCCATGTTGGCTGCCATTCACCCGGCCTGCTGCAAGAAGCATTGCCGGAGCCGGAAAATACCAGATTGGCCTACGACCAGTGCAAGGGAGCTGGCAGCCTACCGGGCATTTGCCTGGTGTGCCCCAATGGCCACTCTGCCCCTGCCCCTACGTGACCACTGTCAGTCGGTGAGGTTTTCCAGGTGGGCAATCCACGCTGGATATGACACAATCTGGTGGACTTGGGCCGGCTCTAGGTTAATTTGGACCCTTGGGCGATAGATTCCCAGTGGGTCCCTTTGCTTTGTACACATGGCGGTAATGCTGCAGGTGTGGTGGATATTACACCTTGTTGATATTCCCCCTTAAATGGAAAATCCGCATTCATAGACTTACTCCAAAGACCTTGGAGCTCGTGCTAACATGCCCAAGGTGAACTGCTTACCTGCCACCCAGGTGCCACTATCTGCTCTAAGGTCTTTTCAAGAAGATTCCCTTTAAAGTGTTTTGCAAATCAAAAATTAAAAAATAAATATCAGTAGCTTACCTTTCATTAAGTGGCTGGAGCGCTGTGATTCCTCCTTTGTCTGTCTCCCTAATGAGGAAAATCACTTCCTCATTTAGTTTTTAATCCCCACCGCAGTAACCTGGTCCACCAATCAACCTTCAGTGGACCAAGAATGGAAACACCCCCCATTCCCTGCCCAGACATTCTGATTGGCTGCCTCTCTCTGAAGCTCTGAAACCCCGCCCTCCTCTCTCCACTCACACTCATCACAGTGTGCATACATCACATCTCTGTTGCCAAACCCACTGTTTTTTTTCATTTATATATGAATCTCCAATGCTCTAATACTTTTAAAGATAACCTAGGAACTACAGAAAGAAAGACAAGAAGTAACAGAAAGAAAGTCAGAAAGGAAAAACGAGGGAATGAAAGAAAAGAAGGAATGAAAGAGCGAGAAAGAAAGAAAAGAAGGAACGATTAAGAAAGAAAGAAAAGAGCAGATTACAATGAAAGAAGAAGGAATGACACAGAAAGAAGGAAAGAGCGAGAAAGAAAGAAAAGAGGGAATGACTAAGAAAGAAGAAGGAATGACACAGAAAGAGAAAAAGGAAAGAAAAGAAGGCAGATGAACAAAAAAATCTCCAGAAGGCCAGTCTGCCCTTGGCTGATGCCCAGTCCTGGTTAAAGCATGCCCCTGCGTCCTGAATAGGGGCTGCCTTGGGAGAAGGAATGACCTGCTCTCTATTGGGAAGAGGTGTGTCACATGACCACCATATGAGGTGGGCCCTCCCTAGGTGCAGGGGCCCCAGCACCTGCCCTGCTAAGCCCAGTGCTGATGCTGGCCCTGTGGTGGGCGTCAGAAGAGATCCCAGAAGAGGCGAGTATCAGGACATCTTCTGTGGCGATATGCACCATGCAGCAGTTGGATGCTCGCCCACTACCAAATAAATCTGGGCAACACTAGAATGCTGCAAAAATGTGTTCCTCAAAAGCCTGACAATAAGCCACGTCCCCACCAAACCCATCACCCAAGTGATTAGCAACACATTGGACAGTATCCCCCTTCGGCCCAGGCTTGAACTCCAATAATCGACACCTCTATGACTGGCTTTCGCCCCTCCGGCATTAGTCACAGGTGTCAGGGATTTCCCAACAGAGAAATCCCCTATTATAGGATGACCAGTAATTGAGAGCTGTGAGAGGCGGATATGCGGCAAATCGTGTTTAATTGTGATAAACAGTAACAAGTATACATAGCACACAACAACCAGGCTGCTGTAAAGATACACAGGTGAACATAGTAAACATACACATGCTGAGGCAGCTGTACACGAATACAGGTGAACACTACAACATACGCATGCTAAGTCTGCTGTACAAATATACAGTTGAACACAGTAAACATACATGCACTGGGATCCTAGTTCAAAAGTCCAAAAACGGATAACAAGGCTGTGGCAGGAGTCCTGGGTCTAACTTCAGAAGTGAATACAGGAAGACAATGCAATGCTGATCCACCCCTGCAAGGGTGGATCAGCTTATAAAGGGCAGGAAGTAGCACAGGTGTTGGCTAATCACCAGCACCTCTGAAGGAGAGGGCCATCTGCTGGTGAAGCAGCATATGGCAAGGGAAAACCCAGGAAAAGGAGCCAACCAAAGGCAATACAGGGCAGATGCATGCTCCTATATTGTGGAGGAACTCCCGACCTTACAACAGGGGCGCTGTCACGCCCTCTCCATTCACTACAATGGAGGAAGTTTTCCGAGGTCTGACATGCACGCTGCATTGCAGTGAATGGATAGGGCGTGGCAGTGCCCCTGTGACTGATGGTGAGTCTGACACAGAAGTGCTGGCTACTAGAATTCGGGCCCAGTTGGTGCGGGATTTGCTTGGACAACTGGATGAGTTGCTGATTGCCAGAGTAGGACCGGTCAGCTGTGGGGGGCAAAAGGTAATCCCCCGTTTGTTTTGTATGTGGGTGGTAATTCCGTTTAAATCGGAACAAAACCCGAAATTTTGATTATCTCGAGTTTTGCCCCAGGGGCATCCCAAATTGGGCCCCCAGAACACCTTGTAAAACTCAACTCTTTCTGGTCCTACGGCGTATCCTACATATGTAATACTTGGCAAATAGCTCTGTTTACATGCATTGCTCAGTAATCGGGAGAGCGGGTGGCCACATTTCCAGCAGCTATTCAGACTGGGGGCAGGAGCGCGCACAGACTGAAGATGCGGGCGCAGGATGTTTCACCGAAGGCGCCAGGCTTGTTCTACGGCATCCCGGGGAGGGGGAGGTCCATCCTGATATGGAATGCCCCAGGGAAGGCCAGCTCTTGAGTCTTTTAGGGCCAACCACAGTGGGCAAGCCCTCTCTAATCATTTGAACAGAAGCAATATTATACCCACATGAGAGGTTCCAATGGTCCATATTATATATTCTATTACTTAATTTGCTTTTACAGCTGCTGCTTGCCGTTGGGTGATACTGATCAGTATTACCACCTTTCCCCCTCCTCCTATTTATTGTAAAGGCATTGAGTTGCATTACTGGCACACACTAATCTGCTGTCAACCATTCCCTGAGCAGACACATTATTGGAAATAGGAGCAGAGTGCTTACATAGAAGTACACAAGGGATGTCTGGGGCACTTGCACTGTGTCTCTAGGGCTTGCACATAATAGTAATAATAATAATAAAAGGTGTGTAGGTACATTTCGAAGCAATCTGGCAAGGAATTATGTATCACAGTAGTAATATCTTACATAAACAATACAATTAATTATTTAATTAAAATTAGTGCATTTATGTGCACAGCAATCAATGCAGATTGAAGGAGAGCTCATGAATGTGGCGTGGCAGATTTCAGATTATCTTCAGGGTTCACACACACATGGGAATCCTAAATCATGTCTATTGTTTGACTGGAGTTCTAGGCAGTGTTGGCACATTGTGGGTCATCGACAGTGGATCCAGTTCTTGTCCAGGCACTAATCAGTATTCAGTGATATATATGTAAGGACAATAAAATCCCCTCCTCCAGACAAATAGCTTGGGTTATTTATATTTAGGGAATAGAGCAAAAACTAGGCATAGTTACATGGTTAGGCCACTGAAGGGCAGTATAGGATAAATTAGAGGGCCCTGTTAGTGGCAACAACATTTAGCATGAGTCAGAGGGCTCTGATAGGCTGATAGTGGCAACAATGTTGGCTAGGGTAGAAACTGAGGGGGGATAAAAAGAGAGATCAGTCACCAAGAGTTGGCAGTTGTTTGCATCGACAAGATGACAGGAGAAGGAATACAGGAAAGGGAAGGCCTGCACAAGAAAATGAATCCAGGGTTGCACCTCTGAGAGATCCAGGAGGAAGCATGTGAGAGATAACAGTACAGTGTCAATCTAAGAGGTCCTCCTTGAGGCTACTTCAGGGTAGGTCCAGAAACTCCTCGCCCTGTAACCCCTTGCTGCCTGGGACTAGTCCACGCAGCCCCGGTCTACCTGTTGTCGCCTGAAAGACCCACTGCACATCCATGTATGGTGCCATATGCTGTGTTTTTTTGGAATAAAGAAGTTGGGACTGACCTCACCTGTTCTACATTCTGAAAGCTGATGTACCTATGTGTTTGAATTATCTACCACCACCTACCTTTCCTAGGGGAAACCCTTGGGGAGATGTCCACACCGTGGGCAACAAAAGCCTGCCTGCCCCCTGCAGTGGGTTATATAGACACAGAGAGCTGGGAGTGAACAATATACAGCTCTGGCCCCTACTTACAGCAGATAAGCATGCACACTGTGTACCGGGGTAGAGCCAGTCTGGAACCTTTGCCACAGATGCTGCAATTTGCATGGGGCCCCATCCCTCAAGGGGCCTGGTTGCAGCTGCCTCCCCTGCCTCTATGGTATGTACACCGCTGCAGCTTCTATCCACCCCAACTATAAGAGGCGCGCCCTGTAAGAGTGACGTGCGGGAGGCGGCGGCGGACGCGCTGTCTTGGACGTCGCTGTCACCCGCTTGGACATCGGCGGGGATTGGACGGCGCGGTCACGTGGGAGCGTGGTGAGGTGAGTTTTTGGGGCTTTCTGGGGGGTTCCCCCCCCCCGCCCGACATTTTGCCCCTTAAAGTGGACCAAAACCCAGGATAGTCAAAATCCTGGGTGTTGGTCCACTTTAAGGGGCAAAATGTGGGCCCCCACTGTTCCTAAGGAGGTAATGAGGAAAAGAGAAAGTGTGTTCTTGGACAGGGACTTTAAATATTGGGGATGGACACTTCTTATAAATAGGAGGGAAGGGGAGTCCTCAAGTGCACTCTGCTTCATCTCTCATCAATTGGAGGAATCCTCAATTTTTGTCTGGAGGTCTCATTGAAGCCGTGTAGTAGACCATCCAGACAATAGAGAGTAAATATTAGGTAACAATACATCACCAGCGGAGCATAGTATAGCAGTATAAAATGGTAACAGTGCTCAATTACTATTCAATCACTTGTGACTGGTTCTCTTTAGCAGCTGATTATTGATTGAGCGGCTCCTTCTGTTATTCTACAGAGAAATGATTCTGCCCTGGAGTGACTCTACAAATAGGGCCGTCCGGGAATTCTTGCCCCACACATGTAATTATCCAGCTACTGATGGAGCCAGACTCCTCTGTGGGACATCTAATGAGCTCCAATATTAACACTACAGTAAGGAAAAATATTTTTTTTCTTAAAAGTCACCAAGTCTGACTCTCTGAAACAACAGCACATACATAGGCCTTCCTAAGCAAAGTGTAGCCGGCGTGTACCTGGCCGGGGGCACGCACCTGGGGAGCGAGGGGGATTCTTGGACCTAGGGTAGGGTATCCCATGTTGGTGCGGGCATGTGTGGGTGGAGGTGCACTTACTTCTGTAATAGCTGCTCGCATCCATACACGACACACTTTGGTGAATTTCCTTTTAGTTTGATGCATCCATCCTCGGTATAATACAACAAAGTCCAGTGGTACAATCCAGTAGGTTACAGCAGCATTCCCTCTTCGCTCCTCACTACATTAGAACACAACAGCACAGAACAGATCCGACTAGAACAGTCTAGAAGGGTTGGTGCAGGACAGCTAATGTTGCCAATGCCATCTGGTCAAGACTTTGTTTATTAACCTAAAGAATTACACCAGACTACTTTAAAGTGGACCAACACCCTCCCCTGATCGGCCCGGGAATCTATAAGATTCCCGGACCGATCAGCTCCCTGACTGCGGGGCACCCCGATCGGGTGAAACCCCCCAGAAACCCCTAAATCCCTACCTGCTCCTCGATCCTGCGGTGCCCGCCGCCGCCTCCCGCGCGTCCCTCTAGCAGGACGCGCACCCGCGCTGGCCGTTTGCGAATGGCCGACGCGTGCCCCTGTGAGAGTGACGCTGCCTCCCGCTTTTCCGCCGGCGGGGATTGGCTGCAGCGGTCACGTGGGAGCGGGGAGAGGTGAGTTTTTGGGGCTTTCTGGGGGGTGCCCCACCGAAGTGGACCAAAACCCAGGATAGTCAAAATCCTGGGTGTTGGTCCACTTTAATCTAAGAAACCCATTTCTTAGGCAACACTGCCATCATGTGGTTTCATGATGCAATGGGCCCAAGAACTGCATCTAACAGGTTTCTATCACTGTCAGGGGCTGTTCCACTGACAGGTTTGAATTCTTCCTACTTGTAGTGTTGCAACAGGTTTCTGCCCATTACAAAAGAAACTATTTTTTTTCAGGATCCCAATCACCTTGACATTCTATAAAAGATTTAGACCAGCCTATGACTTACAACAGAGCTGTATGCGCAGAAGCCTGTAGCTGTCACCCTGAGCAATTTGGTACATAGCATATGATGTTCTTATCTCTTGTGTCCCAATTCCCAACTGGATTACGGCTTACCTGATACTGAAGCCTTGTGTTCTGATCACAAACAGGGGCGGCAATGGTGGCGTGGCAAAATGGGCAATATTCCAGGGCCCCTATTACCAAAGGGGCCCCTGGCTTCAGAGCCAGAAGCTTGCTATTGCCCTGTGTAGTGTAAAGCCATATAAAAGTAGTCCACAGTAGCAGTTGCACTAGCTTCAGCAGTTATCTTTTAAAGTGGACCAAAACCCAGCGCAATCAGCTATAAGATTCCCGGGCAGATCAATTCCCTCCCCCCGAGGCATCCAAAATCAGGATGCCCCGCTGTTTGAAACCCCCCAGGCCGCTTCATTCACTTACCTTGCTTCCCGGTCAAATGGCGCATGCTCGCGACGTCAGCTGCTCCGAGCACGCTGATTGGACGAGCGGCCGTGCATGTGCCGTTGGACCCTGGAGGGTTTCACACAGCGGGGCACCCCCGATCATGTGTGAACTCCCCCCTGTAGAAACTCACTTTCTCCACTGTTGCATGTGCGGCCTCTCATCCAATCAGAATTGTTTGGCTATCGGCAAATGGCTCTCATTGTTTAAAATGGAGAGCGTGCGCGCTCCCGCCCAAGCCATTCAGATAGGCTGGGGCAGGAGTATGCACAAGGTTGGAGATACTGTACGGAGAAAGCGGCATCACACTCTTCCCATTCATTTCAATCAAAGCTACTAAACACTCCAAAGGGCTCTGATTGGATGAGAGCCCGAGCATGCACCGTTGGACCGAGAAGAGGTGAGTTATACTGTGCTTTCTGGGGGGTTTCACACAGCGGGGCATCTGAATTCGGGATGCTTTAGTGACATGGAACAAAACCTGGCAAAGTCAAATTCTCGGATTTTGTTCCGCTTTTAGGCAATTAACACATTTTTAGTCCATGGAAAGTGGTATTTGATGGGATGGGATTGAGAGGATAAAGATTATTTAGTTAAATTATTTGTGTGTTCATCATAAAGTGGATAAAAACCCAGGATTTTCACGCACCTGGGCTTTTGTCCACTTTACAGGACCCCGGGGATGCCCCTATGTTTGTGTAAAACCCCTGTTATCATCTGTTTGTTTACCTCGATACACAAGCCCAGGGCACTTGCACAGTCTCCCATCCAATCAAGTTTCACTGCCATGCACAATCATGCCCGGCAATAATTGATAATGTTCTTAAAGCGGACCAAAACCCAGGATTTTGACTATCCTGGGTTTTGGTCCTTTCTCGCGGGTTCCCTGCTGTTTGAAACCCCTCCAGATCGCAGAGAGCAACTCACCTCTTCCTGGTCCTATAGCGCATGTGCGGTCGCTCGTCCAAGGGGAGCCGCTGACGTCATGTCGTCTAAGCCTTCATCTAAGCCCAGCGGCTCTGAGCATGCTGGCGGCCACATCCCCCACTTCCCTCTAACAGGGAGCGTGCCGCGCCAGTCATTCACAAATACCCTGCTAGAGGGATACCAGGCATGCGGGCGCGGTTCTCGCATGCGCCATTGGACCGGGAAGCAAGGTAAGTGTATGGGGCGACCTGGGGATTTCACACAGCGGGGGCATCCAAATTTTGGATGGCCCGGGGGGGGGGGGGGGGGGGGAGCGATTGTGGTGGGTTTTGGTCGACTTTAATGAAACAATTGCCTGGCGCTCCCCTCTGCTGCGTGCACCCACTGCCAGCCATTCAGATATACTGACAGGGGACTTTTCTAATGTGGCTCCAGCAACCACTGTGAAAACAGCAACCCGCAGCACCAACCCTCCAAACAATTAATTAATTCACATAATCAAAATATCTCAAGAATGCATCTTTATTATAATCTAAAAACTACATATAACACACAACATAAAAATATTTATCAACAAATGGGGCATCCCATCTGAACCCACAATCCAATTGCAACCAGCGTCAATATTGTAAGTAAGTCATAGTAAGTAAACAATCTCCTCTATATGTGCAAATCATACATAAAAAGCCACTAATTGTTGAGATCAATTTCAGTGGACTTTACATGAATAATAATAATAATAATAAAATGGACTTCCTCTAGGTTGTGATGTGCTTCCCACATCAAGTTCACATAGGTAACCGTGCGATTCTGCATTGGCCAATAGCATCGCAGGAGTCAGGCGCTCTGAGCCATGGACCGCCCGCCTCAGCATCCTTGCAGAACAATGACAGACACCGGCAGATGAGGCTCAGACGGGAGAACAGCGCTGTGATGTCAGAAGAAGCACACCTCCCCCCACCTCCATACAGCCAGAGGAAAGGATCCCCAGCTACAGGGAGGGAGGATGCGCTAGAGGCAGCCGGGGGAATCCTAGCCATTATCTTCCATGCTGCAGCCCAGCCTCACAAGAAAATGTCCTTAAAATCCCAGGTAAGCTTCCATGGCATCCCTCTATCCATCCTTCTATAGCCACCTATGTCCTTGTCATTTCCTTTCTTCCCATCCGAAGGGCTGATGTGGGTTTGGGGAAGGTGGGGGTATTGGGGGGGTCTTTTGTTCTAGATTATTGCTTATGTTACTTCTGCTGCATTGCCGTAAAAAAAAAAAAAAAACTGGTGGCTCATCGGTTTGGTTGCCAGCGGCGCATGTGCTATGTCATGTCAGCCAGATCTGGTCTCGCAACACGTGCCAGATCAGGTGCTACACGCCTCTGTCATGTGTGACTGCACACTCAGCATCCAGCATGGCATAAAACATCTCCCGAAGCATCCGAGCACAGTACTCACCAGCAATGGCTCAATGCCAAGCTGTCCCTGGAAATGTCACCCATGGTGGGATGTGTCAGCATGCAAAATGTATTCAATTATTCTGATTATTTTTTTAATACAGAAAATTTAGGTTAAAATGGAGCAGAACCCAGGATTTTTACTACCCTGGTCTTGGTCCTTGCACCCTGGGCACCCTGATTTGGGATGCCCCGCTGCACAGGAGTAGCTAGGCTTTCTGGCACCTGGGGCAAAAATTAAATATGGCGCCCCCCCACCTGTTCTCAGGTGCCCCATAGGCGGACCCCTGACCTGCTGCTCCCGAGGCAAGTGCCCCTCCTGCTCCCCCTTAGCTATGTCCCTGCCCCGCTGTGTGACGCCCCCCAGATTGCCCAGTATAGCTCACTCTTCTCCAGTTCTACGGTGCATGTGTGGGCTCTCGTTCAATCCGTTCCATTGGTTACTTTTTGCTAAGACTCGGCTAAGGGCCGAAAAAATACATTGAAAAATTGAAAATAGCCGGACGCAGCCGTCCTGCGCCAGAAGCTCACAAATGCCTGGTGCGAACGGGCTTCTTGCTAAAGGTATAGATGTTTTGGTCCACTTTAATGAAAGTGTGGTTCCTTGTCCTTGTAATGCCATACTCACCCGGGCAACCTGTGCAGTTGTCGGAGGTGCCAGGAAGGCGGGGGCGCTAAGCTGACTGCTGATACTTCCTTATGGCTCTGTGTGCAATGCCCCCTGCATTGTGTTAGAGTGCCCCCTGGGTAATTTAACTTCCCCCACCATGTCCTGTGCAGAGCCAGAGAAGCAGCACTGACAGATGTAGCGTATAGTGTAGCGTATAGCTGGGATACTTGCTGTCATACTTACCCCGGCTTCTGCACCCAGGTCCCCACCTTCCATGGTCCAAACTAGTAACATAAGCTGTCATGTCTGCAGGAGCCTGGGTGAATATAGGAGCACAGTGCCCCATGTGTACTGGGGGCTCTGCTGCCACTTATTGAAATGGACCAACCACCTTTTATGAACCTTTTAAACCCAGCGCGATTGGCCCAGGAGTCTATAAGAATCCCAGGCAGATCGATTCCCTCCCCCCGGGGCATCCAAATTCGGGATGCCCCGCTATGTGACACCCCCTAGGTCGTCCTATTTACTTAGCTTGCTTCCCAGTCCAACGGTGCATGTGTGAGCCGCGGCCTCATCCCAGCTATCCCTCTAGCAGGGTGCATGCCCGCACCAGGCATTTGTGAATGGCTGGCCCAGGCACACTCCCCAGAGGGAAGTAGGGGATGCGGGCCGCCAGAGCAATCGGAGCCGCTGGCCTTAGACGGCGTGACGTCAGCAGCTCCGAACGTGCTGATTCGATGAGTGGGCGCACATGCGCCATAGGACTGGGGAGAGATGAATGGCGCTCGGCAATCTGGGAAAAGGACCAAAATCCTGGGTTTTGGTCCACTCAGATTTGGGATCTCCAGTCATTCAGATGGGGGCAGACATGCGCCTCAGTCTGCAGGGAGAATGAGCATAAAGATGCCCGGGCTTCCTATCCTATTAGTATGCACAGTCCACGGTGCTGATTGGACCAGAGCCTGCACATGCACTGTGGAAATGTCATGAGTTATTAAGTTTCATGTAGTAGGGTTTTCCCAAATCAGGATGTTCTGGGGCAAGGACCAAAATCTGGCATTGTGAAAATCCCGGGTTTTGGTCCACTTTAATTATTGGATTTAAATTGTGGAGCTGGCTATTATGGGTAAGGAGGGTAGAATTTTTTTTTATTCTCCCTGAGTTCCATTTAGCCTTAAAGTGGAGCAAAACCCAGGAATTTGACTATCCTGGGTTTTGGTCCACTCCTCTGGGGCACCCCGATCGCGGTCTCTACGGCACATGCGAGGCCGCTCGTCCAATCAGCAACACAGTGGCCACATTTTAGGTCTTCTCCAGGGCCTGGTAACCTTTAGTTACTCCTCTGCAAACACAACCATGCAGGAAAGTGTCCATCTCTGCCCGTAGAGTTATTTTTAAAGCTGGCTCCTCCAGTGTGAGTAGTAGTAAGGGGTAACAAAAAACATCCTGGGGCAAATAGGAAGGGGACAACATACATTAAATGTATCAGCCTGGGGCAGGGGAATGATAAGAATTAAAGTGGATCGAACCCCGGAAATTTTTCCTATCCCAGGTTTGGTCCATCCCCCTGGAGCATCCTGATTTGGGATGCACCCTGCTGGTCACATACCTTGCCGCGCTCTCACGGTGCAGGCACAGCTCTGCTGCAATTGGCTTCTTTGGCCGCGCATATTAATGTGCCCCTAAAAAACTTGTGATTAAGTCCCCTGCATCCCTCTGTAGATGTGCGCGCCCATGCCAGCCATTTAGCGCATGAGCATGAGAAAGGGGCAAGCGATGCTGCTGCTGGCCGCGCATGCACCATGGGCTCGTTGGTGAGGTAAGACTCCCATGTTTATAAGACACTAGGTCTGGTTTTGGTCCACTTTAAACTGGATGTAGCACAGAGAGGGCAGCTATAGAAGCATCACCATCCTGTCTTGCTGAGTAGAGTAAATAAAGATGCCAGGGCTCTGGCATTTAGCTTGTATGGGGCCAAAAAATGAGATTGTAGTCCTGCTGGCTAGTATATATTCCACAGACAGATACAAGATTAAAGTGGACCAAAACCCGCCATGATCGGCCTGGAAAGCATCGATTCCCATCCAAAATCGGGATGCCCCGCTGTGTGAAACCCCCCAGGTTGCCCCATATACTTACCTTGCTTCCTGGTCCAATGGTGCATGCGCAAGCCGCGGCCGCATTCCTGCTATCCCTCTAGCAGGGCGTGTGCCTGCGCCAGACATTTGTGAATGGCCGTCAGCGGCTCTGAGTGCGCTGATGGGACGAGCGGCCGCGCATGCGCCATAGGACCGGGAAGAGTAAACTTCTGGGGGGTTTCATGCAGCGGGGCACCCCCGATCCAGGTGCCCCAGGGAAAACTACCGAAACCAAGTTAGTCAAAATCCTGGGTTTTGGTCCACTTTAAAACATATGTTTGCACACATGACTAACATGATTTACAGTAAATAGATACTTTTTTTCATAAGCTAGGTGGCCACTGAAGATAGAAAGTGTCAAAACCAGGGATTTTCACTATCCCAGGACTCGTTTCTTTCCCCGGGAGGCAAGATTTGGGATTTCCTAGGGGAAGGACAGTGGCCGACCCTGGAGTCTTTTAGAATCCATGGCTGCCACAATGGGATTTGTTCCGCTTTAAGGTAGCTGGGTATATGTTTGCATTTTTGCCACTTGCCATCCACATGGAATAGGATTGTTTACTGCTTGAACAATCAGACCCAAAGCAAAGCTTGATATTCAGTGGGAGTAGCTCAATGGTCTTAGCAAGGAAATAAAGCGAGGCTAACTCCATGGCCTTGATTCACAAAGGGTTGAAAAAACCTCTCATGGTAGTAAAAAATTCAATTCATGAGAAAAAAGCCTGAGAATTTCACTGTTAGTGAATCACCAGATAGGAAGACAATGAAAGTCAATGGCACTTTTTTACTCCTGGAAAAAGTATTGAACTTTTTACCCCTATTTTACCTGTAGTAAAAAGTACCATTGACTTTCATTGTCTTCCTATCTGGTGATTCAGTAACAGTGACATTCTCAGACTTTTTTCTCATGAATTGAATTTTTTACTACCATGAGAGTTTTTTTCAACCCTTTGTGAATCAAGGCCCATGTGTGGGGCCCAGCAGGCCGACCCCTGGCAATCCCCCATCCCCTGAGTACCATGCTCTATAACTGGCCAGCTTTAGGCCTGGCGCAGGAGAGAGGCCTGCGTTCCTGTCATGCAGCTTTAAGCCTTGCTTCACTCCAGGCTGCCGCGCTGACTCAGCTGCTGTCTAATAGCCTTCTGTCCTTATGTTATGGCTCCATATCAGATGCCATAGCTGACAACTAGCATCAGTTATCAGAAACTGTGGCGTAACCAGTCCCCCTGTCCCTCCTTGTTCTCATTTGTCCCTCCTTGAGGTGTAACATGCAGATCTGCAGCAATAAATTATGCCCTTATTCATCAAGCGATAGCGCCAGGTAGTGTCTGACGAGCGCCAGGTAGCGGCAGCTAATGGCGACTACCGACTCAAGTACGCCCGGCGGCGGTCACAATGACGCATTTATCAAGCAAAATGAGGCTAGCGCCGGCGAGAGCGACGGCTAGCGCGGCATTCATCATGAAGCCGCCTGGACCGAACAGCGCCGCTGCAAATTCCCTCACAGCGCCAGGTATGAGCTGTCGCTCCCTGGCGATGTCCAATGCATTTCAATGGAGCAATCTATAATTATTCCTAATTAATTGGTATTAATTTTTTTTTTAATTTTTTTAATGTCAAAAAATCGGAGACCACTTCTGCAATGTTAGGATTTATTTTTAAGTAAAAAAAAAAATTAAAAAAAATATGTGCAGAATTGATCTAACAGGTCTGAGATTAATGTATTCATATAACAAAATGATTCTAAAAACATGTATAATGTTACATTCAAAAAATATGGTTGTTTAGGGGTTAAAAACTAGTTAATACACATCGCCGCCAGCGCTCTGGGGTTTAAACCAGGAATGGACAGCGACAGCACATTCGGAGCGTGATTTGTTGATGAATATGAAGCTAGCCGTTCGCTCTGGCCATTCGTTGTCAGGCGCTCACATACAACGCTGGACCTGTGAAACAGCGACCCCCCCAGCCCGTATTCAACATTACCGCACACCAACTGAGTCGCTGTCATCAAGCAAGCGCCGGCCAAGCACAGCGAATACTGGCTGGCGCTGAAAAAATCACGCTACAGTCGCTCATCTGTCGCTACCTGGCGCTATTAATGAATCGGCCACTTATTCATTTTGTCAAATTGTCCCTCTTTCCCACCATGAAAAGTTGTGAGCAGACCCGGTGTAACAGGCCAGAGTATACCCTCAGGCCAGACTATACCCGGGGTTAAAGAGGCCTAGGCTAGATTATACCCCGGGTATACTTTGGCCTAGGCCAAATTATACCCCCGGGTATAAAATAGCCTAGGCCAAAGTATACCCCTCCAGGCCAGATTATACCCCCGGGGTTAAACTGGCCTGGGCTAGATTATACCCCGGGTATATTTTGGCCTAGGCCAAACTATACCCCGGGATGTAAAATAGCCTAGGCCAAACTGTAGCAGGCCAGAGTATACCATCAGGCCACACCAGGGTTAAATTGACCTAGGCTAGAATACACCCTAGGTTTATTTTTGCCTAGGCCAATTTATATCCCAGAGTATAAATGAGCTTAGCTCAATTCATACCTCTCAGGTCATATTATACCCACGTGTGATCAAATCGGCCTAGGCTAGTTTATACCCCGGAGTATAAATTAGCCTAGGCCAATTTAAATTCACAGTTTGCACAAATATGTGTGCAAAATGTGAAACCTTGCTATAGTTTGGACCAGGCCATAGTATACCCCAGGAAATAAACACTATACACAGGGAGTGTAAAATAGCTTAGGCCAGACTATATCCTCCCGCCTTATCAGGCGCAAATTTAAAAATGTCGCAAACAGCAAGTAAAAATTCTTGCAAGTAACAAGCCAAGTGCAAACCTTATGATTGCACCAAATTATCATCTAAAAAGTAACTGGTGCAATTATTATATTTGGGGCAGGGATTTATGATTGGAGGTTTGACTTGGCAGTTATAAATGCATTGGCAAGTTTACTTTCATTGCTGCAAATGGATTGAAAATAGCGCAATCCCTGTTTAAGATAAGTATAAATTAGCCTAGGCCAATTCAAGTTCACAGTTTGAGCAAAAATTGGCACAAAACGTGAAATCCTGGTTTAGTTTAGCCCAGCAAAGTATACCCCGGGAGATAAACTCTATACCTGACGAATGTAAAATGGCTATGGCTACACCTTCTACGCTATAATGTTATCATGCGCAATTTTACCCCATGCGCAGAAAACGAAGGCAATGATACATTCCCCTCACAGACTTTTTTTTTTTACTTCAACCAGAAAAAAACTTGAAGTGTCATATACTAATCAGATGCCAAGCGGAGAAAGGAAATAGCGCAAAATTCAAAAACTGACCCAGGCTACAGTATACCCCAGAGGGATAAACTTTATACCTGGGGGTATAAAATAGTCTAGGTTAGACTATATTTCTCCATCTGCGTACCGGAAGTTAACCTGGTATATATAGGAGGGAGTAGCCGCCTGTTCACTAGCCCTGTGACCAAGCATAACGCGAAACTCGCGTTAGGGTGAGTGCCCGGGGGGGACCGTTCATCATCTGAAGGTATGATATGGCTATGTAATGGTGACTGGTAGTTTTATGACTGTTAAGGAGTGCAGGCTTGTATAAGGGCTGAGTATTTAGCGATACCCACTTGTACCATTGAGAGCCCTGGTTGGGGTAATTGTTTTGGGTTTATTGGGTTTACCTGTGTTAGCATCTGAGCACTTCGTCAGTAGTCTATTTATAGTTTCAGGCTGGTATAGCCTGGTTATTGATCAACTACCTCTGTGTCCCCTACCTTTTTGCTGTGCTTTATGTGTTTTTTATTATTATGATTTTATTATCTACTAATAAAATTGATTTGTTTGCATTATTTGGTTGTTGACTGCATTGTTTATTCGGAATATAGCATTGCCTCTGTCCCAATATTCATTGTGATTGGTGTATAGGAATGTGTTATATTTCTCCAGGGCATAATGTTTGCACTTCACTGCTTTTTCTCACCCTCTCTAATTTGTTGAAAAGATCTGAACCGAGAGTAGATGGCGCTGTCCCATCAGTGCATAGTTCATTTTATGTAGTATTACTTGCTATGTATGTTTCTTTCTGCTCTCTATGACACCAAACTTTTTACAAGTTTGAGAACCATGGAAGATCAACTGTATGACCAGCTTTTGAGATTCTACACTGCAACTCAACAAAGGTACCCTCAGTGGACCTATGATCTACCTCTAGAGAAACGTGCAAATGCCAAGTCCCAGTTCAGACAAACAGCAAAGCCATATCATGCACAAGGAGGAATTGTTTATCATGGGGAAAAGGAGGTTCTCACTAAAAGCAGACTGCCAAATATCCTGAAGGCCTGTCATGACAACCCAATATCTGGGGGCCATTTTGGCAGAGATAAAACTTTAGCCAAAATCTCTGACCGTTATTATTGGAAGGGAATGAAGAATGACGTGCACCAATATGTAAAAGCCTGTCAAAAATGTTTTGTCATAAATCCCAAAATCACCAAGGAAGCTCCACCACTCAATAGTATACCAGTGCCTGGAAAAGTATGGAGCTTAGTCGGGATTGATATGATTGGTCCTCTTCAGGAAACATCAAATGGAAACAAATATATAGTTGCTGCCACTGATCATTTCTCCAAATGGACTGAAGCAACAGCTGTTCCAGATAAGAGTGCCAAATCAGTAGCAAATTTTTTATACTCAGTTATTTGTCGTCTTGGCTGTATGGAGACCCTTATTAGCGACCAGGGACGAGAGTTTGTAAACTCCATCATTGACAACCTGATGGAGCATTTTCAAACAGATCACCGAATTTCATCTGCATACCACCCACAAACAAATGGCCAGCGGGAACGTGATAATCGAACACTCAAAGAAGCTCTTAGTAAGCTTGTCAATGACCAAGGAAACAACTGGGATCAGTTTATCCCTGGTGTTCTGTTTGCCTATCACACATCTGTGCATGCTTCAACCAAGTTCACTCCATTTGAGGTCATGTATGGAAGGAAGGCCAAGCTTCCTATGGACCTTAAAGTGGACCAACACCCACCGGTGATCGGCCCGGGAATCTATAAGATTCCCGGGCCGATCACCTCCCTCCCCGCGGGACATCCGAGATCGGGATGTCCCGCGGGGTGAAACCCCCCCAAACTCCTTAAGTTAGTTTCGGCGGCGGCCGGCCGCCGCCGCCTCCCTCGCGCCCCTCTAGGCGTGCGCGCGCCCGCGCCGGCCGCCTGTGAATGGCCGGCGCGGGCACGCGCGCGTCAAGAGGGACGCGCGGGAGGCGGCAGCGGAGGAGCCGCTTGTCCGCGGCTTGTCCGTCGGCGCGGGGAGAGGTCAGTTCGGGGGGTTCGGGGGTGTTTCACACAGCGGGGCACCCCGATCGGGGGTGCCCCACCGAAGTGGACCAAGACCCAGGATAGTCAAAATCCTGGGTGTTGGTCCACTTTAATCCCTCAAAAAATGACACTGCAGATCCCATGCCCATTTCAGATGACGCCACCCCTGATGTGCTAAATACACTGACAACCATTCTTAAAAAGCTCCACTCAGACGTCAGTACCAACATCCACTCTGCCCAGGAACACCAGAAGTGTTCCTTTGATCGCCGACACAACAGCAACAAAGAAATCACTGCTGGTACCATAGTTTATATCAAGAATCAGCGCCGTATTCATCGCATGGGTTCAAAGATGGAAGCACTCTGGATTGGACCCTATTTAGTTGTGGAATCCTTGACCAAAGGACGAGTAAAACTTAAGAACAATAAGACAGGCAAGATACTAAGCAACACCTACCACACCGGCAACCTTAAGATTTACCAGGATGAAGCAACTTCTCCACCACCCCATTCCCATGATGATTGTCCCAGTGACTCTGCCACACTGAAACACAAGGAAAGTAAGACTTCCTACCACACCAGCAACCTTAAGATTTACCAGGATGAAGCGACTTCTCCACCACCCCATTCCCATGATGATTGTCCCAGTGACTCTGCCACACTGAAACACAAGGAAAGTAAGACTTTCAACCTACTACCAAGTTCAAGAAGGAAGTATCTTAGCACCACTCTTGGCCTTATGTTTAATAAGGTTGTATACTATGGATGCAGAAGGGACCTTGGACAACCACGGCGTACATATAAAACCAAAGGTGATGGGAACTGCTTCTTCCGGGCCATCAGCCACATCTTGACAGGAACAGAGGACAACCATGCCCTTCTCAGAGATAAAGTCATAGGCCACATGAAAACTGACTTGACAAAAAAACTACAGGACTACTTGAACCAAAATGTGAATGAATATGTAAACATCTTTGGAATCTGTCGTGACGGAGTCTGGGCAACTGATGCAGAGATCATGGCCACAGCGAATCTGTTGAGCTGCGACATAATCATCTACACAAACATCGGTGACTCCATGGATTGGTTGACATATCCTGCAAGCTTCAATCTACAGTCAACAACGGAACATGCACTGTATCTTGAAACTAAGCATGATCATTTCAATGTTGTTATCAGTGTTTAGCTGTAAACATTAATATTGTTGCAAGGACTTGCTAGACTAAAGCATGTCCTGGTCCTCCTCCGTCCCTCCTCCATGTCTCCGGAAGCCACCATTTATCGCTCCTCTGGCTGCAGCTTTTGAATTTTATGCAGTTTCCTATCTCTGACCTGATCAGTGCATGACACATCATGCACTGATCAGGTGAACCATAAACATTCGCCCCATGTAAGACCACCTTAACAAGTTTACGTTCCGGATGTTTTAACTTTTGTTATAATATTAGCGTTCAAGTTTTTCTGGTTAAGGTAACAAATCTATGGGGGGGGGGGGGGGGGAATCAATACCCTCCCTTAATTTCTACACCTGGTGTACACTGGAAAGATTGTAACAAATCTATGGGGGGGGGGGGGGGGAATCAATACCCTCCCTTAATTTCTACACCTGGTGTACACTGGAAAAATTGTGCAATCTTCCCCATGAAGAGTTTAAGAATTAAGTCAGTTTGGTTTAGCAATCTTCCACATGAAGAGTTTAAGAATTAAGTCAGTTTGGTTTCTCAATAAAATGTTGAAAAAGCAATTCTTGTGTATATCACTCAATGATTTCATTGGGGTATAATATGACCTGAAAGGTATAAATTGGCCTAGGCCACTTTACCCCCAGGTTCCATGATAGAAAGGTATAATCTGGCCTGGAGGGGTATAGTTTGGCCTAGGCTATTTTACACCCCGGGGTATAGTTTGGTCTAGGCCATTTTATACCTGGGTATAGTTTGGCCTAGGCCAGTTTACACCCCGGGGTATACTCTGGCCTAGGCCAAATTATACCCGGGGTTAATCTGGGACAGGGTTATTCTGGCCTGTTACACCGGGTCCAGGTTTATGCGGGCTCTTAGGCAATAGAGTCTCAGTGGGCCCCTTGCCAGTGTGATATGATACTTCATACATGGCAATACAAGTTGCATGTATGATTATAAAATAGTTAAAAAAATGGCAATAAACAGAAAGAACAAAAGCATAGAATGAATGACAGAAACAAAGAAAGAATACAAGGAATGACAGAAAAAAAGCAGGAAAGACAGGGAGAAGCAACGGGAAAAAAACTGAAAAGATAGGAGGAAAAAAAGAATAGAAGGACTGACAAAAAACAAATAGAAGGAAAGAAGTAAGGAAGAGAAAAAAGTGAGAAATAAGGAATAGCAGAATGAACAGATGAAAGAAAGAAAGAAACGAAAAATAGATGGAAGAATGAAAGAATGAAAAAGAATAGAAGGAAATAAACAAAGAATAGAAGAACCGATAGAAAAGTAGGAAAGAAGTAAGAAAAAGAAAAAAGTGAGAAAAAAGGAATAGCAAAACGAACATATGAAAGAAAGAAATAAAAAATAGATGGAAGAAAGAATGAATGAAAAAGAATTGAGGAAATGCACAAAGAATAGATGGACAGACAGAAAAGAAGTAAGAAAGAAAAATGGAATAGCAGAATGAACAGATGAAAGAGAGAAACAAAAAATAGATGAAAGAATGAATGAAAAAGAATTAAAGGAAAGAAACAAAGAATAGAAGGACTGACAGATAGAGGGTCTCTCCCAATGGCCAATCTGCCCCTGCCTGACAGTCCTGGTTACAGCACGGCCATGTATTCTGCATAGGCACTGTCCAGGGTATAGAGAATGAGGTGGGCCCTCTCAAGGAGCAGGGGCCCCGGCGTCTGCTCAGGTATGCCTGGTGCTGACGCCTGCTCTGGTTGGCTGGTATGATTAAATAAAGCCCTGTCATGGCTCATACAGTGACATTTCACCTGTCCTTTTAAATCAGTTGGATACAACTGGACATCTAAAGAAAATAAAAGTAAAGATATAAGGTGCTTCATTTTCTGTACAGGATGGAAGCACAAATCTGATAAATAAGGTGGGTGGAGCCACATTGACCTTATGGGCCCAGGTAGGGTCACCACCCCTGCAACCCCCTATAGTTACACCCCTGATCAGTAGTGATGAGCTGAATCTGCCTATATCCAGTTCTGGGGCAGTTCTGATTAATAGTTTAAAGGCGATTGATTCCCAAATCTGGATGCCCTGCTTTGTGAATCCCCCCAGATTGCTCATACACTTAGCTTGTTTTCCGGTCCAGTGGCGCAATGCCATTGGACCCAAACCCAGTCCCCACTAAAATCAATAGGGATATTTATTTAAAGTGGATCAAAACCCACACCGATTGTCCCGGAAATATATAAGATCCTGGGCTGATCGATTCCCTCTCCCCAGGGCATCCAAAATCAGGATGCCCCACTTTATGAAACCACCCAGGTTGCCCCATACACTTACCTTTTTTACCAGCCCAACGGCTCATGCATGAGCCGCAGCCGCATCCCCGCTATCCCTTTAGCAGGGCGCGTGCCTGCGCCAGGCATTTGTGAATGGCCAGCGTGGCCACACTCCCTGTTAGAGGAAAGCGGGGGATGCGGCCACCAGCACGCTAAGAGCCTTAGATGAAAGCTTACACAATGCGACATCAACAGCTCCAAGCACGCTGATTGGACGAGCGGCCGCGCATTCGCTGTAGGACTGGGAAGAGGTGAGTTGGCACTGGCGATCTCGGGGGTTTCACACAACGGGGCACCCTAGATCGGGGTGTATCGGGGGAAAGGACCAAAACCCAGGAACCCAGGATCAAAATTCTGGGTTTTGGTCCACTTAAAGTTTGGTCGAACTTGACGAAACCGAACTTTGGGGGTTCACCCATCTCTAATCATGACCCAGGGCTGGGATTTGGACATGTTGTTATTCTAATCTAACAGTGCTGTGTATTCTTTCATAATGTATGAAATGCCCTCCCCTGGAGCCAAGAAGTACGAATATTGGAGCCCGGGAATAGAAAATAGGGTTAGGATAAGCGAAAATAGCTCCATAGGAAGGGAACTATCGGCAGGGAAATTGACTAATTTGGTTTTGCATCAGTGGTGGGTTTTGGTCTGCTTTAAAGCAACTGAGAGCCCTTTTCTATAGGGATCATTATTTACCCTCTCATGCCACCCGCTTCCACCTTTTCCTAGAAGAACTTCATTGAATGAAGTACAGGAAACAGCTGCACACACATAACTGTTTTTCTATTTCAGTAAACCTTTGACAACCATTTTTTTGTCTACATTTTGTCTTCCAGACATAAAAACCTCTATTCATAATGTCGTCAGCTGCAGCCACCCCGCCTGCTGACCCGGCGGCTCCAAACATGGCCGCCCAGGAATTTTGGAGGTCGCAGGTGTGCGGATACACTTCATCAGTTATGGGTCAAATCAGCCATCGGGCCAACAATTTCAAAAGACATCCCAAAAGAAGAAAACTAATCCGGCCTTCGCCCCCGCCGCCCCCCAACACCCCGTGTCCTCTGGATCTGATTGATTTTGTGGACCTTTATCCCCGAAGATCTTTTATGGAACTCTTCTTTAATGGATGTATATTATTCGGCATTGAGTTCTGTTACGCCATGGAAACTGCCTATGTTACACCGGTGCTACTTCAGATGGGGCTTCCAGATGAGTTCTATAGTATGGTGTGGTTTATCAGTCCCATCCTGGGTAAGAATGCAGCACTGAAAATAATAGCTGATTTTTGTTTGTTTTTTTACCCTTTTTGCCATTTTTCGTTAGATACAATATTTATTTCACAAAAAATAACCTGACAGTTTTTATTTTTTCTTTATTTTTCCAGGTATGACTAAGAAAATGAATTCATTTTCTCATTAAAACTGTCAGCGGGGATTTTTTAATATTTTTTATTCTATTAAACTATTATATTAAAAAAAAAATGCATTGGGTCCCCCCCTCCCCCAAAGCCAACGAGCCACGGCACCAGGCCTAAGGGCTTGTTATTCAGGGCTCAGAGGCTGCACTGTACGGCCCCTGTCCCTGCAAGTTACTAGCCCTTATGCCCTTTGCTATGGGCTCAGGGCTTATCCAGGGGTATCGGGAGAGCCCAGAGCCACAAGCCCATACTGAAAGGCATAAGGGCTGGTAACTCTGGGTTATAAGCCCTTATGATTGGTGCCCGGGCTGGTTGGCTTTGGGAGAGAACCCCGTGATTTTTTTTTGCCAAAAATAATACATTTATTTTTATTAAAGTGGACCTAAACCCACGGCGATCGGCCCAGGAATCTACAAGATTCCCGGGGCCGATTGATTCCCCCCCCGGGGCATCCAAAATCGGGATGCCCAACTATGTGAAACCCCCCAGGTTGCCCATCCACTCACCTTCTTTTTGCTGCATCCCCGCTATCCCTCTAGCATATGTGAATGGCCAGCGCGGACTCCCTGTTAGAGAGTAGTGAGGGATACAGCCCTCAGCACGCTCAGACCTGCTAGCCTTAGACAAAGGCTTAGACGAAGGGATGTCAGCGGATCCGAGCGCGCTGATTGGATGAGCGGCCACGCATGCGCTCTAGGACCGGGAAGAGGTGAGTTTGTTTTGGCGACCTGGGGGGTTTCACACAGCGGGGCAAGGACCAAAACCCAAGATAGTCAAAATCCTGGGTTTTGGTCCACTTTAAATCATATCTAGCATCCCATTTGTATTAGCATCTGGCTGCAAATTGTCCTTCAGTCCCAAGATCCCCCCCCCCCTCCTCCACAGGGTTATCAGCATTGTAATCTGTGGAGCTAGGTGCTAATGACAAGTCTCACCAAAAGGAAGCCCCCCGGGCAGCTCATCCTCTCTACACGCAGCAGGCTGGCAGAAGACTCCTTCCCACCAAAAAGTGCAAAAAAAACCCATTTGATATAATGGTCATAAGCTACAGATCAATATGAGACCTGCCCATGTGACGATTTTCAGGATGTTTAGGTTTATGCTCTGTTTGATAGCGGTTTTGCAGTGACTGTGTGACAGGTTGATTCAGCCAAATTGTATTACAGTATTACTGTTGATACCGCGGTGGTGTCTGGTGGAAGCTCCTTCACACAGGCCACTAACTAGACTAGTGTGGTAAGTGGCATGTGTGGGGTGCGATTGGGCCATTTAGATCAGGCAACCAATCGAAAGGTCTGATCGTATTGGGCTGATAGTCACACATGGAACAGCTCTCCCAGATAGTGGCCTGACATTTAAACCACAGTTGGACACTCCCAGCACCCCCTGGGTGGAGTTTTCAGCCCCCCCTGCTTGAGATCCAGCTTCCAATCTATAAGCGCTATTTTAGGCATAACTTCTGAAAGGAGGGTTGTACAATCCTGGTTCTGGTGTTGAACTATTGAGCCATGCCATATCTTGGGCATCTGGGGTTCTCAGATAGGTCAAAACCAGGGATCTTCATTTTATCAAGTTTTGGGCTCCATATAGCAATGAAAGAACTATGCATGGATTTGGCTTGGGTAGCAGTTCCGATTTTGAGTCTGGCTTGGTGCTGGGACAAACAGCAGCCCAGTTATGGTCAGAACCTTTAAATTGTGCGTGAAAGGAGTGTAAGTGACCGGGGGGGGGGGGGGCTTTCAAATTAACACTGACTTTGTTGCTCATCTCTGAGAGAAGTGTTAGTTCCTCGTGTCCAAATATGGACTTCCTGCAAAGGCCCTTTGATAAAAAAGGACAGGCATCAGAAATAAAATATAATAAAATATTTGCCCTATTCCTCACACTTCCAAAAAATGCTCAAGTTATAGAGAGGGATCAGAGAGAACAGTGTGTGGTCATGATTAAGAGTCCAGTATGGCTAGAAACATGTTGATGGTTTCATGTTGTACTTTGCATGGACAGCTGCTTTGGAGCCCATATTTTATTTGATTCGAAAGTGGACCAAAACCAAGGATTTTGACTACCACCGATTGGGGCTGCCCCACTGTGTGAAACCCCGAACAAACTCACCTCTTCCTAGGCCTACATCGCAAGTGTGGCCGCTTCGTCCCATCGGCGCACTCGGAACCGCTCGATTTCCTCGTCTAATGTGAGCAGATCTGAGCGCGCTGATGGCCGCATCCAGGGCCGGCGCCAGCACAGGGCAAACCTGGGCAATTGCCAGGGCCCCAGGTATTTTCAGGGGCCCACTCAGGCTCACACTTGTTCACAGTATTATTTTTTAGTGATCCCGAACCACTGAATGGCTGGTGCTGTGTGCAGACCTGCTCATAGCTGGCCTCAGCAACAGGAGAAGGGAGACATGGAGAAGGTGGCATGGAAGGGAGGTGGCGAGAACCAGGTGATAACTGACATCAATGATGGAGTCTTTAGTGGCAGCAGAGCAAGCAGTAAGGGCTGATGGGTGCTTGGTGGCAGTAGAGAATGTAACAAGGACTAGAGGATGACTGGTGGCTATAGGGAAGGCAATAAGGACTGGAGGACGACTGGTGGCTATGGGGAAGGCAATAAGGACTGGAGGGTGATTGGTGGCTATAGGGAAGGCAATAAGGACTAGAGGACAACTGGTGGCTATAGGGAAGGCAATAAGGACTGGAGGATGATTGGTGGCTATATGAAAAGGCAACAAGGACTAGAGGACGACTGGTGGCTATAGGGAAGGCAATAAGGACTGGAGTATGATTGGTGGCTATAGGGAAGGCAATAAGGACTAGAGGATGATTGGTGGCTATAGGGAAGGCAATAAGGACTGGAGGATGATTGGTGGCTATAGGGAAGGCAATAAGGACTAGAGGATGATTGGTGGCTATAGGGAAGGCAATAAGGACTAGAGGATGATTGGTGGCTATAGGGAAGGCAATAAGGACTAGAGGATGATTGGTGGCTATAGGGAAGGCAATAAGGACTAGAGGATGATTGGTGGCTATAGGGAAGGCAATAAGGACTGGAGGATAATCAGTAGCAGGAGATGACCCATTTGTGACAGCGGAGATGACATCCTGTGACACACTGCTTTGGGGCCCACTAAGACTCTCTTGCCCAAGGGCGCCCACAAACCTAGAGCCGGCCCTGGCCGCATCCCCCACTACCCTCTAACAGGGATCTCGCCCACGTCGGCCATTCACAAATGCCTAGCGCGGGAAGTGCCCTGCTAAAGGGACAGTGGGGACGCAGCTCGCATTGGACCGGGAGCGAAGGTGAGTTTTCAGGCTACCTGGGGGATTTCACACAATGGGGCATCCCAATTCTGGATGCCCTGGGGGGGGTGAGGGAATCCAGCGGCCCTGGAATGAATACATATGTGCACTGGCCTTTTGGATTTGTTCACATGCCGTAAGGAAGTTGGCGTGTCCTTGGCCTGGCTGGACATCTACGGCATCGGAGGGTGAACTGAAACCATTTTGTGAATGGATCTTGTGAACAGTGCTTAGGTTTGTTATCCCAACATATGGATTGGCCTTATCATTGAATGTGTTGCTCACAGGGCTCTGTAAAAGGGTGCATTATAAAGATGGGGGGGCCAGGGAGTGGGGGGAGCTCTTGGCTTGAATTTGGATCCTTGCATACTATGAGGAAATGTGTAAGAGAGTGCAGAATGACACAGTGGAGTTGGGCCCAGCAAATACTGCACTGTCTCTGTGGCTGGGTTCTTATTATTTTACTATGTAAAATTTACTATAAATTCTCAATAGTGGCCCCAAGTTGTCTAAGCAAATTTTCAAAATGTAAACGGCTTGTTTGAGGATATAAAGTCAAAAACACTGGTCAACAATAAAGTCAATGAAGGTCGGCATATATGTTGCAGGGTCCTTCACTTTTTATGTCAGATTGATATTTTGTTGTAGCCAGGGGCATGGCCTGGGGAGTGCGTGGTGTGCGGGGTGTGCGGTCGCACAGGGCGCTATCCCAACCTCTCTGTAAGGGGGCACCAGGAGCTCTCAAATGGAACAGCAGGCTTCTTTTTTTTTCACAATATCCCATAACTCTTCTTACTTTTTTGCACATTTCTTTAAAATTCTGTCACCCTTTTCCTTTCTCTTGAGTTACCCTTTCTCCTTCTTTCTGTTTTATTTCATGATCCCTCCATATCCGTATCCCCTCCTCCTCTTCTCATGTTGTTCCCACATTCTCCCATCATCCTTCATTTTTACCTTCCCTTCAACCTTCTTTCTTTTTCTGTCTTTCATTCTTTCTTTTTTCCTCCCTCTCTCTTTTTATTTTCTTTCTCTATCTCATTTATTCCTTCTCTCACTCTCAACTTTTATTCATTGTTTCATTCTTCCTCTCTCCTTTCTGTCTTCCTCCCTCTTTTCTTTCTCTCTTTAATTTTTTCTCTCTCTTTTCCTTTTTTCCTTCTTTCCCTTTTTCTCTCTCTCTTCTTCCTCTATTTTTTCTTTCCTCCTCTCGCTCTTTCATTAATTCTTCTTTTTCTCTCTATTTTCCTTCTTTCTCTTTTCCACATTACTGCAATCCCCTCACCTTCTCTATTCTAAGTATGTCACACACCCCGCTTTAAGACATTCATTACATGTGGGTTATAATGACCTGTAGTTGGCAATATTGCAGAGATATAAGGAAAAAAGAAAGCCCCTCCCAGTCCATAAATACCTGGGACCTCCCACTCATTACCCAGTCTTCATCTCTGCAGTCGGCGAGCAAGTCAGAAGATGATGCCTCCTCCTTGCACAGGGGGATTTCAGGTAGCTGGGATGACCCCCGGCCCGCTATTTCTCTATTTCCGCCCGGATCCCTTTTTGATTACCCTGCCTCCCAGCCTAGGCTGCTGGTCCGGGCGAGGGTAGATGGCACCCTAGGTGCTTAGGAGCTAATGCTCCACCGTGAGACCCTACACTAGAGGGTAGGCGGTTAACCGGGTTGGTGACCCCGGTTTGGGATGCCCTGTCCCTTGGCCTTACACCCTGGGTGGGTTTCCCCTCTCCGGATGCCCTTCTCCTTAGGGGGGGGGGGGGGGGGGGTGGCCCTTCTCCCGTGTTAGGTTTTAAAAAGCTTTTTATTGCTGTGTGTGTGTGTGTTTGAGGTGCGTGCACTTTAAGTTAACTTCTTTTACTTACACCTCCTGACCGTCGCCGCGGCGCCGGCCTCTGTGCGCGGCATGGCGAGGGGGAGCTTCTCCCCTCAGGTGCGGTGTAGTAGGAGGCGGGGCCGGGCGTTCGGCGCGACGCCGCGGCCCGCCCCCGTGTGGCAGGCGCCGCTGCGGAGCCTGGTCTCCGGCTGGAGATGTGAAGCTTTGCGGTGGAAGGGGGGCGGAGCAAGGCACGACGCTCGATCCGCGCTGGCCACGCCCCCTTCTCCTCTCTGCCTGCTCCTTCTCCGCATCGTGGTGTGAGGACGCCATTACAGCGCAGTGAGTGGTCCTATGCATGTATTTATATATATTTTATTTGTTCTATACGCCTGCTATGCTGATTGGGTGTTCATTTATGTCTTCCAGGCGGACCTACATTGGTGTTTAAGGGGTTTTCTCCCGGTCCTAGGGTCCCTGGGTTCAAATTGGGCTTATTGTAAATCCTCCCACTTGGGACATTAAGGGGCATCCCGGGTTGCTTATATGCGTAATTCCCTTGGTCATTGCGACTACCGCATACAGGGCTTGGGCTCCCCTCGGGGCAATCCCGGAAGTGTATGAGGTGTGGGGTATCCCTTACGGGGGATGTGTTTCTTTGTATACCATGTGCGCAGCAGACTATTACGCGGCAGTCCGGACTCCAGGCGTCTGGTTCAGCACCGCCGGTCTCTTCTCCTACCCCTCCCCGACTGATCCGTGCCCCGTGTGACATTGCCATGGGTGGGGAGTCGCAATCTGAGGTGTGTGCTAGATTGGCCAATCTTGAAAAATTATTTTCTAGCGCGGTTGCCAGAAAGGCCCCGGCTAAGAGAAAGCACTTGTCGCCAGCCACGCCGGCGGTTGACTTTGATGATTTTGATTCTCTGGATTGGTCCGATTACTCCCCGCTAGAGGAAGGGGAGTTATTTGAGGAATCGGATTGTTCGGACGATCAACAGTATGTTGGTGCTGATACCGAGCGGGGCTTGGGGGATTCCTTGGATACCCCTAAGGTTCTGGCTCAGATGTTTGAGGTTCTGGCTATTTCTCTTCCTGAGGCGGCTCCTCCGCAAAAGGGGGAGTTTTTCGAGGAATCTAGGCCGCGCTTGGAATTTCCTAATCAAAAGCATTTTGATGGAATTATTACTAAGGAATGGGAGAGGCCTACTCGGCTCCCAGGTGTTCCTTCGGGTTGGGATAAGAAATATCCCTTTCCGTTGGATGCGGTAAAGCGTTGGTCGTCTCCTCCTGAGGTGGATGCCCCGGTTTTGGGGTTGTCCAACACTGCTATTTTGAATTCTCCTGATTGTTCCACTCTTAAAGTGGACCAACACCCTGGGGTGATCGGCCCGGGAATCTATAAGATTCCCGGGCCGATCACCCCTCTCACCGCGGGACATCCGAGATCGGGATGTCCCGCGGTGAGGAACCCCCCCGAAAACCCCCCAAAAACTCACCTCCTCAGCCGCCGCCGCCTCCCGCGCGCCCCTCTAGCCGTGCGCGCGCCCGCGCCGGCCGCTTGTGAATGGCGCGGGCGTGCGCGCTGTCAGAGGGACGTGCGGGAGGCGGCGGCGGACACGCTGGCTTGTCCGTCGCTGTCAGCGCTTGTCCGTCGCTGTCACCCGGCCACGTGGGAGCGTTTTGAGGTGAGTATTGGGGTGTTTCTGGGGGGTTTTACACAGCGGGGCACCCCTAATCGGGGTGCCCCCCTGAAGTGGACCAAAACCCAGGATAGTCAAAATCCTGGGTGTTGGTCCACTTTAAAGATGGTGAGGATAAACGCATTGACCAGATGGCTTGTCATGGTTTTGCCAGTGTTGGGTCGGCCTTGCGGCCTGTTTGTGCTTCGGCGCTGTTGGTGGTGGCTACCAGGTCGGTTGTCAGGGACCTGTTGGCTGCTTCCGGGCTAGATCCGGCTAGTGACGAGTTCATTGGTCTTAAATGGTGTGAATTGTTTTTGTCATTTGTACTAGCAGCCTTGGATGACACATTGGTGATGTGTGGCAGAACGTCGGCCCTGCTTGTGGCTATTCGGCGTTCGGTTTGGTTGCGCCAGTGGGCGGCTGATTTTGTGTCCAAGAAGTCGCTTACGGCTCTTCCCTTTGTGGGATTGCGGCTCTTTGGAGAGAAATTGGATTCCGTTGCCAAAGGCGGTAAGTTACCTCAACGCAGGAAGCAACGTCGTCCCTTTCGGGGGCGGTTTCCTTTGCTCCTTCCTTTCGTGGGGCCAGAGCTGGCAGAGGGCCGTACCCGTCCAGGATACAGTTGGGGCTCTAAGCCCAAAACCGCTGCCAAGCCAGCACAGCAATGAGGGGGCGCCCTCACCCTTGTGGGTGGGGGGACGGCTGCGACACTTCTCCCAGGTCTGGGACCAGGAGGTCTCGGACAGATGGATCCGGGAAGTGGTGTCTTCCGGCTACAAGCTGGAGTTCGAGTTCCTCCCAGATTCTTCAGGTCTCGGGTGCCTTCGGACCCTCTGGCCGCGCAGGGGCTCCGGGCGGCGGTAAAAAATCTTCTGGATATGGCTGTCATTTGCCCAATGCCTCCCTTGGACCAGGGCCGGGGCTTTTATTCCAATCTGTTCACGGTGCCCAAGAAGGACGGCTCTGTTCGGCCCATCCTGGATCTGAAGATCCTCAACAGGTTCATCCGTCCGCGGAAATTCCGCATGGAAACGCTGCGTTCAGCCATCTACTCTCTTCGTCAGGGGGACTTTATGACGTCCATAGAAATCAAGGAGGCTTACCTGCATGTTCCAATCTTTCCGGCACACCAGAGATTTCTCAGGTTCGTGGTGGAGGATCGGCATTTTCAGTTTGTGGCCCTTCCTTTCGGTCTTACCTCGGCTCCAAGGGTTTTCACCAAGGTGCTGGCTGGGGTGATGGCTCTCCTCAGAGCCCAGGGTATCCGCATCGTGCCATATCTGGACTCATCATGGCGTCTTCCTTCAGCCAAGCGGAGTTAGACACCAGGACTGTGGTATCCACTCTGGAGAGATTCGGTTGGGTGATCAACTACCCCAAGTCCTCCCTTTCTCCGTCCAGGGTAGTGTCTTTTCTGGGAATGTCTCTGGATACTTCTCAGGCCAGGGTGTTTCTTCCTCAGTCCAAGGTTCTCTTGATTCAGGAGTTGGCTCGGCTTCCCCTGTCCATCCCTCGTCCAGCCATCAGGCTGGGGATGAGGCTGGTGGGATTGATGGTGGCTTCCTTCGAGGCGGTTCCTTTTGCTCAGTTTCACACAAGGACGCTCCAACTCCATCTGTTGGCGGCCTGGGACAGGTCTCCACTGTCGTTGGATCAGTCTTTCCTGCTGACCCCCCGGGTTCGGCGTTCCCTTCAGTGGTGGCTGGATCCGATCAATCTGTTGAGGGGCAGGTCTTTTCTGACTCCTTGTTGGGAGACGGTCACCACGGATGCCAGCTGTCAGGATGGGGGGTTTCTGGAAGGATCATCAATTTCAGGGTCTGTGGGGGCCTCAGGAGGCTCACGAGCCCATCAATGTTCTGGAATTGAGAGCCATCAGGTTGGTTCTGTTTCGCTTGACTCATCAGTTGAAGGGCTTGCCGGTTCAGGTTCGGTCGGACAATCGGACGGCGGTCGCCTACATCAATCACCGGGGAGGGACTCGCAGCATGAGTGCCCTCAGGGAAGTGTCTTTGATTCTGGCCTGGGCGGAGAGCCATGTCCCGTGCATTTCGGCAGTTTACATTCTGGGAGTGGAGAACACGGAGGCGGACTCTCTGAGCAGGTTCTCATCTCGCAGGGGGGAATGGTCTCTCAGCCCCAAGGTGTTTCGCTTGATTTGCCTCAGGTGGGGGTCTCCGGTGGTGGACCTCTTTGCCTCTCGTCACAATCACAAACTTCCGGCATTTATGTCTCTCTCGCGGGATCCACTGGCTCTGGCAGTGGATGCCATGTCTCTGAACTGGAGGGATCTGGGGTTTCTGTACCTGTTCCCTCCGTTTCCCATGGTGGGCAGAGTGGTGCGCAAGCTGGCCCTGGAGGGCGCGTCAGCAATTCTAGTGGCTCCACGGTGGCCAAGACAGGTTTGGGTCGCAGACGTGGTAAGGTTGGCAGAGGATCAGTTCACTCTGCCCCTGCTGCCGGATCTGCTCACCCAGGGTCAACTACTTTACCCCAATTTACCAACGCTGGCTTTGACGGCGTGGCTGCTGAAACCTCCATCTTGAAGGAGGAAGGTCTTTCCGATGCTGTGATTCGGACTCTTGTTAGCGCTAGGAAGCGGTCTTCCTCTACCATCTACTATAGGACTTGGAGGTGTTATATTGATTGGTGTGAGGTCAGGGCATTGCCTTGTAGGGAGTTTTCTATTTCCAGAATTCTGGAGTTTCTTCAACATGGTCTGGACCTGCTTAGTACTTTGAAGGGGCAGGTTTCTGCCCTGGCGGTTTTCTTTCAAAGGTCTTTTGCTCCTCATCCTTTGGTTAAGACCTTTTTCCAGGGGGTTGCGCATGTGCGGCCTCCTAGGAAGCCTTTGCTCCCAGTTTGGGATTTGAATTTGGTTCTTTCTGCTCTTAAGGGTCCTCCTTTTGAGCCTTTGCATGATATTGCCTTGTCTTCGCTTACGCAGAAGGTGGCATTTTTGGTAGCTATCACTTCTGTTTGGCGCGTCTCTGAGTTGGCGGCTTTGTCCATTCAGGCTCCGTACTTTGAGAGGCATCAGGACAAGGTGGTTTTCCGTTTCAAGCCGGATTTCCTTCCTAAGGTGGTTTCTGCCTTTCATCTAAATCAAGACATTGTTCTGCCCTCTTTGTGCCCTAAGCCTAGCAATGACAAGGAGAGGGTCTTGCATTCCTTAGATGTGGTTCGCTGTGTGAAGTACTATTTGGTGGTTACGTCTTCCTTTCGTAAGACGGATGCCTTTTTTGTGGTGCCCTCCGGGCCCAGGAAAGGTTTGGCGCCCGCCAAGTCTTCCATTAGTAAATGGATTCGTCAGGCCGTTTTTGGGGCCTATTCTGCTAAGGGGAAGGTTCCCCCTTTTTGTGTTACTGCTCATTCTACTCATGCTGTTGGGGCGTCCTGGGCTTTTCAGCACCAGGCCTCTGTTGAGCAAGTTTGTAAGGCCGCTACTTGGTCTTCTGTTCACACTTTTTCCAAGTTTTATAAGGTTGATGTGCGGGCCTCAGCGGATGCTGTTTTTGGCCGCAAAGTTCTGCAAGCTGCAGTGGTTTAAGTTGTGCTTTATTGCCTTGTTTGGATCCCCGCCCATTATGGACACTGCTATTGGATATCCCACATGTAATGAATGTCTTGAAGCGGGGTGTGTGACATACTTAGAATAATACCATTTTGTGAATACTCACCTGTAAAATGGGTATTATAAGTATGTCACAGACCCCACTTCACCCTGCCCTTTTGTATTCTTGAATCCTTTATTTGGTGAACTTTGTGTTGTTATGACTTATTTTTGGCTCTTCCTGGTCCCTTACCTTACTGCTATCTTTATACTGGGTAATGAGTGGGAGGTCCCAGGTATTTATGGACCGGGAGGGGCTTCTTTTTTCCTTACATCTCTGCAATATCGCCATCTACAGGTCAGTATAACCCACATGTAATGAATGTCTTGAAGCGGGGTGTGTGACATACTTATAATACCCATTTTACAGGTGAGTATTCACAAAATGGTATTTTATATGACATTTCTTTTTCCTTCTCTTGATCTCTTTTCCTCCTCTTATTTCTTTCTAGTCTAGCTTCAGTCTTTTTCTCTGCATTCCCTGTTTTTCTTGCCCTATTTCTCCTGTGTCCTTCTTTCTGTTCTCTTTTTTGTTTGTGAGTCCAGGGGGGGCTATTCTGAAATCTTGCCCAGGGTGACATTTACCCTATGGCTGACCCCTCAGCCAGTCTGCAGCCAGCCCACAAAATCCCATTGAGTTCTGCCCCAATGTGATTTGTGGCGGGTCAACAAGTGTGCTCCATGGCTGAGGCTATAGCACTGCAGGAACAGATCATAGGCGGGCAGTGGATCTGGTCACGCCTAAAGTGATTAAACTGAGGCTTTCATATTGGTGTCTTGGCTGTGGGGCACAGTGGGGTTGGATATAGGTGGGGGAAGCTGGATGACAACTCGACAGACATCAAGTGGAGGGGGTATTTAAAACAGCAGAGCACTGACAGGAGAAACTTCATTCAGACTCGAGTGGAGCTGGGCCACATGCTAAAGTCCACACCTAGCCCAGCTGGCCTCGGATCAGAGAGGCCCATCAAGAACTCACCCAGGGCCTCCATTTGGCCAGTCTGTCCGATTGTGGTTGTAGTTCATGTTCTCTACTCTACTGTTTCCTCTGTCTAAAAGTCAACCTAGCCTGGATATGTTATGGCAATGTTGAGGAACTCTCATAGTTGTAGGGCTCAAACGTAGTTATTGCATTTAATATGCGTATCACCCTTCGTAAACATGTCATAACATTTTGTGAATTCTATTTCTTCTGCAAGGTTTTCTTCTCCAGCCATTATTGGGAGCATGGAGCGACACTTGCACATCCAAATTTGGAAGGCGGCGTCCCTTTATCCTAGTCCTTGCCATAGGTAAGTGTTTATTTGGGGTACTAACATATAAATGAGTAGCTATGTAATAAAATAGATGGTTGGGAGATAAATTATTGGATGTTTGGCATAACTCCCAAATAGAAAAAATTTGAGCAGTACTTAGAGACCAGGTTGCTTTGTATACATTGTATAGAAAAGGTCCACTGGGTGCAATAGGTTACCTGTGAAAAAGTACTGGGCTCTGCTGTCCCTCCCAGCTGAATGAAGGCTGCCTGGAGGCCCATTTTCTAATGATGTGATGTCCCCTAATTTGGAGGGATATCAGCACTAGAGCAACCCTCAGGCAGATTATACACAATTGTGACAGTGTTGGCATCAGTCATACTAGGAGCCGATAAGAAACAGGGCTAAATTAATAAATGGGCCCCTTCCCATGAGCCTAAGGGGATGGATCATGCACCCCCTATTATTAATAATAGTGTCCATGGACATATGGCTATATTTATGGCCCATGCTGCCTTAGGTAAAGATGCTTCTTCTATCTCCTGGGGATGAGCAGTTTACTTGCCCACTCCCTGCTTGAATTTTAAATTTGGTTTGCTTTGTCACCTTCCGGCGTCCAGAATGAAGCCCATTGGTTGCCAGCAAGTCAAGTTGCCAAATATTTCAGATAAGTAAACAAATTAAGCCCAGAGGTGAGGTCCTCTTTTGGATGGACATAAACACTCAAATACCGCGCTCTAAAAACAATCTTATCCTAGTACAACTTTAAAAATGGGTGCTCAACATATATAAACTCCTTTGTCCATAGAGTCCAACAAATATATAAACACAAAAAAAATACAGAGCTCCCCTATTTCAATTTCATCCCCCAAAAAATGCCTTACAAATCTTGCCGTGGCAAGAGGACACCTTTAAAACGTGCACCTCCAGGATATGGTGCCAATTCCACCCATCCACCACCACCAGATCTTCTTCCCAAGTCGTCTCAAAAGGTGGGCTTATGGGAGATTAATTCCTCATCAGTTCGATGCTTAGAAATGGCCAAAACAAAAGAGAGCTTCTCCACCTCAGCAGTATGTAAATTCAGTAGAAATTCTAGGACAGCGTCTCTTATGTTCTCAATCCTCAACATAAAAAGGAAAAACAAAAAAACCTTGTGTGATATCTTCAAAGCACAATAGTTTAATGTTGAAAAATCCACTCACATATTTGTAGTATAAAACTTGCATGTAGAAACAATACAGGGATGATTCTTTTCAGACTCCCCTCGCATAACAATCTGGCCAGATATATATCAAATAAAGGTCCGCCGCCCACCGACGCGTTTCGTTGCCTAGGCAACTTTTACGAGGCTCTTTTGGATGGGCTTTAAAAGATCACCTGGGTGCTCCCCAGCAGATGTAACCCACCCTGTCTCCAACAATGCTAAGAAATTGAGCTCCATGCATAACGAATCAGTGGCTTCACCACTATATATAGCCCATTCTGCCCTGGGTACCATTTAGGTACAATTTAGTGAAGGTGCCTTCTCTACTCCTTAGGGGTGTGCAGTTTACATATCCCTCCCATTTTGATCTGGTTTGCTAGGGGCAGGGTAAACCTATTTTTGGATGGGTTCTCAATGGATCAGCTGGGTGCTACCCAGCAGCTGTAACCTACCCTGTCTCCAAAGATGGTAAGCAATTGTGCCCTATGCATAAAGAATCAGTGGCTCCACCATATGATACTTTATCCTAAAGGAATGCATCCCCCAATAACAGGGTCCATTATCATAGGGCTGTATTTATAGGCCATGTGGCCCTAGGTACCATTTAGTGAAGGTGCCTTCTCTACTCCCTAAGGGTGTACAGTTTAAGTATCCCACTATGCTCCCACTTTGGTTTGGTTTTCTATGGTGCAGGGTAAACCTATTTTTGATGGGTTCTCAATGAATCAGATGGGTGCCCCCCTACAGCTGCAACCCAATAGTTTTTAATTTGAAGACAAAAAACAGCTATTTAATTTTTCCCAGATGCAATGCTGCCTCCTTGATTGTGCACAGGTCCTCAAGTACCTAATGGGGAATACAGACTAGCATAGACACCGACCTCTGCCTGCTGTGTCCAATGTGAAATCTATCCAATTTTGCTACAGAACAGAAAGAATAAAGAATTGCAAATATAGGTGAAGGCATATTGTAATGTACCATAGCATTCATAACAATTCCAAATTCCCACATTCACCAGAAACAAAATGATCAGATTATTTTTTATGTTCAGCAACAGGCCCAACATATCACATACAATTATATATTGTTCAGCCTAAAGTGTAAGACATGCTGATAAGTATCCCTTAACTTATTTTTTCAAATTACACTAGTGCATTATATGGGGTTCCCCTTCAACAGTTGTCCATTTTAATATTAGTGGATGATGATAAAATGATTTTGTTTTAAATAGATATGATTCTAAAGCAAAGTGATAATGTTCATGTAAAGTCTATTATCTCGCCATCCATTAAATGGAATACCATAAAATATATTGATGCTATAAAAACCGTAGCACTCCCGGGAAATGAGAGCACAATTATAGCATGCCAAGAGCGGAGCAAACCGTGACACTGGGAGATAACAAGACGTTACAAAGTGTAAATGTGAACCACATTTATGTGCTTTGTTCACTGATAGTTGTCTAGGTAAGCCAGTAAACACAACACACCTGATACCGGTTACCAGGTTTGGTAAAGCTGGGCAGAAGAAAAGGTTAACAATGGACAGAGGGGCCTTGTGGTTTACAAATTCTTGACATTATTTTTAAAGTGGACCAACACCCTCCCATGATCGGCCCGAGAATCTATAAGATTCCCGGGCCGATCAGCTCCCTGACTGCGGGGCACCCCGCTGTGTGAAACCCCCCAGAAACCCCTAAATCCCTACCTGTTCCTCAATCCAGCGGCGCCCGCCGCCGCCTCCCGCGCGTCCCTCTAGCAGGACGCGCACCCGCGCCGGCCGTTTGTGAATGGCCGACGCGGGCGTGCGCCCTGTAAGAGTGACGCACGGGAGGCGGCTGCGGGCGCGCTCTCTTGTCCGTCGCTGCCTCCCGCTTGTCCGCCGGCGGGGATTGGCTGCAGCGGTCACGTGGGAGCGGGGAGAGGTGAGTTTTTGGGGCTTTCTGGTGCCCCACCGAAGTGGACCAAAACCCAGGATAGTCAAAAACCTGGGTGTTGGTCCACTTTAAGAACAGAATATTTGTTATAATGACTGCCATTCCATATTGTACTGGTTGTCACTTGTCAACCTGAGTGCTGACAAGCCGGAAAATCTCCACCAAGACTGACCGCTGCCAAGATAAGCATCTTACTGTGGCCAATTATTGACCATTTCCCTCCCTCCAATTGGCAGGAAGCCTTTTACCAGCCCCAATATGCCCCAGCATGGCTCTATTAATATGCCAGGGATGCTCCCAGCTGTCAACCTGAGTGCCGACGAGCTAATACCTCTCCATCACTACTGACCACTGTCCAGATGAGCATCTTACTGTGGCAATTATTAAGCAGTCCCTTCCCTCTAATTGGCAGTAAGCCTCTTCTTACCAGCCCCAGTACCCCCCTGCATGGCTGTAATAATATGCCAGGGGTACTCGAGCTGTCAACCTGAGTGCTGACCAGCCAGCTCCTCCACATCCAGACGGGGAACTTCCAAGATGAACATCTCACTGTGGCCAGTTATTGACCATTCCCTTCCCTCTAATTGGCAGGAAGCCTCTGAGCAGTCCCTATACACCCCAGCATTGATCCAATTATATGCCAGAGGTGCCTCCAAAATCGGGCTGCCCTGGAAAAGCACTACACCGATGACCCCAGGCACATGGCTCTTCTGGACCTTCATTGTCTAGGAGGGGTGCGGGTAATCAGCAAAAGATATCAGAAAGCCACCTCGACCGTGGCAAGTGACCCTACCCTCTGAACAGGTATAGGGTCCCCCATACCAGTTCAGTAGTAGTAAAAACGAAAGAGTGTAAATACAACTCCTCCAATCGTTCAAGAATCAATAAATAATGCACAAAATGCTCCCAAAAAAGTGCAAAATAGCCTCTTAGATTCTTCCAAGTTTTTCCTCAACCTGGCAACAAAATCTGCTGATAGCTGCAATATAAGCTTAAAGAAATGAGTGAAATATTTTAAATGTTTGCATATTTTTTCTTTTAGGAGCCTTATTTGGCCTTACACTGCTGCTAAACGGTCGAGACATAGGCCTGTCTGTCTCAGATACACAAACCCATCACAAATGGGGCCTCATCCTTACCATATGTGGAGTCATCTTCATGGATTTTAGTGCAGACTCTGCAGATAATCCCAGCCACGCATACATGATGGATGTTTGTTCTCCAGCAGATCAGGATCGGGGGCTTAATATTCATGCGTTGCTAGCTGGTAAGTACTGCATCTGTCCTCCAATTCTGCACATATAAGCTGTCAAATTTTAGCCCATCCTCAGTCAATCAAATCTGACCAAATTGACCTCTGCTGTATATGAAATACTAGACATAAGGATGGAACATACGAAAGCAAAACACATTGGTCTAGAAGTTTTTTTGTCGCATAAAACATGAGCCGCAAGTACGGCGATTCACAAGTTAGCAACCTAGAAAATCCAGAAAGAAAAGGGATATCCATGTTGCTGTGACACAGGACTCCCCTGATCAGTTATAATATTTAAAGGGCCTGTCTAGTATAAACAACACAGGCCAATAGTGGTGTATGGGGAGCAAGGGGTTTCTTTGGATCTTGGGGTACCCAGGGTCTCTAAATTAAGCGTGGTGGGGCTTGCCACCCCAAAATAAGAATGTTGTAGTCAATTATTGGATGTCTTTATTTCTCCTTGGTGCATTCACATATTCAACAAAACTAACTTTATGGCTTCCCACAATTTCCTCTCATACCTAACACTTCAATTTCTAGAGCAGGTCACCGGTGGACTTAATCCCTCTACTAGGTAGTTCAGGGCATTATTCCAGCCTGAGTTCGCTATGGGGCTGCCACAGGGTCCTCTTTACCTGCTTATTTAAACACACTTTTTCTGGCTTATTTTTGCTCCTCTCTTACAGATAACTTTCCCCTCTGATGGATCAACTTATAAAAACATTGTCTTGCCCCAGAATCCTTTAGATACACACTTCCAAAACTGTAGCCACCATTGGCCTATGAGAAGGCACCATGAGCTTGTTGCCATCTTAACAATCCTACAAAAAGCCTATGCTCACTTTTCTCCACCACAGAAGCTGCCTCTGGGTTTTCAGAACATACCTTCAATGCATATGTAATGTGTCAAACCTTTTTTGGTCAACAGATCTAGTACTGAGTACTGAGTACCAATGCTTGACACCCTCAATACTGAGGGTGTGGAGCTGCAGGCTGCCCCACTGTGATGACAGTAGGGGGCAATGTCTGGTCACAGCTCTGCCCTAAGTAGACTTCATGATTCACTGTCACTTTGCAGCAAGGACAAGACTGAAGGTCACAGTCTGGATCTACAGAACAAGAGAAGTTTGATACAGGAGACCAGAAGTGATAGGCTGCATGGGGTGAGAACTCTTTGATTATTGCCTAGAGGTGCCCTTTAACCATCATCAGCCTTTAAAGTGTGGCAAGGTGTGACATCGCACATGATGCCATGGTCGGAAAGCTGCTCCTGCCCTCAATGTTATATATTTTAATGCAGGGAATAAAAAAAAAGTGCCCGACATAAAGATTGAGGAGCAGCTGGCATCGGACATGCTTCATGGGATTTCTTGTGGAGTAAGCATATCAGCAAAGTGGTTTTACACACACTGGGATGCCCCTGGTATAGGGCATCAGACTGCTCCTGAGTTTTTGGGACTTCAGGGCTGACAAATAAATGTTTTAGTCCACTTTAAAGCAGTCTGGCAGTCAAAAAATGGCTGCTGGGCCACTTGCCCTTAGCACCGTGCCTGATACCTGAACTCCCCACCGGCTGTCAGTTCACTGACCCACATTGGTGAACACATGGGGCAGTGAACTGGCTAGGGAATACTTCTGTGAGTGGGTACCAGCTTTGATGCTAGGTTATGCGCATGGGATTTCTAATGAACCCCAGTTGGCAACTATGTGGAGCAGTAGGGCGATAGTGAGGAAGCCTGGAAGTATATTGGGGGGGGGGGCGCGGAATCCTGTAGTCTCGCATAGGGTGCCTTCCATCCTAAGTCCAGCCCTGCCTCTAACCCCAAAAAGGTGTCCAGGAGGGTTGGGGCCTCTGCCGGGTTTTGGTTGCAGTCTGACTTTATTGTCCCGATACTCAGGTCTCAGAACAAAACTTGTAGCTCAGAGAAGATCCATGGATGTCATCAGGGCAAAAGAAAGCATATCTTCACATTCCTGGTTATTAGAACAATATGGATTTATAAAAGCCAAACATCCTGCTGTAGGCCATCAGTATGAGCACATCAACAAACCCTCTTCCCTTACACTATCCCCAAAAACTTTAATTAAGTGTTTTATTTACCTAATTTGTAATCCATTTGCATTTGTTCTCTTAAGGGCTTGGTGGTGGTTTTGGCTACGTCGTTGGTGGCATTAACTGGAACAAGACGAGCTTTGGGATAGCCATGGGAGGACAGTTGCGCGTTATCTTTATGTTCACATCAATAATCCTCATCATCACAACGGTCCTCACATTAATCAGCATTCCAGAAAAGCCTCTTCAATCCTTTAACAAGAAGAAAAAGGTGATGAAAAGCCCCAGTCTTCCTCTGCCACCATCACCGCCTATATTTTTTGAAGAACAAGAAAATCAACAGCAACCCTCACAAAACTCTAACCACTTTTATGCCAGCTTCACCAGTCCAATATCCCCTCTCAGCCCACTTACACCAAAGTACGGCAGTTTGATAAGCCGGGACAATTCTCTAACTGGTATCAATGAATTTGCTTCCTCTTTCGGCACAACCAATATCGACAGCGTTCTTATTGACTGCTTTACTGGCGGCCATGAAGGCTTCTCCACAACCTCTGCTAGTTTGCCAAGGCAATCCAGTAGCCTTCCCCGGGTACCTGAAAGCCTGTACTGTGGTGGTAACAGGAACCTGGACTCTGCAGAGAACCTAACAAGTCCGGGTACAGACAGAAACAGTTTAAGAGTTGGATCACTCGATGCACCAAAGACAAGATCATCAGGAATTCTGAAAAGACCCCAGTCATTGGCCATCCCGGATATAGTTACAGGAACGTGTCCAGAGAGCAGCCGGAGAAGAAATGTAACATTTAGCCAACAGGTAAAAAGTTAATTAAAAAAGAGATTTTAGTACTTACCATAAAATCTATTTCTTCAAGTTGTATGGTAGATGCAGGCCCCTTTTTTGAAGCTGTCAGCTGTCAGTCCAGGCAATGTCAATACGAAAGCAGCAATGAGCTCACCTGAAGCCTGGCCAATGTGCTTCTGTTTCATTTCCTGCGGCAAGCTGTAGATGTTATATCGGAGCTTCCAAGTTAGTGCCTCCAGTCTCTTCCCTCTCCAGACCGACCTTCAAATATGGTCACATGGCTGAGCCATCCCGTAGTGGTCCCCGTGCGAGTGAGTCTTTGTCCCTCCACCACTGTGGCTTGCCAGGATCATCTTTGCTGGGAACTCAGAGCAACAGGGGCGGTTGTATGACCACATTTGGAGGTGGTCAGGGAGGAATACAATTGAAAGTCAGGCTAAAATTTGGACACTTGCTATGGCATCTACATCGCACTGCAGGAAAGAGAGGGGAGGCACATGGGACATGCATTAGGTAGGCTTTATTTTTGCCATTGTATGTGCTGTTCCTTTAATAATAGACAAAAAAAAAGGATTTACCCATGATTTCAAGCAGTAGGCTGAACCATGCCAGCCATGCATGCAAAGACGATTCATATTATATTAAATATATTTGAAGGAGCTAAGTAGCATGGAAACCTGAAAACAACCAAAGCATTTTTCCCTCTGTTCGGTCCGGGCTGTCCCAGTTATCCATATACGAGTGGGTAGTCCGCCACAAGGTGGCGCCAGTTACTGCAAGGTACAAAGCTGTAACTCCTCCCGGCCTCCCATAACAGGGATCAGTCTCCATAGAAACCCCAGATTTGTCTTGCAGTAGCTGCTGCGAAGATCGTCTGAAGAACTCTCTCTGGAATCATGGCAGTGAGCGGGGCATTTTTAAGCCTGTCTGCCGCTGCCTCCCTATTGCCTCTGTTCCTGTGACCCAGTATGCCTCCCAGCCTCGGCTGACGGGAACGGATGAAGGTAGGGAGAACGCCGGGGTTGGGCTTTGTCAGAGCTTGGCTCTGGGCCGCAGACCCTCCATAAAGGGTAGCCGGCCATAGGCGATGGTGAGCCTATATGGGGGGGGGGGGGGGAGGAACCACAAAAATTGCCTGGGGTTATGCCCTTATCCGTGCCCGCATACTTTATTGTCATATGTTGTGCTTTTTACTTCATTTTTACTTCATTTTTACCCCAGCTGTGTGGATACTCACCTTTCCTCGTTTCCTCACCTCTTCCTCTTCCCCTCCATCTTGAGGCTGTGAGGGGGGGTCCGGGAGTGGCGTTTGAGGCGAGGCCTCGGCACGTGGTGCAGGGCTCCGCGCCCGGGGGGGGCTCCTCCGTGGGCCGCCCCCCTTCCTGCGCTCTCGGCACCATTTTAGGCGCTGCGTTACGCCCCTGTTCGCGCCTGCAGCGGGGGGCGGGGCCGCACGGAGACGCTTTTTACGTCATTGCTGCGTTGCCCGTCCCTTGAGTTTCGTCTTTGCTGCGCTCGGGCGCCATTTTCTGTGCTGCTCTTTTTGTCAATTGCGGACCCTGCCGAGGGTCCCCGTGGGTTGATGGGCATCAGTTTCACCACTCACTGCCTGCGTTTTTTCTGGTGCCTGCGGGACTCCCCGCTACTTCGCCGGTCAGGTCCGTGAGTCCCTTTCATCTGTGTAATTTTTTATGTGCATGTGCTGTGGGATGCTCATGAACCCTTCCGCTTGTGTCTTCTAGGTGGCCCCCCCCTCCCATTGCCAGCTGAGGGTTGTGGTTCCTCCCAGTCTCCTACACCCCCCTCTCCAAACCCTCTCCCCTTAAAGAGGGATTACTAAAAAGAGGGACAAAATTGGAGGTCACTTAGGTTTGGGCCGTTAGTGCCTTGTAACCTGTATTTTTATCACCATAATGGAGGTTTCTGGGGATAATGAGCTAAGGGCCCATCTGGGTGGGTTAAGCTCTGCCCCATGTGCGATACCAGCCCTCTGGGCGGACTCAGCATGGTTCGTGTCACTTGCACTGGGAGCGTCCTTTTGGAACATGTTAGGGCGGGCGTCCCTGCCCCTAGCCCTCTTTTACCTGCGGCCTCGCCAACACCCCCGCTGCTGCATTCGGCCCTCAGTGAGGGGGAAACTAGCAAGGGGTCCCAAGCCGATTTGACACACCAGGTGGCCAGCCTGGAGAGACAGTTATCTCGCACAGCTACTGGGAAGGCCACGAGTAACAAGCGGCAGATCGAGCCGGGTTACTCGGATTTTGCTGACGATGATAATGATCCTTTTGGAGGTCGGGACTCCATGGAGGAGGGAGAGTTGAAGGACTCCGCTTCCTCAGGGGATCGGTTGGTCGGCTATGACAGCGAGCCTGGTTCCTCCTCTGATGAGTATATGTGGCTCCCTGACAACACGGAAAAGTTGCTGTCTTCTGTGTTTGAGACCTTGCATATTGTCCCTCCTAGAGCGGCTAAGAGGAAGCAGGGTGATTTATTTCGGCCTGAGAGACAGAGGCTTGTCTTCCGGAGCAGGCCCACTTTTCCAATATGGTGTTTAAGGAATGGAAAGACCTAACAAATTGCCATCGGTGCCTAAGGGACTGGACAGGCAGTATCCCTTCCCTGAGGAGCTGATCTGCATCTGGTCCCGTCCCCCTGATGTGGATGCCCCTGTGTCTGGGTTATCCAACACTATGGTTATGCCGTCACCCGATACTGCTTCCTTGCGCGACCTGCTGACAGGTGCATGGATCAGCTGGCTTGTCATGTGCTCACCCTTGTGGGTGCTGGGCTTCGCCCTGTCTGTGCCGCGGCCATTGCCATCAGGAAGAAGGTGAAACGCCTTGTTGATTTTGCCAAGTCTCGCAAGCGGGCAGAGGAGTATAAAGACCTCAAAGCCTGTGTGGATTTTATTGCTTTTGTAGTCTTGGCCATGGACGATAGTGTCCAGTTTGGCGCCAGGGCTTTGGCCCTGCTTGTTGCGCTTTGTCGCTCACTAGTATCCCCTTCCTGGGGCTCAGGTTATTCGGCTTCATTTTCTGGTGGTGGTTTACAGAGTTGGGTTTATGGGTTTAATTGGGATGCCCCTGGGAATGTGCGGTCCAATGTTATATGTGTTATATGTTTTTTAATTGTTTGTCATGTGATTTTTTATGAGTACTTGCCAATAAATAACGTATGAACTCATGATATATATCTGGTTGATGCATTGATTGCCGTGGAGGGGGTGCGGTGATTTGGAGCTATTCTTGGGTGAACTGCTGGATTCACCATTTCAATATTATGGTTCATTTTCTGGTGGCCGCAGATATTCCTGGGGATGAGGTAGGTCTCGCGGCTGACCCAATCCCTCCTGGGGAGCTAAATCCATACCCACTGCCAAGCCCTCTCAGGCATGAGGGGACGCCCTCACCCACCTGGGTGGGGGATGGCTTCTGCCATTCGGAATATCCTCAGTTCACCAAGGTGCTGGCGGGCATCATGGCTATCCTGAAGAACCGGGGCAATTCCTTATCTGGACGATTTGCTGATTGCAGCTCAGTCCCTTCAGCAGGCCGAGAGCGACTTCCGGACGGTGTTATCTACTCTCGAGGATTTAGGATGGGTAATCATTTACCCCAAGTCTTCTATCACTCCCTCAATGGTGAGGTCCTTTCTGGGCACGACGTTGGACACCTCTCAGGTCAAGGTATTCCTGCCCCAGCAGAAGGTGGCGGACCTCCAGACGCAGGTGCAGAACTTACTGTCTTGTCAGCGGCCATCGATCCGTCTAGAGATGAAACTGGTGGGCCTAATGGTGTCATGCTTCGAGGCAGTGCCCCGCTCAGTTCCTCATGAGACCTCTTCAATTTAATCTGTTGACCGGTTGGGACCGGACGCTGGAGTCCCTGGAATAGGAATTTTCAGACAGTCCCTCTTGTGGTGGTTGGACCCCAGAAATCTGTCGGTGTGCAAGTCCTTTCTTGACTCCCCTTTGAGAGACTGTCATCACGGACACCAGTCTGACCGGCTGGGGAGGTTTTTGGCAAACGCTGAAGTTCCAGGGCCAGTGGGGGCCACAGGAGGCCCACTTGCCCATCAATCTCCTGGAGCTGAGAGCGATCCGGTTGGTGCTTCTTCACTTGACTCCCCATCTCCGGGGTCGTGCAATCCAGATCCGCTCGGACAATCAGACGGCGGTTGCCTACGTCAATAACCAGGGCGGGACTCAGCGCAAGCGAGCCCTCCAGGCGGTGACCCAGATCCTGACTTGGGCAGAGGAGAATGTTCCCTGTATCTCGGCGGTTTACATCCCCGGGGTAGAGAACCAGGAGGCAGACTCCCTAAACAGGGGGGCCTCTCGTCTGGGGGAATGGTCTCTCAGCAACAAGAGCTTTCACGCTCTGTGTCTCCGCTGGGGTCTGGAGTAACCCCCTGGGGATAGCCTATGGAGTACACTTGTCACGGTGTATGGCTCGAGGGTTTGGTGGCTAGTAGTCTTGACCCCAGGGCTAGTTAACCAATGCAGTTCCCGCTGTATCCTAGTCAAGGCACCCACTACAGAAAGCAATGCCAGGGTTCGGATAAACAACGTTGCTTTTATTGCTGGAACAAGAGTCAAAATAAATGTCCTTTCCTCTGGATGCAACCAGGGTAACTTTAGTAAGTTTAAACAGGGCTTTAGTGATTGCTGATGCAGAGTGAGAGAGTCTATGCTGAAGCCTTAGGGCTGTGGAGATGCTGGGAGTAGTAGTACTATCAAGGGATGACATTAGAAGACTTTTAAAAGAGTTTACAGACCTGATCCTGTAGTCTGAGGCTTTAGCTGGAAGGACACGTCTGAGAGATGGCTGGATTTGGATAAGACGCTGCCATGTGCTCTGAGGATCAGGCAATGACGCAGTGGAGCTGACTTGGAAGTCAGTGTAGCTATGGTGGACCGGGGTGACCCTCTAACTTCTAGTTCCACCAGACAATGGGCGCAGACTGTAAGAAGATTGTCCCACTGGAGTAGGTAGCTGACGTGGGGGAATTCCTCCAGCTTGCAGGAGGTCTGGATAAGGAGAAGAATGAGGCTGGCATAGGCCCAAGCCTGAAGTAGGTTCTCTGAAAAAAGCTGGAACACATGCAGCCAGCACAGGGGCTGGAGCTGCTCTCCCTTCGCCCACCAGGGGCTGACTGGAGGGAACTGGCTCCCTCTGGCCTGCCATTGGTTGGAATGGTCAGGTGACAGAGGAGTCATAGACTTCACTTTGCATCAGCTAATTGACAGTTGGAGGAACCAGTAAATGATACACAGTGTGTGGCATAGGCCTGACATGTAATACACTTCTTAACCACTGGGGGGAAACCTTTATACTTAAAACCTACGAATGCATGGCAAATGTGCACTGTGGTGCAATTATGACAAACCTTCAGCTGTAAAGCAGCTGTTGCAGCATTCAGTGCGGGCCACTACATACACCCCCCGAAAAAGATGAGCCGTCCTCGGCGACAGTAAATGAATGAAGACTACTTTTTAAGAGACATGTAAAAGACATGGGAAGTATGTAAAAAAAAACTATGGTACGTCACAGTAGAAACAACAAGAAGGTATGTAACACCTTGTGTAAAGATCCTTTTGGGCACCTAGGAGAAGACAGAGGCAAAATAATAAATACACTCATACATTGTAGGACGTCCCATTCATACCAACCATGCATTCAATTCAGACATCCAGATAGACCATCTACACGAAAAGGTGCACCTGAGGAGGAAACAAGTTAAACGTGTATGTGTACATATGTGTGGGGAAATACTCAGTAGCAATAGGTGAGACTACAGGTGCTACTCGCCCAGGCATGTAAGTGCCACTGCAGAATACCCTTTAGGAAAAAATGATGGCTAGCATTCCGAAAGTGTACTGGTACCTGAGCCTGTTACTAGTAGCCATACGCAGTGGTCCAACGCCCCTTCTCCTTAGGGCGCGAGCTACCAACCCAGGGCCAGTCACTAGAAAATTACAGTTGGCCAGGACACATGAGACTATATACATGGTGAACAATACAACCTAAAGGCCACCTCTTTGAGAAGAAAAATGTGAGAGAACAGGGTAGGACCATAAAATGTGACCATGTGGTGGTAAGAGCAAAGTGTTGTGACGTACCTTAAAAAAACATTTTGGAGACTAAGTGAGCAAACAAGAAAATTTCACTCTTTACCTTGAAGGATACGAAAAGACATTACTGAAGACAAAATACTTAGTGCAAAGTGGGAGTACAGTTTTCTGGCCTTTTGCTAAAATTACACACTTACTTAGTGCGGGCTCAGAAGTGAAGTGACTAGAATGACTACTATGAAATATGAATATATATATACGACTCAATACTTCAAGTGCAAAAATATGTATATGCAGATAAAACTAGAAAAATACCAAAATCACAAAGCAAGCGGATAAGCACAGCCAATTATATGGCTGAATCACAGAAAGAGAGGGGGTGCCAGAGAGTTTGGGTGCATGTATATGAATAGACAATGGCAAATATACAGGAAGGGACACTCTGGTATGTCCCATACATTTGCCCCAAAAGTAATCTGCACTCACCCTCAAATAAATAAATCAATGTATACCGATTATGTGGAAAAATATGAAAAGAGCTATTTTATTGGAATGCAATAGTGATAACAATGACCACATATGGGCAAAACATATTAAAAAACATTTACAAGACACATTAAAAAGACTGGGTGTTGGGGGCTTGGGTAGGCTAATGCTTGGTAATGAAAGTAATAATAAATGCCACACACCAAGGGGGCATAGCCTGCATACTCATTGGTACCAAGCCCGCGCGCGTCCGCCAAGCCAAAGAGTGATAAGGTGCAAGTGCTAATTAGAGAGCTAAGAAAAGTGGAAAGTGAAAAAACGTGAGAAAGGTGCTGGAATATGTGAATGAGTGACAAATGAGAAAAGGTGAGTAGAAAGACTGATCAGTGAGTGAATGAGAATGGCAAGGCAAAACGTTCGCCGGCTGGCAGATCCAATGATGAGAAATGCAACAGTATAAATACAGTGTAACACAGTCAATAGTAGTAAGAAAGGTTAAATTGATACATCACCGTAGCCCAGCATGGCCTACCGATCACCCCCAAAACACACCAAGGTGAAAACCGCCGACGCGCTGCGTGGATTCACCACTTCTCCTGGACGGGACACCAGCTGTCTGAACACAGACCCCTTTTAAATGTGAAGTGCGCGCGCGCCCGCCGTCACATCCGTCCCCGCTGGCCTGACTCGCCAGGCATAGGACGGGGTGACCCCGGAAGTAGATAGAGACGCCGGACGCGCGTCACATAGCCCGGCTGCACGGACGGTGACGGCCGCGCACGTATAGGCGGCCACGCGCCCCGCCACACGCCCCCACCCGCAACCCCCATAGCGGGAGGTGCCGTGGAGGCGTCGGCGGGGCGCGCGGCCGCCAACAGCAGCACAGCCCGCCCCGAGCGCGCATGGGGGAAAAGGGGAATGGGATAGCAGCATTAATTTGTAACACATACATATATTTATACATTGCACAAAGCCCATAAACATAAACTGACATATACATATTGTGTGACAAAAATGATAACACAGATACATTGAATAACCAATTATATGAATACATTTGGTAAAGTATGACTTAAAAATAGTAATAGTTCATGGCAGCTGAATTAGTAAATATAGTTAATGTATAATAGTGAATACATATTGGACATACTGAACACATCAGGAAATACAAAGTAAAACATAAGACTAAGTGACATTTAACCATGTAAAATGATAATAAACATATTTTATTTAATAAGGAAATATATACAGTGTTATTTTATCCAGGGATATATAGAAAAAAAAAAAAAAAAAAAAAAAAAAGTTATAAAAGTGCAAACCATAAAGAGCAATAACTTCATGAATAAAAAATGAACATAATTAATAAATATAGGTAATAAGGATCATAATAGAGGTGAACAACCCATATTAAATTTGTGCCACACGCAATGGGATAGTTCATACCAATTAAAAATGAAAATTATATGATGATATTAATATTTGTGAAGCCCAATAATATTTGGGGGGAAGGCATACTAATAAATAGTCCAATATATATATACGCCTATTAAGGTTAGTCTGCATTGTGCCTATCTGCTAATGCTGATATAGGCAAAATCAGAGAGTTCGTTAAATTGAATTAGCTGACCCCCTATTATTGCACTCACGGTGAAAATTTAAAGTTAATGTAAAGAATTGGTGTGAATAATTGGACTAGGTGTCTCCACATAAGGCCCGGTATATTAATACAATTGTCTAAGATGCAACTAGGCGATGTTAGTGGCCTCTCGGGATTGTATCCTCCAAACACAAATATATCAATCCCATTGCAAAGGCAATCGCCATTGTAAACAAAAAGTTCATGGTAAGAGAAGCTCTGCTTGTTAAACTAGATACCAAACTAAACTAGAGTAAACATCTTCATAGCCGATCCAAAGCCAAATCCAAAGGGATGTCTAATATAGATGTGCCACACAGACCCAGAAGCATGCATTCATTGGACTAGACATCTTCCCATTCACAGCCAAACTCGAACCGAAGCAGGACTGGTATCTCGATATCTGTATGTCACCCACAGAGTAAACATCTATAAAGAAAAAAGACAAAAGACAAGACCTCCTTGTGAATATCAATGTAGACAATGACCCAAAGTACAGCATCTATACGAGATGGGCTCAAAAAATAGTGAAAATGTTATCCAAAATACAACAAATAAATAAGTGTGAAAGAAACTAATATTAGGAAAAAAAAAAAAAAAAAAAAAAAAAAAAAAGTGAATAATAGTTGGCCGTGAAGTGTCAAATTGACACACATATGTACAAGTGAACCACCGTGTGGTGAAATACAAAACATGAGTGTGTACCAATACAAAAACCATACAAAAGGAACAAAAAACAAAAAACAAAATAGTTAATGACAAAGGTGGGTGAAAAGTGAATGGACAGTATGAAATAAGGGAAGGAAGGGTAGGCAGGTAAGGAGAGGAAAGGAGGGAAAAGGGAAAAGGGGGGGGGGGGGAAGGAGAGAAGGGGATGGGGAAGCCCATGCATGCTGTCAAGGGATATCCAAACCAAGAAAATTAAATTAAAAATTAAATTAAAAATTAAATTAAAATAAAAAACACAAATAATCTAAACAGTGTAAATAACATGTGATAAGAACCAAATCATGTGGCCCAAGACTAGAAAAAAACGGAATGTACTCCCAAAGGGGTCCTCAGCCTAAGAATCTTAAATATGGCCCATATCATCGAGGGTCCCATGAGTAGACCAGATGTTAACGATGTTAGAAATAGTTGTGGGTGGACACAACAGACCTAAATGAAGTTGGAATAAAGGGAGAGGTTTACTGTGATGAAGTTATAACCAGTTCAGTCCTGTCTCCCCAGAAATGGAGCAAAGGAGAACTCCTCATTTATCCCAAAAGGTGTGCGGCTCTGCAACTGGAAAATCCATTGAGCCTCTCTTTGTTGGAGACGTCTTTTTAGGTTCCCTCCTCTAATGCCAAGAGTCACCTGATCTATAAAGTATAGTTGCGTGCCTTGCGTCTCGCTTCGATGATATTTTCTAAAATGAGCAGCAACAGGGGTGAGTGGTTTTAAAGCCACCGCATCCCTGTTTGCCAATTTGATATCTGAGAGGTGCTTTTGTATTCGAAGTTTTACAGCATTTTTTGTCTCGCCCACGTAATACATGTCAGTTTATGTTTATGGGCTTTGTGCAATGTATAAATATATGTATGTGTTACAAATTAATGCTGCTATCCCATTCCCCTTTTCCCCCATGCGCGCTCGGGGCGGGCTGTGCTGCTGTTGGCGGCCGCGCGCCCCGCCGGCGCCTCCACGGCACCTCCCGCTATGGGGGTTGCGGGTGGGGGCGTGTGGCGGGGCGCGTGGCCGCCTATACGTGCGCGGCCGTCACCGTCCGTGCAGCCGGGCTATGTGACGCGCGTCCGGCGTCTCTATCTACTTCCGGGGTCACCCTGTCCTATGCCTGGCGAGTCAGGCCGGCGGGGACGGATGTGACGGCGGGCGCGCGCGCACTTCACATTTAAAAGGGGTCTGTGTTCAGACAGCTGGTGTCCCGTCCAGGAGAAGTGGTGAATCCACGCAGCGCGTCGGCGGTTTTCACCTTGGTGTGTTTTGGGGGTGATCGGTAGGCCATGCTGGGCTACGGTGATGTATCAATTTAACCTTTCTTACTACTATTGACTGTGTTACACTGTATTTATACTGTTGCATTTCTCATCATTGGATCTGCCAGCCGGCGAACGTTTTGCCTTGCCATTCTCATTCACTCACTGATCAGTCTTTCTACTCACCTTTTCTCATTTGTCACTCATTCACATATTCCAGCACCTTTCTCACGTTTTTTCACTTTCCACTTTTCTTAGCTCTCTAATTAGCACTTGCACCTTATCACTCTTTGGCTTGGCGGACGCGCGCTGGCTTGGTACCAATGAGTATGCAGGCTATGCCCCCTTGGTGTGTGGCATTTATTATTACTTTCATTACCAAGCATTAGCCTACCCAAGCCCCCAACACCCAGTCTTTTTAATGTGTCTTGTAAATGTTTTTTAATATGTTTTGCCCATATGTGGTCATTGTTATCACTATTGCATTCCAATAAAATAGCTCTTTTCATATTTTTCCACATAATCGGTATACATTGATTTATTTATTTGAGGGTGAGTGCAGATTACTTTTGGGGCAAATGTATGGGACATACCAGAGTGTCCCTTCCTGTATATTTGCCAAAACTAGAAAAATACACTTCCTGCTTAGAAGAGGGAGAAAAAAAAATACCAAAATACAGTACTGAGTGCAAAACTTGAGGTAGATACTTATGACGACAAACAGGAACGATGGCTCTTCATCAGATGCCGTGAAGTCACTGTATCCTGAGACTTTAGGTCCATACTGTATTAGAGAAGGAGACTTAAGTAGTTCTTGGCGGACCAGGCAAAATTTCTTAAACTCAGTTGCTAACGGTTACCAAAAATAGAACTGGAAACACAGCTGGGGCGAAGAAAAACCTACAAGCATAAAATGTTAGTACACCTAAAAGAAAATGTTCACACTATAAGCATAAAAGTTCTTATGTTAACAGAAGATATGGCAGCTTGCCCAAAAAACAAAAAGAGGGAGTGCAAAAATAAGGTGGCCAACTGGGCCTAGTCACATGGCTGGTATGGCTTCTTAATAGTAGGGCCTGGAAGGACTCCAGGTGTCCACTCTTTCCTTCAGGGCGGACAGATCCACAGAATAACGTGGCAAGGACCTTCTGCGTACAGGAGTGTCGTTAGACGCAAGGGTAAGGTTGATGCTGGGTGTCACCGTAGTGGTAGGAGAGATGACCGGAGCAATGTGATAAGTAACTGTAGGGTGAAAGTCAGCGACAGTAGCCACAGGTGCAGGAGTACTCACAAAGGCTGCTATAGGCTTGGCAGCCGAAGTAACAGTGCCATAGGCCATAGTACTTTCAATCAGTGCCCGTCGTATCTCCTCAGCTATTTTTATAATAGTGGGCTCGTCTCTGAAAAGCCACTGAGGCAGTGGTGGCGAGGGGCACCCAGGAGGCCGTCCCTTAACTGGTATAGGGGTCAGAAGATGGCGGTTAGCCCAGTCTCTGGAGGGAACAGTGGTAGCCTTAGTAGCGGGGGCCGCAGGGACTGATGGCGGCGATAGCCGCTGCTCACTCACCGCTCCGTCGTCGGAAGAAGTGACGTCAGTATCGGAGAAGGCATAGGATTCTTCATCTCGGTAGCGGCAAGGCGGTGACGTGCTGAGGGAGCTCTCTGGAGACGCAGGTGAGCTGACGGCCGTAGGCGATCCTTCCTCTGGAGCGAATGGCAGGGGCGAGCTAGCCCTGGAGGATACCGCGGTGGCAGGCAGTGATCCGGCCCAGCTTTCGTCGCTGTCCTCGGGCAGTGGTGTCTGCAAACAGGTAAGATCCGTCGGCGGGATGGCACAGGTGGGCTCCGGTGGCGCTGCAGCCAGACAGGGTTGCTCAGCGGTCGCCATCTTGCTCAGCTTTCGCACGCTTTTCAAGCAGGAGGAGGAGGACCCAGGCAGCAAACTCCCCCCCCCCGGTCTGCCTAGAGATTGTAAGCTCAGAGAGGAGGATTAGCCAATCAGGAGTGCCTGCAGTAAAGTCTATGGAGGGCTTAATTTCCCGCGCATCGGCAGCGGTAAAATTAACTCCTTCAGGCCCAGGATGTTGCGCAGCATGAAATTCTAGTGCGGTTGCCCCTAGCAACGAGCAGAAAATGTCCTCCAAACTAGTTGAAAACATAGGGAAATCATCGGGCACACTTGTAAATCCCCTAGTTGGCTTGATAGTGCAATATCTTGACAAAGTCCAACAATATAGTAGAAAATCAACATGGCACAGAGGTGAAATCCTGTTCGTGACGCCAAAAATTGGAGTAACCCCCTGGGGATAGCCTATGGAGTACACTTGTCACGGTGTATGGCTCGAGGGTTTGGTGGCTAGTAGTCTTGACCCCAGGGCTAGTTAACCAATGCAGTTCCCGCTGTATCCTAGTCAAGGCACCCACTACAGAAAGCAATGCCAGGGTTCGGATAAACAACGTTGCTTTTATTGCTGGAACAAGAGTCAAAATAAATGTCCTTTCCTCTGGATGCAACCAGGGTAACTTTAGTAAGTTTAAACAGGGCTTTAGTGATTGCTGATGCAGAGTGAGAGAGTCTATGCTGAAGCCTTAGGGCTGTGGAGATGCTGGGAGTAGTAGTACTATCAAGGGATGACATTAGAAGACTTTTAAAAGAGTTTACAGACCTGATCCTGTAGTCTGAGGCTTTAGCTGGAAGGACACGTCTGAGAGATGGCTGGATTTGGATAAGACGCTGCCATGTGCTCTGAGGATCAGGCAATGACGCAGTGGAGCTGACTTGGAAGTCAGTGTAGCTATGGTGGACCGGGGTGACCCTCTAACTTCTAGTTCCACCAGACAATGGGCGCAGACTGTAAGAAGATTGTCCCACTGGAGTAGGTAGCTGACGTGGGGGAATTCCTCCAGCTTGCAGGAGGTCTGGATAAGGAGAAGAATGAGGCTGGCATAGGCCCAAGCCTGAAGTAGGTTCTCTGAAGAAAGCTGGAACACATGCAGCCAGCACAGGGGCTGGAGCTGCTCTCCCTTCGCCCACCAGGGGCTGACTGGAGGGAACTGGCTCCCTCTGGCCTGCCATTGGTTGGAATGGTCAGGTGACAGAGGAGTCATAGACTTCACTTTGCATCAGCTAATTGACAGTTGGAGGAACCAGTAAATGATACACAGTGTGTGGCATAGGCCTGACATGTAATACACTTCTTAACCACTGGGGGGAAACCTTTATACTTAAAACCTACGAATGCATGGCAAATGTGCATTAAGCACTGTGGTGCAATTATGACAAACCTTCAGCTGTAAAGCAGCTGTTGCAGCATTCAGTGCGGGCCACTACAGGTCTACCGGATGTGGACCTGTTTGCGTCCAGACACAATCACAAGCTCCCAGGGCTTCTCACACAGGGGTCTCTGCGGCACCCCAATTCACGGACGCTGGATTTGACGGCCTGGCTATTGAAACCTCAATCCTACGGAGAAGGGGTTGTCTGCTAAGGTTGTTCAGACCATGATTCAGGCATGGAAGAAGTTTTCTTCCATGATTTACTACAGAGTTTGGCATGCCTACATTGCTTGGTGTGAATCCAAGAGTTTCCCTTGTCACACATTCTCTTTTTTAGGATTTTGGAATTTTTACAGCACGGCTTAGCCATGGGTCTACAGCTGGGCACCCTCAAGGGCCAGGTCTCGGCCTTGGCCGTCTTTTTCCAAAGATCCTTTGCCAATTATAGACTGCTTTGGTCTTTTTTACAAGGAGTTACCCATGTACGTCCACCGCGTAAGCCTGTATTACCGGTGTGGGATTTGAATTTGGTGCTTTCTGCTCTCCAGGGTCCCCCCTCTGAGCTTTTGTACGATGCTGCCTTGTCTATCCTGACTCTAAAGGTGGTCTTTTTGGTAGCCATCACGTCGGTACGCCGGGTGTCAGAACCGGCTGCACTTTGTATGAAGCCCCCTTACTTTGAGCGGCATAAGGATAAGGTGGTTTTTCGCTTTAAAACTGATTTTTTTTACCTAAGGTCGTGTCTCCCTTTCATCTTAATGAGGAGGTTATTTTACCTTCTCTGTGTCCGGATCCGTCTAACTCTAAGGAAAGGGCCCTTCGTTCCTTGGATGTGGTCAGAGCCATTAAGTACTACCTGGTTCCTACTGAATCCTTCAGGAAGTCGGATTCTCTTTTTGTCCTCTCTGAAGGTGTTAGGAAGGGTTTGTCTCCAGCTAAGTCCACTAGTAGGTGGATTAGACAGGCGGTGGTGCAAGCCCACTCTGCCAAGGGGAAGGATCCCCTTTTTCATGTTACCGCTCACTCTACTAGAGCTACCAGGCCTCTGTTGAACAAGTTTGTAAGGCCACTACCTGGTCTTTGGTTCATACCTTTACTAAGTTTTACAAGGTTGGTGTTTTGGCATCAGCTTTTGGCCGAAAGGTGCTTCAGGCGGCAGTGAAATGAACTACATGCTTTTCCGCTCTGGGGATCCTGCCCTATTTTGGACACTGCTTTTGGATGTCCCACTCGTATATGGATAACTGGGACAGCCCGGACCGAACACAGGGAAAAATACAATTCTGTGAGTACTCACCTGTAGAATTGATTTTGCCGGTGTTCGGTCCGGGCTGTCCCACCCCGCCTTTGGTTAATTTCCTCATTTGCCTTTTATGGTGATTATTGTCATTTGTATTGGACCTTTGTCCTTATCTTTTTTGGAGAGACTTCATGCTGTAGCATGTTAGTTAACATGTTTTTTATTTCTTGGCCTCCCGGCCTGTCTCATTTACTGCTTTTTAACTTTCTGGGGATTTTATGGAGACTGATCCCTTTTATGGGAGGCCGGGAGGGGTTACAGCTTTGTATCTTGCAGTGACTGGCGCCACCTTGTGGTGGACTACCCACTCATATATGGATAACTGGGACAGCCCGGACCGAACACCGGCAAAATCAATTCTACAGGTGAGTACTCACAGAATTGTATTTTTAGGAAAGAAACAATGTGTAAAAACAAAAATGCTCTTTTGTCTTAAGCTGTAAAAGGACCATTTTAACGAGCTTAATGCTGTTTGCTGTAGCTGTAGGTGACCAATGACCGTGCATGACTTTCTGTTGCATGATTTAATTTCTAGGTGTTTCTGTATTGTGTGCTGATATGGAGTTCTTATGGTGCAGGTCGCTAACATATTGCTGAACGGCGCAAAGTACGAAAGCGAGCTAAATGGATCGACCGAGATATCCAACCAGACACTTTCCATGAAATTCTTGTGCTCGTCCATCTGCCATATGCCCAAAGCTCTGCGCAATCTGTGTATCAACCATTTCTTAGGTAGGAATCAAAGGGGTTTGTGTGGGAGTGAAAGGTCGCAGTGTCCATGCTGAAAAAAATTAGTTTGGTGTCCCATTAGTTGTCCAACAATTTTTGGTACAATCACTTTAGGATATATGTAACCCCCATACAGGGTTAAGGGGTGCTTGGGGAGAGGAATGGATTACTTTGGGATCTAGCTCATCTGTGTTGGACAGCTGAACCAAAGGAAAGTGTACAGAAGCAGACCCAGTTACTCACAGTTCTGTAGACTCTTGGTGTCCTGGAGTAAATCCACACAACAATTGGTTGAAGCTGAAGCAGGTTCTCTTTATTGAGCAGTTCCAACAATTCACAGCATGTCAATAGAATCCAACATCAGATGTACATCCACATCTGATGCACACTCTACATCTGGTCATGGCTGGACTTATCCCAGGCTAGGCTAGTGATGGAGGGGGTTTAGGTCCTCCTTGTCCCTTTCCTGGCAGGCCACCAATCTCCCAGGCAATCACCTTTCAGGTAGATTCTTACACAGCTCCTCAAATAACAACCAACACTATTACACTGAGCTGATGTGTTACCAAACCTTATATGCCCTCTGGTTCCTGCCATTGTTGCTAGTTCTTTCCTTCCAAAACTTGTTCTACCAATCACAAGTGGACAACTTTATTAGTCTGTTCTTCTTCTGTTTCTTATCCTGTACTACCATCATGTGGCCTTTTGTGGTTACTGCAATCATCTCCTTTTTAATTGTAGTTTCTGACATATATCTCCTTATAGAGCTGTTGTTACCTGTATTCCTATTAGTGCCAATCCAGTCCATGGGCCCTACATATAATTAGTGTTGGATGAACCTGAACCGCAAAGTTTAGGTTTGTACCTAACTTTACAAACCCGAACATGGACTTCAGCCAGAAATCTGTGTTCAAGTTTGGCGTTCTGGTATTGCAGAGTGTGCAGCAGGAAGCAGCTGTACACTTACCCGATTACCGGCTCAGGTAAGTGTACATACACCCCACTGCTGCACACTCTGCATTAGCTTAAAGGGGACCCATCAATCACTGCTACCACCCTCCTGTCATATGTAGAATTACATATGAGGGGCAACGAGCTGGTGGGTGAGGAGTTGGGGAGGACTGGGATTTCAGTTTGGATTAGGTTCGAGTTCGGGTCAAGTTCGGGTACAGGAACCAAACTCTTCATCACAGTTCGTCCGAACTTGCCTAACCTGAACTTATAGGGTTTCCCCCAACACTAGATATAATGAAAAGTGCAGTGGAGAACAACAGCTGCAACACTGCAACAAAACAGTGATAGCCTCTAGTGACGGCTAGAATCTGCATCTATCCCAGTCTGGTGCAGTCCTGTATATTTATTTATATATATATATATATATATATATATATATATATATATATATATTTCTGCATCATCTGAATTTGAATCCCATTAAAGTCTAAAGAGCAAAAATTTGGGATGGTTTTTTGGAAAGCAACAAATGCTCCTAAATTGCACAATGGCAAGACCGCCAAACATCAGGGAAATTATTAAAAGAAAGAAAATTAGAATTAATTTGTATTCTAATGCAACACTTCCATTCAGCTTCAGTGTTTTAAAACGTACCGATCTCTATTCTCCACCACCACCAAGACAGGATCCCCCTGTCCACATGCCCAATTTATTCATTGGCCTCAACACATCTCCATCTCAGCATGCCCCTCCATGGCTATTTTGTCTGACCAAAAACCCCTACACATTACCCCGGTGGATCCTTTGAAGATGTAAAGTGGTACTTAATGTAAAAAAGGTTAGGAATCCCTGTCCTAGAACAATCTACCTTTGTCAATGTGCATTCCCCATCTGTCACAGTGTTACCTGTAGGAAACGTTAGGACGGGGCTCGCCATTACATACACACATGCCCTGTGAATCCTGCTTGTTGCTTGTGGATGGGAACACACATGTGCTGCCGCCAAGAGCCAGCAATGCAAAACAGTTATCATGGACAATTTCAGGCCTCTAATGGGGTTTCATAAGTTTAGGGGTTCCTAGGGGTCAAAGATAAAACCATCCTATGGGCCATTTTTGACCATACTTCTAAAGGGCCAATTTATCTAAGGAGCAATATTACCAGTGTTGCCATGATAAAATGAGAACGTACCAACAATGAGACCAGAGAACAGGGAGTCAGTATTGCGATTTGTGTCCATTGGGCTGGTCTTCTCTAATAGAAGACACAAGGTCTTTGCCAAGGTTCTATTACATGTATAGACTATATTACTGCAAATAATTCAGTTTTATTATTATTATTATTATTATTGTTTATTTATATAGCCATCATCTTCCGTAGCGCTTTACAAAGTATTCTCTGTTTCTGCAGGATGGCTGTCATTTGAAGGGATGTTGCTATTCTATACCGACTTCATGGGTGAAGTGGTCTTTCAAGGAGATCCTAAGGCCCCGCACAATTCTGAAGAATATTACAAGTACAATACAGGGGTTACAATGGGATGCTGGGGGATGTGTATATACGCCTTCAGTGCTGCCTTTTACTCAGGTATAAACCTGTGTATAATATATATATATATATATATATATATATATATATATATATATTATTTTATTTTATTTTATTTTTTTTACAAACAGTCGTAAGATAATGCTCCACTAGAAAGCTGTGTATTGTGTGTATATATATATATATATATATATATATATATATATATATATATTATTTTATTTTATTTTTTTTACAAACAGTCGTAAGATAATGCTCCACTAGAAAGCTGTGTATTGTGTATATATATATATATATATATATATATATATATATATATATATATATATTTATATATTATTTTATTTTATTTTTTTTACAAACATTCGTAAGATAATGCTCCACTAGAAAGCTGTGTATTGTATATCTTAGGTATGGATAGCAGGAAGTTAATGTTTTCTAATCACCTAACACACTAGGTTAGAAAATAATTCTGGAACAGACCATTGTTGAAAAATGCATAAGAAATATTCTCGATATACACCATGTGACACATCCAATATATATGGTTTACAGGTTGCTTGATAGACATGTGTCGCACACAACTGCCTAGCAGGGGTCACCAGCGTGTATGGGGAATGGGGTCTTCTTGAGCCCCGAGGTGCCCTATGGGTGTTATAGTGTAGAATTGGGGGTTGATAACATTTGCAGTCTCTTGGGGAAGGTAACTTACTTTTTTTGAAGATCCAATCTTCAAAAACCCCTGTTGAGCAGGTCAACTTTTTTAAAAACTGTAGTCGTACATCACTTTTCCAACAGATACATTTCCCTTTCTTGCTAGAAGGATACTAGAGCGCAGTTTGAACCACATTTCTAAGGTGGCTTTTGGCTCCTCCTTAGGCACCTGGGTTAAGATGGCCGGCCTCAGTTTGGCACTCCTTGGTTGGAAGCTCATCTGCTTCTGTGTTCCAGATTTTCTTCTAGTCCAGCTTCAAAAATCACAATTAGAAACCTGGTTCTAGCTAGTTCCTCAACTTTAATATTTTCTGGCCACTCACAGTTCAACTATTGACTTAATTATGTTTCCAAACGAATGCATTCTATGCAAACTACACTAACTGCAGCATACATACCTCCCAAGTGTCTGTGCTTTGGAGAGGCTGTCCCTCTTTTGATTCCATGTCACCCAGTCCCTTGTTGTTCCCATTTGTCCCTCTTTGAGGTGTAACGTGCAGATCTGCATCACTAAATGATTCATTTGCCTATTTAGAGGGTTTCTATTGTTTTAACTATTACATCCTATCTCCTATCCATCAATCAATGAAAATTAATGGGGGGAGTGGCCTAATTTAACAAATGTCGCTCTTTGCCACTCTAAAAAGTTGGTAAGTATGAGCATATGGTTTACCTTCCCAAGCTAGTTTTGCCCCTGTTAGCTGCCTTTACTTAATAGGATTCAAATACTGTCATATCAGCTGTCATAAAACATAACCTCAATTGTATAAAATATGTAGAATATAACACCAGCAGTTCTCACCATACAAGAGAAAAGAAGTAGGGGCAGGACACATGTGTAAGCCCTTCAGCCTCAATGCACTTCGGTCCCACTTGTCCTTAAAGTGGACCAAAACCCAGCTCGATCAGCCTGGGAATCTATAAGATTCCCGGGCCAATCGATTCCCTCCTCCCGGGGTATCCAAAATCGGGATGCCCCACTGTGTGAAACCCCCCAGGTCGCCCCGTTCACTTACCTTGCTTCCCAGTCCAATGACGCATGCGTGAGCTGCATCCGCGCTAACCCTCTAGCAGGACGCGTGCCCGCGCCAGGCATTTGTGAATGGCCGGCATGGGCATGCTCCCTGTTAGAGGGAAGCGGGGGATGCGACTGCCAGCGTGCTCGGAGCTGCTGGCCTTAGACGACGACTTAAACATTGTGACGTCAGCGGCTCCGGGCACATTGATTGGACGAGCAGCCGTGCATGCGCCATAGGACTGGAAGGAGGTGAGTTGGCATCGATGATCTGGGGGGTTTCACACAGTGGGGCCAAAACCCAGGATAGTCAAAATCCTGGGTTTTGGTACTCTTTAATAGCATTCAAATACTGTCATAAAACATAACATCAATCGTATAAAATATATAAAAAATAACACCAGTGGTTCTCACCATACAAGATAAAGTAGGGGGAGGACACAGGTGTAGGCCCTCCAGCCTCAATGCGCTTCGGTCTTACTTGCCCTTAATCATGGTACAGTAAGCTTATAAAAATTACTACTTTTATATTCTTACCTGTCCCTAACGGATTCCATACAGCTCCCCTGGGAAGGAGGAGGAGAGATCATTGTGCGGTGGATTGTGGGGCAGAGGATGGACTTTAAGTGCTGCTTACCAGAGCCAAAAAAAATGGGGAGCCAACTGCTACTTCACAAGCGTTTTTAGACCCCTGTTGGGGATGCTGGTTGATTATGGGCTGCAGTGTACATAGTGCCACTATAGGGTATAAGTCTGCTCATCAACCCGATATTTACCCTTCAGAATGCCTCTAGAACAGATCAGTAGATAACATGGCCACTTATAAGGTAACTTTTCTCTTGTGGATTTTGGATGCCTCACGGGGAGGCTGATTTATTAATAGCGACAGTTGAGCGACTGTAGCGGAATTTTCACAGCGCCCGCTAGTAGTCGCTGTGCTTGGCCGTTGTTCGGTTGTTGACAGCGACTCAGTCGGTGTGGCGTAATGTTGAATACAAGGTTACGAGTCGCTATTTGACGATGTATGGGTGCGCATGATAGCGACTGGTCAGAGCGACCGGCTTCCACCATATTCATCAAAAAATCACGCTCCAAAAATTCAAGCGCTGTGAAATGCATGTTTAAACCCCAGAGCGCTGGAGGCGATGTGTTAAAAGTAGTTTTTTAACCCCCAAACCACCATATTTTTGGAAACCAAAAAAAAAAATTATTTTAAATAATTTAGTAATATGAATACATTAATATCAGACCTGTAATATCAATTCTGCACAATTTTTTTTTATTTTTTTTCCCTTAAAAAAATTATCTAAAATGGCAGAAGTGATCACAGAATGCTTCACATTAAAAAAAACAAAAAAACATTAATAACAATGAATTATTAAAAAAAAGATTGTTCCATTGAAATGCATTGGAGAGCGCCAGGTAGCGAGAGGTCATACCTGTCGCTGTTCAAGGTCGGACACTGGCGCTGTGGGCTGAGGCTGAAATAATGATGAATGAGTCGCTATATGGCGCTATCTCAGTCGCTAAGCAGGATTGGCTTGATAAATGTGTGATTGTGGTGGGGAGCCGGCGTTCTCGTGGCGGGGCCCGTCATTACCGGCCGCTCACCAGTCGCTACCTGTCGCTATTCCGTCATAAATAAGGGCCTGTGTCTCCCCTCATGATAAGCCTGACACTGGGCAGCCATTACTTACGCCATTCACGCTCCCTCATATTACTGCTATTCACATAACTGCTGGTGACCATTCGCATTTCCTGGACCAGCAGAGACCGGTCATTGCCCTCCCAACAAACCCAGTCGATTGCTCAACAACTCAGTTATACATAAATCCAAGCTACTTGCCCTTCAGAATGTTGTCCACTTAATAATGCATCTTATTTCTTTGTTCATAGCGATCCTGGAGAAACTAGAAGAACACTTCAGCACCCGCACCCTCTACTTCATTGCCTATCTTACTTTTGGACTGGGCACCGGTCTGGCCACACTGTTCAGCAATGTCTACATTATCCTCTCATTGTGCGTTACTCATGGCATCCTATTCTCCACGCTATGCATCCTGCCCTACTCACTGCTCTGTGATTACTACCAGAATAAGAAGGTAAGTATGTAGGCAAAAAAAGAATGGCCTACCGTACTTTCGCCACATAAGACCCTTATGGACTTGGATTTGGAGGAGAAAAATGTGAAAAAAAATATTCTGATCCAAATGTGTGCTAAAATACCCCCTCCCAATCACCCCATTATAGACAGTGTGTAGAGTTTCCCCAATCACACCATTACAGACCCCACTACAGGAAGTGAGCAGTATTCCACATTAAAGGCAGTGAGGGGCATCCCAATTACGGGCAGTGTGCAGGTATCCCAAATACAGGCAGTGTGCAGGCATCCCAAATGCAGACAGTGTGTGGGCATCCCCAATGCAGGCAGTGTGCGGGCATCCCCAATACAGGCAGTGTGCGGGCATCCCCAATGCAGGCAGTGTGCTGGCATCCCCAATGCAGGCAGTGTGCGGGCATCCCCAATACAGGCAGTGTGCGGGCATCCCCAATGCAGGCAGTGTGCAGGCATCCCCAATACAGTGTGCGGGCATCCCCAATGCAGGCAGTGTGCGGGCATCCCCAATGCAGGCAGTGTGCTGGCATCCCCAATGCAGGCAGTGTGCGGGCATCCCCAATACAGGCAGTGTGCGGGCATCCCCAATGCAGGCAGTGTGCGGGCATCCCCAATACAGTGTGCGGGCATCTCCAATGCAGGCAGTGTGCGGGCATCCCCAATGCAGGCAGTGTGCGGGCATCCCCAATGCAGGCAGTGTGCGGGCATCCCCAATGCAGGCAGTGTGCTGGCATCCCCAATGCAGGCAGTGTGCAGTCATCCCAAATGCAGGCAGTGTGCGGGCATCCCCAATGCAGGCAGTGTGGAGCATACCCCCCCAAAAAGCAAAAAACCATAAGTTTCCCCGTGTTCCTGATGCTGCCTGCCGCCTCCATAGTCGCCACAAGTTCAGAGTGGGCCTGTGACTCATAGGCCACACCCACCTAGAAGCCGGAATCGGCTCGCTCTGATCTTGCGGCAGTTACAGAGGCAGCGGGCGGCGGCGGGGAGCAGCGGAAGTGGCGGTCAGCAGGCGCAAGTTCAGAGCAAGGTGGTTCCGGCTTCTGGATGGGGTTGGCCTATGACCCCTGCTAGCGTCACTGGATGCCGACACGAGTCACAGGCCACGCCCTACCCAGGGGCCGGAAGCTGAGTCAAGGCAATGACTAGCTCCCTGTAGGCAGGGTTGCCACCTTTTCCTTGTTGGGGGTGTGGTCTTGTAGGTACGTGGTCTTTAATCAATGGGGAGATCGGGGGACACAGATGAGGCAGAGGAGGGAGGGAATGAGGAAGAGCACAAGGGGCGGGGCATGGCTGATGTTACAAATGATGTCACAGTGATGGCAGGCCAACAAGAGAGGAGAGGAGGGAGGCGAGGAGGGACTCGGGAGAAGCATCAAATGCACATACAGCATTTTCTGCAATGATGGACTGGCTGGGATGCCACCCCACAGCCCCCGCCTCCCCCTTCAAGTTAATATGACCGATAAAAATGAAAATGCTGGTACAGAGGCAGAAATATCAGCCATGCCGGTGAAATACTGGCCCGGTTGGCAACCCTACCTGTAGGATTCTCTCCTAAATCCAGCCTTAACACTGTAACACTGTTCCCACTCTTCCCTCCACTCACATGCTTCACATGGGCAAGCCATATTTGACATGTGTGAAGGTCCCCTTCTAACTTGCTCAGACAAGTCCTAGACAGTTTTCAAACCTCCCTGGGTTCTCTCTCTCCATTTCCTATCACCCATCTATAAGATTCCAGGGTTGCTTGATTCCCTAGCCTGGGGCATCCATTTTAGCAATGCCCCGCTGTGTGAAACCCTCCAGGTCATCCAGCAGGTCACCTTCTCCCCAGATCCACTGGCACATGGCACAAGCAGCGGCAGCTACCTGCTACACCTTTAGCAGGACTCGCACCCACGCCAGGCATTTGTGAATTGCTGGCGCGGGTACGCTCCCTGTTAGATGGTAGTAGGGATGCGGACGCCGACACGCTTGGGTCCGCTCGGCCTAAACGTGGTCACGTCAGCACAGTCAATCGCGCTGATTGGACCAAAGGCTGCACAAGTGTTGTAGGACCGGAGAAAGGTGAGTTGGAGTGGGCAACCTTGGGAGTTTCACACAGTGGGCAAAGACCAAAACAGGGATAGTCAAAATCCTAGGTCTTGGTCCACTTTAAGGTTGTCAAAGTGCCCCCTGACTGGGAGGCCGATTTATTAATAGCGCCAGGTAGCGACAGATGAGCGTCAGTAGCGTTATTTTCACAGCGCCCGCTAGTATTCGCTGTGCTTGGCCATTGTTCGGCTGTTGACAGCGACTCAGTCGGTGTGCGGTAATGTTGAATACGGGGTTAGGAGTCGCTGTTTGACAGGTTCCACGCTGTATGGGAGCGCATGACAGTGAACGGCCATAGCGAACGGCTCCCAGCATATTCATTAACGAATCACGCTCAAAAAATTCTCGCGCAGTGAAATGCATGTTTAAACCCCAGAGCGCTGGCGGCGATGGGTTAAAAGTAGTTTTTTAACCCCCAAACAACCATATTTTTTGAAAAAAAAAAACATGTTTTTCAAAACATTTTGTAATATGAATACATTAATATCAGACCTGTAATATCAATTCTGCACAATTTTTTTTTTTTTTTTAATTATCTAACATTGCAGAAGTGGTCACAGAATTTTTGACATTTAAAAAAAAAAAAAAAAAAAAAAAAAATTAATAGCAATTAATTATTAATATTTAAAGATTGTTCAATTGAAATGCATTGGAGAGCGCCAGGTAGCGAGAGGTCACACCTGTCGCTGTTCAAGGTCGGACGCTGGCGCTGTTGGGTGAGGCTGAAATAATGATGAATGAGTCGCTATCTGGCGCTCTGTCAGTTGCCAAGCAGGATCGGCTTGATAAATGTGTGATTGCGGAGGGGAGCCGGCGTTCTCGTGGCGGTGAGCGTCATTACCGTTCGCTCACCATTCGCTACCTGGCGCTATCCCTTGTTAAATAAGGGCCTAAGTTTGGGAAAGACTAGTCATGTGTGAACTATAAATGTTAGAGCAAAAAACTAGCCACTTTCTCTTTCTTCTGCCAGTTTGTAGGCTCCAGCGCTGATGGCACCAAGCGAGGCATGGGTGTGGACATCTCTCTCCTCAGCTGTCAGTATTTCCTGGCCCAGATAATCGTCTCCATTGTCATGGGTCCTCTGACGTCATTTGTCGGCAGCGCCAACGGAGTCATGTACTTTTCCAGCCTCATGGCCTTTGTGGGCTGCTTCTACTCCTCATTGTTTGTCATCTATGACATCCCACCGAGTGGAGATCTGGAGGATGAGGAGCAGCCTCTACTGCTGAACATCTGACCCACATACAGAACATTTATAACGTGTTTGAACTGTCTTTTTTTGGTATATTTTTGCTCCAATGTCTGAAAAGGCGACCACGAATCTAGTGACAAAACTGACAAAAAAAAAGTATTATACATGTCACTCTATAAGCTTGTATAAAATATTTATATGATGAGTTTCCGAGTCATTCATATCTTCCAACTTTTTAGGGTGGGAAAGGGGGACAATTGTTAAATTAAGCCACACCCCCTTATTGATTGATAAATAGGAGATTGAATGTAACAGTTACAACAATTGAAACACTTTGAATAGACTAATAAATCATTTATTGATCCAGATCTGCATATTAAACCTCAAAGAGGGACAGAGAGGAACGCGAGACATGGGGACATGGACTCAAAATCAGGGACAGTTGGGAGGTAAGGTCATGACTTGGAGCATTTCCACTGGTGGGTCTTACCCTTCCTCTAGGATGCACAGAACTGACATGTGGGCAAATATATAGGCAGAGACAGTGGTGGGCCGTCACCAGGGCCGGCTCCAGGTTTATGTGGGCCCTTGGGCGTTATGGTCTTAGTGGGCCCCTTTGTGGTGAAGAGTCGCGTCACATCGCCGAGGGTCAACCCAAATCTGGATGCCCCCTAAGGATCATGCTCTTTGGCCCAAAACTCTAGTTTTGGTCTACTTTGAAGTGCACCAAACCCCTTTGAACCTGACCTCGGAGTCTAAACGAATCTAGTTTCTCCAGATTTGGGATGCTCCTGTGTGTGACCCCCCCCCCCCCCCCCTCTTGCTCATTACTTTCCTTGAACTGTTTTGGAGTTCACGGCCAAACCAGGGGGGTCCTTTCACAAACAAGGGCATCCCAAATTGAGATGTCCCTGTAAAGTAGACCAAAACCCAGGGGTGGTATTGCTTGCATAGTGGGTATGCCAGCGATCCCAGGGGGTTTCACACAGTAAGGTATCACAGATTGGGATGCTCCAGGGATAGGAAATCAGCTGGGGTTGGCAACATTAAAGCAGAACAAAACCCAGCACTTCCTCCCCTGGAATCTAAATTGAGATGCCCTGTTGTGTGGAACCCCGCCATTCGAGGAGATGTGGGCACCAGCTGCGGTGGTGCCCTCCCAGTCCACTGCCGGTCACACCCCATAGGCCAGCCCTGTCAGTGGGCCCCCCTGGAGGGTGGGAGCCCCCGGCAGCTGCCCCACCTTGCCGGGAGCTGACCCCGGCCCTGACTGTCACAGCAACTTTCCCAGGGCCGTATTTAGTGCAATAGTGGCCATAGTGATAATAGTGCAATAGTGGCCATTGTGTGCCAATGCACACATGGAATTCCTTCTCCGCATTTTACCCATCCGTGCACTGTGAACAACACAACTCTGTGTACACACCAGTGAATAAACACCATGTGAGTGACTATACACAAGTGAATTACAAACTAAGGGGCAGTGAAGTGCACATGTGCCCGGAGTGGTGGGCTGCCCTAAACTCAGTGCCCGGGGGGTTAGGTGCCTTGCTCAAGGGCACTGCAGTCACGTCCCATGGTTGGGAATTGAACCTGCCACCCTCAGGTCACAGGCCTGTTTAAAGTAGAACAAAAGTTTAACTCGTGTTTGTTCCGTTCCTCCCGCTGTGTGAAACCATCCAGTCTAACTCACCTCTTCCTGATCCAACGACATCCAATAAGAGCCCTTTGCCAATACGTGTCATTTAGCAAATGGCTTTGATAGGCCTCAATGGGGAGCGAGCCGCATCCCCAGCAGCACACGCTCCCATCCCAGCCTATCTGAACGGCTTGTGCACATCCCGAGGGTCATTTGTAGGATTATATAGGCACGGAAAATGGGTCTGATTGGACGAGAGCCTGGGCCTAACCCTAACCAGCCAATCTCTGCTGCTTCCTGGCCACTCAACCAGTGTGCTCCAAGGCTGAGGCTAAATCATTAGGGGAGGACATGGGCTGGAGCTGCCTGGGTAAAGGGGACAAGATGGGAGAGTTAGTAAAGGTAGCAGGCTGCCCCAAAGCAGTGCGGGTATTTGCCTGGGTCTCCCTATGGCCAGTCCGCCCCTGGGCAAGGACAGTGTGGCCCCAAGTTCTGAAATACGTTCAATAATTATGGGATTGTACCAGGTGTAAAAAGTGCTCTTAGGGAGAGTAATGCTAAATATATGATGACGCAAGGTGTGATCTGTGTGTGTATTGCAGTGCGCTTTTTATCCTTAAAGTGGCTGTAAAAAGATAGGGTGCGCTCCTGGAGTCTAAAGGTCTCCAGGGCCTACCACTAACCTAGCCCTGGGGCATCCAAAATCAGGATGCCCCACTGTATGAAACCCCCCGGGGTCACCAGTAAACTGCCATGGTGCGGTCTTTGCTGGCATCCGCATCCCCGGTTTCCCTGTATCTGAGGTGCACTCCTGGGACCAGCCATTCAGATAGGCTGGGAGTGGGAATTCTCCTCAGACTACAGGAAAACTGGGGATGTGGCCAGAAGACTTGCACACCAGGTCACCTCCACCGCTGCTGGCTACACCACTCGCATACCCAACTTTTCAGGGTGTCAAGAGGGACATTTGTTAAATTAGGCCACACCCCCTCATGAGGGATGGATATGAGATAGGATATAACAGTTACAACAATAGAAACACTTTGAATAGGCAAATGAATCATTTATTGATGCAGATCTGCATGTTACACCTCAAAGAGGGACAAATGAGACCAAAGAGGGAGAGGGGGATGTGGACTCAAAAGAGGGACAGTCCCTCCAAATCAAGGACTCGGAACAATGGCTGGTGGGCTGCACTGCTTTGGGGCCAGTTGGGCTGCTGCTTTTAACACCCACATACAATCTTTGCCCCCTTAGTCTCCCTCTCCGCCCCCTGTACCCAGCCCCACTGCACCCACAATACAGGGAACCCCAGCCCCTAATGCTATAGCCCCAGCATCATGGTTGGGGGGGGGTCTCAACAAGGATTTCTTGGGCCAGCCAGGGGCTGGTAAAATCCAGCGTTGATTATTCGCCACTGCTGATTGGTCAGTGTCAGAAGGATCTTCTGCAGCAAGTTTACATTTGAATGTGAACAGAAGCTTAGGTCTCAGTGAGCCTTCTAACCTGAACACCTCTGCTCTAATATTCCCCTGTGATGGGGCGTGTGTACAGCTGAGCTCCAATGAGGTAAGGATATTTTATTTAAAGTTAGGAAACAATAGCACCCTATAGGCTATTAAAGTGGACCAAAACCCGCCACGATCGACCCGGATCGATTCCCTCCCCCCAGGGCATCCAAAAGCGGGATTCCCTGCTGTGTGAGACCCCCCAGGTCACCCCATACACTTACCTTCTTTCCTGGTCCAACGGTGCGTGCGCAAGCCGCAGGCACATTCCAGCTATCCCTTTAGAAGGGCGCATGCCGGCGCCAGGCATTTGTGAATGCATGCTGCCTGTTAGGGGGTAGTGGGGGATGCGGCCGTCAGCGCACTCGAAGCTGCTGGCCTTAGACGAAGCTTAGACAACGTGACGTTCAGCGACCTGGGGGCGGGGCATCCCTGATCGGGGGAAAGGACCGAAAGCCAGGATAGTCTAAGTCTTGGGTTTTGGTCCACTTTAAAGTGGGCCAATCACTTGGTAATTGGTCCCTGCCCGGGGGCATCCTGATATATAAAACCCACCTGATCGCCTGCTGTCGCTCACCTCTCCCCATTCCCATGGCACATGCGCAGGCACTCATCCAATCAGCACTTTATGTGGCGCATACTAATGCTTTTTACCGTGTTCCAAGTTAAAAAGCTGTAAACTTCAATTCACACCTTAAAACACACCCATAGGTAAACTTGCTTCACCAGATCTTTAGCATACTTCCCAAATGCCCCTCATTTGAAGGAACTGTCCCTCTTTTGAGCCCATGTCCTCCATCCCTCCTTGTACTTATTTGTTCCTCTTTGAGGTGTAACATACAGAACTGAATCAGCAAATGACTAATTTGCCTATTCAAAGTGTTTACATTGTCATCTCCTATCCATCCCCCAATGAGCGGGTGTGGATTCATTCAAACATTATCCCTCTTTCCCACCCTGAAAAGTTGGAAGGCTTGTTTTTAGCATGCCCCCGATTTGGGTGTGAATTACCGTCTGCATTTTAGTGAGCTTTTTAATTAAACAAACACACAAAAAAGTGCAATAAAAAAAGTTTGTTTTAACTTTCCCCCCCAAAAAATGACCCGTCCATGCAACCTGGACGAGCTTGTGACAGCGCAGTTGAGCGCGCTGATTGAACTGGGGGCGTGCATGCGCCATAGGTCCGGGAAAAGATGAGTTGGAGGGGTTTCAACCAGCAGGGCATCCCGCATCCGGCTTCCCTGTGGGTAAGATCAAAATCCTAGGTTTTGGTCCCTGAAGCAGAACCATATAACAGGTGAAATATACATTTAAACCACTAGATGGCGCCATTTAACAAGAGTTAAAGAGGGAATACAATGCGGAAACCTGCACAAGTATGTTTTAGCAGCAAGCGGGTGTTGGACACTAAACCTACAGCTGCAACTGGACCAGAAGCATCATGTGATTGTGTCATAAGATGTTAGGGGTCATGCTAAATATTTGGTGAAGCCAGTGTGACTCGCAGTGTGCATTGCGGTGTGCATTGCGGTGTGCATTGTGGTGTGCATTGCATCCCGGGGAGTTTTCTAGTGATAATACACAAAAAAGTGCAAAAAAAAAGTCTTTGTCCTACATTTCCCCCCCCCCCCCCCCCCCCCAAAAAAAAGCATCTGTACATGTGATGGCTAAGGCTTGGGTGAACCCCCCACAAAGTTTGGGTTCAGCGAGTTTAGACGAACTTTGAATAAATGTCCAGGTTCGGGGGGTGGCTGAGGCAGAAGCGCGCTTCTGTGACTTACCTCTGCCCAATCATCTTCTGTCAGCAGTCGTGGTGGCAGCAGCATTTTAATCTGGCCCCAGCCAGGGCTACAAAAAGATGGCCACCAGCTCCCATACGTAAGAAAACTCCTAGAACAGGGGCACTCAACCACTTCTTGTAAAGGTCCATTCATCTATGATTAAGGGTGCCTAGCCCGAAACGCGTTAGAGGTTGCTAGGATTGTCTGGATGTTTTTACCGCTGTTTCTCATTTTGGATACTTTTAATCGGATGGCAATAAAAGCTATGTTTTAGGAGTGCGGACCCCCCCTTTTTTTGGTTCTAAAGGTCCATTTAAAGGCATCCGGTGAGAGATGAAGGTCCGAGTGGAGGACCGAGTGGAGCTATCTGGGGGAGGGGCTGCATATTCCCCAGCAAAACTTAAAAAAAGGCTGCTGGCCCCTCCACCTCAAAAATCCTATTGGGCCAGCGAAAAAAACAGGAGCTCTGGCCCACAGCATACAGCTTGAACCCCCTCCTTGCATTCTGTGCAGGACTGTCAGGGCAGGGGTCCGGAAATCTGGCATTAGGACCCCGGTCTGCCAGTTGAGTATCTCTGTCCTAGAAGGAGTGACCTCACTCACCTCACTCATGAGAGCCAGCGGCCATCTTGTTGTAGCCCCGGCTGGGGCCAGATTCCAATGACAGAAGAGGATCCTGGCAGAGGTAAGTCACAGCAGCTTCCTGCAATCGTAGGTGAAGCTGGTTGATGGGCTGATGGGCCGGATGCCAAACTCAGACACAGACTTCTGGTTGAAGCCCGTGTTTGGGATTGGGAAGCCAGGCTTTGCGGTTTGGTTTCACCCTTTTCTAGTGATGGCAAATTTTTTTACAGTTTAGGTACATTCATTTTCCAGTGATGTAAAGATATATTTTTAACGTTCTGAAATAACAGCGTCTTATGGGCTATGCTAAAGATGTCACCATTTTATTCTGCATAGCCCATAGGGTTCTGTTGTTTCCAAACTTAAAAACAAATCTCCTTACCTCATTGAAACCTGTAAAATTGCCCCATGACAGGTACAGGTCATTTTGGGGCAAAAAGGGTAGAATAATTTTTTTCACTTTTTTGTGTCTAAACACTAAAAGCTCACAGAGATACATGCATCTTTCAATCAGAGGCGGGCTGGCCATAGGGAGACCTGGGAAAATGCCCGGTGGGCCGCTGCTGCTGTTAACACCTACATTCAATCTCAGCCCCTTTAGCCTCCCTCTCAGCCCCCTGTACCCATAAGCCAAGGAACCCCCAGCCCCCAATGCTATAGTCCCAGACGCATGGTTGGGGGGATCAGTAGGGATGTCTCAGGCCCAGGGCTGATTTTTGACCCCAGTCTGCAATCCACACCGCAGGTCACACTGGCTTCACCAAATATTCAGCACGACCCTCAGTGTTGGAAACAGTCAGGTGTTAGAGGCAGGGGCATAGCTAGGAGCTGGGGGGCACTTGCCCCGGGTGCAGCAGGTCAGGGGGGGCAAAGGAGGGCCTGAGAACAGGTGGGGAGCCCCAGGTGCCAGAAAGCCTAGCTACTCCTCTGATTGAAGGGGACCTACACTCTCCTTCTGCAATGAGAGGAAGGTGGGGAGAGAGGTGAAGAGGGGAAGCCTGTCCAGCAGAACCCGGCTCTGCCACCTTTCCCTACAAAGAATACCAGCCTGGGTGGGGGGGGGGGGGGCGTGGTCATGTGGGGCATGGCCATGTGGGTGTGGTCTTCTATCAATGCAGAGGTTGGAGCACACAGGTGAGGGAGGGCACGGAGGCGGGGCATGGCTGACATCACAGCTGACATCATGGCAGGGCTGGGGAGAGGGAAAAGGAGGGAGGAGCATCATATGCACATACAGCACGTTCCCCCAGGACTCTGCAATGACGGACTGGCCGGGGTGTCACACCTGGTGCCCCGCTGGTACAAATAAAATACCGGTACTGTCCCGGCGTGTGAAATTCTGGCTGTGCCAGTGAGATATCGGTCAAGTGCCAACCCTAGCTCTGCTTGGGGGGGGTTGGTCTACTGAAAGCAGAGGCATAATCACATTCCAAAGTTTCTTTGTAATCTACATTACATGTCATTACCATGTAATGTAATACCAACACTGACATTTATTATTATGCCACAGATGTAACTATTGGTTATATACACTGAGGAAGCGCTAAGCCGCGAAACGCGTCTGTATAAAGCCAATAAAGGAATCATTCCTTGCTACATAACTACACTTGCTACAAACTGTTTTTACCGTACCCAAGGGATACCGACCTTGCTACAAAACGCTACTTGCTACAAACTGAATGTATAAGGACTCAATAAAATTTCACAGATCTCTGTGAGAACTATTTTTACTTTAATGTAATCTCTTGACTCTTGTATGATATGTATTGAAATACTGTATATCGTTTACTACATTCACAATAAGGAGGACTGGGACACTCCTAGGGTCCAACAAAGCCCCCCATTTCTCTAGATTTCCCTCCAAGAGACCAGGGAAACCTCCCCCCTTTTCTAATAGTTAGGGGAGTAGGACCCCACTACTTACCAAATACACCACAAACACCAGAACCCCTGGGGCCCCAATACTGGTCCCCCCCCCCCCCCCCCCCAATACTACGAAGCTGTATCAAACCGAAGAGGTGAAGGGTTTACTTTTCCTGGTATTACATCTTACTGGTTTCCCAACTCCTGACAAGTCACATGGCCACAGTGGTAGGGGGCAGATGCTCCAGATGCAGATTTAACCCCTTGCACCCTTCACACACACACACACACACACACACACACACACACACAAGCTCTGCATCCTTCTGTGGCTCTTGTTGGGTGGGTATTAAAACCCCAGACAAATGGACTTTTTTTACTATAGCAGTAATGGCAGAGCGCCCTGCAGGTGTTCGCCCTAGGCACAGGCCTAGGTTTGCCTACAAGGAAATATATCCCTGGCCTTATCTAGAGTTCCATTCTGAGCATCAGTTCATAGAAAACACACCCTGGTTTTGAAATGAGAGGAGCCACCAGACCATAAAGGGAATGAAGACTCTTAGATAAGAAGAAAAAAACATTATGGGAAATTATTTAGTATCAAGAGGAGACGTCTCTTGGGAGGGAAGGGGGGTGTGATTAACTAACCATACTAAAATATGGGGAAAAGCTACTTCATGTAAAATCCCTCTAAAAAAAACAAGGGTCACTGCCTCCATCTGAAGAAAAAAAAGGTTCAAAAGGGCCCTTCTTTACCATGAGAACTGTGATTATGACTTCCATTCCATATTTGCAGAATATATATATAATTCATATATATATATATAATTAAATAAAAGAGGAACAACACCCAGGAATTACACTCTTTTTCCTCTCGGGGTGGGGGGTATCCTGATTTAGGATGCCCTACTGTGTGTATCCCCCCGGTTTACCGTAAAAACTCACCTTCCTGGCATTCCCACGGTGCAGGCGTGGCTGAAACCAAAAACTGATTGGGCTATGCTAGCGGCTAAGCAACCCGAAGGAGGCTGAGTGCACCCCCAGACGCATTCCCGCTCAGGTTTTAGCTATGGACATACCCACGCTGCCTATTCAGAAAGGCCTGGCGGGGGCATGCACCTGATGGTCCTTGGTTACACTTGAAGGCCAAGTGTCTGATTTCTACTGTATTATGTTACTATGTAAATGAAAGCTCCTGTTGTCCTATTGTAGGTAATATCCAGCAACTATTTATGCAAACTATTTAACGTCTCCTTAAAAAATTTGATTTCTTACATACTTGGCCGAATTTTTTAGGGTATGAATCCAGGCCACACTGAAGCAGAAGATGGAGAGGCTGTGGCCTAATTTTGCCATTAGGGGGAGTACAAACTGAGATTAAGGCCCTTATTTATGAAGGAATAGCGACAGGTAGCGACTGGTGAGCGGCCGGTAATGACGGGCCCCGCCACGAGAACGCCAGCTCCCCACCACAATCACACATTTATCAAGCCGATCCTGCTTAGCGACTGAGATAGCGCCATATAGCGACTCATTCATCACTATTTCAGCCTCAGCCCACAGCGCCAGCGTCCGACCTTGAACAGCGACAGGTATGACCTCTCGCTACCTGGCGCTCTCCAATGCATTTCAATGGAACAATCTTTAAATATTAATAATTAATTGTTATTAATGTTTTTTTTTTGTTTTTTTTTTTAATGTGAAAAATTCTGTGACCACGTCTGCCATTTTAGATAATTTTTTTAAGGGAAAAAAAAAATTGTGCAGAATTGATATTACAGGTCTGATATTAATGTATTCATATTACTAAATTATTTAAAAAACTTGTTTTTTTTTGGTTTCCAAAAATATGTTGGTTTGGGGGTTAAAAAATGACTTTTAACCCATCGCTGCCAGCGCTCTGGGGTTTAAACATGCATTTCACAGCGCAAGAATTTTTGAGTGTGATTTTTTAATGAATATGGTGGGAGCCGGTCGCTATGGCCATTCGCTATCATGCGCTCCCATACAGCGCGAAACCTGTCAAATAGCGACTCATCACCCAATATTCAACATTACTGCAAACCGAGTGAGTCGCTATCAACAGAACAACGGCCAAGCACAGCGACTACTAGCGGGCGCTCTGAAAATGCCGCTACAGTCGCTCAACTGTCGCTACCTGCCGCTATTAATGAATCGGCCTCTAAATTACAGAAATTACAGAAAGGAAAGTTTAAAGGGGTTTATTAGGACGAAGGATTCTTTTACAGAGAATAAGCCCAGCTATGGCCCTCGTCATACTTTCAGAGTCATCCATTGTAAATGTCCTATGAAACAGTTACGGGATTATTCAGCAGCCCACTCAGCAATGGACTATTTGCGCCCACTCCACATAACACACTGTTTATTGTTTCGTCAATGGCAGAGAAACACGCGGGTAGAGCAGCGAGCTGCTGTGATTATCCTAATGAATACAGTAGGGGAATGCACTGTGTTACATGGCAGGAGAAAGGTTAGCCTCTATATATCTCTGTGTGCTGAAATATGTCATGTAAGTATATAGTGATGTGCACATCAGGGCCGGCTCCGGGTTCATGCGGGCCCCTGGGCGCTAGAATATCAGCAGGCCCCTTGCGGTGTGGCAAGAAAGAAAGAAAGTAAGAAAGAAAGAAAGAAAGAAAAAAGAAAAGAAACAATAAATAAAAGGATTGACATAAATAATAGAAGGGAAGAAAAAAGAAAGAAAGGAAAAACAGCTGAAAGAAAGAAAAAAAAGAAGTGGGCCCTCCCAAGCTGCTCTGATGTATGTAAGCCTGTGTGGAAAACCAAGAGACAGAAAGAGAGAGAATGGGAGAGAAAAAAAGAGATGGAAGGAAAAAAAAAAAAAGAATAGAAGGACTGACAGAAAAGAACAAAGAGAAGGAATGACAAAAAGAATAGAAGTAATGACAGAAAAAAAACTAATAGAAAGAAAGAAGAAAGAAAGAAAAGGAATGCCAGAACAAATGGATGAAAGAAAGAAACAAAGAAAAAAATGTAATGACAAAAAAAAAAAGAATAAAAGTAGTGACAGAAAAAAATAATAGAAGGAAGAAACAAAGTAAGGAAAGGAATGGCAGAACGAACAGATCAAATAAAGAAACAAAAAGGATAGATGGAAAAAAAAAACTAGAAAAACTAGAAGGAACGAATCAAAGAAAATAAGGACTGGCAGAAATAATACAATTGACGAAGGAAGGAAAGAAAGAAAGAAAGAAAGAAAGAAAGAAAGAGAAGGAATGACAAAAAGAATAGAAGTAATGACAGAAAAAACTAATAGAAGGAAAAAACAAAGTAAGAAAAGGAATGACAGAATGAACAGATCAAATAAAGAAATAAAAGGATAGATGGAAAAAAACCTAGAAAAACTAGAAGGAAAGAATCAAAGAAAATAGGGACTGGCAGAAACAATAAAATTGAAGAAGGAAGGAAAGAAAGAAAGAAAAGGAATGCCAGAACAAATGGATGAAAGAAAGAAACAAAGAAAAAAATGTAATGACAAAAAAAAAAGAATAAAAGTAGTGACAGAAAAAAATAATAGAAGGAAAAAACAAAGTAAGAAAAGGAATGACAGAATGAACAGATCAAATAAAGAAATAAAAGGATAGATGGAAAAAAACCTAGAAATACTAGAAGGAATAAATCAAAGAAAATAAGGACTGACAGAAATAATAAAACGGAAGGAAGGAAGGAAGGAAGGAAGGAAGGAAGGAAAGAAAGAAAGAAAGAAAGAAAGAAAGAAAGAAAGAAAGAAAGATGAAAAGAAACAATGAATAGAAGGACTGACATAAATAATAGAAGGGAAGAAGAAAGAAAGTCAGTAAAAACAGCTGAAAGAAAGAAAAAAAGAAAAGAATAGAAGAAGGGTAACAAGGAATAGAAGGGCTGTGGCCAATCTGTCCTTAGTTCTGGATATTCCTGCATAGGGGCTGCCCAGGGTAGAGGGAAGGAGGCGGCCCTCCCAAGCTGCTCTCATGTATGTAAGTCTGTGTGGAAAAGCAATAGAGCAGCATTTGCTGGAGGCAATGGCGTCTCCCCCTGGTGCGGCGCTTCCTGGGGTCCTTCAGTCCCTTCCTCTAACAAGGACCCTGAGAAGGTGGCAGCAGCAGGAGGACTATAATAGAGGCGGGGGACCAGCAGCGATGTACTGGGAGGTGGTGCTGTGTGCGGCCCTTTTACTGCACCAAAGAGAGGACGCAATCCATGCGCTTTACCTGCGATGCCCATAGACTTCTATGGAAGTGTAATTGCGCTGCGCGCATTATTTGTAACGCCTTGGAGCATTTCTAGTTCAATGCAACACAAACAGGAAGGTGTGAAAAGGGCCTTAGCTTTAGTTTTGTATCCCTTTGCTTTTCAATCATCTCGCAACATTTTGGCCTTAAGGCGGACCTTCACTCTGAATAAGAGCCTATCTTATATGTTTCCCCCACCCTGTACATACAGATTGCTCACATTAATCCGGACCTTCACCCTGAATAAGAGTCTATCTTATATGTTTCCCACACCCTGTACATACAGATTGCCCACATTAATCCGGACCTTCACCCTGAATAAGAGTCTATCTTATATGTTTCTCACACCCTGTACATACAGATTGCTCACATTAATCCGGACCCTCACCCTGAATAAGAGCATATCTTATATGTTTCCCCCACCCTGTACATACAGATTGCCCACATTAATCCGGACCTTCACCCTGAATAAGAGTCTATCTTATATGTTTCCCCCACCCTGTACATACAGATTGCCCACATTAATCCGGACCTTCACCCTGAATAAAAGCCTATCTTATATGTTTCCCCCACCCTGTACATACAGATTGCTCACATTAATCCAGACCCTCACCCTGAATAAGAGCCTATCTTATATGTTTCCCACACCCTGTACATACAGATTGCCCACATTAATCCGGACCTTCACCCTGAATAAGAGTCTATCTTATATGTTTCCCACACCCTGTACATACAGATTGCTCACATTAAAAATCATCCTACCTGCATCTACTGCATGTTATGAGCCTTTAAACATTCAAGATGGCGGCTCATGGAACATCAGGCAGCTTGCAAACAGGAAGTGTCTTCTGACTGTGCCGCTCTGCATTTTGGGATTGCTGACCTTTTCCTGACCCCAGCTCTGCTCTGTCTGAGCAAAGCACAGCTATAACCCACCCCCCTGTACTTTATCCCACTCTCCTGTGTGATGCTTCTGAGTCAAGATGGCGGCACCCGGATCCTAAAGTCCTGAACAGAGTTGCAGGCCAGTGGGGGAAAGAATAATAAGTAAGTGACTAAAAACTTAAAATATATTAATTTTAGATGCTGGGGAATCGTTTTTTAAGGGTTTGGGCTTTTTAACAAATCAAGGTGAAGGTCCGGCTTAATTCAGCAAAAAGTGATTTCATTATTGCTAGTTTTTGGAGAACAAAGTGCACTTTTTTTTCTTCCACAGTTTTACTACTCAATGCCATTCAGCAATGCAATTCAGTGTTACATGTGTTGTGCAGTTTTGCTACTTCAAATCCAATAATTGCAATCAATACAATGTACATGTTAATAAATACAATGTACATAAATCAATGTCAATAAAATAAAATAATAAAATAAATAATAATAATAATAATAATAATAATAATAATAATAAATACAAATAAAATAATAATAAAAATAATAATAATAAAATAAAATAAAATAAATAAAAGTCAATGTACATAAATAAATGTACATGTTAATAAATACAATGTACATGTTATGCCATTACTTTATGACACGTCTTTTAGATTCATACATTTGTTTCACCTGCAATGGACATTCCCAGCTTTTTCATTGTTTAAAAGGGACTAAAATCCAGGATTTTCACTATCTTGGGTTTTAGTTCTCGCCCCTGGAGGCATCTACATCTCTATTTGGGATGCCCCGCTGTGTGAACCCCCCAGTTTGCCCCAAAAACTCACTATTCCCCGGTTGAACAAAGCAGCCCTTGTCCAATCAGCGTCATATGCCGTTCATAATAATGATCAGCATAATAATGATCAGCATAGGACATGTTTAAAGTGAACCACAACCCAGGATTTTGACTATCCTGGTTTTTGGTCCTTGCCCCTGGGGCACCTCAGTTAAGGGTTCCCTCTCTGTGTGAACCCCCCCAGGTCGCTGAAACAAACTCACCTCTTCCCAGTCCTACGGTGCATGCGTGGCTGCTTGTCCAATCAGCGCGCTCAGATCCAATGACATCACTTCGTGCTGACGGCCGCATCCCCCGCTACCCTCTAACAGGTAGCGTGCCCTTCACAAATGCCTGAGGGGTGGCAGCCGCTGAGACCAATTTATAACTAACCTGGGAGGTGCACGTTAGCGGGGCAATTAGGATACACACGTCTTAAAGGAGCCACAGCACTCAACTCTGTTAGCTTGCAGGCAAATATATAATCTGTCTCTAAATCTGGTTAAAAACAGAGGTTTTGGTCCTCACACATCTGCAAAAGTATGATGAAGCTGCACCACAAGCGCCAAAGTGCCTCTGTGGGGTGCAGTCCTAACTCTAATCTCTGAGAGACCATTTGGGACATACAATGCAATAGATAAATTGGGAGCAGGCTTACCTGAGGTTGCCCTATAACCTTGAGTGCAGCCCATGGGGTGGAAGGGTCGAAGAGCTCGTAGTACAGCCTAGACCTCTCCAGATTTAGATATTATAGGTTTGTCTGCGAGCTAACAGGGTTGAGTGCTGTGGCTCCTTTGAGACTTGTGCTTCACAAATGCTTGGTGCGGGCACACATCCTGCTAGAGGGATAGCGGAGATGCGCCGTTGGACCGGAAAAGAAGGTAAATGTATGGGCGACCTGGGGGGTTTCACACAGCGGGGCATTCCGATTTTGGATGCCCCGGAGGTACAAAATCGATCGACCCGGGAATCTTATTAATTGCCATGGGTTTTGGTCCACTAAACAAAGAGCAAGGTAGGAGGGAACGAGAGCATCCCCGGTTTCCCTGTGCACTCCTTACGTAAAGGGGTGCCAGGGAAGCTGCCACAGCTAGCGAGCATGGTGTGGGAAAATGTGGGTAATAGGGGCAAACCTCTGGGGAGCTCACACAACAGGGCATCCCCAATCAGGATGCCCCAAGGTTACTTGATTTAATAAACTTCAGGGGGGCACAAAGGGTGGTTGGTCCACGTTAAACGAAAAACTGTCTCGGGTCTCCCTTACTGAGACTAGCAGCTTGGGGCACCAGGCATAGGGTCAGGGATACCCATGGCTTGGTATGGCATTATGCTATACCTGCCCCTATGTCTCTTGGCATGGTTCCAGTGTTCTTTCAGGGGTCCTCTTTGTTGGCAACCTTGGAAGAACCCAGAGTCCATGGCTCCAATAGGCAACAGGTTCTTCCACAACCTCAATGGCCAGCAGGGTATGCGGCTATCAGACATGGGACTGCACTCCCCTGTTAAAGAAATGGCAGAGACTTGTGCCTTTTTGACTCTGTATGAAGCCCAGAAGCCCACAGAGAAGCTTGTGACGCCTACAAGCAACACAATGGTGGTAGGAGACTTCAATCAACAGCCCAGACAAGATGGCGGGGAAAGAGCCAGGCTCCCAACTGAAGGCAACTGGCTAATCATCCACATGATCCTGGCTAATCATCTACATCAGTGGTCCCCAACCCCCGGGCCGCGGACCGCTACGGTCTGTGGCTCAAATGGTACCGGGCCCTGAGGCGGGATCCCCCCCATGTCCCGCGGTCCCGCCGCTTTAAGAGATGTCCCGGCTGCCCCCGCTGTGGAGTAGTGTGCCCGGGGCCAGGGTAATAACGCGCTGTGCGGCGGCATCAGCAGAACTGGAGGAGGAGCTTTGTAGAGGATGATGGAGGAGTGGGCGGGGCACAATTGCGCTCTGCCGAAAACAGGGAAGATAAGGTAAAAATAAAAAAGCTTCAGAGCTCCCACCAGCTTTATGTTTAATCATCTCTGGCTGGCCGGGAGCTTAGTGACCTCTACCTGCCCCCCCCTCCCATGACTGTCAGTTCCACAAGACTGCACAGGAGAGGGGGCTTGCCCAGTGAGGCCCTTCTCTCTATTTCTCACCTTTTTTTCTCTCCTTTTCTTTCTTTACTCTTCTTCCCAACCTCCTAACTTTCTCCTTTTTTTCTCTTACTTTCTTTTTTTCTGTTCCCCACCCTATGTTCCCTCTCTTTTTTTCTTCCTCCATTTTCTCCTTGCCCCGCCCCCAGCCAGCCCCGCCCCCAGTGCCCCACCGGGCCGCGGTAAAATGACCAAATCCTGAACCGGTCCACAGTGAAAAAAAGGTTGGGGACCACTGATCTACATGATCCAAAACTAAAATACAGGCATCTGAAAAATAGACACAAGAGAAATGAAGAGAAGAGGAGAAGCACATGAGACATCCTGGAGGCCGGGGTGTGGAGAGGTTATTAGAGGAGAAGGAAGGAGGTGCCTGATCAGTGTAGGCTCAGCATCGGATGCATCTAGAGATGGATGACATGTAGGAAATGCGTGGAGTAGATTCTATTGCATGGAAAATGTGCCCCTTTATCACCGGGGTATCCCCGATCGGGAATGCCCCACTGTGTGAAACCCCCCAGGTCTTGGTCCTGCAGTGAATGCGTGAACTCTCGTCCAATCAGCACTTTTGGATCTGCTCCGATTCCTTAGTCTGGGAGGCTGATTTATTAATAGCGACATGTAGCGACAGTTGAGCGACTGTAGCGGTATTTTCACAGCGCCCGCTAGTAGTCGCTGTGCTTGGCCGTTGTTCGGTTGTTGATAGCGACTCAGTCGGTTTGCCGTTATGTTGAATATTGGGTGAGGAGTCGCTATTTGACAGGTTCCGCGATGCATGGGTGCGCATGATAGCGACTGGTCAGAGCAACCGGCTCCCACCATATTCATTAACAAATCACGCTCAAAAAATTCTCGCGCTGTAAAATGCATGTTTAAACCCCAGAGCGCTGGCGGCGATGGGTTAAAAGTAGTTTTTTAACCCCCAAACAACCATATTTTTGGAAATCAAAAAAAAAAAAATTTAAAAAAAATTTAGTAATATGAATACAAAAATATAAGACCTGTAATATCAATTCTGCACATTTTTTTTTTTTTTTTTTCTTTTTACTTAAAAAAATGATCTAACATGGCAGAAGTGGTCACAGAATTTTTCACATAAAAAAAAAAAAAAAATTAATAACAATTAATTATGAATATTGAAAGATTGTTCCATTGAAATGCATTGGAGAGCGCCAGGTAGCGAGAGGTCATACCTGTCGCTGTTCAAGGTCGGACGCTGGCGCTGTGGGCTGAGGCTGGAATAATGATGAATGAGTGGCTATATGGCGCTATCTCAGTCGCTAAGCAGGATTGGCTTGATAAAAGTGTGATTGTGGTGGGGAGCCGGCGTTCTCGTGGCGGGGCCCGTCATTACCGGCCGCTCACCAGTCGCTACCTGTCGCTATTCCTTCATAAATAAGGGCCTAAGTCTTCGTCTAAGGGAGCGGACCCGAGCGTGCTCTATGGCCGCATCCCCTGCTACTCTCTGGCCTGCGCCGGCCATTCGCAAGAGCCGCCAATGCTCGGTCATGTGCCGTTGGACCAGGGGAGAAGGTGAGTTGAGGGGGGGAGCTGGGGGGTATCACACAGCAGGGTATTCCAATTCTGGATGCCCTGGGGGGAGGGAATCAAGCAGCCCTGGAATCTTATAGATTTTAGGGCCGTTGGGCTGTGCGTTTTGGTCCACTTTAGAGTGTGTAAAGTGTAAATATCTTATAGATTCCCGGGCCGATCAATTCCCTCCTCCTGGGGCACCCTGATCGGGGTGCCCCACTGTGAAACCCCCGAGGTCGCCCATAAACTCACCTTCTTTTCCGGTCCAACGGCGCATGTGCGAGCTGCATCCCCTTTATCCCTCTAGCAAGGCGCGTGCCTGCGCCAGGCATTTGTGAATGTCGCTCCCTGTTAGACGGTTGTGGGGGATGCGACTTCCAGCGCACTCGGATCCGCTCACGTTAGATGAAGGCTTAGATGAGCTGATGTAAGCGGATCTGCTGATTGGACGAGGACAGGGAAGAGGTGAGGTGTCACCGAGCTGGGGACACAGCGGGGCACCTCCGGGGGGATAGTCAAAATCCTGGGTTTTGGGCCACTTTAAGGACAAGTGTAAGCAAAAATAAATCCCCTCAACTTAACGCATTTCCAAGAAAATGTCATTTTGTTTCTTAAACTTTTGCCCTTATTCATCAAGCGATAGCGCCAGGTAGTGTCTGACGAGCGCCAGGTAGCGGCAGCTAACGGCGACTACCGACTCAAGTACGCCCGGCGGCGGTCACAATGACGCATTTATCAAGCAAAATGAGGCTAGCGCCGGCGAGAGCGACGGCTAGCGCGGCATTCATCATGAAGCCGCCTGGACCGAATAGCGCTGCTGCAAATTCCCTCACAGCGCCAGGTATGAGCTGTCGCTCCCTGGCGATGTCCAATGCATTTCAATGGAGCAATCTATAATTATTCATAATTAATTGGTATTAATTTTTTTTTAAATTTTTTTAATGTCAAAAAATCGGAGAACACTTCTGCAATGTTAGGATTTATTTTTAAGTAAAAAAAAAAAAATATATGTGCAGAATTGATCTAACAGGTCTGAGATTAATGTATTCATATTACAAAATGATTCTAAAAACATGTATAATGTTACATTCAAAAAATATGGTTGTTTAGGGGTTAAAAACTAGTTAATACACATCGCCGCCAGCGCTCTGGGGTTTAAACAAGGAATGGACAGCGACAGCACATTCGGAGCGTGATTTGTTGATGAATATGAAGCTAGCCGTTCGCTCTGGCCATTCGTTGTCAGGCGCTCACATACAACGCTGGACCTGTGAAACAGCGACCCCCCAGCCCGTATTCAACATTACCGCACACCGACTGAGTCCCTGTCATCAAGCTAATGCCGGCCAAGCACAGCGAATACTGGCTGGCGCTGAAAAAATCACGCTACAGTCGCTCATCTGTCGCTACCTGGCGCTATTGATGAATCGGCCTCCCCGTTTTTACAGATAATCTCAGTAAGTGCTCCCCCTAGTGGCTGTAACAAGGCCACAATACATATATTGAAAGGTGTCGAGAATCAACCATGCTGCTACACTGGTGACCATCTGCCACTTCCAGGGATGACGGCCCATGTACGGCTCACACAGAAATTATTACTCAGCAATTGTAGGGGTTTCACACAATGTGGTATTCCAAACTGGCATGCCCCAGGGATGGGGAAATTGGCCTCCCTGGAGGCAATCCCACCAGCCACCCGCCTGGAACCGGAAAGGCTTATTCATTACTAACGCTAGGTAGCGACAGATGAGCGAATGTAGAGCAGGATTTCAGAGCTAGTAATCGCTGTGCTCAGCCATGAATCATTGTTTCAGAGCGCCTTATTTGCTGGCCGGCATTGATGAAAATGATGTGTGAGCCGCTATACTACGCTGTATGTGAGCGAACCGTAACGCCAGCCCAGTGCGACTGACTCACACCACCTTCATCAAAAAAACAGCCGCAAACATCTCCGGCGCTCAAAATCAGGTAACTGTAGCGCCAGATGCTGTGTGATTAAAGGCAGTTTTTGCACATGTATCCAGTAGCAACAAAGTGAAAACATATGGAATTACATTGTTATAACATTGTAACATGAACACTTTAATACCATGTAAAAAAAAACAAAGTTTTTCCTGTATAGCACCACCTGATTATCAATTGATAAGGGGATGTGTGCCAAATCAGTAACCCAAGTTGCTACCACAACACACATATACAATTTCTATAGTTCCAGCCCACTATAGACACGATTACTTGAGAGGCACCACTCCAACCCACAACAAATTAATCAATGATGCCAACTGATCCAAATAATCATATTTAATTAATCAATTCATCTACAAAGAGTATAAAAAACATATAACGAATTCATACAACATCAAAACATACATTTAAAAACACATATGTGTACACAACATATCTACACTATAGCACCAGCAGGAGCAAGCCCCATGTTGTCCCATATACCCAAAAAGATCCCTATATTAAAAAACTATTACCTAATGTGAAGTGCCAATACCTAAAGTGACCAGTGCAAAATATAATCTATTATACAAATCAATTAACATTCACCTCTATAAGTGCAGCAAAACCTCCTGCTGGGCCGATCGGTTCACCCACGCGTTCCGTAGCGCTATGCTACTTTCTCAAGGTGCTACACTTTAATACCAGACATGTAAGGACAACTCTGCATAAAAATATTATTAATTCAAAAGGTTTTCAAAAATGTCATTTTCTTGCCCAGAATATGTTAGAAGGTTTGTTGTTTTTTTTTTAGGGAAAAAAAAAAATTGGGATCAGGAATCAGGGATTTAAGGATCGTCCATAGAAATGTATGGGAGAGCGCCAGGTAGCGACAAGTAATACGTGGTTCTCTACAAGGCTGAACGCCGGCGCTGTACGCTGAGGCTGGGATAATGATGAATGGGACGCTACATGGCGTTGTTCTAGTCGCTCACCAGATTCGGCTTCATAAATGTGTAATTGCTGCCGTGTCCGGCGTTCATCTGCCGCTACCTGCCGCTGTACCTGGCGCTAGAGCTTCATGAATAAGGCCCTAATAAGCCCTGGGAATTTTCCCCATCCTGATTCGCTGAATACCCCCCCAGGGCTCCCATAAAAACTAACCTTTCCCTGCTCCAATGGTGCATGTGCCGACTCTTGTCCAATCAGAGCCGTATGCCCCATTCAGATAGGCTGCGGCAGGAGTGAGTGTGAGGATGCAGGGGATACAGGGGATGCGGCAGCGCACAATCCCCATTGATTTCAATCAGAGCCCTTTGCCAAAAGGGTCCGCTTTAACCCTCAAGCTCCCAAAACCTGTCAGATTGAACATATACAGTATATTGCTGGAATCCCATGACTTTCTGCTTTACATTATATGGTTAAAAGCGCTAAATCTATTTTTTACTCAGCGCGGCAAGATGCTGCAGTCGCTCGGTCCTTACACACAATGACACCACACCAGGAGAGTCTATATATAGAACATGTAAAGAAATAGAAATGTATAGAAGCTATTGGTGATTTCTAAGGCCTCCATCGGGTAATGTGACATACAAGAAACTCAGAGGCTGATTCAATACTAATGCCAGGTATCGGCAGATGAGCGTCTGTATAGCGGTGCTTAGAGCGATCACTAGTAGACACTGTAAGCGGGTGTCGGGTGCTGTAACAGAGCGCCTCAGTCGCTGTAGTAACCTGTCTGGCATTGATGAATGTGGGGGCTCGAATACCAGTACAGCGCTGCAACGAGCGAGAGGTAGTGCCAGCTCAGTGCGACCGACTCTGGGTGCTCCACACCACACTTATCAAAAAAGGACACTGTCAGGAAACCGGGGCGTCACGTGGTCCCACTACTAACCAGAGACCGCCGCACACGCCCACCGGGTTCCCCAAAACCTTGTCCGACCCTCTTATTATTAGGGTAACCAGGCAAACCGCCTTTGGACACACAAATTCCGGGTTTAAGGCAAGAAGACAGCTCAATTAAATATACGTTTTAATGGCTATAAGCACGCTAGGCAGAGTTTACAAGCATTTAACTATAAAGAAGTACGGAGTATTACAGATTAAATAACTATGCGGTTCTGAGATGGGTTACAACAGCTATGCAATACACAGAGACAATAACAAGCAAAGTTTACCTCAAGCATGCAGCGTGGTGTGGAGCTCTTACAAGGGGGTGTGTCAAGAGCTTATGGTTATGGTGATGGACACCCCTGAATATGCCGGCCGCATAACCCCCTTCCGATGAGTGACACCAGCCTGGTTTTTGACCATCCAATTTATGCTGCCAGGCTATCCATCTCCCCTCCCCATCGTGGGAGGGGATGTTACCTCCCATTTTTTAGAGGGGGATTTTGCCCTAAAACCCTTTTTGGAGCTATAACTTGGAGCAGGGGGGTCACACTGTCTTGTGAGCGGTACCAACCTATCGGCCAGGCGCACCTGAACGCGTTAAGTCCAGGGACCGGGTCTTAATTCAGTCCAGAACCTTAGTTCCCCGTTTACCGGTCTCTGTCTTGTTTCTAGGCCTGTTTTTTACTATGCTCCGGTGCGGCTTTGGGAGCCGGTTCTGGTTCTGTGACCAGTTTGGCCGTAGGACGCATGGCGTCCGCGTTAGGGCCCATAGACTATCGGTGCCGTGCGTCTGCCCTGTTACATGTAGTTCCGACACAATCCCAGCAGGGGATTCCCTGAACCACAGCCACAATGGCAGCGTCACAGTGGGTGGCCTGTGATCTTTGCTCGTCACAGCTGTGTCCTAAATTACACCTCCCTGTATCTTGTTAATATACCTGAGCCTTTTGTGATCAGGGCTGGCAGGGGTTGAATAAAACAGGGGGGGTAGAATACACACATGGGGGGACTTTGTGCATTTGTCTCCTGAACTTTAGGTTTGAAATAATAATAATAATAACAGGGAGGAGGGGGGGGGGGGGAGGAAGTTTAAGACAGAAGGAATTTAAGAAAAATTCAAGAAAAATTAAATTCCTTCACAGACACACACAGCTTCGGCGCTCTGACACTGTGTTATTAAAGTCCGTTCTTGAACACATATCCACCAGTAATAAAGTGAAAACACATGGAATGACATTGTTTGAACACTGTGACATTAACACTTTAGCACCAGACCTGTAATGACAATTCTGCATAAAAATATAAAAATTCCAAAAAGTTTCTAAAAATGTTTGTTCGCAGCCAGGAGACGTCACACAATGATTGGAGCAAAAAAATAAATAAAAATAAAAAATGTCAAGCGCTGTTTAAACACAAGCAATTGAACGCGCGTTGAAATGTATGGGAGAGCGACAGTGAGCGAAAGGTAATACCTGGCGCTCTGGAAGCTAGAGCGCTGGGGCTATACACTGAGCCGCCTGTAGTTATACGTTACGCTACATGGCGCTGTTAGAGTTACTCACCAGATTCGCTTTCATAAATGTGGTTTCGCATACAGTGCCCGGCGTTCACCAGACGCTACCTGGCGCTATCCCTTCATGAATAACCCCCTCATTGTTCATAGTATTCTGCTCTCATTTTCTATGTGGAGTATGTGTTATATACACAGGATAGATCACAGGTAGAGGTGACTGGGTAAAATAACGCACATTCCCCCGGGGGCAGGATACACCCAAATGCTATTTGTTTTTACAACAGAGCTCAGAACAGATACTAAAATAACATGAAAAGTATGTGATTGGCGTCTAGACAGCTTTCAGCGTGACTGCGACACTTCCTATTGGAGGAGATTGGGCTGTCGGAAATGTGTGCGGCTCTTTCTTGTCCCGGAGCTGCAGCTTCACTAGAAAAAGGTGAGTATCTATGAAGTTAAAGTGATAGAAACGGCAAAGCCAATCGTTACACCATTGTGCCAGGCTATGTTTGGCATTGTCCTAATCTGTTTTCCATTTTTAAATTGAAGCAGAAATGGGTGAGATATTGGGGTTTACAGTTAGGATTTCTCTTCTGAAGCATGTAGGTGTGGCCATTGGAGCTGTAATGCAGCGTAATCAGGCCCAGATTATGAGAGGGGCGCAAGGGGCGCGTGCCCGGGGCCTCCACCACTTGTCCTGCAAAGGGGGCCTCCACCAACACTTGAGTTATGGTCTGGTCCAGGAGGCTTTTCAGTCTTTGGGTTGATGGGCTGCGGGGCTGGCAACAAAGCTATTTCTTTGTTTTTGCAAACCTTCAGCCAAAGCCACCACAGGGCAGGATGGAGAGTCTAGAGCAGCAAAGCCGCCGTCAGCAATGCTACAGTGATGGGTGCAGAGCTGTCACTGCACATAAGCCACCAAGCACAGCCGCTGGCAGCTCAATGCAGGGAACCAGCCGGGCGACTACACTACCCCCCACCCAGAATGGCAAAGCAGGAGTTCCCGAGCAGCACGCACCCGCACAAGGGACTCAATCAGATGTTCCAGTAAGTAGGCGGGTGCCAGACAACCACCAATCAGTTACTTGGCTGGACTATTACTTTAAAGTGGACCAACACCCGATGCTGATCTATAAGATTCCCGGGCCGATCAGCATCGGGCCTGCGGGGCACTCCAATCGGGGGTGCCCCGCTGTGTGAAACCCCCCAGAAAGCCCCAAAATCCCTACCTGCTCCACGATCCAACGGTGCATGCGCGAGCCGCCGCCGCCGCTTGGGCATCCCTCTAGCAGGGCGCACACCCACGCCGGCCGTTTGTGAATGGCCGGCGTGGGCACACTCCCTGTAAGAGTGACGCGTGGGAGGTGGCGGCGGGCGCGCTCGCTTGTCCGTCGGCGGGGATTGGCTGCAGAGGTCACGTGGGAGCGGGGACAGGTGAGTTTTTGGGGCTTTCTGGGGGGTTTCACACAGTGGGGCTCCCCCGATCGGGGTGCCCCACCGAAGTGGACCAAAACCCATGATAGTCAAAATCCTGGGTGTTGGTCCACTTTAAAGGGAAAAAAATACTGTATCTGCAAGCTCCGCCAGAATTTGTGCCCAGGGGCCTCCACCACATTTAATCCGGCCCTGAGCATAATAATCAGAATAATGGGCAGTGTCTCATCACCCTGCCTGTGATTTTATCAGCGCTTGAATGGCTATAAGAGTGCCATCCAAGTCATGGATAGAGAGGGGGAGTGGTTTGGACTATCTCCTCGAGCTAGTGTTGGTGGTCCACATCAGCAGGGTGCGACTGGAGGTGCAGATGAGGAAGTACATTTCCCCATTCATGGAGCTGAGCTTAGCGGAAGCACAGTGCTGCAGGAATGCTTGGCAAGGGAAGCTGATGTTTATACTTTTTAACCTTTTGCATGAAAAAAAATGTAACAGGTTGGTTGGTCCCACAGATAGCTAATCAAAACAAGCTCGATGCAGATGGGGGGCTTCCAGAATGCTGGAGTCCTCACCTTGCACATAACCCCCCAAAACTCCCGTAATCCTTACCTTCACTATGAGCCAGGGCCGGGAATGGAGGAATGGAGTCCCGTGATTGGCCGGTGGGTGGTCACGGGGGCAATGCGTTCCGATGGCTGAAACTGAGGATGTGACCATGGCCCATGTGACTCATTCCCCATTCTGGATGCCCCCTGCCCCAAGCTTGTTTTGATTAGCTGTCAGCGAGACCTACACCCATTAAAGGAAAAACGGTTGTTGGTCCGGTTTAAAGTGGACCCGAAACCCAAGATTTTGACTTTCCTGGGTTTTGGTCATTGCCCCCGGGCACCCCAAAACCCAGCCGAAGAAAACTCACCTCTTCCTGGTCCTACGTTGCATGCGCAGCCGCTCGTCCAATCAGAGCGCTCGGATGTGCTCACATTAGCGCATCTAAACTTTCGTCTAAGGTGAGTGGCTCCAAGCACTTTGATGGCCGCATTACCCTCGCCGGCCACTCACAAATGCCTGGCGCAGGCACGCACCCTGCTGGAAGGATAGCGGCGATGCAGCTCGCACATGTGGCGTTGGACAGGAAACAAGGTAAGTGTAAGGGTGACCTGAGGGGTTTCACCTGGAGCAGGAGCATGCTTCAGCCAAGAGATGCTGAGGATTCGGACGCCATTAAAAAAAGGTGAGTTTTGTGGCGATATGGGGGTTTTCATAAAGCGGGGCATCCCAATTCGGAATGTGAAACTGTGTGAAACCCCCTGGTCCCATGGCTCATGCGTGTGTTCTCGGCCAATCAGAGCTGTATGCTGTGCATAGTAATTATCAGTAATACAGCGCTGTTCAGACCATTTGGCAATCTGGAGCAGGAGCGACCCTGGTAACCTGCCGCTGGGTGTGAGACGCAATGCGGCTGGGTGTGAGACGCAATGCGGCTGGGTGTGAGACGCAATGCGGCTGGGTGTGAGACGCAATGCCGCTGGGTGTGAGACGCAATGCCGCTGGGTGTGAGGCGCAATGCCGCTGGGTGTGAGACGCAATGCCGCTGGGTGTGAGAAGCAATCCCGCTGGGTGTGAGACGCAATGCCGCTGGGTGTGAGACGCAATGTCGCTGGGTGTGAGACGCAATGTCGCTGGGTGTGAGACGCAATGTCGCTGGGTGTGAGACGCAATGCCGCTGGGTGTGAGACGCAATGTCGCTGGGTGTGAGACGCAATGTCGCTGGGTGTGAGACGCAATCCCGCTGGGTGTGAGATGCAATGTTGCTGGGTGTGAGACGCAAGGCCGCTGGGTGTGAGACGCAAGGCCGCTGGGTGTGAGACGCAATGTCGCTCGGTGTGAGGCGCAATGTCGCTGGGTGTGAGATGCAATGTCGCTGGGTGTGAGAAGCAATCCCGCTGGGTGTGAGAAGCAATCCTGCTGGGTGTGAGGCGCAATGTCGCTGGGTGTGAGGCGCAATCCCGCTGGGTGTGAGACGCAATGCCACTGGGTGTGAGAAGCAATCCCGCTGGGTGTGAGACGCAATGCCGCTGGGTGTGAGGCGCAATGTCGCTGGGTGTGAGAAGCAATCCCGCTGGGTGTGAGACGCAATGCCGCTGGGTGTGAGGCGCAATGTCGCTGGGTGTGAGACGCAATGTCGCTGGGTGTGAGACACAATCCCGCTGGGTGTGAGAAGCAATCCCGCTGGGTGTGAGACGCAATGTCGCTGGGTGTGAGACGCAATGACGCTGGGTGTGAGACGCAATTTCGCTGGGTGTGAGACGCAATGCCGCTGGGTGTGAGACGCAATGCCGCTGAGTGTGAGACGCAATCCCGCTGGGTGTGAGACGCAATGTCGCTGGGTGTGAGACGCAATGTCGCTGGGTGTGAGACGCAATTTCGCTGGGTGTGAGACGCAATGCCGCTGAGTGTGAGACGCAATGCCGCTTGGTGTGAGACGCAATGCCGCTGGGTGTGAGACGCAATGCCGCTGGGTGTGAGACGCAATCCCGCTGGGTGTGAGACGCAATCCCGCTGGGTGTGAGACGCAATGCCGCTGGGTGTGAGACGCAATGCCGCTGGGTGTGAGACGCAATGCCGCTGGGTGTGAGACGCAATGTCGCTCGGTGTGAGGCGCAATGTCGCTGGGTGTGAGACGCAATGTCGCTCGGTGTGAGGCGCAATGTCGCTGGGTGTGAGATGCAATGTCGCTGGGTGTGAGACGCAATGCCGCTGGGTGTGAGACGCAATGCCGCTGGGTGTGAGACGCAATGTCGCTGGGTGTGAGATGCAATGTTGCTGGGTGTGAGAAGCAATCCCGCTGGGTGTGAGGCGCAATGTCGCTGGGTGTGAGAAGCAATCCCGCTGGGTGTGAGACGCAATGCCGCTGGGTGTGAGGCGCAATGTCGCTGGGTGTGAGACGCAATGTCGCTGGGTGTGAGACGCAATCCCGCTGGGTGTGAGAAGCAATCCCGCTGGGTGTGAGACGCAATGTCGCTGGGTGTGAGACGCAATGACGCTGGGTGTGAGACGCAATTTCGCTGGGTGTGAGACGCAATGCCGCTGGGTGTGAGACGCAATGTCGCTGGGTGTGAGACGCAATGTCGCTGGGTGTGAGACGCAATTTCGCTGGGTGTGAGACGCAATGCCGCTGAGTGTGAGACGCAATCCCGCTGGGTGTGAGACGCAATGTCGCTGGGTGTGAGACGCAATGTCGCTGGGTGTGAGACGCAATTTCGCTGGGTGTGAGACGCAATGCCGCTGAGTGTGAGACGCAATGCCGCTTGGTGTGAGACGCAATGCCGCTGGGTGTGAGACGCAATGCCGCTGGGTGTGAGACGCAATCCCGCTGGGTGTGAGACGCAATCCCGCTGGGTGTGAGACGCAATGCCGCTGGGTGTGAGACGCAATGCCGCTGGGTGTGAGACGCAATGCCGCTGGGTGTGAGACGCAATGTCGCTCGGTGTGAGGCGCAATGTCGCTGGGTGTGAGACGCAATGTCGCTCGGTGTGAGGCGCAATGTCGCTGGGTGTGAGATGCAATGTCGCTGGGTGTGAGACGCAATGCCGCTGGGTGTGAGACGCAATGCCGCTGGGTGTGAGACGCAATGTCGCTGGGTGTGAGATGCAATGTTGCTGGGTGTGAGAAGCAATCCCGCTGGGTGTGAGGCGCAATGTCGCTGGGTGTGAGAAGCAATCCCGCTGGGTGTGAGACGCAATGCCGCTGGGTGTGAGGCGCAATGTCGCTGGGTGTGAGACGCAATGTCGCTGGGTGTGAGACGCAATCCCGCTGGGTGTGAGAAGCAATCCCGCTGGGTGTGAGACGCAATGTCGCTGGGTGTGAGACGCAATGACGCTGGGTGTGAGACGCAATTTCGCTGGGTGTGAGACGCAATGTCGCTGGGTGTGAGACGCAATCCCGCTGGGTGTGAGACGCAATCCCGCTGGGTGTGAGACGCAATGCCGCTGGGTGTGAGACGCAATGCCGCTGGGTGTGAGACGCAATTTCGCTGGGTGTGAGACGCAATGCCGCTGGGTGTGAGACGCAATGTCGCTGGGTGTGAGACGCAATGCCGCTGGGTGTGAGACGCAATCCCGCTGGGTGTGAGACGCAATCCCGCTGGGTGTGAGACGCAATGCCGCTGGGTGTGAGACGCAATGCCGCTGGGTGTGAGACGCAATGCCGCTGGGTGTGAGACGTAATTTCGCTGGGTGTGAGACGCAATGCCGCTGGGTGTGAGACGCAATGCCGCTGGGTGTGAGGCGCAATGCCGCTGGGTGTGAGGCGCAATGCCGCTGGGTGTGAGGCGCAATCCCGCTGGGTGTGAGACGTAATGTCGCTGGGTGTGAAACGTAATTTCGCTGGGTGTGAGACGCAATGCCGCTGGGTGTGAGACGCAATGCCGCTGGGTGTGAGGCGCAATCCCGCAGGGTGTGAGACGTAATGTCGCTGGGTGTGAGACGTAATGCCGCTGGGTGTGAGGCGCAATCCCACTGGGTGTGAGAGGCAATGCCGCTGGGTGTGAGACGCAATTCCGCTGGGTGTGAGACGTAATGTCGCTGGGTGTGAGACGTAATGCCGCTGGGTGTGAGGCACAATCCCGCTGGGTGTGAGACGTAATATCGCTGGGTGTGAGGCGCAATGTCGCTGGGTGTGAGACGCAATGTCGCTGGGTGTGAGAAGCAATCCCGCTGGGTGTGAGACGCAATGTCGCTGGGTGTGAGACGCAATGTCGCTGGGTGTGAGACGCAATGTCGCTGGGTGTGAGACGCAATGTCGCTGGGTGTGAGACGCAATGCCGCTGGGTGTGAGACGCAATGCCGCTGGGTGTGAGACGCAATGCCGCTGGGTGTGAGACGCAATGTCGCTGGGTGTGAGACGCAATGTCGCTGGGTGTGAGGCGCAATCCCGCTGGGTGTGAGGCGCAATCCCGCTGGGTGTGAGACGCAATGTCGCTGGGTGTGAGACGCAATGTCGCTGGGTGTGAGACGCAATGTCGCTGGGTGTGAGACGCAATGCCGCTGGGTGTGAGACGCAATGCCGCTGGGTGTGAGACGCAATGCCGCTGGGTGTGAGACGCAATGCCGCTGGGTGTGAGACGCAATGCCGCTGGGTGTGAGACGCAATGCCGCTGGGTGTGAGACGCAATGCCGCTGGGTGTGAGACGCAATGTCGCTGGGTGTGAGACGCAATGTCGCTGGGTGTGAGACGCAATGCCGCTGGGTGTGAGACGCAATCCCGCTGGGTGTGAGACGCAATCCCGCTGGGTGTGAGACGCAATGCCGCTGGGTCTGAGACGCAATGCCGCTGGGTGTGAGACGCAATGCCGCTGGGTGTGAGATGCAATGCCGCTGGGTGTGAGACGCAATGCCGCTGGGTGTGAGGCGCAATGTCGCTGGGTGTGAGGCGCAATGTCGCTGGGTGTGAGACGCAATGTCGCTTGGTGTGAGACGCAATTCCGCTGGGTGTGAGACGCAATGCCGCTGGGTGTGAGACGCAATGTCGCTGGGTGTGAGGCGCAATCCCGCTGGGTGTGAGGCGCAATCCCGCTGGGTGTGAGACGTAATGTCGCTGGGTGTGAGACGTAATGTCGCTGGGTGTGAGACGTAATGTCGCTGGGTGTGAGACGCAATGCCGCTGGGTGTGAGGCGCAATGTCGCTGGGTGTGAGGCGCAATCCCGCTGGGTGTGAGACGTAATGTCGCTAGGTGTGAGACGTAATGCCGCTGGGTGTGAGACGTAATCTCGCTGGGTGTGAGACGCAATGTCGCTGGGTGTGAGACGTAATCCCGCTGGGTGTGAGACGTAATGTCGCTGGGTGTGAGGCGCAATCCCGCTGGGTGTGAGGCGCAATCCCGCTGGGTGTGAGACGCAATGTCGCTGTGTGTGGGAGCGCGCCTCAACATCAGGAACACCAGTGATGTGGCTGCAGCCTGCAAACTCAGCGTAAGAAAGCCAGACATGGAACTGATTGCTTGGCTGATGGGGGGGGGGGGTCACACAGCTGGACTTCCCCAATAGTAATGCCCCAGGGGGGCTTATTTACCGGCCCTGGAGTTTTTATTTACTATTGATGGTGGTTGGCCCATTGTAAATGATAAATATAATGCAGGGCATTGAATTGCATTGCAGTAGGACACTTGCATTCTGGTGTGGTCAGAGCCAAAGCTGAAATTGTTATCACCATCTTCGATCTCCTCTTATCAGATACAGTAGATAAGAGCTTAACGCGCGGCTACCAATTAATTCTGCTCTTGAATGGCTAATGTCATTTAAAAACTCAAATAATGTTGTACATTTATTTTCAAAGAAAATCTACTTTCAAAAGAACATTTACAAAAGATCTCCAATCAGTCCTCTTATCATTGGTCTTAGTGGTTTGCATATAAAGAAGGTGGCGCAGTAGTGATTACTTTGATGGCTGAGACCTTGCTCTGATCCCATTATCACCTGGACGGAGATAGGAAAGGTGGGGACACTATGTGGGCAGCATAACATCAATACCACTAGCAATGGATAATATATTCTTGACACTTGAACAGCTGCCATTATGCACATCATCTGCACCCCTTGCAGCCTATTCCCTATATTGGTCACACTATACTATTAATTGGATTTATTTTATACCCCAGATTGTATGCTACTGCAATGTCCCAGTACAGCATTTGCAATACTGTTCTATATGTGTTATATATATATATATATATATATATATATATATATATATATATATATATATATATATCCTGTTCCTGTATAATAACCTTTTATATCCTGTTTTCATGTAATAACATGTTTCCAATGTGAATTTAGGTAGTTTGCACTCAAAGAGTTAATGTATTCACATTGTGCAGTTCCATAAACTTCATAACTCCCTATTGCTGTAACTAACTTGCTAGGGAAGGGTCATGTGACAAGTGGTGAGCCTATCAGGACTGCTGAGCACCTAAGCCTGCCCTCTCCTCCATTTTCTAGTCAGTATAGCTGTGATCTCTGAAGGAAGAAGGTCTGTGCTCGTGCTGCTGGCTTGTCTCATGTGGCTAGTGTGGAGAAAGGGGCCAGACTAATGCTTACCAAGTCTGCTGATAAATCTACAGCATCATCTTTCATATTCCAGGTCACAGAGCCTGTCTTCAATTAAGCTCTAATCTCCAAGGTCGCAGAACCCATCTTCAATCTTGCAAGTAAGCTATTCAGGCTAAATAGCACTATAAGTCTCAGCAAGTCCTCTAGTCTCCCACACCATAGGATCGCTCCTGAGCTCCCGATCTGTACTGTCACTGTACCAGCTAGACTGCCAGTGAAAGTTGCGTTGATCCTAATCTGGCCTCTGTCTGTTATTGCTACCCAACACCTAGCAAGGGATCTCCTGGGACCTCCGGTTGGTAGGGTAACTGGTGCCACCAAACCCTCCTGGTGCCACGACACAGGCCCCTCATACCATCTGGGGCTACGGACTTTAACATCTGTCCGGAACCTAGGCTTCGGCCTGCCACCACAAAAGCCGGTGAAACACAGCTGCCTCCCAGCTTCCCTAACCTGGTCACCACACTACTCCCACCTAAGAATTCGGGAATCAAGCTTCTAAGAGAAAACAGGATGAATAGCACCAGTTCTCCTTCTCTCTTTCCTTAGGACATCTAACACTTACCAAATATACTCAAAGTGATGAGTGCAAGTGAAGGCGCTGAAGAAGCCGGTTACCAGTGGGCGAAACTAGTACGCCAGTACTCACGTTAGTGCTCAATAATGTATAATACTACATCAGAAATATATAATCATGTTGTAATTTATAAGAAAGGGAATAAATTCCACAATGACTCCAAGCTCAAATTAATTTAACACTTTAAAATGGACCAACACCCAGGATTTTCACTATCCTGGGTGTTGGTCCACTCCAGCAGTGCACCCTGATTGGGGGTGCCCCGCTGTGTGAAACCCCCCAGAAAGCCCCCCAAAACTCACCTCACTGCCGACAGACAAGCGACGGACAAGCTGAGGCCGCTGGAGGTCCCTCTTACAGGGAGCGCGCCCGCGCCAGCCATTCACAAACGGCCGGCGCGGGTGCGCGCCCTGCTAGAGGGACGCACGAGAGGTGGCGGCGGTGCCAATGGAACGGGGAGAAGGTAAGGTTTGTGGGCGTCCGGGGGGGTTTCACACAGCGATTTCGGATGCCCCGCGGGGAGGGAGCTGATCGGCCCGGATCAGCGGTGGGTGTTGGTCCACTTTAAACAGTATTAGAATGTTCCTTAAAGGAGTAGTATCGCGAAATTTGCATTAAAAAAGATATATAATTAAATAGCTACACAATAGCTTCTAACATGTGTATAAATAATCTGGCGATAGAAAAAGAAAAAATATATGCCTTTCTTTTAAATTGTATAATGACAATGGCTCAGTCCATTTGCTGAATAGGATCTGCTGGGTTGTATTTAGTGAGCTGCTTCATTTAGCCCACTGGTCTCGCAACACTTTACCTCAGAGGCTGACACTGTAATCAGTGGTAACGGCTGTGTGTGTGTGAGGTGCTGCTTTTGTTATGAGACCAGGTGACTCAAATGTGTAAAATCTATACAAAATAAACTAAACTGACTGAAAATAACTGAAATTCTTCTTTGAATAACTGTGCAGGAAAATCTAAAGGTATTAAAGTGGAATAAAACCCTGAGTGGCCGACCCTGAAGTCTATAAGACCCGGCCATTGACCTTCCCCCTTGGGCATTCTAAATCAGGATGCCCCACTGTGTGAAACGACCCCTGGATAACCACAGATCCCCCCATTTTTCTGGCACGCTCACGCAGATGGTCATTTAGACAGGCCGGGCGGCCAGGTTACTGCTCAGGCTCCCCATCTGCGTGCAAACAGAGCTGATTGGATGAGAGCCCGCGCATGCGCTGTGGGACAGGGAAAGGTACATTTTTACAGGCGAACTTGGGGATTTCACATATCAGGGCATCCCTAGTCAGGATGCCCCTAGGGGCACAAAACAAAACTCCAGATAGTGAAAATCCTGGGTTGGGCTTTACTCAAAACACACAAAGCTGAAAGAAAGATCATATGGAAAAATGTGTTGAGAAAAGAGAGAAAATGGTAAACTGAAAGATTCTGCAGCAGAGCCAACATGAAGGGAAAACTGTCAAAATCAGCTAAATGACTTCTAGAGCTTTTCTCTCTGTTTTAGATATATGAGTTCTGGCCAGGCAATGTTGCAATGTTGTTATCTTATGCTGGACGGCTGCCAGCACTGAACAGCTGATACTTCTGATACATTGTTTCACCCCTCTCCTCAGCGTGGAACAGGCCACAGTGTCGGACCCGACACTCATCAGACATAAACATGAGCTATTAGTCTCCAGCTGCACAACACAGACATCATTTTTTTCTAAATTTGTAATTCTTACTCCAACACTTACCTACATTCAAAGTACCATTTAAATATAAGTCACCAAGAAAAATTCGCGATACTGCTCCTTTAATGCCTTTCCCAGCGCTGGGGTGTTTCAGACCGTATTGGCGTATATGTTGTAATTTATATGTAAGAGTGTTCTATGTTGTGATGATGGTTTTGTGCTTATATGAATTTATGTGGTAAAAAGTTGATGGAATTGTATAGAACTGTATATATCACATGACATTTTTTGCTCTTTTTTTAAAGAAATATCTTTAATAAAAAAATAATATTTTAATAATAATTTAGTATGTAATACATTTAATAGCGGGGTCGAATCCATGAGGCTGGCAATCTTTTTTTTTTTTGTATGTGGGTTGCCTATACCCAACAAATCTTGTTTTCCTGTGCTTGCTCTGACATCCCAGGTAATTGTGATAGGAGAAGAGAGAGGTGTGAACAAGACATATAACCCTTAAAACTCAATTATATCATTTGATATTTGGGAGTGGCTTTGTGTAATCACACACAGAGGCTGATTCATTACTAACGCCAGGTATCGGCAGATGAGCGTCTGTATGGCGGCGCCACTAGTAGACGCTCATGTGCGAGTATCAGACGCTGTAATAGAGCGCCTCGGTCACTGTAGTAACCTGGCCGGCAGTGATGAATGTGATTTATGTTGGGCGCTGTAACACCAGTACAGTGCTGCAGGGAGCGAAAGGTAGCGCCAGCTCAGTGCGGCAGACTCTCGGCGCTCCACACCATACTCAAAAAAGGACACACACACAGCGTCGGCGCTCTGGATCTGGTCGCTGTAGCATAGAGCGCCAGACACTGTGTAATCAAAGTCTGTTTTGAAACACATATCCACCAGTAACAAAGCGAAAACACATGGAATTACATTGTTTGAACACTGTGACATCAACACTTTAGTGTCAGACCTGTAATGACAATTCTGCATAAAAAACAAAAAAACTAAAAGGTTTCCAAAAATGACTTTTTCTAGGCCAGGAGAGGTCACACAATTATTTGAGAGAATTTTTTATTTTTTATTTTTAAAAACCCTGTTTAAACAGAAGAAAAGGAACATCCATTGAAATGTATGGGAGAGCGACAGGTAGCGACAGGTAATATCTGGAGCTCTGGAAGCTAGAGCGCCGGCGGTATACGCTGAGCCACCTGTAATGATGAATCGGACGCTACATGGCGCTGTTAGAGTCGCTCACCAGATTCGCTTTCATAAATGTGGTTTTGTGTACAGCGCCCGGCGTTCACCAGAAGCTGCCTGCCGCTACGAGGCGCTACCTGCCGCTATCCCTTTATGAATAAACCCCATAGTCCACCATTGAAGGGAGAAACCGTGCCTCCTTAGGGAAAAGAGACATCAGTTTTGTCCTTTACCTGCTCCCAGTGGCGTATTGGGGCCAACACAAAAAATCAGCCCTGGATTTTACCAGCCCATGGCCGACCCCGGGATATTTCTGCTGAGGCCTCCCGAATATGATGCCAGGGCTATAGCATTGGGGGCTGGGGTTCCTTGGCTTGTGGGTACAGTGGGTACAGGGGGCTGAGATGGAGACTAATGAGGCAGGGATCACATGTGGGTGTTGAAAGCAGCAGCCCAACTGAACCCAAAGCACTGCGGCCCACCAGGCATTGTCCCGGGCCTCCCTATAGCCAGTCCTCCCCTGTCCCCGGGATATATATAAATGACTTAACACTGCAGGACTGCAGCCTCTAGACATGTGACCCTGCCCCATACGCTCCATTCTTCTTTGTGACGCAGAGCTTGCACTCTACACGTTGCACCAGAATGAAGATTCGAGCCCCTGAGCAGCCAGAGCCAGGCCCCATCTTTACCAGACTGACGGCAGATTAACTATTATCCTGCCGCCACCTTTTAGTTACTGATCCTCCTCAATGTTGTCATCACCATCCTGCATAACAAACTCCTTATCTCAGTCTAATAAAAAGATTACGATCGCCGTGGTTACGCACTGCAGAGCATTTATAACGTCCAATAAAAGAGATGGTTATATGGTCGCCGCAGCCCTGCACTAGGCGCCCAATGCTCCGCCACTGGCGCAAGCAGTCTGCTGTCCTCTGCAAGCTGACGTTCTGATTGGCTCAATCTCTACTCATGGGATTTGTTGTGCCACCCTTTATACATGTATCTCGTTTTGTGTAGTGGGTGCAGGGTCAAGCCTATAAACTATTTTGCTGTTTCTGAGGTTTAGGCCTCCCTCAGTGTTTTTCAAAAGCCTATGACCAAGACCTCACTGTTTCTAATTCCAAAACTTCACTGTTAAAGTGGACCAACACCCAGGATTTTGACTATCCTGGGTGTTGGTCCACTTAGGTGGGGCACCCCGATCGCCGCAAAAACTCACCTCTCCCCGCTCCCACGTGACCTCGTCCGGCCAATGACAGCGCTCAGAGCCGCTCTGGTATGCGCGTCCAAAGCCGCTTGGACGCGCATACCAGAGCGCTGTCATTGGCTGCGTCTCTCGCTTCCCTCTAACAGGGAGCGCGCCTGTGCCGGCCATTCACAAAACGGCCGGCGCTGGAGCGCGCCCTGCTAGAGGCAAGCGAGAGACGCGGCCGCGTCTCGCGCATGCGCCGTTGGATCGCCGGTAAGGTAAGGATTGTGGGCCTCCTGGGGGGTTCCTCCCCGCGGGAAGGGATCTGATCGATTTCGGATGCCCCGCGGGGAGGGATCTGATCGGTCCGGGAATCTTATAGATTCCCGGGCCGATCCCCCCCTGGGTGTTGGTCCACTTTAATGATTCAATTGCATTTATTTATTAACTTGATTTACAAATAAATATTTTACATACATTTAAAAACAATTCATAATTGCTTGCATATACGTGCAAACATATTACATTCATATAAATTCATCAGGATTGTACCTCCAACATGCCTATGTTTATCAATTGTAGCAGCTATTGGGTAGTCAGTATTCCCATATTCTCTGGTTTTCACCAAGCTATTCCGAGTTCCCTCCCCTGGGCAGACATGTTTCGCCTGTTATCTTTGGCTTCCTCAGTGCCCCTTATTCGGTGGGAAATACAATTCAGCTGCACGTTAGAGGATTATTATTAAAAACATGTATCATTTCATATCTTATGCAGTTTTTATATGTATTTTTATATATACCTTAGAAGGGAAGTTCATCAATTCAATTTCAGGTATGTCATACATTTATCATGGCAGTTTCCCTTAGAGATCCGGTTCAGGGCAACCCTGGAAACAATAGGGTCCTTAAGTGTCTAGGCATGTATACTTTTCAAATTTGATAGTTAATATGGTTTATTTTAGGTAATATAGACATTCCTTACTTGTTACGCCTGGTTTACCCTCTCCGTATTCCACCCAGGGCAATAGTAGCTCCTGGTGTTCTATTTCTCAGTCACCCGCCGCTCTATAGAGATAAATAGAGACTATGTATAATTCTAGTCTGTCCCAGTATGTTATTACCTTCATGGCAGGAAAGCTCCTATCCCTTATAATAAATACGGTACTGTACCTTTAAGCGCGCGATGTGTCGCTGCGCTGCAGTTATGGCGTCCAGCCTGTTATGCCCTCGCTTTGTTATGTCCGCCTCCCCGGGCTCTCCCCGCGTCCTTATTGCTCGTCTGTCTAGGGGTAAGTAGCGGCGCCACTCGGGCGGCATTTTATGTGCGCTCCAGGGCCGGGAGTTCTGATTGGCTGTTGACACCCAATGCCAGTTTGTAAGTGACATGGCCAAATGTATTTGGACAGGCAAACCCTCTCACCCACTGTTTTATTAAACTGTACCAACAGCCTGGCACAGTTGGAAAAGAAAGTTAGCGGCCATTTTGGAGCTTCCTCTCCCAGCATCTCAGCCATGCTGCTGCCTGGATTCAACTGACATAACTGACAATACACAGTAACAGGAAGCCCAGCAGCACTTCCTGTTTGGTGGTGGCCGGCAAATGCATGAGCGCCATTTTGTTTCTTAAATTAACTAAAGCAGGAGTTAAATAAAGGTAAATGAATTTTTATGTGCAGCAATCTAAATTGTCCCGGGGAGGGATGCATATGAGCACTGTTTGTTGTGTTGGTCTAGTTTAAAGTGGACCAACACCCTCCCCTGATCGGCCCGGATCGGATCCTTGTCCGTCGGCAGCGATTGGACGAGCGAGTCACGTGGGAGCGGGGTCAGGTGAATTTTTGGGGCTTTCTGGGGGGTTTCACACAGCGGGGCACCCACGATCGGGGTGCCCCGCGGAAGTGGACCAATACCCAGGATAGTCAAAATCCTGGGTGTTGGTCCACTTTAAGTCATTTTTTAAGTCATAGTTTAAGTTGGTCTACTTTAAAGTGGTCCAACACCCAGGATTTTCACTATCCTGGGTTTTGGTCCACTTCCGCGGGGCACCCCGATCGCCCTGCTGCGTGAAACCCCCCCCCCCCCCCCCGATAGCCCTAAATAACTCACCTCACCCTGCTCCTACGTGAGCGCTCAGAGCCGCTGTGGTATGTACGGACAAGCGACGGACAAACGGCCGGCGCGGGTGCGCGCCCTGCTAGAGGGAAGCGCGAGATGCGGCCGCGGCCCGTGCATGCGCCATTGGAACGGGGATAAGGTAAGGTTTATGGGCGTCCTGGGGGGTTTCACACAGTGGGGCATCCCGATTTCGGATGCCCCGCGGGGAGGGATCTGATCGGCTCGGGAATCTTATAGATAGAATAGGCCGATCCCCCCTGGGTGTTGGTCCACTTTAAGTCCACAGGAATAATATGAAGCCGTCTCCTTCTTGGCCTGTTTTCTCTTGGCAAGACCTAACACTGGATTCTGGAATGCGTCTGCAAATGATTTCTGGGCCCCAATACTACCAACTTGTCAGGAACCCCGTTAAAGGTCCCAATGTGACACCATACCATACCACTCTGCAGTCCTTATACTGTTTAAGTCCCCTAAATTGCAAGGTCCACCACCACCACCCTGGGCCTCATCAATACTGGTCAAGGGCCCATTGTACCATCTCTGTGGTGCACCTATGTCACCCAAGAACCCCTTTACACCATTCATACTGGCCAAAGGAACTCACTCAGACATTCCAAGGACCTTTCTAAATTACCGATATTGCCCAAAAGGATCCTTTATACAAAATCTGACCCACCCATACCAAGCAACAACTCCATTACATTGCCCATATTGTCCAAAGGAATCCTTTACACAAACTTTGGCCCACCAATAGCATTCAAGGACTCCACTACATTACCCATATTGCCCAAAACGGCCCTTTATAAAAATTATACAAAATCTGACCCACCCAACCAACAACTCAATTACATTACCCATATTGTCCAAAAAGGCTCTTTACAAAAGTTCTTACCAAACAAGGACCAAGGGCTATTTTATACAAAATCTGACCCACCCATACCAACCAACAACTTGATTACATTACCCATATTGTCCAAACCAAGGACTCCTCTACATGATCCGTTTTTTTCAAAGGGTGTCACAACTGGTGGAATGGGTTCACTGTCCTCCATCTGGGTTGGTGAGTCACTGGGGCGTAGAGTATCAGGGACAGCCAGGCCATCAGGGGTTCAGTCCCAGTTGGTGGAAATGGGTTAGAGGAGAGGCTGTCCCCAGGTCACGACCACCAGGGTTTCCTGGATGGAGGTGTGCCGACAGGAAACAGCAGAGACCAGTAGGAGTACTTGTCCGACGAAAGAGGATGGCACACGGATTTCTGGATAACTCAGCAGCACAGCTGAGCAGGAACCGAAGGCCAAGGAAGGGGGGACAATGTTAATGGAAAGACACGACTGGATTCCGGGAGTCTATGGAACACACACATTGTTCAGGAACAGGCCATGTGGTTGATCAGGGCATCCCCTTCTAGTCATCCCCTCCTAATCCCTGGTCTCTTTTATTAAGACAGCTGGAGTTGCAGATGTGCCAGAGCAGGATTGCTGACAAAAGGACCCTTTATACAAAGTCTGGTCCACCAATACCAGCCAAGGACTCCATTACATTACACATATTGTGCAAAGAGATCCTTCATACCAACCCGGCCCACCCATTCTAGCCAAGGACTCCTCTACATTACCCATTTTATCCAAAGGGACCTCTAATATAAACTCTGGTCCACCAATACCAACCACAGACTACATTGTATTACCCAGATTGTTCAAAGAAACCTTCTCAGAAACTCTAGCCCACCAATAGCATCCAAGGACTCCACTACATTGTCCATATTGTCCAAAAAGGCCCTTTATAAAAATTCTGGCCCATTGTGACTGACCAGCCAAGGACCAAAATCTGACCCACCCATACCAACCAACAATTCAATTACATTACCCATATTTTCCAAAGGGACTCTTTAAACAAACTCTGGCCCACTTACCAACCAAGGACTCCTCCACATGACCCATTTTTTTCAAACAGACCCTTTATACAAACTGTTCCTCAATACCAACCAATGACTCCATTACATTAGCCATATTGTCCAAAGGAACCCTTTATACAAACTCTATCCCACTCATGCCAATCAAGGGCTCCTCTACATGACTCATTGTCCAAAGGGACCTCTTATACAATCTCTGGTCCACCATTACCAACCACAGACTTCCACTGTATTACACAGAGTGTCCAGATACTCTGGTGCACTCCTACCAACCAAGGACTCCATTACATTAGTCATATTGTCCAAAGGAACCCTTTATACAAACTCTGGTCCACCATTACCAACCACAGACTTCCATTGTATTACACAGTGTCCAGATACTCTTGTCCACTCTTACCAACCAAGGACTCCTTCTGAAGCTGTTGGCAAATGGCGGAGCGTGCGGGGTGAGCGTCCCTGCCAAACCTGAACTTCACTTCATCTTAAAGGCGGTATCTCTCTCATTGTCTCCCCTTTATGCTGCTATTTATGTGCATGCTGTGTTTGTTTGATTAATCTAAACCTCTTTGTAGGGATTTACATTCACTGTTTTTATTGTGGTAGCTTGAACACTTAGGTTTGATATTGTTTTTCAGTTGTTGTATTATGTCACCTTTGGATTTTTACATTTGTTATTTATATCACCTCTAAATTATAGCACTCGCACTTTATAAAGATTATTATAGGATTGTATATAAGCATATATTCCCTTGTTTAGCAAGCTATATTGGTGTGCACTTTAGATAGAGAATATGGAGGTCACTTTGTGATACCCCCATGTGTATTGTATTATTAAGAGGTAGAGACAAGAGACACCGCCTGCGGGATTTAACCAGTTTTAAATGAGTCGGTGTCTATGTTTTTAGGTTCTTTGGTTTGGCTTGTAACATATTAAAATAAAGTAACCTTTTTGATTATATGAAGGTTGTTGTGCCCGTTTATGGTCCACAATAAGGGTTATTATTGTGCAAGGACTCCATTACATTAGCCATATTGTCCAACGGAACCCTTTATACAAACTCTATCCCACTCACACCAATCAAGGGCTCCTCTACATGACTCATATTGTCCAAAGGAACCCTTTATACAAACCACAGACTTCCATTGTATTACACAGAGTGTCCAGATACTCTGGTCCACTCCTACCAACCAATTACTCCATTACATTAGCCATATTGTCCAAAGGAACCCTTTATACAAACTCTATCCCCCTCATTTGAACAAGAAACAGGTGCACACTATGTGTAACAGTTACCACGGGTGCGATACCCTGGGTCCTCCAGTCCCAAACATCCAGTGAGAAAAAGAAAATTATTGAGCCGCACTCCTAAAACATAGCTTTTATTGCCATCCAGTTAAAATGATCAATCGTAGAAAACAGCGGTAAAATGTCAAAGCATTCCCAGTCCTTCTAACGCGTTTCGGGCTAGGCGCCCTTAATCATAGATAAATAATCAAATAAACAATGCTGTATATATACCTAGTAAATTGAAAATGTCTTACCTCTTCCCTCGACGCCTCCGCAGGCCACTTCCAGGTCTCGGCCGACGACGTCATCCCGCCGCCTGACGGCGCACAAAGGTGACTAGTGGTAACCGGCATATAGATGGAGGGGACAGGCCAATGGGAGGAAGGGCGCGCTACGTCATGCCGCGTCTCCTTGGCGACAAGAACGCCAGACGATGAAGACCCGACGCAGACAAGCACGCCCCCTCCCCCTGACGCCGTCTCAAACCATCCAATGCCTGGGCCCGTCCATCGGCGTCACACCACCCGACGGAAGCACGAAAACTAATGAAGAAGACATGAACCTATCCGGTGGGGAAACGTCAAGGACCTCATACCAATCAAGGGCTCCTGTACATGACTCATATTGTCCAAAGGGACCTCTTATACAATCTCTGGTCCACCATTACCAACCACAGACTTCCATTGTATTACACAGAGTGTCCAGATACTCTGGTCCACTCCTACCAACCAAGGATTCCATTACATTAGCCATATTGTCCAAAGGAACCCTTTATACAAACTCTATCCCGCTCATACCAATCAAGGGCTCCTCTACATGACTCATTGTCCAAAGGAACTCTTTATACAAACAGCAGGTCATCCCAATTCGGGAAGCCCCTGGAGCACAGAGAAAAATCCCAGGTTTTGTTCTGCTTGAAATGGAAGTTCCAGGGAAAGTGTGCGATACATTTTCCAAATGGCTTCCAGCTACACCTTTCATGTGCACCTATAAGAGAGATAAGCCCTTTATTATGGGCAAGCATACACAGAAGGTTTTGGGAGATGAATGTGAGCGTTCGGCGGCCAGCGCGGCAGTTACACGGCGTCCACGTGTGGGTAGCTCTACAAACACCGAGCTGTCAGGATGAGTGATGGGAAACTATTGGGTAACTGAATAAACCATTAATTGCCATAAACGCAGGGCTGGGAAACCCCTCCAACCTGTTGAGCCGGTATCCAGGCCGCCCTAAGTACATGCTGTGTCTCCACCACGGCATCGCAACAAGGGAGTAATGCTGCTGGGGACCAGGAAATACTTCAACCCAACCTTCAGCAGCATTTAATGAAAAGCCCAAACCCTTAAAAAACCATATATTCTGGGCTGCAACTCAGGATAGAGATTTCCTATCTTGCTACTCCTTGTTCCTTCGCAGCTTCACATGCTGAAGAGAGGAGAGAAGGACAAGTGCAGGGGGTGGGTTATAGCTGAACTCTGCACAAACAGAGCTGTGCTTAGGTCAGGAAATGGACAGCAATCCCAGAATGCAGAGCAGCATAATCAGAAGACACTTCCTTTCTGTAGGCAGCCTGAGACTCTGTGGGCCGCCATCTTTGATCTTTAAAGACTCAGAGGCCGATTCATTAATAGCGCCAGGTAGCGACAGATGAGCGACAGTAGCGTTATTTTCACAGCGCACGCTAGTAGTCGCTGTGCTTGGCCGTTGTTCGGCTGTTGACAGCGACTCAGTCGGTGTGCGGTAATGTTGAATACGGGGTTAGGAGTCGCTGTTTGACAGGTTCCGCGCTGTATGGGAGCGCCTGACAGCGAATGGCCATAGCGAACGGCTCCCAGCATATTCATTAACAAATCACGCTCAAAAATTTCTCGTGCTGTGAAATGCATGTTTAAACCCCAGAGCGCTGGCGGCGATGGGTTAAAAGTAGTTTTTTTAACCCCCAAACAACCTTATTTTTTGAAAAAAAAAAAAAACATGTTTTTCAAAACATTTTGTAATATGAATACATTAATATCAGACCTGTAATATCAATTCTGCACAAAATTTTTTTTTTTTTTTTTTTAACCTGAAAAAAAATATCTAACATGGCAGAAGTGGTCACAGAATTTTTGACATTTAAAAAAAAAAAAAAAAACCATTAATAGCAATTAATTATGAATATTTAAAGATTGTTCCATTGAAATGCAATGGAGAGCGCCAGGTAGCGAGAGGTCATACCTGTCGCTGTTCAAGGTCGGACGCTGGCGCTGTGGGGTGAGGCTGGAATAATGATGAATGAGTCGCTATCTGGCGCTCTCTCAGTCGCTAAGCAGGATCGGCTTGATAAATGTGTGATTGCGGAGGGGAGCCGGCGTACTTGTGGCGGTGAGCGTCATTACCGTTCGCTCACCATTCGCTACCTGGCGCTATCCCTTGTTAAATAAGGGCCTCAGATGATTTTTAATGTGAGCAATCTGTATGTACAGGGTGGGGGGAAACATACAAGATAGGTTCCTATTCAGGGTGATGTTAAGAGGTATATTCACCTGCAGTGGCCAGGGATGGCCCCAGGGATGGCTCCAGGGATGGCTCCAGGGAGCTCCGGTGATGGCTCCAGGGATGGCCCCAGGGATGGCTCCAGGGATGGCTCCAGGGAGCTCCAGGGATGGCCCCAGGGATGGCTCCAGGGATGGCTCCAGGGATGGCTCCAGCTGTAAGCTGGCCCTTGGGTGACGAGAGTCTGGGAGGACCCTTTGCGGTGTGTGGTGACGCACACCCAGGTACATCTGCATGTCTCTTGGCCATCAGGGTCACCACCAGCGCTGGGCTTACTAGGGCAGGTGTTGGGGGCCCTGCACTATAAGAGGGCCCACCTCTGGTGGCACTTGCTCCATTCAGATTTCCTTGCTGTGCTGCCTCTGATTGGCCGAGAGGCTTGGACATGCCGTAGTAATGAAGAAAATGAGAGTTTACTGGCGATCCCAATGCGATACACACAACAGAACATCCCAATAGATGCCGAACCGGAGAGAAACAAAACCCTAGAAAGTCAATTTCCTGGGTGTTGGAAAAAAGTTGCCTTGCCTTCTTTTTCTTTCTTTCTTTTCCTTTGTGCGATTTTTTTTTCCTGTTTATTTTCTCTTTGCTTCTTTCTTTCTATTCATTTTATTAACCCTATCTTTCTTTCTGTTTGTTCATTCTTTCTATTCCATCTTTTGTTTAAAGTAATGTTCCTCTTTCATTTTCTTTCTCTCCATTCATTATTTCCTTGCTTTTTATTCCTTCTCTCTGTATCTTGCTTCCATTCTTTGGGCCTTATTCATGAAGCTCTAGCGTCAGGTAGTGGCTGTTAAGCGACAGGTAGCGGAATGAGAACGCCGGCCACAGCACGCAATTCCACATTTATGAAGCCGATTCTGTTGAGCGACTGGGATAACGCCATGTAGCGTCCGATTCATCATTATCCCGGCCTCAGCGTACAGAGCCGGAGTTCAGCCTTGCAGAGCGCCACGTCTTACCGTTCTTTTACTTCTCTCTAAACAGCGGGTTTTTACTTTTTTTTTTTATATTCTCAAATAACGCTCTCCTAGCCTAGAAAAAGCCATTTTTTCACACTTTTTTCATTTTTTAAAAATTTATGCAGAATTGACATTAATGTGTTCATGTCCCAATGTTATTACAATGTAATTCCATATGTTTTCGCTTTGTTACTGGTGGATAAATGTTCAAATACAGGCTTTAATCACACAGCCTCTGGCGTTCTGGGCTACAGCGAAGCATTTTTGAACGCCGGCGGTGTGTTTTTTTTATGAATATGGTGTGAGTCGTTGGACTGACCAGTCGCTATAATTCGCTCCCATACAGCGCTGTACTGCTCATATAGTGACTCCCCACAACGTATTCATCAATGCTGCACAGCGACTGAGGTGCTCTGAACTAGCAAACCACAGCGACTACTAGCGGGCGCTCTGAAATGCCTGCTACAGACGCACATCTGTCGCTACCTGGCGTTAGTAATGAATCAGCCTGTTAGTGTCTTTCTAACTTTTCTGACCCACATAAATCTGGAGCCAGCCCCCTTGGATATTAATACTGTTACTATAGGAAATCCTGTCTTTGGCTTCCCCTTCCATGTGCCATTTGTAACGGCTCCCCCTGGTGGGCAATGTCCAACAAGATGCTTGTTTCAGTATTCCAGTCTAGCATTCGCTGCCCCACTTGGCAAGGAAAGAGAGAATGAAGTGAAACAATGGCTGTAATAGTCAAAATATAAAGAATTATAGAAAGAAATCACTAATAGAGAGAACAATAGAAAGAAAGAAACAAAGAGGAAACAGACAGAGAACAAGAACGATTGATAAGAATGAATGAATGAATGAATAACATAAAACAAAGTGATTACATAACCTAACTGGAAACAACAAAGAAATAATATGACAGTAAGAAAGAATCAGACAGAGAACTAGAAAAATAATACAAATATTTGAATGAACAAAAAAAAAATAGAATAAAAAAAAAAATGAGTGAAAAGAAAGACAGAAAAAAAGAGAGAGAGCTAGAAAGAATAATACAAAAGAAAGAGAGAAGGATGGAAACAATCAAAATAAGTGATAGCTATAAAGTTAGAAATGAATAAAACGAAAATAATGAAGGGTTTAATTTTTACATCAGGTTGCGTTTCAAGTGGACCAAAACCCCGATGTGTGAAATCTCCCGGGATCGCTGGTATAGTGATCTCTTGGGCAGCATGGCCGTCTTTCCTCTGGGGATGTGCACTGTGGTGCCCAGCTTTCTATATAGGCTGGAGACGGGAGTGCATGTCAGACCGAAGGGAAACTGGGGATGCGTGAGCTCCTCGCTGTCTGTTGACAAACAGAGCTCTATGCCATGCATTAATATGCAAAGCATACATGTACTCACATCACCGGAGATCCCTGGGGACATGTGCAGCTTCACACAGAGAAAAAGTTTGGTTGGGGGCTAGGCTCACCCTCATATAGAAGAAGAAACACCTTTGAGACTAACCACGCCTGTTTTATCCAGTATTACAAATGTTCATAAAGGCCCTTATTTAACAAGGGATAGCGCCAGGTAGCGAATGGTGAGCGAACGGTAATGACGGTCACCGCCACGAGAACGCCGGCTCCCCACCACAATCACACATTTATCAAGCCGATCCTGCTTAGCGACTGACAGAGCGCCAGATAGCGAATCGTTCATTATTCCAGCCTCAGCCCACAGCGCCAGCGTCCGACCTTGAACAGCGACAGGTATGACCTCTCGCTACCTGGCGCTCTCCAATGCATTTCAATGGAGCAATCTTTAAATATTCTTAATTAAATGCTATTTTTTATTTTTTTTTTTTTAAATGTCAAAAATTCTGTGACCACTTCTGCAATGTTTCCTTCCCGCAGTCCTCACACACAGAGACACACACAGCAGTGGGGGGCGTGGCCGACGCTCAAGCATCGGCCACGCCCAGCGCTGTATAGTCCGGGTGTCTCTGTGTGCTGGGGCTGTGAAGAAGTGACAGGGACAGTGCAAGCGGCAGAGGTATCGCCCACCGCTGCATAAGTCCGTGTGTCAGAGAGGAAGCGATGGAGGCAGCTGTACCTGCCACCTCCTCCGCAGCGCCAGCACATACAGGCGCCGCGGAGGAGGCGGCAGATACAGCTGCCTCCCTCCGCCGCTTCCTCGCTCTGCGGCGCCAGCACACACAGTGAACAAGCCAGCCTTGGTATAGTGGTGGGCGTGGCCGATGCTCGAGCATCGGCCACACCCACCACTATAACAGGCCGGTGTCTGTGTGTGCTGGCGCCGCTGCCGCTTCCGGGACAGCGCGAGCGATGGAGAGGTGAGTAAACTTTTCCCTTTTTATTTATTTTTTTCCAGCATTCGCCCGATAAGACGTACTGACATTTTCCCCCCACTTTTGGGGGAAAATCAGTGCGTCTTATAGGGCGAAAAATAGGGTATATATATTAAAGCAGATCAGATTGTGCACTTTGGAGCCTATTAATTTGCTGCCGAGCAGCATCACAACTTGTTCGACCACTAAACAGGAAGTTCCTTTAACATGGGCGTCACCAGGTCTGAAGCGCAGGCAGGGGGCACGTGTCGCTCCAAGAAGAATCTGCTGAGAATACAATGCTTGAGTATAGCTAATATTCACACAGCAGCCATTGCTCACTTGTGGACACGTGTTTCAGGCAAGTGGTCCTCATCGGCACAAGGCTGTATGAGGGACAAGACACGGCAGCGGGAAACCAATCTTATGGTTGGCTTGTCCCTTTGTTATGCTGAAAGTAATTCAGGCAAGCTAATTCATTACTAGCGCCAGGTAACGGCAGATGAGCGTCTGTACAGCAGCGCTAAGAGTGGCCGTGAGTGGCTATTACAGAGCGCCTAAGTCGCTGTAGTAACCTGGCTGGCATTGATGAATTTGATGTATTTCGGTTGCTCTAACACCAGTACAGCGCTGTATGAGAGCGAATGGTAGCGACTGCTCAGTGTGACGGACTCACACCATTTTCATCAAGAAAAAAGCCTCACACAGCGCCGACGCTCAAAATTGGTGGCTGTAGCCCAGAGCGCCAGGCGCTGTGTGATTAAAGTCTGTTTTTGAACACATATCCACCAATAACAAAGCGAAAACACATGGAATGTCATTGTTGTAAAATTGTGACAATAGTGCCAGACCTGTAATGACAATTCTGCATAACAATATTTAAAAAACAAAAAGGTTTCAAAAATGACTTTTTCTAGGCCAGGAGAGGTCACACAATGTCTTGAGAGAAGTAAATAAAATAAAACCCTGTTTAAAGTGGACCAAAACCCAGGATTTTGACTAGTCTGGGTTTTGGTCCACTTCCCGCTTTGTGAACCCCCCCCCCCCCACAGTCCTACGGTGCATGCGTGGCCGATCGTCCAATCAGTGCACTCGGAGCTGCTGAGCTATGCACGTCTTAGCGACGTCTTAGCTCAGCGGCTCCAAGCGCGCTGGCGGGCGCATCTCGTGCTTCCCCCTAACAGGGAGCATGCCTGTGCCAGCCATTCACAAATGGCCGCCGCGGGCACGTGCCCTGCTAGAGAGAAGCTGGACCGGGATTGAGGTAAGTGGAGCGGGCGTCCTGGGGGGTTCCACACAGCGGGGCATCCCAATTTTGGATGCCCCGCTAAGAGGGAATGGATTGGCCTGGGAATCTTATAGATTCCCGGGCCGATCCAGCTGGGTTTTGGTCCACTTTAAAGAGAAAAAAAGGAGCGTCCATTGAAATGTATGGGGTAGCGACAGGTACCGCGTTTCCCCGAAAGTAAGGCAGTGTCTTACTTTCTTTTTATCCCCAAAAGCCCCACTATGTCTTACTTTCGCGTTTTGCGTACAGTGCCCGGCATTCACCAGATGCTGCCTGTCGCTACGAGGCGCTACATGGCGCTATCCCTTGACGAATAATTGTACCACATACTCACGAGGAGCTACTGTTACCCAGGATGCACCTTGCCTCTAGTATCCGGTGGAGAGATCTGTCTGCACACCCGCGCATTGTTCCTGAATACAGTTAGTGTTACATGTGAAGTCTGCGACTTCTGCTTTTCATAGAAACGCGCTCGCGTGTGCGTGCGGCAACTGATAGCACAGAATCTATGGCTGCTGCCTTCTACTTATTTACATTACTTGGAAACATGTCACTCTTTCCTGGAAGTGCGCAAAGATGTGCAGCCGACTTACTATGGTATATACCCCCCCCCCCCACACATTGGGGGTAGTTGGTTCCTGTTGCTAAAAGGTACTTGGGGTAAAAAGCAGTGCTTGTGTTTGTTGCACTGTAGCACTTGCACTTTACTTTGGTGCAGCTTATTATTATTATTGTTTATTTATATAGCGCCATCATCTTCCGTAGCGCTTTACAAATTAGTAATTACAGACGGTAGAAACATACGGTACATATACTATTTCAAATGCAGTTGTACAGATTTGACAATGGATATTCTGAGTACAAGATACAATAGGGGAGAGAGCCCGGCCCTTGCGAGCTTACAGTCTAATGGGCCTTATTTATGATGTGCGCCTTTGACCACCATTTCTGTGGCTATAGCGCCAGCTACGGAGCGCTGGCATTTCCCATCTTATCTGACGCTGCGCTGTGGACTACATCAGTCACTAGGGGATGACTTGATTCTGTCAAGTATCACGATATTTAATTCGACGATACTAGAGTCGATTTTTACTTTCTAGTATCGATATCGGCCTTTCCCCTCTACAGTAAAAGAAAACCTGACCCCTTGTTCATTCCGGCTGGCTCTCCTCTCCACCAGGGGGACATCTGATCTCCCCGACCCCCCCCCCCCCCAGGGCTCTGCAGTATTCAGGAGAGCACCTGACAGGCTCTCGCCCCTGCCTTCCCGACGGGGCGCCGCCATCTTCACGAGTAGCCCCATCCCCAAAATGGGTGTCATCCCGGCTCGCGGAGGCTCAGCTGTCAGATGCCCGGTGATCGGTGAGAAGAGGAGAGAGGCAGACGATCCTGTGATCTCCTGTCCCCCCCCCCCCCCCCACTGGCAGGCGATCACCGCATCTGTCATTGGATCGGCGAGAGACACAGGAGCTGACGTAAAGAGATTTTTTTTTTTCATTAAAGACATTTTTTCTATGTGTGGTGTATTTTTTATTGTTAACCCTTTGAGAACCGGTAAGGGATCTATGTGACCCCTATACCAGGCTCTGGAGCTGGTATGGGATAGTTATGCTGGGTAAGGGGGACCTCAAGCCATTTTTTGGGGGATTTTTTAAAATTTCCCAAAAAATGACCACCCCCCACCCGGGAAGGGGGGACCCTATGTCATTTTTTTTTAATTTAAATTCGTCTTTGAGACAGAATCAGGATATATCGTATCATCATACGTGTGTCGAGACACGAAACGTATCGCCAGATTCTTGCCAATTACCTCCCCTTATCAGTCACTGCACCAAACCCTACTAATTATCATTGATTGTTGCCCTTATGTATTGGCCGGACTATGGCAGCACCTGTTGGACCCGCTGGCAGATTATCCCAGCGCCAGTGAGCGCCACTTTGTACTGCCATTATTCCAGCACTCCCCAGTGCCGACGCAGTGTGTGTAGTTTTTTGTTAAATATGGTGTGGAGCACCGAGTGCTGGACGCACTGAGCTGCCGCTACCTCTCGCTTGCTGCAGTGTTATACTGTTGTTAGAGCTCCCAACACAGACAGAGCTGGGGTCAGGGAAAGGACAGCAATCCCAGAATGCAGAGTGACACAGTCAGAAGACGCTTCCTGTTTGCAGGCTGCCTGATGCCCCATGAGCCGCCATCTTGGATGTTTAAAGGCTCATAAAATGCAGTAGATGCAGGTAGGATTATTGTTAATGTGAGCAATCTGTATGTACAGGTTTTGGGTAACATATAAGGCTCTTATTCAGGGTGAAGGTCCGCTTTAAATTCTCTCTCCCCGGGATACCCCACTGTCTGAAATCCTGAGAATCATGGGCAAACCTTATTCACAGATTCTGCCAGGGGAGGGCACATAACCTAGACTCAATGAACATTCTTTGCCATTCAATCATATGCATGGCATAGAATCCGTATTGGGAGGCCCAAACATGTGTGCTGTAGAATTGGCGGATCCTACTACACAATTCCAAGGCAGGCTGATGGCCTTCCCTCAGGACATCCCAGATCAAGATGCCCCGCAGTGTGGAACCAGGCTGCTGGGGATGTGGCCACTCTATGTGTGTAAACAAGAGCAGCCAACGGCTCGAATTGGACTCGAGCCTGCGCCATTGGACCTGGAAGAGGACAGCTTAAAAGGGCAATCTCGGGGGTTTCATGCAGCGTGGCATCCGCTGTGCAAATCAAAATCCCGTGTTTTGTTCCACTTTAAACCTGGGATACTTTAAAACAGATTTTGTCCCTCTTTAATATTCCAGACCCCCCCCCCCCCTTTTGTGTTCATTGCGCTACCCCTTCAACCTGTGCAAGCCTGGATGTTAGTTTCCTGCTGAGCCATTGCCAGGAAGACTAGTGCCGACTTCAGAATGCCCCCCCCCCCCCCAAAAAAAAAAAATACAATTCTGTGAAACTCACCTGTAGAATTGTTTTTGATTATATCCAGTCCGATCATAAGGTTTCCATGCGGAAATGTCTGACTCTTACAAACCTGTTGAGACCCTTCAGGTCCAGAATAGGTCTTAACGTTCCGTCCTTCTTGGGAATCCACCTCGGGGGGACAAGACCACAGCCGAACCAACTCCTCAGGGAAGGGATACCGCCTATCCAGTCCCTTAGGCACCGACGGCAGTTTGTTAGGCCTTTCCCATTCCTTGAAAATCATATTAGAAAAATGGGCCTGCTCCGGAAAGACCCGCCTGTCTTTCGGGCCTAAACAAATCACCTTGCTTCCTCTTGGCCGTTCTGGGAGGAACAATGTGTAGCGTCTCGAACACTGAGGTAAGCAACTTCTCCGTATCAGGGAGCCACGCATCCTCGTCAGAGGAAGAACCAGACAAACTGTCATCGCCAGCCGAATAGTCCACAGTGGAACGGGAATCATCTGGCAACTCACCTTCCTCCAGAGCCCAGATCATCAAAAAGATCGTCATTATCCGAGTAAACGGGCTCGAGGTGCCATTTCTTACTCGTGGCTTTCTTAGGATCCGTCCGCGAGATCTGTCTCTTGAGATTAGCCACCCTATGCGCCAAATCAACATGGGACCCCCTGCTGGCTTCCCCCTCACTGAGGGCTGAGTGCAGCAGCGGAGGGTGCAGAGAGGCCGCAGGCAGTGAAGGGCTAGGGGCAGGGACGCCCGCCCGGTCATGGTCCAAAATGATGCCCCTGGCGCAAGTGGTACAAACAGTGCTGAATCCGGCCAGAGGATTCCTACTGCACAAGGGTCAAAGCTTTACCTGCCCAGGTGGGGCCCCCAGCTCACTATCCCCAGATGCCTCCATTATGGTGATTAATAATTTGTCAATTGAAAGGTTGCCCTAACGGCCCAAACCTATATGATCCCTCTTAATAAAAAGGGGGACCACAACCCTCAATCACTAAGCCCACGGCCTATGCAAAAGACAAAAGAGAGGAGAGGCCCATCAGACTCCTAAACAGCGAGATGCATGATAATAAGCAACATGATCGTTCGAAAGAGGGACTCACGACACTGACAGTGGCCTCAGAAGATGGGTCCCAGGCAGCAGCAGCGGAGAAGACAGGAACAGAGCGCAGCAGCACACGCAGACCTGCAGCTTCTAGTGCGTCCCTTGAGGGGCGGGCAGTCAAGATGGAGGGAGGAAAAATACAATTCTGTGAAGTACTTACCTGTAGAATTGGTATTATACGCATACAGCACGTCCTGCTCCATCTATAATAATTACACATGGGTATTCCTCCGCCAGAGGGCGCTGTTCACTGCAGACATGCAAAAAACAGGCTCCTCCCGGCCCTTCATATACCCGGGGACCTCCCACAAATCCCCAGCATTGAAAAGCAGTGAGAAAAGAAGCCGGGAGAAACCAACCACCCAACTGGTAACAATAGCAATGATAACAATCACCATACAGGGGATCCAGAAAAATGTAAAACCAGGGTGGGGTGGAGCAGGACGTGCTGTATGCGTTTAATACCAATTCTACAGGTGAGTACTTCACAGAATTGTATTATTCTAAGCATACAGTACGTCCTGCTCCATATATAATACTTACACGTGGGACATCCAATAGCAGTGTCCATAAAGTAGGGTGGGATCCCCAACAACAAGGCACAGCAGACAGTAAAGGCGCTGTCACCTGCAAAACTTTGCTACCAAGTACGACATGAGCAAAGGCTCTAACGCCAATCCCATAACAAAACCTTTGAAAAGGTATGAACAGAGACAAGCAGCGATCTAGCAACTTATTCAACAGAAAACCTGATGCTGAAGGGCCAAAGGTACCCAAACACCAATATAATGGAATAAAACGAGAGAGGGAGGTTCTTCCCCCTAAAAGGAATAGGCCAGTGTAACGGCCCAACCAGCCCACAGGCAACAGAAGCCTCGGTAACACTTAGAACTTTCCCCGACGGGGAAATGAGAACTGGTCTCCCGTCAGACAGGCGGGGATACTGACCCCTTCACTAACAAGGAACAACAAGAAGCCGAAACCTTTACTCAGGACCAGGAAGGCAAAGCATCCAAGTAAGATCAGTCCAAAGGGCGCATTGGCCCTGGAAGCAAACGAGATCAGGTGCATGCATATGGAGGCGTCCGCAGACCCCAAAGGGCATCAGTTCCCCTAAGGGACAAGAAACAACCAGGGAAATTTCAACACCTGTTGAGGGAATGTAGACCCCTTACTTCAGCATTATTAAGAATAAGGCCCATAGGCAGACTAAAAGGACTTAAATAATGATAATAAAACACCACTTGGACAAGGGGTCCGGCGTAAGGCGGAATACCACCACGTCATGGTGTGCATATAGATATATATATATATATATATATATATATATATATATATATATAACGAGCGAAGGCTAAGTAATCAGATCCACCTTCTCAGGCACACGTCTGACTGAAGCAAGAGCCCCTGGAGAAGCGACTTGGACTACAAAACAGCTCAGACAGCATCCAGAATAAGTCCCAAGGGAACAATCCGCAGGGCAAACAGAATGAAAATTGATCCCAGCAGGGACCATAGAACTACTTGGGAGATGCCCCTGAGCAATCCCCAAGAGAACTCCTCACAAGGAAGACTGAACCAGACTTCTACAGGAAGACAGACAGGACAGAACCTGAACCTTCAGAGTACCTAGATGGGGAGCCAACCCCAACCTATGCTGTAATGACTCTAGAACCCTGGGAACCGAGAACGTCCAACAGGGAAGAGACCAAGACTCATGCCAATCAATATGGTTATACCATAAACCCCAATAGACGGAGGAAGAGGAAGCCAAGGAAGCTTGCTCCTAGCCCCCCATATACCAAGTCACCCAGAAGATAAGCCCATCTCCAAGGGGTGAATGAATCAGCTGTCAGGCCCCAGACTAGAGTCTGTATATTGGGACGACAAAAGAAGGGGCCTGACAAGGGCAGAACCGCACTCCTGAGAGAGCGTACAGGTCAGCAGACCTCAGCAGAAGCATCTGCGAACCACAGTTCACTAGGCCACCCAGGGGCCATCAATTCCACGGGTCTCTTTATCAGCACAACCATGCACAGAACCCCACATCGTAGGGTGAACGAAGAGAAGGCATATAAAATAGAAAGTCTATGCATAAGTTTACCAAGCCCCCATGACCAGAGTCAGAATATTCTGGGACAGTAAAAACAAGGGCGGAGCCCCTGTGGTATAAGCAAGACCCAACAGAGCCACCCTAGTTGGCTTTCAGTGCGACACCAGGAGAGCACAACCTGCCACTGAAAGGCATCCATTTGGAGCGAATACCGCTGAGAAGCAGGGGGCGTAGACCCCCGCCCAAATCAGGATCAGGAATCCTCCAGAGGGATCATCCTGCTTCAAGCTCCAGACCAATAATAAAACAGGCCATTGGCTTCCAACAGGCCAAGATTCCCCAAATAGACAGGTCCTAAAAATACCATTTTGTGATTACTCACCTGTAAAATGGGTATTATAAGTATGTCTCACACCCTGCTTCGGAAACAGTCATTACACTTGGGTTATGTCCAGTAGAGGGCGAACTTCTGCAGAGATGACTAGAAAAAAGAAGCCCCTCCCGGCCCACAAATACCCGGGACCTCCCACACATTCCCCAGTATAAGAAAGCAGTAAGGGGACCAGGAAGAGCAAATAAAATCTATGAGAAAGAAGTATCACCATACAGAGGATCCAAGATACAACTCAGGGTGGGGCGAAGCAGGGTGTGAGACATACTTATAATACCCATTTTACAGGTGAGTAATCACAAAATGGTATTATTCTAAGTATGTCTCACACCCTGCTTCGGAAACAGTCATTACACTTGGGACATCCAATAGCAGTGTCCAAAAAGGGGGGGGATCCCAACAGGCAAAAATGCACAAATGAAACCCCTGCCGCTTGTGGAACTTTGCGGCCAAAAACAGCATCCGCTAAGGCCCGCACATCAACCTTATAAAACTTGGAAAAGGTATGAACAGAAGACCAAGTAGTAGCCGTACAAACTTGTTCTACAGAAGCCTGGTGCTGAAAAAGCCCAAGACGCTCCAACCGCACGAGTAGAATGAGCAGTGATTGAAAAAGGGGAATCCTTCCCCTTGGCAGAATAGGCCCTAACAATGGCCTGACGTATCCATATACTAATGGCAGACTCGACGGCGCCAAACCCTTCTTGGGCTCAGAGGGCACCACAAACAAGGCGTCCGTCCTACAAAAAAGAGAAGCAGTCACCAAATAGTACTTCACACAACGCACAACATCTTAAGAGTGTAGGGCCCCTGATTGAAATGGAAGGCAGAAAACCCCTCAGGTAGAAAGACTGGCTTAAAGCGGAAGACCACCTTGTACTGATGTCTTTCAAAGCGAGAGGCCTGAATAGACAGGGCAGCTAACTCAGAAACAAATCAAACAGAGGTAATAGCCACCAAAAGGGCAACCTTTTGTGTGAGAAAAGAAAGTGCAACATCCTGCACCGGCTCAAAAGGAGGCCCCTTGAGGGCCGACAAAACCAAACTCAAGTTCCAAGCAGTCAACAAGGACTTGTGATGGGGCCGCACATGAGTAACCCCCTGGAAAAAATCCTAACCAAAAGGATGAAAGCAACAAACCTTGAAAGAAAACCGCAAGGTCAGAGACCTGCCCTTTTAGAGTACTAGGCTGCAAACCCAGTCCAAACCGTGTTGGAGAAAACACCCTACAAGGCAAGGCCCTAGGCTCACACCAATCAGTATAGGACCGCCAGGCCCTGTAACAGATGTTTAGAGGAAACCTCTTCCTAGCTCTAACAAGCGTCTGGATCACAGCATAAGACAAACCTTCCTCTGTTAGGATGGAGGTCTCAGCAGCCACGCCGTCAAAGCCAGCGTTTGTAAATTGGGGTAACATAGCTGACCTCCAGATCCGGAAACAGGGCAACCTGTACTGATCGACCACCAGCCGCACAACGGCCGCGAACCACACCTGTCTTGGCCACCTTGGGGCCACCAGTATAGCTGGCACACCCTCGTGAACCAGCCTGCACACCACCTTGCCTACCATGGAGAAGGGGGGAAACAGATACAGGAGACCCAGATCTCGCAAGGCCAGAGACATGGCATCCACTGACAGAGCCAGAGGATCCTGGAACAGAGACCCAAACACAAGGAGCCTGTGGTTGTGACGGGAGACAAAGAGATCCACTTCCAGAATCCCCCACCTGCAACAGATGGATAGAAATACCTTGTTGCTGAAGAGCCATTCCCCTCGGCGAGAGACCCCCCCGCTCAGAGAGTCTGCTTCCAAGTTCTCCACTCCTGGAATGCACACCGCCGAGATGCATGGCACATTGCTCTCAGCCCATGCAAGAATCAAAGATACTTACCGGAGGGCACTCCTGCTGCGAGTCCCTCCTGGGTGATTGATGTAAGCAACCGCAGTGCGATTGTTTGAACGAAGCTGAACTGATAATCCCTGGAGATGATGCGCCAGGTGCGACAGCACCAACCGGACCGCCCTCAGCTCCAGAAGGTTGATGGGGATGTGGACCTCTTGAGGACCCCACAGACCCTGGAACGGGTGTTCCTACCAGAACCCCCCCCCCCCTCAGCCTGACAGGCTGGCACCTGGGGTGGCCGTTTCCCAACGGGGCGCCAGAAAGGATCTGCCCCCCCAGAGGGTTCTTCGGGCCAGCCACCACTGGGGGGACCGCCGGACCAGAGGAGACAGCACAAACGACTGATTCAAGGCCAGAGGGCAATAAAAGAAGGAGTTGAAGAGGTCTCATGTTAAAATGAGCAAAAGAACTGCCTCAAAACAAGCAACCATCAATCCCACAAGTCTCATCCCTAGCCTGATGAACGGACGAGGGTCGGACAAAAGGAGACCAATCAGATCCTGTACAGACCCCACCTTTGACTGGGGTAGAAAAAACCCTGGTCTGAATGGTATCCAGATTCATGCCCAGAGACGAAACCACCCTTGACGTGGAGAAGACTTGGGATAGTTGATCACCAGCCGAAACTCCAATATTGTCACCACCGTCCTGGTGTCCAGTCCCGCCTGGCTGAGAGAGGATGCCGTGATGAGAAGGGCGTCCAGATAAGGCACAATGCGAATGCCCTGGGCTCTGAGAAAGCCATTACCCCTGCCAACACCTTGGTTAATACCCTAGGCACCGAGGTCAGCCCGAAGGGGAGAACCACAAACTGGTAGAGTTGGTCACCTACCGCGAATCTGAGAAACCATTGGTGTCCTGGGAAGACCGGCACATGAAAGTAAGCATCCTTGATGTCTATTGAAGCCATAAAGTCCCCTGGACGAAGGGAGTAGACAGCAGAGTGCAGATTCCTCATGCGAAATTTCTTGCTTCTGATGAACCGGATGAGAATCTTCAGGTCCAAAAAGGGTCTCATGGAGCCATCCTCTTTGGGCACAGTAAAGAGGTTGGAGTAGTAACCCCGACCTCTCTCTACGAGGGGGGGAACCGGAGAAACGACCCCCATATCCCGAAAGGTTTTGCACCGCCAAGAAAAGTCCCTGTACGGCTCGGGGATCCGCGGAAACCTCCCGGATCCAGACCAAGGCGAAGAGCCGCAGCCGTCCCCCCACCCGAGAGGGTGAGAGCGCCCCCTCATCGCTGAGTGGGCTGAGCAGCAGACTGGGGTTTAGAACCCCCGACGGTCCCGGTTCGGGCGCGTCCTCTGCCTCTACCCCAGGAATCTCCTCTGAACGCGGGGTAAGAGATTCCCCTACTTGCTCGAGAGCCACGAAAGGAGGGATTGAAAGAGCCCGTACCCCAAAAGAGCCGGCGCTGCTGTTTGCGCTGAGGCAACCTACCTCCTTTCGCCACTGAGTCAGATTTATCACCACACAGGCGCATACCCAGGAAAGGTAGCCCTGGGAGCGCCCACTTCGCAGCAATATCAGCTGCCCATTGGCGCAACCACACCGAAAGACGAATAGCCACAAGCAATGCTGAGGTCCTGCTACACATCCGGAGCACGGCATCCAAGGCTGATAAGACAAATGCAATAAACATCTCTCAATGCGAAAACGCTATAAATTCCTCACTGGAAGAATTCAGTAGGGTACCATCCAGCATACCCCTGATTAAGGCTCCAGTAGCCACGGCCATGAGAACAGAGGCACAAACCGGGCGCAAAGCCGAACCCACGCAGGCAAAAGCATTACTAAGCCATTTGGTCGAGACGCCAGTCCTCACTATCCACAAAGGTAATGGAATCTGGGGGGAGCACAACCGATGTATCGGACAATCCCAGAACCAGAGCGTCGACCTCTGGGGTGACCATCAATGCCTTAACCGCATCCACAGGAAAGGGATACATCCTATCCCACCTCTGAAGGGTACAGGAAACCGGCTGGGCTTTCCCCATTCTTTAAGGATCAGATTGGTAAAATATTTTTGATCTGGGAACTCCAAGAGACTTGGCGGTCCCAAAACAAAAAGTTCCCCCCTTTGCAGAAGGGCCTCCGCAAGGAAGAAATTGCAAGCACTTCAAAAATATAGGTCAGGAGTCTGGGAATAACAACAGTATCCCCATGCTTCTTACCAGCATCAGCATCCAGGGGCAGCTGAACATCACAGCCATCAGATACTGAAAACAATTCCCCTTCTTCAAGCGGGAATAATCAGACCCATACAATGAGTCATAATCGTCATAAGCAAAAGCCGGCGCAGCGGGCGCCAAATGCCGTCTCTTAGCTGGGGCCTTCCTGGCCGCAGAGCTAGCAATCATTTTCTCAATGTTGGCCCGTCTGGCACTGACATCGGATTGCGACTCCCCACTCATGACAACGTCACTTGGGGTCAAAGCCAGGAGTGGGGGTGTAGGTGATGAGATGCACATGGTACACAAATAAGCACATTGTCCCCCGCAAGGGATACCCCACAAACCACACACTGCCGGGGTTGCCCCGAAGGGAGCCCGAGCCTGGTATCCTGGAAAGCCTCCATAAGGTGATTTTTTATGGTAGTCGCAATGACCTATGGGAATTACGCTATGAAGCTACCCGGGATGCCCCTTAAAGTCCGTAAGTGGGAGGATTTTTTATTTTTTTTTATAATGATGAGAGAACCCCAATTTGACCAAGGGACCTAGGACCGGGAGAAACCCCCAAAGGCCTCGATAATCCCACCTGCAAGACACACTGGGTGGGGGCCCCATTAGCAACAAGCATACAGCCATCCAGAATGTATAAAAAAAAGGGCAAATACATAAGGGCAAATATATATATATATATATATATATATACACACATACACGCCTATAGGGGCGTATGCGCCAAGCAATGCAAGTGCGCCTACATAATAATTGCTACGTAATACCTTTAAAAGTATAAGGAACAAAAGGGGGCCCCGAGAGGCACTCACAGATGCCCGGGAAGATGGGGACGCAGAGCCAGGAGAAGGAAGGAAGGAGTCGGGCCAATGCGGATCGCGCGCCGCGTAAGGCCCCGCCCCCTCCCGACGCGGGAATCGCACCCAACAGACGCGCTCCAGCCAATAAGCCGCAGGCCGGCCGAGCGCCATAACAATAGGGGAGGGCCGTCACAGGCGCGAGGAGCGCCTGGCCCCGCCCCCTTCCCCTGACTGAACGGCATCGAGCCGTGCTCCCCGGCCAGGCTGAGGAGCCGGCATAGGCGAACCGGCCTGCCTGCCGCCGCCCGAGAGCGAGCGTGCAGGCCGCCACAAAAACAAATAACAAAGGCGCGCTGGCAGAAGCCAGCGCCTAACAATAACAGTAAAGTGTATAGCACCAAGCATACTGAACCAAACACACACACACACACACACACACACACACTACAGAGGGGATTAAACAATGGAGTCACAGAACACCCCCCCCCCCCCCCCACTAACCAGGACGGGGAGTAATGGGGGAAACCAATAGCTACATTTGGGTAAGTAGCGAGGGCTTCATGACGGACAGGGCATCCCATGTCAGGATCACTGTAACCTGACGACCGCCTACCCTTTAATGAGGGCCTTGTGGTGGAGCATGGCTCCTAGTAAAAAACACCTCTAAAGGTGTCACCTACCCTCACTCAGACACTGCAGCCATAGCTGGGAGGCTTAATGACAATATTATAAAAGGTCCGGGTGGAAATAAGACCAAGGGGGGGGCCGGGTGTTACCCGGCTTACCTGAAAAGGAGAGAGAAAGCCATCATCTTGACTGTCGTCGCCTTCTGCAGAGACTAAAAAAGGGGAATGTGTGGGAGGTCCCGGGTATTTGTGGGCCGGGAGGGGCTTCTTTTTTCTAGTCATCTCTGCAGAAGTTTGCCCTCTACTGGACATAACCCAAGTGTAATGACTGTTTCCGAAGCAGGGTGTGAGACATACTTAGAATACAGGAGAAGTCCAGTAGTATAGAGTCAACGGAAGGCTTACCGTTTCAACAAACCAGTAACCAGTAGGATCTTTAAGGGACCCTACCTAGGAACCACGAGGGGTTTTGGAAGAAATCCCCCCCCCCCCGCCAACCTGCGTGACTTGGTACCCAAGGTGACCATTCACAGGAAGATGCAAGCAAAGAAGGGGGTGCCCCCTGACAGGGCCCTTGAATATGATCAGCTCAAGAGGAACCACCTTACCAAGGGGGAATGAGCACAGACCTAGCTCCAGGGGTGCTGGAACCCCATGTAGGACCAATAACCTACTGTGCCGAAGAGCCCAAGGGCTCGGTATATAAGGGACATCATCTGATACGCCACCAACTGGCCCACCAGCTGCAATCCTGCCTGGTGAAAGTAAGATGTCAGCAAAGGGGGACAGAGCCCCCGTAACCAGGAGTCCACTTATTGCCAAGGAAGAAGGCTCAAGCCTGAGCCGAATCCAAGGAATGGAGATAGCGGATAAGGGACCATGAGGGATTGAGGTGACTGAGCACCCATCCAGTAACTCCCAGGGGATACCGCCGGCCGACTAATCCACTCGGCCTGACGTACAGATTGGGGAGTAAGGAAAGACGACCTGGTAGATCCTAATGCGGACGCCCCCCCAGGCATGTCCGAGACATCACCCCCATTCGCGCCATGGCGAGTAGCCTGGGAGCGAAAGAGAGGCCACAAAACAGCAGGGTTGGTCCTGCAACACCGACTAGTAACGGTCTTGGTGTCCAGCAGACACAGGGGGAACTAATAAGATCTAGAACCCCACAGAAGGCCGGAAGCCCCCCTTGCACAGGGCGCCTGTGTCCCAAGACAGAGATGTCATATAGGGACTACCTGTAAGAGTAGAATTGCCAGGCCTACCATAGGCCAGCGTGGCCCAGACTGCCTCATACTGTTGAGGGAAGGAGGAAGGTTAATATAGAGGCCATAGCCCCATCCTGTTAAGGGCAACCTGTAAGTAAGCCCAAATTCTGTAGGCCTAGTACGGCCTGCACCAATTCCTGAGGGGAAAACAGGGGCTAGAAGCACCCTGACAACCACTGAGGGGGGCCGCCCAGCAAATGCTATCCTGTGTCCAGGGGAACTACCTCCTGGAACCACCAGAAGGAGAAGATACATTCCTAGATAGGAGTCAGCTGCTGTAGCAGTCCCCTCGCCCAGAAGGGCGAGGGCGTCCCTTCATGCTTGGGAAGTCTTGGCAGATTTGGACTTATTCCTGCCAGAGGGCCCAGGGCGTTGCCTGCCCACCCCGTGGTGGAAATCCACTCCGAAAAGTTGGAAGCACACCTCAGGTTCGCGTTTGACACTAACGTAGGGAGGGGGAGGGGTGGCCCTGCCCCGAGGAGGCCGAGACGGCCTTCTGCGTAGGGGTGCCTTACCCTTTTTTCCAAAAAGGTCCAGACGGGCCCCAAATAGACGCCGTCCTCTGAAAGGAAGGCCAGTGAGAGCCTTTTTCGTATCATCGTCAGCACCCCACTGTCGCAGCCAGACCAGGCGGCGAATAGCTACAAGGGCAGAGGTTGTAGCACACATCTTAATGGTGTCATCCAGCGCTGAGAGGATAAACCTTACAAACACATCACAGAGCGCATTAAAGACCACCCAGGGGAGGTCCTCAGGTCGGTGATCAAGTAGTTTTCTAATGAGGGTCCTGGCGGCCACCGCAGTGATGGCCGCGGTACAGACCGGGCGCAGCGCCGTCCCTGCACACGAAAAGGCGTGGGAAGCCAATCTGTCAATGCGCCAGTCCTCAGCATCCCGAAGGGTACGATAATGAGGAGCAGTCATGAAGGGGGGGTTAGTAACCCCTATAATTGGTGCATCCACCACAGGAGGTGCTGACCAAAAGTTAACCACATCAGGGGGAAAAGGGTACTTCCAATCCCAGACCCCTGGGACCCCTTTAAGTTTACAAGGCGATTCCCATTCTTTGGATATAAGAGCCTGGAAATGCTCCTGTTCCAGGAATTCCAAGCGCGGCGTCGCTATGTGGAAACTCTTCTTCTTAGGCTTGGGAGCCTCTCCAGGAGGAGAGATTGACAAAACCTCAAGGATCTTTATAAGTAGTTCATCAGTGTCACACAGGCCCAAGAACTGGGCCCAGAATCATCACGGCTCCCGGGCATCCCATCCGAGGAGCCCGAATCGGAGAATAGCTCACCTTCATCAGAAGGATCCAGGTCCTGCATAGCAGCAGATTCATGGGTTTCGTTAGGAACCGGAGAGCCAGGAGGCGTCAGGGACCGCTGCTTTCCAGGGCCCAAGCGTTCCGCTAAACTAGACAGCACCTGCTCAGGCGTAGGCAGCCTGCGCGGCACGACTTGCTGGTTGTGCCCGCTCGAGTGAGACTCATCAGGGGTGAGATTTAGGTCCGGGGAGACAGGTGTATTGAAGGGAGGTGCAGCCACTGGCAAACCTGATTGCAGGGTCAGTGCCTGTTCAGCACACAGTCCGCAGACCCGTGCTCTGTCAGCATCAGCATGGGGCTGACCACACACTGCACACAGCTGGTCATGTCCCCGAGGGACCCCGGGTACATAATTCTGAGATGCCTCCATATGGTGATTATCTGAGCAGTATGCCCGCAGGGATTTACGCAATAGGCAACCCTGGATGCCCCAAGACCCGCTAGGAAGTGGGAGAATATGTTATGTGGACCCGCTATAATATATGTGAGGCCGAGAGAAGCCACCGAAATCCTGGCGTCTGACATAATGGGATAAGAGGGGGGTGTCAGTGCCAAGCGCAGCTCGAATAAAAGAATCATAGGAACAAAAACCGCCCCGGAGGGCACTTACATGACCAAGGGAGGAGGCGGATCGCAACCACGCGCACGAAGACAGTCAAAATGGCGCCAAGCGAACCTCGAGGGGCGTGCCTGATCTGGCTGTGACGCGGGACGCGTCATGCCGAGTCCCCGCCTCCCCCAAAGAGCGCGAAGCTCTAACCAACGAAAAGTGAAAAAGTAGTAGTGGGTAGTACGCCCATACATAAAGTTGCTGTAACGCTAGACAATGATGCCACCGTCTGGGCAGTACACTCATGTAATGAAGGACAAACACGCGCACAACCATAAACTTATGTGGAGCAAGGAGCGCGACACTGACACCAAAGTACAATGAAAGATCAAAAGGCCTTAAACGTGTTACATTGCACTAGGACTGCCACACATATCCCCCCCCCCCCCCTTCTTTTCCCCCCCGAGCTACAGGAGGAAGCGAGAAGCGGACCTGCGTCCAGGGATTAACTCTGTGAGGGGCACGGACAACAATGCGGGAGGGGCATCCACTAGAGGCTCACCATCAGCCTAAACCGCCTACCCTATGGAGGGGGATTGCGGTGGAGCGTGGCTCCATTAAGCACGCGAGGTGCTGCCTACCTTCACCCGACCAACGCAGCCCAGGCTGGGAGGCATATTCTTCATAAAGAGGACGGGTGGAAATAGTCCCGCAGGGCCTTCTGGCTGTAAAGCCCCGCTCGCCTGCGAGAGCGTGATACTTCATGTCTTTGCAGTTCAGCACTGCAGAGAAATCTGGGGATTTGTGAGAGGTCCCTGGGTATATGAAGGGCCGGGAGGAGCTTGTTTTCTTCATGATCTGCAGTGAACAGCGCCCTCTGGCGGAGGATTACCCATGTGTTATTATTGTAGATGGAGCAGGATGTGCTGTATGCTTAGAATAAAACAATGCCTGAGAGGAACAGCGAGGGAGGTAAGCATGAAAGGCTCGAGGCCAGCAAGGAGCAAGTGCAAAGTCAAAACACAGCATGCATACAATAAAGCTTGTGGGCAGGGAGGGACATACAGGCATCCTATAGCCCAGCTAGTGGTTTCCCCCCCATTAGGCTCACCATAAGCCTATGGCCGGCTACCCTTTAAACAGGGTCTGCGGCCCATAGCCAAGCTCTGCTGAACGCCTGACCCCAGCGTTCACCCTACTGTCACAATCCCGTAGCAGCCAGCGGCTGGGAGGCAGGAGTGGGTCTGACGGGATCAGTGGGAATAGGGCCCACAGCGGCCGACGGGCTAGGGGACCCTGCTCTGCTGCCAATATCCGAGAGTATCCAACGATCTTCTGCAGTCAAAACTGCAAGATGAACACTGGGGAATGATAGAGGGACACCTGCCTTTATAGGGGGCCGGGAGAAGCTACATCTTTTGATCTTGCAGTCGAGCGCCCCCTAGGGGCGGAATACCCACATGTCATCACTGGGATGACCTGGACCGGATATAGGGAAAATTACTCAACAGTTGTCAATCAACAATCTTGTTGCAGCACATTTGTGTTGTTTCTTTTTATTCCCATGGGTCTACAGTCAACTTACATGTCATGCTCTTCCACACAGCTAATTTCTCAAGGGAAATGTAATGAAGTCAGAAGGTAGGTAGGGTGAATCACACAATATATAAAATCAGACTTTCGTTTTTTTTTATAAAAGAGAGATTTATTTATAGTACTTAACCTGAATATACAAAGTAGTGGTCAAGCATCAACTAATGAGGTATACGGTTTTCCATAACCTACCCATAAACTGCATGAAGGCTGTCTATGCCTCAGAAATCTCTGCCATACACACTTTGATAGCACATTAGGATACAGAAAAACAAATTTACAGATTGAACTTTGCCATTTTCTCCAAACTCTGCCTGCACAACTATATACCATACAGCAACAATATTGAGTCCAACCATCTATACAGAATGCCCAGAGCTTCCCTTATGGCGGAAAAAAAAACAAAAAATATACGAGACCCATCTTTGGCCTTCATTGCATATGAACATCCTATTCTAAACACCAGTATATTACAAGAAGGCAGCTTCACTCAAGAATACACATGGCTGTACTAGCATGAAAGACATGTGCTTCAGAAGATGTACAGGGGGAAAAGCAAAGCTATACCACCACTTTAACAAAAAAAAAACGTTAGGATCTTTTTTTTAATTGTAGCAATCAACCAGTACAAACAAGCACCAATAAATAACATTTTACAAAAAACCTTCGCTATCTTGGCTGTGTGATGTTACAGGTCCTCTAGTGCATGTGGGTTTACAGTATATAAAAAGTCATTCTGTAAAATGTACAGATATAAAGCACGTTCTCTACAATTTAAAGTCAACCATGTCACTTAAGCTATAAAATGTCTGGGGGGGGAGAGATGAGGGATGGAATTAGGCCGATTCTTTGACTTCTGTGGAATCTCCGTTTTCTGTCTTTTGTTTTTTAGCTTCGACATCCTCCTGAAAAAAAAAAAAAAATTAAAAAAATGTTAAATATGCTTTAACATTAGGAATCTGTGAGACTGGGTTGTCGTTCCTGTCTGCAGGTCTACATTCGTTCTTGAAGGCCGTCATGAGTGTCCAGAACTCTATAATATGTACATACTTACAGTCACCACTAGGGGGAACATGACCTAAAATTCACTGTGCATTTTTTTATTAACTTCCCAATACACCATTTCCCTAAAAAGGGGGCACACACTTGAGCTACCATAAGTTTCTTATGTGCAGTAACTTTTAAGTACTAGTACTAATATTCCTATGTGACTGTATATATGCCACCACGCTGCACACGTAGTTGTCCTGAATTTTAAGCAACAAGGGGCTGCTACACCTTGGTGTCGAGTCACAATAAGGACCCAGTATTAACCTGCTGATCTTTGCAGACTATATAGAGTATACAGGAGAACAGTAAGCCAGAAATGAATGCCCAGATTGTATTGTGAACACCCCCACCATTGACATAGATGCAGGGCTACAGGTCACAAAAGACGTCCAAGTAACTTGAATGCAATTAGCAATAACGTAATACCATTTAACAAACAGCAATAACAGAAAGGCATCGCTACTCCCCATCGCCGCCAGCTATTTCAATGTCCAAGGTGGTAAAGTGATTGCAGCTGTTGGGCAAAAGGGCCGCAGCCACCAGCAAGAGAACATGGAAGCAGGCAATGTGCTCTCGAGCATCCCAAATGCGGATCCCCACCCATGCCAGAATGAGCAGCAGGTTTGTCATGTGATGAATAAAAGTAGACTGTGCTCTTTTTAGCACACTGAGCTCACATAGAGTTCCTTACCTCTTCTTCTGCTGGACGTTTTACAGGATGACTATCTGCCTCGGTCTCTTCTTTCTCTCCTTCCTCCTCTTCTTCTTCTCCTTCACCCTCTCCATCTACTGGGGAAGCGAGAAGAAAAATGTAATCCTCCATATGGCGAAAGCTAAATAAAACAAATACTACTATAATAATAATAAAAAAGGTGTATATATACCTTCTTCCTCCTCCTCTTCAGGATCTTCTGCGTTCTCCTCACTGTGCTCTGCACCATTTTCCTCCTTGAAGGCAAATGGAATAATTAGATCAGTAAGAAAAAAAATACTGCAAAGGCCAAACTTTTATTTTTACAGCTTCACAGTAACATTAACCAATCCTCTCTTGCCATCAAGCGAGCCCTGCATTAAAGAGCTATATCTGATAAGGAGCAATGCAGTAGTCACACCTTCTCTAACAGACAGATATTGCATCACCGCAGTGTGCAAATTTTCCATGTCCCCCATCATACAGTGTTTCATGTCTGATTTTAGCAGTCAGTTTATGAAGCTCTTAACTACACAACTGGGCATCTCAATCCCTTTTCTTCAAGTACCACTTTCCATTCATCTGGTTGGTACACATGGGATGCAGGTCACCTAAAACATATCAAACACCTAATTTTAGTGCATGAAATGCACTAAAAATATTTATCTTCGCCTTTTAAGTGATGTACTAATTGCTGCGTGTCTACATTCGCTCTTGACACCGTTCATAACTGTCTGGAGCTCTATAATAAATATAACAGTCACCACTAGGGGGCAAATGACCCAACACACATTATGCACTTTTATTAATGTCACAGCACACAAACTGCTTCCCTAAAAAAGGGACAACTGGGGTTCTCAACTCCTTTTCATCAAGTACCATTTATACACATGGAATGTCAGTCACCTAAAACGTGTTTAAAAAACACCCATTTATAGTGCATGAAATTTTAAGTGATGTACTTATGGAATAAATCTGGCATTGATAAAGTACAGATTGCAGCAGATCAGGTTGGCATTGCCAAGTACCACTTTATAGGATCTCATACCACCAATGGTACATGTGCCATTGGTTGGGAACCCATGAGTAAGAGCTTCACAATTCAGAACCCCCCTGAGCAAATGAAAAGAGATCATCAAAAGTCAATTTTGACTGGAGTTCCCCTAAAACGTACTTTCCCAGTTCCTTGTTTGAGCATAAGTTGCAGATACCCCTTAAACAGCCCTTGGTGTAAAATGGCGGGCAGGATTTACCAATGGGACCTAACCCTGTGTTCACACAAATACTGATTCTAAACTGGAACACAAACAGCAGCAGCACCTAATCTGCATAGGTGTGAATGAAAGGTCGGAGTGTTTGTATTCTTCACTCTTTAGACCATATGCTCTTAAGGGCAGATCTGTTATTGTATCTTGCATTCAGAATATTCACTATGGAGCACCTCATTTACAATAATTTATATACCATAAGTTCTAACTTGCATCATCATTATACGCGCTGCGCAATTGTAAGTTCTCATTTGCCCAATTAAGCCTATCATGGGTCTATCTACACATGACGGCCTGTGACGATAAATCAAGGAAATGGCTGCTGGTTCATTGGTCCAGTTGTCTCGATTAATTCCAAAAACAAATGACCAGCACTATGTACAGCACTGAGGAACATAAAGCTTTATAAATAACACATGAAAGCATATTTACACCAAATACTTACAGTGCCATTTGCTGGAGCATCGCCTTTTCCATTCTCTGTCTTTTCTGGCTCTTCTACGACTTCTTTCTTTTCTTTAAGATCCTAAAAGAAAAAATAAATCAGTATCATTTTATATAACTAGACATGCTTAACCCTATACCGATTATGTTAGTTTTTGAATGATTCTAAGGGGGGGTCTATATGCTCTTAAAAAAAAAAAAAAAAAATACACACAAGGCGCTATATTAAAAACTGCACCCTTCAGCACATGCAAAACCATGTTCAGGAAGTTCATTAACTCCTTATGTGATTCACAGGAATTGACAATGCGAACATGACAGAAAGGACAGTGGTGAACCTACGACCCCCGTGGCAGAGGCAGCACTCGAGAGCCCGCTCTGTGGGCACCGGCCATCTTTCCAGCAGGGCTGTGGAGTCTGTAGAAATGTGTCAACTCCAGCATAAGAAAGACAATCTCTAAATAGTATTGTATAATTAATGAAGCGTAAAATGTTATTTATAGATATATTTTATATTCTATCAATCTAAGACCCATGTTAGACGGAACATTGGCTTACCGGCTCCACAGCCCTGCTTTCCAGTACACACATTTTGGGGTTTCTATCATCTCCCCCCTGGCACCAGAGCCATCAGGTTGCCACTTTAAATATTTAGTATTTTTTGTTTAGTGAAAACTAAACTCTTGTGATTTACTAAAATGTTATTTCTAATAAAAAGGTGTAACTACTTTAGCCACCCCCACCATAAGGACAGCACCATTTTAGCTTTGCAGATGTTTAAATATTCAAAAATGGTTCTAAATTGCAATAAGGAAAAAAATCATTCTGAGTTTCTTATCCCCACAAGACACAAAAATACTGTGTTGAATCAATCCTAACATCATAAAACTAAATACCTAATATATATATATATACATACACTTCATAGAGCGGTATACCTACTCTAGCATTGTATAAAATGCGATCTCGGTAATTGCTTCTAGGTCGCAATACCGCAAGTGACCAGAGGCGGCAGTAACAATAGCAATGTGGGGGAGGGGGGGAACATCTGCCAAGAGGGCGCGCGTTCATGTGTGAGGCGCGCGCCGCAAAACAAAGGAGCCCGGCGCCTGGCTGCTGCTCAATGCGCGCTCACGACGCCCCGCCTCCTTCAAAGAGCTTTCGAGAGAGAGAGAGCGCCGCGCACGCGCGCCCCTTCCCGCCGATTCCTCCTCCTCCTCCTGTTCTCTCCTCGATAGGTTTGAAGTGGCCAGGGAAGGGGGTTGGCCGGGCGCCAGCACAGGTGGCAAAGCTCTCTCAGGAGAACCGTACAGAAAAACATCGCTGTGCCATAAATACCGGCGCCAGCCATAGAATAAGTAGCAGCGGGTCATTCATTCCCAGCAGGTGGGGTAAAAAAAATTCACCTATGAGGCAGCCCCCCCAAAAAAGCGCGGGAGGCGCTGAGGTAGCCACGTGACCCCGCTCGCTCACAGCTCCGGGGGATCAGACAGGTAAGCTCGTGAAATTCGCCTCGGGTACCACATTTCTTTTTAACATACGAGCAGCTGTTCTAAAGGGGGCCCCGGGGCCCAAACACGCGCGATTTACTATGCCGAACATTTACCGCAGACCCACTGCTCGTGAGGTAAACATCGCAAATAAATGACTTTTTTTTACCACACCTTCGAATTGGCGAATATAACTCGCTAAATATAACGCTTTGTACATCAGACAAGTGATACATATGTTCCCTCACAAATGTTACCTCGCCGGGGTCACCCCCATCTCAATTAAGACGCGACTGAACGGCCTCAAAACCGATTCTGCAGTCAGGTTCGCTTAGTAAATAAGGCGAAAAGTTCGGTTCTGACAGGAGCTGAGAACCGCGTTCTGTTTCCCGCCTCCGCCGCGTGCGCGCCGAACAAAGAGCCCAACTGCGAACAATAGCGGCCGGTGTGACAGGACGAACACAAGACTTGGAGACGTACCTTGGCGGCGGGGACCTCGGGGGTGGTGGCGGCGGGGGTGGTTGTATCAACATCGGCCATTGTTCTGTGAAGTTCGACGACGGAAGAGAAGAAATGAAGGAGATATAAAGATCACTCCCGAAGCCGGCGGAGGAGAATGAAGAAGAGGATGGAAGACGAACAGTCACGGCGCCGCCTGGAGAGGGAATGAAACAACTGGTCCACAGCGCCACAATTAAATACGAACGCGGTCTGGGCGGGGATATGCAAAGAGAACTGTTCTCATTGGTCAGCGGCGGGAGCCTGCTGGAATATGTGTGGAGAGGGCAGCTGTCTATAATAGTCGCGCATCCGCCCCTCGGGCAGTTGCCTAGGTGTTCCGCGCGCGATTGGTTTACCTGCGTTTGTGGGCTCCGCCCTGTATGCTAATGAGAGCGCTAGGGAGGGATGCTGCTCGCACGCTATTGGCTGAGCGGGGGGCTGGATGCTGAGCGGAGACCTGGCCCCTCTTTTGTCATCACCGCGTCGATTGTTACTGGCTGCTCCCGGCGGCGGCGGCTGTGGGAGGGAGGGCGGCAGGGGGACGGGGCTGCGCGTGTGGCCCGGAGGGGGGTGCGCGGGGCTGTGCTTCGACTTTCCGGTGCTGCCATTTGTGGAGCGATTGCCAACAGTTTGCCGCCTAAATACGTCACCGGGCGACTTGATCGGCCGATCTAGTAATCGTGCTCTTTCACTCATTGATGCGCTGGGATCGCATGGCGATGGTTAATCAGCCCCTCTAGTCACTGGAGCTCAGTGTGATTGTCAACGAGCCCGAAATGTGGCCTGAGGTCCCCCACACACACCACAACCAGATCTGTACAATGCTTCAGGACTTTGTAGTGATAGGGAATCGTCCTGTTTGCTCCACACACCACACAATCTGATCAGATTGTATAAACACATTAAAACCTAATTAGACCTATGATCAGAACATACATCACACAATCTGATCCGACTGTATGAACACATTACAACCTGATTGAACCTATGATCAGAACATACATCACACAATCTGATCAGATTGTATAAACACCTTACAACCTGATTAGACCTATGATCAGCACACACATCTTACAATCTGATCAGACTGTATGAACACCTTACAACCTGATTAGACCTATGATCAGCACACACATCTTACAATCTGATCAGACTGTATAAACACATTAAAACCTGATTAGACCTATGATCAGCACACACATCTTACAATCTGATCAGACTGTATAAACACATTACAACCTGATTGGACTTATGATGAGCACACACATCTTACAATCTGATCAGACTGTATGAACACATTACAACCTGATTGGACCTATGATCAGCACACACATCATACAATCTGATCAGATTGTATAAACACATTACAATCTGATTAGACCTATGATCAGCACACACATCTTACAATCTGATCAGACTGTATGAACACCTTACAACCTGATTGGACCTATGATCAGCACACACATCACACAATCTGATCAGATTGTATAAACACATTACAACCCGATCAGACCTATGATCAGCACACACATCTTACAATCTGATCAGACTGTATAAACACATTACAACCTGATTGGACTTATGATGAGCACACACATCTTACAATCTGATCAGACTGTATAAACACATTACAACCTGATTGGACTTATGATGAGCACACACATCTTACAATCTGATCAGACTGTATGAACACATTACAACCTGATTGGACCTATGATCAGCACACACATCACACAATCTGATCAGATTGTATAAACACATTAAAACCTGATTAGATCTATGATCAGCACATACATCACACAATCTGATCCGATTGTATAAATACATTACAACCTGATCAGACCTATGATCAGCACACACATCTTACAATCTGATCAGACTGTATGAACACATTACAACCTGATTAGACCTATGATCAGCACATACATCTTACAGTCAGTGTACAACCAGATCTGTACAATCCCATCAGGCCTTTGTAGTAAAAGAGAATCATCCACACATATGCAATCAATCTAAACACATGATATATCCTGATCTATACAATCTGATCAGACCTGTAATCAGACACCTATGTTAGAACCTGTACATTTCCATTGAGCCTATAATAAAAGGGAAGTCGGCCTTTTCCACCTATTATCAGTCCATACACACATCATACAATCCCCCCTAACACCCTACAGCCCGATCTATACAATCCCAATTGTATGGGAGTGACAGTGAGGGAAAGGTAATACTTGGCGCTTTGAAAGCTAGTGTGTCGGGGCTATACGCTGAGCCGCCTGTGATAATACATCAGACGCTACATGGCGCTGTTAGAGGCGCTCACCAGATTCGCTTTCATAAATGTGGTTTTGCCTACAGCGCCCGGCGTTCACCAGACGCTGCCTGCCGCTACAAGGCTGGCGCTATCACTTCATGAATAACCCCCTTAGTATAGTAAAATAGGTTGTTAATTTCGCAATCTAATCTGTCCAATCCATCTATAATCTAAAAAAATCCTTTGCCATAAAAGATCCTTAAAATAGATTGGGCTGAAAACACCCCTTACAAACCGATCTGTCCAATCTACATGCAATCCTAATGACGACTGCCAATATAAAAGCCCTGGCTGGCAGGCTCATTCATTACTAGCGCCAGGTAGCGACAGATGAGCGTCTGTAGCAGGCATTTCAGAGCGCCCCCTAGTAGTCGCTGTGCTCGGCTGTGGTTCGCTAGTTCAGAGCGACTCAGTCGCTGTTCAGCATTGCTGAATACGTTGTGGGCAGTCGCTATATGACCAGTACAGCGCTGTATGGGAGCGAATGTTAGCGACTGGTCAGTGCGACCAACTCACAGCATATTCATCAAAAAAACAGCCTAACACACCACCGGCGCTCAAAAATGCTTCGCTGAAGCCCAGAGCGCAGGAGGCTGTGTGATTAAAGGCTGTTTTTTAACATGTATCCACCAGTAACAAAGCGAAAACATATGGAATTACATTGTAACAAGAACACATTAATGCCAGACCTGTAATATCAATTCTGCATAAATATATAAACTTTTTTTTAAAAAATGGAAAAAAGGCTTTTCCAAGGCCAGGAGAGATACCAACATTATTTGAAAATAATAAAAATAATAATAATAATAAAACAAAAACCCCGTTTAAAGAGAAGTAAAAAGAAAGTCCATTGAAATGTATGGGAGAGCGACAGGTAGCGAGAGGTAAGACGTGGCGCTCTGCAAGGCTGAGCGCCGGCGCTGTACGCTGAGGCTGGGATAATGATGAATCGGACGCTACATGGCGTTATCCGGGAGGCCGATTCATTAATAGCGGCAGGTAGCGACAGTTGAGCGACTGTAGCAGTATTTTCACAGCGCCCACTAGTAGTTGCTGTGCTTGGCCGTTGTTCGGTTGTTGATAGCGACTCAGTCGGTTTGCCGTAATGTTGAATACGGGGTGACGAGTCGCTATTTGACAGGTTCCGCGCTGTATGGGAGCGCATGATAGCGACTGGTCAGAGCGACCGGCTCCCACCACATTCATCAAAAAATCACGCTCAAAAAATTATCGCGCTGTGAAATGCATGTTTAAACCCCAGAGCGCTGGCGGCGATGGGTTAAAAGTAGTTTTTTAACCCCCAAACAACCATATTTTTGGAAAAAAATAATAAACAAGTTTTTATAAACATTTTGTAATATGAATACATTAATATCAGACCTGTAATATCAATTCTGTACAAGTTTTTTTTTTTTTTTTTACCCTAAAAAAATTATCTAACATTGCAGAAGTGGTCACAGAATTTTTCACAATTAAAAAAAAAAAAAAAAAAAACATTAATAACAATTAATTATGAATATTTAAAGATTGTTCCATTGAAATGCATTGGAGCGCGCCAGGTAGCGAGAGGTCATACCTGTCGCTGTTCAAGGTCGCTCGCTGGCGCTGTGGGCTGAGGCTGGAATAATGATGAATGAGTCGCTATATGGCGCTATCTCAGTCGCTAAGCAGGATTGGCTTGATAAATGTGTGATTGTGGTGGGGAGCCGGCGTTCTCGTGGCGGTGCCCATCATTACCGGCCGCTCACCAGTCGCTACCTGGCGCTATTCCTTCATAAAAAAGGGCCCAAGTCGCTCAACAGATTCTGCTTGATAAATGTGTAATTGCGTGCCGTGTCCGGCGTTCACCTGTGGCTACCTGTCATTTACAACGCACTACCTGACGCTATCCCTTCATGAATAAGGCCCTGAGTGTAGTTGGAAGAGATGGTTCAGTCAATACTAAGCTGGCCCCACACTTTACAATTTGATCTGGTAAAACATTCTGTTTTATTCCCTCAAAATGTCTGCAGGGCACGTGGTTTAGCCAGGTGTGCACTGCAGTGAAGTCACATGATCCACCGCTCTTCTCCCCACACACACCTCGGGGGCAGTTAGGTAAGCATTACAAAAATCACCTTAGGTACCAATCCTACACAGGGGGAATGCCTCAACCATCGTACCTTGGGGGATGGAATGGAAGGGATAGCGCCAGGTAGTGCTTGGTAGCGGCAGGCAGCGCCTGATGAATGAGGGGCGCTGTACGGGAGACGGGGGCCCTTATTTAACAAGGGGTAGCGAATGGTGAGCGAACGGTAATGACGCTCACCGCCACGAGAACGCCGGCTCCCCTCCGCAATCACACATTTATCAAGCCAATCCTGCTTAGCGACTGACAGAGCGCCATATAGCGAATCATTCATCATTATTCCAGCCTCAGCCCACAGCGCCAGCGAGCGACCTTGAACAGCGACAGGTATGACCTCTCGCTACCTGGCGCTCTCCAATGCATTTCAATGGAACAATCTTTAAATATTCATAATTAATTGCTATTTTTTTTTTTTTTTTTTTAAATGGCAAAAATTCTGTGACCACTTCTGCAATGTTAGATATTTTTTTTAAGGTAAAAAAAAAAAAAAAAAAAATTGTGCAGAATTGATATTACAGGTCTGATATTAATGTATTCATATTACAAAATGTTTGTAAAAACATGTTTTTTTTTTTTCAAAAAATATGGTTGTTTGGGGGTTAAAAAACTACTTTTAACCCATCGCCGCCAGCGCTCTGGGGTTTAAACAAGCATTTCACAGCGCGAGAATTTTTGGAGCGTGATTTTTTGATGAATATGGTGGGAGCCGTTCGCTATGGCCATTCGCTGTCATGCGCTCCCATACAGCGCGGAACCTGTCAAACAGCGACTCCTAACCCCATATTCAACATTACCGCACACCGACTGAGTCGCTGTCAACAGCCGAACAACGGCCAAGCACAGCGAATACTAGCGGGCGCTGTGAAAAGAACGCTACTGTCGCTCATCTGTCGCTACCTGGCACTATTAATGAATCGGCCTCTACATTTAAGAGAACAAATCTTGTGAGCGCCATGTAACAGCGTCATGTAGCGCCACATGTATTACTAGAGGTGGCTAAGCGTATAGCGCCGGCGCCCTAGGTTCAAGAGCGCCACTTATTAGCTTTTGCTCATTGTCGCTCTCCCATTTGTTTGTGTTTAAATAGCGTGTTTGGCAATGACATTTTTTTTTTTTGCTCCAATCATTGTGTGACCTCTCCCGGCTGCAAACAAACACTTTTATACATTTTTTGTGACTTTTTATATTTTTATGCAGAATTGTATTTACAGGTCGGGCACTAAAGTGTTATTGTCCCAGTGTTACAACAATGTCATTCCATGTGTTTCTGTTTTGTTCAAAAACAGACATTAATCACACAGCGTCTGGCGCTCTATGCTACAGCGCCGACGCTGTGTGTAGTTTTTTGTTAAATATGGTGTGGAGCGATGAGTGCCGGACGCACTGAACCTCTCGCTCGCTGCAGCGCTGTACTGTTGTTACAGCGCCCAACACGCATCATATTCATAAATGCCGACTAGGTTACTACAGCGACCGCTACGCTAGCTTATAGCGCCCGACACCCGCTTACAGCGTCTAATAGTGGTCGCTCTAAGCGCCGCTATACAGATGCTCATCTGGCAATACCTGGCGCTAGTAGTGAATCAGCCTCCACGACACGTATGGCTTTCTATGAGATGCTAGTGGACAGGAAGAGCTTTTGCGCTAAGGGGGTGATGTTCGCGGCTGTGCGCAACTTTTGCCTTCCCTGCTTTCGCTGTATGTGTGGTGAGAGGGGAAAACCGCAGCGAATGTAGCTCAACTTAAACCGGACCTTCAGCGTGATTTAATGAAAAGCCCAAACTCTTAAAAAACGTTTCCCCAGCATCTAAAATTAATATATTTTACGTTTTTACTCACTAACTTATTATTCTTTCCCCCACTGGGCTGCAACTCTGTTCAGGAATTTAGGATACAGGCGCCGCCATCTTGACTCAGAAGCATCACACTTATTGAGGAGAGGAGAGTGGGATAAGGTACAGGGGGATGGGTTATAGCTGTGCTTTGCTCAGACAGAGCAGAGCTGGGGTCAGGTAAAGGTCAGCAGTCTCAGAATGCAGAGCAGCACAGTCAGGAGGCACTTCCTGTTTGCAGGCTGCCTGATAAGATGGCGGCTTCCATAAGCCGCCATCTTGGATGTTTAAAGGCTCATAACATGCAGTAGATGCAGGTAGGATGATTTTTAATGTGAGCAATCTGTATGTACAGGGTGTGGGAAACATATAAGATAGACTCTTATTCAGAGTGAAGGTCCGCTTTAATGTCACAATGTTACAACAATGTCATTCCCATGTTTTCGCTTTGTTACTGGTGGATATGTGTTCAAAAACAGACTTTAATCACACAGCGCCTGGCGCTCTATGCTACAGCGCCCAGATCCAGAGCGCCGACCCTGTGTGTGTCTGTTTTTTGTTGAATATGGTGTGAGTCGCTGAGAGTCGGCCGCACTGAGCTGGCGCTACCTCTCACTTCCTGCAACGCTGTACTGGTGTTAGAACACCGAACATACTTCTCATTCATCAATGCCGGCCAGGTAACCGGCATTGATGAATGAGAAGTATGTTCGGTGTTCTAACACCAGTACAGCGTTGCAGGAAGTGAGAGGTAGCTCCAGCTCAGTGCGGCCGACTGTCAGCGAATGAGACGCTCTTTAACAGCGCCCAATAGCCGATCACAGCGTCTACTAGCAGTCGCTCTTAGCGCCTCTGTACAGACGCACATCTGCCGATACCTAGCGCTAGTAATGCATCAGCCTGACGGTTTCAAAAAATCATGAAATTTTGCTGAAAACACACTTGTAAGCATATGTCGATATGGGAGGGGTCTCAGAATATATGTGGGATGTATCAGGAGTATCTTGGTTAAAATAAAACAAATATAAAAGTCATGTGATCACAGTATCATTCACGCTCATAAAAATGCTAAACATGCTAAAAAGGCCTAAAGTGACAATCTCTCCTCAAATAACATTGATTCCTATGCCGTCTGCCACTAAAAGCCGTGTGATCAGAAAATGTGTTCGCCAGCATTCGCCAAGCGAATTCAATTGCAAGTAAACACCGCTGGTTCTGTAAATGCAGATAACACACATAGGCCCTTATTTAAGAAGGGATAGCGTCAGGTAGCGCCTGGTTAATGAGAGGTAGCGACACGGCACGCAATCACACATTTATCAAGCAGAATCTGTTTAGCGACTGGGATAGCGCCATGTAGCGTCTGACTCATCATTTTCACAGCCTCAGCGCTCAGCGCCGGCGTTCAGCCTTTCACAGCGCCAGGTATGACCTCTCGCTACCTGTCGCTCTCCCATACATTTCAATGGACGATCCCTTTCTTCTCTTTAAACAGGGTTTTTGTTAATTTTTATTTTTTTAAAAAATCACAAATAATTCTGTGACCTCTTCTGGCATTGAAAAAGCAGTTTTTTTCCATAATTTCTTCATTTTTTATTTATTTCTTCAGAAATGACATTACAGGTCTGCCATTAAAGTGTTCATGTTACAATGTTGTTACAATGTAATTCCATATGTTTTCGCTTTGTTACTAGTTGTTAGATGCTGAAAAACACACTTTAAACACACCGCCTCCTGCGCTCTGGGCTTCAAACAAGCATTTTTCAGCGCCTGAGTTTTGTGAGGCTGCTTTTTTGCTGAATATGGTGTGAGCCGGTCGCTATGAGCAGTCGCTAACATGCACTCCCGTACAGCGCTGTACTGGTCAAATAGCGACTCCTCACAATGTATTCAACATTACTGAACAGCGACTGAGTCGCTATGAACTGGCGACTCACGCCCGACAGTGACTACTAGCGGGTGCTCTGAAAATGCCTGCTACAGACACTCATCTGTCGCTACCTGGCGTTAGTGATGAATCAGCCTGAGCAATTCCGAAATCTAAATCTAGGTTAATTCCATATCCCTCACAGACAATTAGGATGAGGAGCCTAATTTATGAAGCGTCATCTGCCTTCAGCGTGCGATTTAAGAAACCAAAAACAAGTAGAGCCGATGCTGCTAACCGGACCTTCAGCATCATTTAATGAAAAGTCCAAACCCTTAAAAAACTATTTCCCAGCATCTAAAATTAATATATTTTAGGTTTTAAGTCACTAACTTTATAGTCTTCTCCCACTGGGCTTCAGGACACTGGCAGGCTGATTCATCACTAACGCCAGGTAGCGACAGATGAGCGTCTGTAGCAGGCATTTTCAGAGCGCCCGCTAGTAGTCGCTGTGCTCGGCCGTGGGTCGCTACTTCATAGCGACTCAGTCGCTGTTAAAGTGGACCAACACCCACTGGTGATCGGCCCGGGAATCTATAAGATTCCCGGGCCGATCACCTCCCTCCCCGCGGGACATCCGAGATCGGGATGTCCCGCGGGGTGAAACCCCCCCAAACACCCCAAACTCCTTATCTTCGGCGGCGGCCGGCCGCCGCCGCCTCCCTCGCGCCCCTCTAGACGTGCGCGCGCCCGCGCCGGCCGTCTGTGAATGGCCGGCGCGGGCACGCGCGCGTCAAGAGGGACGTGCGGGAGGCGGCGGCGGAGGAGCCGCTTGTCCGCGGCTTGTCCGTCGGCGTGGGGAGAGGTGAGTTCGGGGGGGTTTCACACAACCCCGATCGGGGTGCCCCACCGAAGTGGACCAAGACCCAGGATAGTCAAAATCCTGGGTGTTGGTCCACTTTAAGTAATGTTGAATACATTGTGAGGAGTCACTATTTCACCAGTACAGCACTGTATGGGAGCGCATGTTAGCGACTGGTCAGTGCGACCGACTCACACCATATTCAGCAAAAAACAGCCTCACAAAACTCAGGCGCTGAAAAATGCTTCTCTGAAGCCCAGAGCGCAGGAGGCGGTGTGTTTAAAGTCTGTTTTTCAGCATCTATCCGCTAGTAACAAAGCGAAAACATATGGAATTACATTGTAACAACATTGTAACATGAACACTTTAATGCCAGACCTGTAATGTCATTTCTGAAGAAATATATAAAAAATGAAAAAATTGTGAAAAAACTGCTATTTCAATGCCAGAAGAGGTCACAGAATTATTTGTGATTTTTGAAGAAAAAAAATAAAAATAAACAAAAACCCAGTTTAAAGTGGACCAACACCCAGGATTTTGACTATCCTGGGTTTTGGTCCACTTCAGTGGGGCACCCCCGATCGGGGGTGCCCCGCTGTGTGAAACCCCCCAGATCGCCCCAAAAACTCACCTCTCTCCGCTCCCACGTGACCGCTCCAGCCAATCACAGCGCGCGTCCAAGGCCGCTTGGACGCGCATAGCAGCTCAGCGGCTCTGAGCGCTGGAGGCCGCGTCTCGCGCTTCCCTCTAACAGGGAGCGCGCCTGCGCCGGCCATTCACAAACGGCCGGCGCAGGTGCGCTAGAGGGAAGCGCGAGACGCGGCCGCGGCTCGTGCATGCGCCGATGGAACGGGGCTGAGGTAAGGTTTGTGGGCCTCCTGGGGGGTTCCTCCCCACAGGACATCCCGATTTCGGATGCCCCGCGGGGAGGGATCTGATCGGTCCGGGAATCTTATAGATTCCCGGGCCGATCCCCCCTGGGTGTTGGTCCACTTTAAAGAGAAGAAAAGGATCGTTCATTGAAATGTATGGGGGAGCGACAGGTAGCGAGAGGTCATACCTGGCGCTGTGCAAGGCTGAACGCCGGCGCTGTTCCCTGAGGCTGTGAAAATGATGAATCAGATGCTACATGGCGCTATCCCAGTCGTTAAACAGATTCTGCTTGATAAATGTGTAATTGCGTGCCGTGTCCGCTGTTCACCAGTCGCTACCTGTCGCTACCTCTCATTAACCAGCCACTACCTGACGCTATCCCTTCTTAAATAAGGGCCTAGGATACGGGCGTCGCCATCTTGCTTCAGAAGCATCACATATTGAGGAGAGGAGATAAGAAAGCGCAGGAAGCGGGGTTATAGCTATATAGTTTATAGCTATTTGCATAGACAGAGCAGAGCTGGGGTCAGGAAAAGGTCAGCAATCCCAGAATGCAGAGTGGCATATTCAGCAGACACTTCTTGTCTGCAAGCAGCCTGAGACTCTATGGGCCACCATCTTGATGTTAAAAGGTTAAAAATACGCACTAGGTGCGATTAGGATGATATTTAATGCAGGCAATCTGTATGTAGGGGGTGGGGGAAACATACAAGATAGGCTCTAATTCAGGGTGAGGGTCCGCTTTAACACCAGTGCTGTGTAGGTTGCAGCACCCGGTGTTTTGGTTGAAGCAGCTTGCATTGTGACTTGTCAATTATGTAAATGAAGGACCTAGATGTCGCCAAATGTATTTTTTTTCCAGGAAAGATAGTTTTTCATGGCTTCTTTTGCTCAACATTGTGTAATTTGGACACCGACAACTAAAATGCGGCCTAAACACACTGCAAAATAATGAAATGCAGAGCAGCGCCAAGCTTTTAAGGGTTGAAAAAAAGTTTAATATGCTGTGCAGCGCCAAAAAAGGCACAAAGTGGCGTACACTGGCGCTGTGTTATAGTCAGCTGTCAGGTCCAACAGGCGCTGACACAAGCCGGCCAATACCTAATGCAACAATCAAGGCAAATTAGAGACTGATTCACTACTAGCGCCACATATTGCCAGATGAGCGCCGGTATAGCGCCTCATAAGTGGGTATCACTTATAGACGCTGTAAGCGGGTATCAGGCACTGTAACAGAGCGTCTCTGTCACTCTAGTAACCTGACCAGCATCGATGAATATGAAGTGTGTTGGGCGCTGTAACAACAGTATAACACTGCAGCGAGCGAGAGGTAGCGCCAGCTCAGTGCGTCCAGCACTTGGCGCTCCACATCATATTTAACAAAAAACTACACACACACAGCGTCGGCGCTCTAAAGCTAGGCGCTGTAGCATAGAGCGCCAGATGCTGTGTGATTAAAGTCTGTTTTTGAACACATATCCACCTGTAACAAAGTGAAAACACATGGAATGACATTGTTGTAACACTGTGACATTAACACTTTAGTGCCAGACCTGTAATGACAATTCTGCATATAAATGTAAAGTCAAAAAATGTATAAAAGTGTTTGTTTGCAGCCAGGAGAGGTCACACAATGATTTGAGCAAAAAAATAAAAAGAAACTGTCAAACACACTATTTATACACAACTAATGAAACCCCATTGAAATGTACGTCAGAGCTTTACAGAGCGACAGGTACAACATGGCGCTCCTGAGCCTAGAGCACCGGCGCTATACACTAAGCCGCCTGTAATAATACATGTGTGGCTACTGTATATGGTGCTGTTAGAGTCGCTCACCAGATTAGCTTTCTTAAATCTGGTTTTGCGAACAGCGCCCGGCGTTCACCAGACGCTGCCTGCCGCTACAAAGCGCTACTTGGCGCTATCCGTTCTTAGATAACCCCCCTTGTTAGCAGGGGGCGCTGCAACTTCTAGTGCCTTTTTAGTCAGGAGCGAATCGCCAGAAAAGACAAAGGGCCTTATTCATGAAGGGATAGCGCCAGGTAGTGCCTGTACAGCGGCAGGTGAACACCGCAGACGGCACACAATTACACATTTATGAAGCCGAATCTGATGAGCGACTAGAACAACGCTATGTAGCGTTTAATTCATCATTATCCCAGGCTCAGCGTACAGCGCCGGCGTTCATCCTTGCAGAGCGCTACGTCTAACCTGTCGTTACCTGGCGCACTCCCATACATTTTCCATTTTTTTTCCCCTAAAAAAAAACACAAACCTTTTGACATGTATTCTGGGCAAGAAAATAACATTTTTTTTTGGATTAATAATATTTTTATGCAGAATTGTCCTTACATGTCTGGTATTAAAGTGTTCATGTTACAATGTAATAACAATGTAATTCCATATGTTTTCGCTTTGTTACTAATGGATACATGTTCAAAAACAGCCTTTAATCACACAGCCTCTGGCGCTATGGGCTACAACTACATGAGTTTGAGCACCAGCGATGTTTGTGGCTGTTTTTTTGATGAATGTGGTGTGAGTCAGTCGCACTGAGCTGGCGTTACGGTTCGCTCACATACAGCGTAGTATAGCGATTCACATTTCATATTCAACAATGCCGGAGAACGACTGAGGCGCTCTGAAACAATGATCCATGGCCGAGCACAGCGACTACTAGCAGGCGCTCTGAAATCTGCTCTACAGAGGCTCATCTGTCGCTACCTGGTGCTAGTAATGAATCAGCCTGAAAGATGCCGGCACTCCAAAACTGGCGCTATACACCAAACATCATAAATATGGCCCAGAGTTACCACAAAATTTGTAATGCAAGTGCTAAATAAGAGAATTACCTCAGATCTCTTTGTACATCCCATTTGGATGTGTTCACATTGAACATTATTACTTCAAATCAGTCAAGTGAGTATCATGATAAGGTACCAAATCTTACACAAAGGGAATGCTCCCGCCATTGTATAAACCCTGAAACTCAAAACAAAATTGATTCAAGGTGAGCGATAACAAAGCTTAGGGCCTTATTTAAGAAGGGATAGCGTCAGGTAGTGGATGGTTAATGAGAGGTAGCGACAGGTAGCGACTGGTGAACGGACATGGCACACAATTACACATTTATCAAGCAGAATCTGTTTAGCGACTGGGATAACGCCATGTAGCATCCAATTCATCATTTTCACAGCCTCAGCGAACAGCGCCGGCGTTCAGCCTTGCACAGCGCCAGGTATGACCTCTCGCTACCTGTCGCTCTCCCATACATTTCAATGGACGATCCTTTTCTTCTCTTTTTTTTTTTGGCCAAAAATCTCAAAAAATGCTGTGACCTCTTCTGGCATTGAAAAGCAGTTTTTTCACAAATTTGTCATTTTTTATATATTTCTGCAGAAATGACATTACAGGTCTGCCATTAAAGTGTTCATGTTACAATGTTGTTACAATGTAATTCCATATGTTGTTGCTTTGTTACTAGTGGATAGATGCTGAAAAACAGACTTTAAACACAGCGCCTCCTGCGCTCTGGGCTTCAAACAAGCACCAGAGTTTTGTGAGGCTGTTTTTATAATGAATATGCTGTGAGTCGGTCGCACTGACCAGTCGCTAACATGCGCTCCCATACAGCGCTGTACTGGTCAAATAGCGACTCCTCACAATGTATTCAACATTACTGCACAGCCACTGAGTCGCTAAGAACTAGCGACCCATGGCCGAGCACAGTGGCTACTAGCGGGCGCTCTGAAAATGCCTGCTACAGACGCTCATCTGTCGCTACCTGGCGTTAGTGATGAATCAGCCTGTCAATTTATTATCATGGATGTGATGCGGAGAACATGACAGGAATCCACAAAAAATTATGTTTATTTATTAGCTTGTGAGGTAAAATCAGCTGGCAAGATACATTTTTACCTCAGATTGATTGAATTAGTGAATATCTACCACAAAATGGCTGACATAAGAGCAAATTAAAAGAGGTTTCAATAGAAAATTACCTCAGAGCACTCCAACGTGATCGCATAAATTAGCATTAGAAATTTAATATTACCTCAGAAAATAAACACATTAGGCTTGGTGGGCAAATAGGCGTTACAGAACCCCTCTCCCATTAGAAAAAAAAAAAATTAAAAAGGGCAGTAGCGGCCTAGAGCAGTAGTTCTCAACCTTTTTACACTATGAGGCTGATTTATTAATAGCGACATGTAGCGACAGTTGAGCGACTGTAGCGGTATTTTCACAGCGCCCGCTAGTAGTCGCTGTGCTTGGCCGTTGTTCGGTTGTTGACAGCGACTCGTCGATGTGGCTAAATGTTCAATACAAGGTTACGAGTCGCTATTTGACAGGTTACGCGATGTATGGGTGCGCATGATAGCGACTGGTCAGAGCTACCGGCTTCCACCATATTCATCAAAAAATCACGCTCAAAAAGATTCAAGCGCTGTAAAATGCATGTTTAAACCCCAGAGCGCTGGAGGCGATGTGTTACAAGAAGTTTTTTAACCCCTAAACCACCATATTTTTGGAAACCAAAAAAAAAGGATTTTAATTAATTTAGTAATATGAATACATTAATATCAGACCTGTAATATCAATTCTGTACAATTTTTTTTTTTCATTTTTTTTCCCTTAAAATCTAAAATAGCAGAAGTGGTCACAGAATTTTTCATATTAAAAAAAAAAAAAACATTAATAACAATTAATTGTTAATATTTAAAGATTGTTCCATTGAAATGCATTGGAGCGCGCCAGGTAGGCGAGAGGTCATACCTGTCGCTGTTCAAGGTCGGACACTGGTGCTGTGGGCTGAGGCTGGAATAATGATGAATGAGTCGCTATATGGCGCTATCTCAGTCGCTAAGCAGGATTGGCTTGATAAATGTGTGATTGTGGTGGGGAGCCGGCGTTCTCGTGGCAGGGCCCGTCATTACCGGCCGCTCACCAGTCGCTACCTGACGCTATTCCTTCATAAATAAGGGCCTAAGTACCCCCAAGCAACAAGAAGTTCCAAACAAGGACCCCAAAGGGAGGGTGATTAATTATAAATAGTGCCAAAATAAGTAGGCCATAGGCCTCATGCCACTTTTAAAGCAAGAAGGGATTAGGTTTCGCTTGAAAATAATATTCCAGACACCCCTGATGGTTTGCCCCGGGACACTGTGGTAGGTGTACCGCAGGTTGAGAAACAGTGGCCTAGAGGTAAGGACGAGGTCTTGTGACTAGGGCTGTCACCTGGCCAGTATTTTTTTTATTTACTGGGCATTGGCCTGGCAGTGCTGGTGTTTTTTTTATTGGTAATTGAGGATGGGAAAATTCCACCCACAATTACAATTAAAGCGGACCAACAGTTAAAATGAATTTAACCACACCAACACAACCAACTAGTGCTCATATGCATCCCTCCCCAGGGCAATTTAGATTGCTGCACAGAAAAAATAATTTACCTTTTCCTAACGCCTGCTGGGGTAGATTTTAAAAACAAGATGGCTGCTCATGGGCTTGCAGGCCACCTGCAAACAGCAAGTTGTGCTGGGCTTCCTGTTACTGTACATAGCATTTTAGTTATGTCAGTTGGGAGAGGAAGCTCCAAAATGGCCGCTGCCGTTCTTTTCCAACTGTGGCAGGCTGTTGGTCTGGCCGGCCCTGGAGTCATTTTTTGGCTGGTTTCCTATCCTCGGGGCATTCTGATTTGGGATACCCACTGTGGGAAATTCCCAGGGATCACCTTAAAGTGGGCCAACACCCTCCTGGATCGGCCCGGGAATCTATAAGATTCCCAGGCCGATCCGATCCCTCCCCGCGGGCCATCCAAAATCAGGATGCCCCGCTGTGGGGAACCCCGCTAACCTTACTCCTGGTCCAACGGCGCATGCGCGGGCCGCAGACGCATCTCGCGCTTCTCTCTAGCATGGCGCGTGCCCGCGCCGGGCCTTTGGGAAAGGCCGGCACGGGCGCGCTCCTTGTTAGAGGGAAGCGCGAGATGCGCCCACCAGCACGCTCGGAGCCGCTTGGGTTTGACGCCGCTTTGACGCAAATACCACAGAGGCTCCGAGCACACTGATTAGATGAGTGGCCGCGCATGCGCTGTAGGAGGGGGGTGAGGTGAGTAGAATCGGGTGACCGGGGGGGTTTTTATATAGCAGTGCCCCGGGGAAGTGGACCAAAACCCAGGATAGTCAAAATCCTGGGTGTTGGTCCACACAGCCACAGCTCATATGCCATATCCCCAGGGCAATCTACATTGCTGCACATAAAAAATAATTGACCTTTTCCTAATGCCTGCTGAGGTAAATTTTATAAACAAGATGGCCGCTCATGGGCTTGCAAACAGCAAGTCGTGCTGGGCTTCCTGTTTCTGTGCATTTCAGTTATGTCAGTTGAGAGAGGAAGCTCCAAAATGGCCGCTGCTTTTCTTTTCCAACTGTGGCAGGTGGTTGGTCTGGTTTAACAGTTTAAAAAACCATATACTGGCACTGCCAGGCACATACAATGGCCATCCATGTCCCAAAAATCCAAAACAAACAAGGCAAAAAGGGACACCTCCACATCATGGAGGAATTGACCCTATAACATTGTACCAAAGCCTGGGTTTTGGTCTATTTCTCTGGGGCATCCAGGAGAACCTGCAGGTTTGGGAGGACCTGCTGTGTAATACCCTGGGATCACTGGTATATTCGTCTCGATCCCAAGGCGCTCTACTGTGCAAGTTAACATACTGGCATAGAGAGTGGGAAGAGTTCCCCTCCGCGGTGACACACGTTCCCGTCCCTGGCCTATCTGAATCGCTAAGCATTAGCGGCAAGACCCCGGGGATGAGGCCCGCTCATGTAATGTGGGATCACTGGAAAGGAATGTTTTGAGGTGATCCCTAGGGATTTCCCACAGCGGGCATCCCAAATCAAAATGCCCCGAGGATAGGGAAATCAGCCAAAAAACGACTCCAGGGCCGGCCTATAAGGGTTGTCAAAAGTGACTAAAACCAGACCAACACAACAAACAGTGCTCATATACCCCCTCCCTGGGGCAATTTAGATCGCTGTTACTGTGCATTGTCAGTTATGTCAGTCGAATCCAGGCAGCAGCATGACTGAGATGCTGGAAGCTCCAACATGGCCGCTACCTTTCTTTTCCAACTGTGCCAGGCTGTTGGTCCGGTTTAAGTCAGTGAGACCAGAATCATTGGTATGTAAAAAATTGTTTCTGCCAGAAATTGGTCAGGGTTCTTTTTCCCACTTCTGCCTCATGCACGCCGGGCAACAAAAATACATTGCAAACATGTGATGGGATGAAGAGCACCGCAATGTTGTCCCCATTGCTAGTCCCAGAGAAGTCACTAGGCTTTCTGGCACCCGGGGCAAGGATTCAAAATGGCGCCCTCCATCTGCTCTCGGGCCCCCTTTTGGCGCCCTCCTGACTTGCTGCACCAGGGGCAAGTGCTCCCCCCTAGCTATGCCCCTGGCTAGTCCCTTATAAAAGCAGACCTCTGGTCAAAAATGACTTAAAGCAGACCAATAGTCAAAAATGACTGAAACCAGACCAACACAACAAACAGTCCTCATATACACCCCTCCCCAGGGCAATTCAGATTGCTGCACATAAAAATTCATTTACCATTTTCTCTGCCGCTGTAGTGAATTTTAGAACCAAAATAGGGGCTGATGCATTCGCAGGCCACCTGCAAACAGGAAGTGCTGCTGGGCTTCCTGATACGGGCAGGCTGATTCATCATTAGCGGCAGGTAGCGACAGATGAGCGTCTGTAGCGGCATTTTCAGAGCGCCCGCTAGTAGTCGCAGTGCTCGGCTGCGACTCGCTACTTTATAGCGACTCAGTCGCTGTTCAGTAATACATTGTGAGGAGTCGCTATTTGACCAGTACAGCGCTGCATGGGAGCGCATGTTAGCGACTGCTCATAGCGACTGACTCACACCATATTCAGCAAAAAAACAGCTGCAAAAATCTCTGGCGCTGAAAAATATTTGTTTGAAGCCCAGAGCGCAGGAGGCGGTGTTTTTAAAGTGTGTTTTCAAGCATCTATCCACTAGTAACAAAGCGAAAACATATGGAATTACATTGTAACAACATTGTAACATGAACACTTTAATGCCAGACCTGTAATGTCATTTTTGAGGAAATATTTAAAAAATGAAAAAAATATGAAAAAACTGCTATTTCAATGCCAGAAGAGGTCACAGAATTATTTGTGATTTTTTGCAAAAAAAAAAAAAACCTGTTTAAAGAGAAGAAAAGGATCGTCCATTGAAATGTATGGGAGAGCGCCAGGTAGCGAGAGGTCATATCTGGCGCTGTGCAAGGCTGAACGCTGGCGCTGTTCACTGAGGCTGCAAAAATGATGAATCAGACGCTACATGGCGCTATCCCAGTCGCTAAACAGATTCTGCTTGATAAATGTGTGATTGCGTGCCGTGTCCGGCGTTGACCAGTCGCTATCAGTCGCTACCTCTCATTAACCAGGCGCTACCTGACGCTATCCCTTCTTAAATAAGGGCCTGTGTATTGTCAGTAATGTCAGTTGAATCCAGGCAGCAGCATGGCTGAGATGCTGGGAGAGGAAGCTCCAAAATGGCCGCTACCTTTCTTTTCCAACTGTGGCAGACTGTTGGTCCGGTTTAAGTTACCTTTTTAAAGAGCACCTCCAGTTGAAACTAACTGGAGGTCCCCTTGATCTAACAGCATGAGGATATTCCCATTTGGGATAATAGGTTACACATTGGCATCCAACAGCCAGATTTCTAGCTATTCTGCGCAGTCATGTGGACAGAAAGGAACACGGACGTGGTCATTATGGGGCTGCAGGTTCTCAGGGGATATGCAGCTGTTGGAGGGGACCTCCATTTAGGTCCTCTTTAAAGTGGACCAACACCCAGGGGGGGATCGGCCCGGAAATCTATAAGATTCCCGGACCGATCAGATCCCTCCCCGCGGGGCATCCAAAATCGGGATGTCCCGCGGGGAGGAACCCCCCAGGAGGCCCACAATCCTTACCTTACCGGCGATGGAACGGCGCATGCGCGAGACGCGGCTGCGTCTCTCGCTTCCCTCTAGCAGGGCACACTCCCGCGCCGGCGCAGGCGCGCTCCCTGTTAGAGGGAAGCGAGAGACGCAGCCAATGACAGCGCTCTGGTATGCGCGTCCAAGCGGCTTTGGACGCGCATACCAGAGCAGCTCTGAGCGCTGTCATTGGCCGGACAAGGTCACGTGGGAGCGGGGAGAGGTGAGTTTTTGCGGCGATCGGGGGGGTTTCACACAGCGGGGCACCCCCGATCGAGCCCAAACCCTAAAAAAACTATTCCCCAGCATCTAAAATTAATATATTTTAAGTTTTTAGTCACTTACTTATTATTCTTTCCCCCACTGGGCTGCAACTCTGTTAAGAACTTCTGGATATGGGCGCCGCCATTTTGCCTGAGAAGTATCACATGCTGAGGGCAAGGAGGGGGATGAAGAGTGCAGTGGGTGGGGTTATAGCTGTGCTTTGAGCAGACAGAGCAAAGCTGGGGTCAGGAAGAGGACAGCAATCCCAGAATGCCGAGCAGCACAGTCAGAGGAGACTGCATGTGCCGCCATCTTGGATGTTTAAAAGCTCAGAAAATGCAGTAAGATGCAAGCAGGATGATTTTTAATGTGGGCAAATTGAATGTACAGGGTGAGGGAAACATATGAGATAGGCTCTTATTTAGGGTGAAGGTCCAGTTTAAAGTGGACCAACACACTCCCCTGATTGACCGATCAGCTTCCTAACTGACTGATCGGGGCGCCCCGCTGTGTGAAACCCCCCCCCAGATCCCCGAAAATCCTACCTGATCCTCGTTCCAGCGGCGCATGCGCGGGCCGCCGCCGCCTCCCTCGCGTCCCTCTAGCAGGGCGCTCCCTGTAAGAGGGACGGGGGAGGCGGCCCGCTCTCAGCTTGTCCATCGCTGCCTCTCCTTTTCCGTCGGCGGCGATTAGACGAGTGAGTCAAGTGGGAGTGGGGTCAGGTGAGTTTTCGAGGCTTTCTGGGGGGTTTTACACAGCGGGGCACCCACCCCGTGGAAGTGGACCAAAACCCAGGATAGTCAAAATCCTGGGTGTTGGTCCACTTTAAAGGTTAGTACCTAAAACCAAAGGGTAGTGTCACAAGGAGCTTTCCTGGAGTTGTGCATTTTTTTTTTAATTTGGAGACAAGAGAGGATGTAATACCATTGTCAGATAAATAGAGGAAGGAGAGGAGGGGGCCCGGGTATTGTTTAGGGCCCCCAAATGTATAGATGAGGGGACATAAAGCAAAAGGTTGATGCAGGTGGCTATTGTAGGGTGCTGAATGACAAAAGGGGCTCTGAAAAGCTAATAGGGAGGCACCTTTAGGGCGTACAAGGACCAAAACGCTACTGAAGGTGGCCTTGGTCCTGTCGGCCGGGTGCGATTGTTCTGCAAATGAACGGTTAGATCCCGGTGAGCATCCAGCTCTGGAGCCCTGCACCTGTAGGGCAGCACTGCAAATAGGAATTACCTCCATTAGCATGTGAATGGGGCCAATTCACAAGATGCACATTTAACCTGCGCCCTCTGGAGAACAAAATCCTGCTCTGAGCCATTTAACCCCTGCTGTGCTGGCGTCACTGCATTACAATGCAAAGGGTGGGGAGGGGGGGCAAAGCCAAGTACCCTCAGGAAAAGAAAGTCATCCAATACTCTGCATCCTCCCCCATCCATGGCTCACCTCACAACTTTTCTCTTTCTCTACCCTCCTTCTTTTATGGGCCAGAAATGATGTGATATTCAACATCAGCTCTTTTTCTATGATAATGTGTCATCCCATCCTTCATCGTAGATACTGTAATGCAAAAGTGCTCAATATTAAAGTGGACCAACACCCAGGATTTGGACTATCCTGGGTTTTGGTCCACTTCCCCGGGGCACCCCGAATGGGGGGTGCCATGCTGTGTGAAACCCCCCAGATCGCTGGCTATAACTCACCTCACCCCGCTCCTATGGCGCATGCGCAGCCGTTCGTCCAACCAGCGAGCTCAGAACCGCTGAGGTATGCACGTCAAAGTGACGTCTTACTTCAGCGGCTCTGAGCACGCTGTTGACCGCATCTCGCGCATCCCTCTAACATTCACAAATGGCCGGCGCGGGCACGCACCCTGCTAGAGAGAAGCGCAAGATGCGGCCGCGACCCGCCATGCGCTGTTGGACCGGGATTCGGGTAATTGCAGCGGACGTCCTGGGGGGTTTCACACAGCGGCGCATTCCGATTTTGGATGCCCTGCGGGGAGGGACTTTAAAGTGGACCAACACCCAGGATTTTCACTATCCTTGGTGTTTGTCCACTTCCGCAGGGGGACCCCACTGTGTCAAATCCCCCAGAAAGCCCCTAAAATCTTACCTTTTTAAGCGACGGATAAGCCGCCGCCTCTCCATTCACAAACGGCCGGCGCGGGAGCGCGCCCTGCTAGAGGGACGCACGGTAGGCGGAGGCGGCGGCTTATCTGTCGCCTAAAAGGTAAGATTTTAGGGGCTTTCTGGGGGGTTTCACCCCGCGGGACGTCCCAATTTCGGATGCCCCACGGGGAGGGAGCTGATCGGCTCGGGAATCTTATAGATTCCCGGGCCGATCAGGGGTGGGTGTTGGTCCACTTTAAATAGTAAGTCCATTTCCGATATCGACATTTTAGAAAGTTTATATATTTTTGTGCCAAAACCTTGTGCTCAAGATACTGAGCTGATCTAGTATTTTTTTCCTATGTTATCAAATGTGTGTTATATGGAAGCAGTTTTCACTGTCTGTAATCTGTTGCTATTGGCAACGTACAGCAAGAAGAGAGGAGTGGGTCCTGTACACATACCTCCCAACTTTAGAAAATGTGAAAGCAGGACAAGCCCCGCCCCCAACCACACCCCCTGACAACACCACTGCCACGCCCCCCACAACACCTCCTGCAATGTCGGCTGCCTCCACCCCTGCATGCCAACCTGCGTAAGTTTTTTTAATCCCCAACCCAGCCCCCCGCGCGCCCCCCTCCCCGAGCCCGCCCCCTGCGCACCGGCCAGTGTTAGTTCAGAAGGAGCCAGCGTCATTGCGGCCCTGGACACACCGCCAAGGCGCAGGCCGTCCCGGGACATTTGTTAACGGTCCGGGACCGCGGGATTTTCTGCAAAAATCGGGACAATCCCGGGAAAATCGGGACAGTTGGGAGGCATGCCTGTACATACAAAACACTGCTGCTATAACCACTGCTGAGGTGAGGGAGCTCGCTCACACTTACACATGGCCAGCAACTATCCACAATCTTTTGCTATTGGCAATGTACACCAAGGGGATTATTTAAGAAGGGATAGCGCCAGGCAGTGCCTCGTAGCGGCAGGTAGCGTATGGTGAACGTCGGGCGCTCTACGCAAAACCACATTTAAGAAAGCGAATCTGGTGAGCGCCTCTTACAGCGCCATGTAGCGTCCGATATATTATTACAGGCGGCTCAGCGTATAGCGCCGGTGCTCTAGGCTCAGGAGCCCCATGTAGTACCTGTCGCTCAGTGTTGCTCTCCCATACATTTCAATGGGCTTCCATTAGTTGTGTGCGTTGTGCGTGTTTGGCAATTTACATTTTTTTTTTTTGCTCCAATCATTGTGTGACGTCTCCTGGCTGCAAACAAACACTTATAGAAACTTTTTTGACTTTTTATATTTTTATGCAGAATTGTCATTACAGGTCTGGCACTAAAGTGTTAATGTCACAGTGTTAAAACAATGTCATTCCACGTGTTGTCGCTTTGTTACTGGTGGATATGTGTTCAAAAACAGACTTTAATCACACAGCATCTGTCGCTCTATGCTACAGCGCCCAGCTTTAGAGCGCCGACGCTGTTTGTGTGTAGTTTTTTCTTACGTATGGTGTGGAGCTCCGAGTGCCGGACGCACTGAGCTGGCGCTACCTCTCGCTCACTGCAGAATTATACTGTTATTACAGCGCCCAACACACATCATAATTAATGCGGCCAGGTTACTACAGCAACCGCAATGCTAGGTTACAGTGCCCGATACCCTCTTAGAGTGTCTACTAGCGGTCGCTCTAAGCCCCGCTATACAGATGTTCATCTGGCAATATGTGGCACTAGTAGTGAATCAGCCTCCAATTCTGCACTTGGGAGTACGTTGCCAATAGCAACAGATCTTGCATCCCATCAGGCACTGTGTGCCGCCCCCGATCTCGCAGCTGCGCAGTGGGATGCAATGGAGCCGCCCGAAATCCCGAGAGACTTTGAGGCTGATTTATTAATAGCGACATGTAGCGACAGTGGAGCGACTGTAGCGGTATTTTCACAGCGCCCGCTAGTAGTCGCTGTGCTTGGCCGTTGTTTGGTTGTTGACAGCGACTCAGTCGGTGTGCAGTAATGTTGAATACAAGGTTACAAGTCGCTATTTGACAGGTTCCGCGAAGTATGGGTGCGCATGATAGCGGCTGGTCAGAGCGACCGGCTTCCACCATATTCATCAAAAAATCACGCTCAAAAAATTCAAGCGCTGTGAAATGCTTGTTTAAACCCCAGAGCGCTGGCGGCGATGTGTTAAAAGTAGTTTTTTAACCCCCGAACCACCATATTTTTGGAAACCAAAAAAAAAAAGTTTTTTAAATAATTTAGTAATATGAATACATTAATATCAGATCTGTAATATCAATTCTGCACAATTTTTTTTTCCCTTCAAAAACTTATCTAAAATGGCAGAAGTGGTCACAGAATTTTTCACAAAAAACATTAATAACAATTAATTATGAATATTTAAAGATTGTTCCATTGAAATGCATTGGAGAGCGCCAGGTAGCGAGAGGTCATACCTGTCGCTGTTCAAGGTCGGACGCTGGCGCTGTGGGCTGAGGCTGGAATAATGATGAATGAGTCGCTATATGGCGCTATCTCAGTCGTTAAGCAGGATTGGCTTGATAAATGTGTGATTGTGGTGGGGAGCCGGCGTTCTCGTGGCGGGGCCCGTCATTACCGGCCGCTCACCAGTCTGTCGCTATTCCTTCATAAATAAGGGCCTTTGTGGAACAGCAAGATCGGTTTGGGACATTGGCGAGCACTGCTAAAGCCGTGCTTGTCAGTTAGCGACAGCTAAGGGGGCCCTGAGGCAGTTAGTTAACCCATAAAGTGGTCCTTTCCCCTGATCGGGGGGTGCATTGCTGCGTGAAACCCCCCAGATCGCCCGAAGAAACTCACCCCTTCCCGGTCCTACAGTGCATGCACAGCCACTCGTCCAATCAGCGTGCTCGGAGCCGCTGACGTCACGCCGTCTAAGACTGGTGGTTGACCAATGGCTGGTGGAGGCACGCACCCTGAGGATGCGGCCGCGGCCCACACATACGCTGTTGGAGCAGGGAACAAAGGTGAGTGACCTGGGGGGTTTTACACAGCGGGGAATCCTAATTTTGGATGCCCTGGGGGAAGGGAATCGATTGGCCCAGGAATCTTATAAATTTCCAGGCCGATCGAGCTGGGTTTTGAGCCACTTTAAGCACAAATGGCTCTATCCGATGTGCATTAGGCCAACTAAGTGCTTACCTGCTCCTAATAGTCCCCCATATTTCTCCCCTTTCCGTTACTGTTTCTCCATAGTGATTTGATCTCTCCATCTTCTGTGTTTTCTGCGAAGCTCTATTCGCCATTTCGGGGGGTATTCTCTGGAGAACCCGTGTTCTATATTTCTTGGGGGGATATTCTGATTCCAGTTAACCCTTAAGATTTTTTTACCCAATGTTTTGTCCCAGGTGTTCTCTTTTGGTTTGCATAATAATGCTTAATAATTTAACTTATTCATTTTTTTAACTTCAGTTAATTAATTTTTTTATTGTTTTTGGTTTTGCTAAACTCTGAGGCCCATTATCCACATTTTTGTTGCTTGGACCTTAATTCTTGTGATTTTTTTATCATTGTTTTTCGAACAAAAATAAAAAAAAACAAGAGTTCAATCCCACTTTCATTGTTCATAAACATGCAGGACGCTGCTGGCATGTGTTTTTAGAATGAAATAACCCTGTCACTCATTGGAATCAGCAATTTCCTCCGTCTATTTGCTGGAGGAAGTTCACTCTTGAAATTGCACACTTTTCTGCCCTCTAAATATACCATAAATCAGGTGGCGGAGATAGTTTGGTTCGCCAAAGTGGCGCAAGTGGAACATTTTTGGCGCACTGGCGAACACTAGTGCGCAAATCGGTGCAAAAACAAATGCACATCCCATTTTGACGACCATGAATCAGACGCAAGCCTGAGCGCGACTTGACACTCCAAAAAATGCGTGCAAATTAGTTCGCACTCAACCCTAAGGGCTTTGCTAAAGAATTTATTTTTTTCTGCATACCCCATGGGGTGCTGTTGTTTCCAAACTTACAAACAATTATTCCCTCTTCACTGGAAAAATGATGCCCCTCCCCTGGAAAAATGCTGCAATTACAGGTGCATTATTTTTATTGTTTATATGTTGAAGTTAAAATGCTCACCGAGATGCAGGCTGCAAATCACACCCCAATGTGCACCTAGATTTAAACTTTCTATGTTTCTATGTTTCTATGTTTCTATGCTGCTTCTGCTGGGTGATCTGTGTGTACCGGACATAACACATTTTTGCCCCATAAGACGCACTATTTTTCCTCAAAAGTGGGGTGAAAATGTCAGTGCATCTTATTAGGCAAATGTAAAAAAAAAATAGTAAAAAAAATAGTATACTTACATTACGCGCCCTCTGTTGCCACCGCCTTTCTGGCTGACACTTAGGTGTTTGTGTCAGTGACACCCGGGAAAAAGTGGCGGCGCTGTGTCCCCCCCGCTCTGACTTCCAGCGCTTCCAGGGGGGAATGCCACACTGCCTATGGTGAATGGGAGGGGGGAATGCCACACTGCCTATGGTGAATGGGAGGGGGGAATGCCAACCTGCCTATGGCGAATGGGAGGGGGGAATGCCACACTGCCTATAGGGAGTGGGTGGGGGGAATGCCACACTGCCTATAGGGAGTGGGTGGGGGGAAAACCAAACTGCCTATGGGGAATATGGGGGGAATGCTATACTGCCTATGGGGAATGGTAGGGGGGAATGCCACACTGACTATATGGGGAATGGGATGGAGGGAATGCCACACTGCCTATAGGGAGTGGGTGGGGGGAATGCCACACTGCCTATAGGGAGTGGGTGGGGGGAAAACCAAACTGCCTATGGGGAATATGGGGGGAATGCTATACTGCCTATGGGGAATGGTAGGGGGGAATGCCACACTGACTATATGGGGAATGGGATGGAGGGAATGCCACACTGCCTATATGGGGAATGGGAGGGAGGGATACCAAACTGCCTATGGGGAATGGGGGGGAATGCTATACTGCCTATGGGGAATGGTAGGGGGGAATGCCACACTGCCTGTATGGGGAATGGGATGGAGGGAATGCCACACTGACTGCCTATGGGGAATAGGGGGGGGAATACCACACTGCCTATGGGAGGGGGGATGCCACACTGCCCAAGCGGAATAGGAGGAGGCATGCCACACTGCCTATGGTGCCTGTGGTGAATGGGAGGGGGGGTGCCACCCTACCTATGGGAGGGGGAATGCCACACTGCTTATATAGGGAATGGGATGGGGGTGCCACACTGCCTATGGAGAATGGGAGGGTGGTGCTACACTACCTATTGGATGGGGGAAATGCCACACTGCCTGTTTTAGCACAACATTTAGCTTAGAATATTTTTTTTATTATTTTCCTCCCCCAAATCCTAGGTGCGTCTTATAGGGCGAAAATACTGTACATTTATTTTCTTGTAGATCTTGATGTACAGACTTGGTGTACAGTTGTCAATAGCAACAGTTTCCAGGTAGTGGAAACTGCTCTCAAAAACACAAATTTGCACATTTTTGAGCTTGACCAATAACCAGAATTTTGACTATCCCAGTGTTTGCAAGCTAACAGGGATGAGTGCTGTGGCTCCCTTAAGACTCCTTTAAGACTTTTGTATCCTAATTGCCCTGCCAACGTGCACCTCCCAGGTTAGTTATAAAATGGTCTGAGCGGCTGCCACCCCCCCCTTTGTTTTCTATCCCAGTGTTTGGTCCTCTTACTTGCTGTGTGAAACCCCCCAGATTGCCCACACCACTTACCTTTCCACCATTCTCATGGCGTATACTCTCGTCCAATCAATGCTTTATGCCGTACATACAGCGTTTGTTTAGACAGAGCACCGGCACAAGGAGCGAGGGCAGCTACATCCCCAGTTTCCCTGTGGAGTGCGCCTCCCCCCCCCCACCTCCAGCCTGTCTGAATGGCTAGGTGCAGGAGCGCTCACAACTGCAGGCATGAAGCCTTGGCTCGCAATTTCACTGAGGGACCAGTGGAAAGGTAAGGTGATTGTGTTAGTAATAGGGTGCACACTTCTGGAGGCGTCTGCAACATGGAAAATGATTTAGCTTTACTGGATAGATGGTCAAAACTGTGGAAACTAGAGTTTAATGTCTCTAAATGTAAAATCATGCACTTGGGTAGAAGGAATCCCTGCTCTGAGCACCGTATGGGCAGTACTGTGTTAGCCAGGACCTCGGAGGAGAGAGATTTAGGGGTACTGATTACTGATAGCTGCAAGATGAGTGGACAGTGTAGCCAGGCAGTGGGAAAAGCAAGCTGGATACTCAGCTGCATAGCTCGAGGCATCACCAGCAGGAAGAGGGAGGTTGTGATGCCACTGTATAGAGCCCTGGTGAGGCCACAGCTAGAATACTGTGTGCAGTTCTGGAGACCTTACCTGCAAAAAGACATTATTCAAATAGAACGGGTCCAAAGGTGGGCAACAAAAACGGTGGAAGGACTTAAATTTAAAAATCAGCAGAGAGGGGACATGATTGAGACCTTTACATATGTGAAAGGATTGAATAAGGTTCAGGAGGGAAGTGTTTTTAAGAAGAAGCTTAATGATAGAACAAGGGGGCACAACCTGAAGCTAGTCGGGGGGAAGATCAGGAGCAATGTTAGAAAATATTATTTTACAGAAAGAGTAGTAGATGCTTGGAACAAACTTCCAGCAGAGGTAGTTGAAAAATCAACAGTCACTGAATGTAAACATGCCTGGGATAAGCACACATCTATCCTAAGATAAAGAGAACATACAGTATACACATAAGATACAGAGAACATACAGTATACACATAAGATACAGAGTACATACAGTATACACATAAGATACAGAGTACATACAGTATACACATAAGATAAAGAGAACATACAGTATACACATAAGATACAGAGTACATACAGTATACACATAAGATACAGAGAACATACAGTATACACATAAGATAAAGAGAACATACAGTATACACATAAGATAAAGAGAACATACAGTATACACATAAGATACAGAGAACATACAGTATACACATAAGATACAGAGAACATACAGTATACACATAAGATACAGAGTACATACAGTATACACATAAGATACAGAGAACATACAGTATACACATAAGATAAAGAGAACATACAGTATACACATAAGATACAGAGTACATACAGTATACACATAAGATACAGAGAACATACAGTATACACATAAGATAAAGAGAACATACAGTATACACATAAGATACAGAGTACATACAGTATACACATAAGATACAGAGAACATACAGTATACACATAAGATAAAGAGTACATACAGTATATACATAAGATAAAGAGAACATACAGTATACACATAAGATACAGAGAACATACAGTATACACATAAGATACAGAGAACATACAGTATACACATAAGATACAGAGAACATACAGTATACACATAAGATAAAGAGAACATACAGTATACACATAAGATAAAGAGAACATACAGTATACACATAAGATACAGAGAACATACAGTATACACATAAGATAAAGAGAACATACAGTATACACATAAGATACAGAGAACATACAGTATACACATAAGATACAGAGTACATACAGTATACACATAAGATACAGAGTACATACAGTATACACATAAGATACAGAGAACATACAGTATACACATAAGATACAGAGTACATACAGTATACACATAAGATACAGAGTACATACAGTATACACATAAGATACAGAGAACATACAGTATACACATAAGGGCAGACTAGATGGAGCGTATGGTCTCCTTCTGCCGTCACTTTTCTATGTTTATGTCCCACGTGATCCGCGATGCTGTTACCAGAGAGATAGGCAGAAGCGACCAGCTTTTGTGATCTCTCATCCTGACACCTCTGCTCCCTGACGCAGGGAGGGGCTATTTATACCAGACGTTCTCTCACTCCCGGTATAAAAGCCCCTCCCTGCAGCGGAGAGCACAGATGCCCGGAGCCCAGCCGGGCCACTGGATGCTGAGCCGAGGGATGAGAACATCGCCAGGTGCGGGGGTGGGGGTAAGCTTATTTGCCTTGTTTTTTTTAGGAAGTTTGTTAAAAATAACATTTGGACGAGCCTGAATTTCTTGGGGAAATTCAGCGAAACCCCCTAACTCTAAATCTCTTACAAAACCTAGCCCTGGAATCTGGCTTTTCCCGGGGAAATCCCGAATGGGGATGCCCTGCTGTGTGAAACCCCCCAGGATGCCGGTAATCACTCACCTTTCCAAGACCCAACGGCGCATGCGTGGGCTCTCGTCCAATCAGAGCCGCCAGCTGAACTGATGTAATGATGGCCAAGTGAACTGCAACATTTTCAAAATCAAATCATTGTGTGTCCTCTCCTGCCCGGCGACCAAACACTTTTATTGTTTTTATTTTTTTTTTATTTATGCAGAATTGTATGTGCAGGTCGGCCATTGCAGTGTCATTGTCACAGTGTTAAAACAATGTCATTCCATGTGTTTTCGCTCTGGTGCTGATGGATATGTGTTGAGAAACAAACTTTTTGCACATGGCGTCTGGCGCTCAATGCTAGAGCGCCCAGTTTTAGAGCGCCTACACTGGTTGTTTCTTGAATACGGGCTTCAGCTCAGTGTGCCGGACGCACTTAATTGGCGCTACCTATCGCTTGCTGCAGTGTTATCCTGTTGTTAGATGTAGCGTAGTCTTGGGCGCTTTGACCTTGGGACGCCATCTAGCGTTCTGCATTGGCTCTGCAGTGAATCAGGGAGAAGCTTCTACAGCGCCCACCAGACATCACATTTATCAATGCTGGACGGGATAGTACAGCGCCACTTGTTCATCCGCTAAGCTTGTTTAGAGCGCCCGACACCCGCTTGCAGCATCTACTAGCGGTCGCTCTAAGCGCCGCTACACAGACGCTCACATGGCACTACGTGGCGTTAGTGTTAAATCAGCCTCTAAATCTCCAGGGCCGGATAAAAGCCTTCACTGAGGGCCTCCCGGTTCTGGATGCTCCACAGGATGTGTAACTTTCCCATTGTATCCTAGGACATACCCCCCAAGTGTCCCTGATTTGGAGGGACTGTCCCTCTTTTGAGTCCCTCGTCATTCTCATTTGTCCCTCTTTGAGGTATAACACGCAGATCTGTATCAATAAATAATTCATTCGCCTATTCAAAGTGTTTCGATTGTTGTAATTGTTACATCCTATCTCCTATCCATCCCTCAATGAGGGGGTGTGGCCTAATTTAAGAAGTGTCCCTCTTCCTTTCCCACCCTAAAAAGTTGGGAGGTTTGTCCTAGGAGCTGTGAGAACAGACCAGTTGTTGCTGTGCTGCTCTATGCTGATGCCTTCTGTACAGGTGCGTTTTTGCAGTGCGTTTTTGCAGTGCGTTTTGCTGTGCGTTGATGCAAAAATAAAACCGCTACTCATTGTTGCACAGTCCTGCACAGTAGGTGATAAATCAGGCCCTAAGTTCTTACATGACTCCCAGGTCAGGGGCATCGGTCACCTATTTTAATGGATCTCGGAATATTTAGGACTATTACTACATCACATGAATGTTACCATATGAGAGGCTGACACAATAGAACCACCCAGCAGGGTAAATCCCTACTCGTGCATTGCGGCCTTGTCTTGTAAATGAGGCCTGAGCCCATCTTTCTTGCCTATTCTTCCTTGGCTATTCGTCCTTCCCTTTGTTTGTCCTCCACTTTGATAGCATCTCTCTTTCTTCACTCAAATGTCTTTCAATTTCCCTTTGCAAGAAGTCTCTATTGTATCTACATACTTCTACCCCCCCCCCCCTCCTACTGTGGGCTCATCTGCCGGCCCTCCCCCACAAAAGACGTTGGATTCTCTAGCCCACCCCCCACCATAATGCCCGGACGGGCACTTAGCTTACCTTGCTCTTCTCCTTCCCTCCTCCGGGCATTGTCCTTCTCACTAAAGTCAACAGAACTTCAGCACTTACATTTCTAACCTATAAGATTTACCACAAACAGCAGGAAAGGAGTCACCAGGGCCCGACGGGTGTAAATCTGCTTTAATTATTTTTTGTTTATTTATAGAGCGCTATCCAAGTGTGGAGTGCTTGCGCTGTGTGCTAAGGGCGTTTAGCGCTAGCGTTCTTCAATCACACGGAGGGGGATCACCCTCAGGCACTGGTGACAGGGCTTTTGCGGAGCAAACAACCGATTTACACGTGAAGCACCCATACAGGCTGATTCATTACTAACGCCAGGTAGCGACAGATGAGCATCTGTAGCGAGGATTTCAGAGCGACCGCTAGTAGTCGCTGTGCTCGGCCATGGTTAGTTGTTTCAGAGCGCCTCAGCATTGATGAATATGTTGTGTGAGTCACAGTACTACGCTGTATGGGAGCGAACGGTAGCGCCAGCTCAGTGCGACTGACTCCATATTCATCAAAAAAGCCCCACATAGCGCCAGAAGCTGTGTGATTAAAGTCTGTTTTTGAACATGTATCCACTAGTAACAAAGCGAAAACATATGGAATCACATTGTTATTACATTGTAACATGAACAATTTAATACCAGACATGTAAGGACAATTCTGCATAAAAATGTTATAAATCAAAAAAGTTTTCAAAAATGTCATTTTCTTGCGCAGGATACATGTCAGAAAGATTTGGGTTTTTATAAAAAAAAATAAATGGGATCAGGAAAGGGATTTAAGGATCGTCCATAGAAATATATGAGAAAGGGCCAGATAGCGAGAGGTAAGACGTGGCGCTTTGCAAGGCAGAACGCCGGCGCTATACGCTGAGCCTGGGTTAATGATGAATCGTACGCTACATGGCGTTGTTCCAGTCGCTCTCCAGATTCGGCTTCATAAATGTGTAATTGTGCACCGTGTCCGGCGTTCACCTGCCGCTTACAAGGCACTACCTGGCGCTATACCTTCATGAATAAGGCCCACGGATTACTATAGGCAGCTTTTCATAGGCAGCTGTGGGGCGCTCGCCTGAACGCATGAGTGTTCCGCAACCAGCTTCATAGTCTGAGGCAAAACAAGCAAAATACTTGTGTTACAACAATGCATAGAGTTCGAAATCAAGCCCTGTGATTGGCCGCCACAATCATGTGATCCACACTGCTCTCCTGGGCAGGGCCGGCTCCAGGTTTATGTGGGCCCTTGGACATCATGGTCTCAGTGGGCCCCTTCCCCCTGGTGAAGAGTCACGTTACATGCTATTTGGACCAAAACTCTAGTTGTGGTCTACTTTGAAGTGCACCAAACCCATTTAAACCTGACCTTGGAGTCTTAACGAATCTAGACTCTCCTGATTTTGGATGCCCCTATGTGTGACCCCCCTCCCCCCCTTGTTCATTACTTTCCTGGAACTGGTGAATGCACTGTGGGATCGCCGGTTTGAGTTAACAACCAAACCAGGGGGTTCTTTCACAAACAGGGGCATCCCAAATTGAGATGCCCCTATAAAGCAGACCAAAACCCAGGGGTGGAAATGCTTGTATAGTGGGTATGCCAGCGATCCCAGGGGGTTTCACACAGTAGGGTATCACAGATTGGGATGCTCCAGGGATAGGAAATCAGCTGGGGTGGGCAACTTAAAAGCAGAACAAAACCCAGCACTTCCTCCCCTGGGATCTCTTGAGATGCCCAGTTGTGTGGAAACCCGCCATTCCAGGAGATGTGGGCACCAGCGGTGGCGGTGCCCTCCCAGTCCACTGCTGGTCAAGCGCCGTCACACCCCCCAAAGGTCGGCCCTGTCAGTGGGCCCCCCTGAGGGTGGGGGCCCCCAGCAGCTGCCCGCCTTGCCAGGTGCTGACACCGGCCCTGCTCCTGGGTATAAGGCTTCCAAAGACTACATGAGTGGGGTGCAGGAGCGTAGTATGGGGGGTGCAGGGGGGGAAGCCGACCCGGGCGCTGTGTTGTCAGGTAGGGCCAGTTAGATGGCAGGGAAGTATGAAGGGCAAGCAAGGCTGTTTCTGTGGTCGCTGGGGTAACATAGGCCCTTATTTAACAAGGGATAGCGACAGGTAGCGACTGGTGAGTGGCCGGTAATGACGGGCCCCGCCACGAGAACGCCGGCTCCCCACCACAGTCACACATTTATCAAGCCAATCCTGCTTAGCGACTGAGATAGCGCCATATAGCCACTCATTCATCATTATTCCAGCCTCAGCCCACAGCGCCAGCGTCCGACCTTGAACAGCGACAGGTATGACCTCTCGCTACCTGGCGCTCTCCAATGCATTTCAATGGAACAATCTTTAAATATTCATAATTAATTGTTATGATTTTTTTTTTTTTTTTTTTAAATGTGAAAAATTCTGTGACCACTTCTGTCATTTTAGATAATTTTTTTAAGGTAAAAAAAAAAAAAAATTGTACAGAATTGATATTACAGGTCTGATATTAATATATTCATATTACCAAATTATTTTTTTTTTGGTTTCCAAAAATATGGTTGTTTGGGGGTTAAAAAACTACTTTTAACCCATCGCCGCCAGCGCTCTGGGGTTTAAACATGCATTTTACAGCGCGAGAATTTTTTTAGCGTGATTGGTTAATGATTATGGTGGGAGCCGGTCGTTATGGCCAGTCGCTATCATGCGCTCCCATACAGCGCGGAACCTGTCAAATAGCGACTCCTCACCCAATATTCAACATTACGGCAAACCGACTGAGTCGCTATCAACTACCGAACAACGGCCAAGCACAGCGACTACTAGCGGGCGCTCTGAAAATGCCGCTACAGTCGCTCAACTGTCGCTACCTGCCGCTATTAATGAATCGGCCTCCCCGGCAGAGAAGCTACACACAGTGTGTGTCTTCCTGATTGAACAGGCTCCGTCCCCATTGCATCATCACTCTGCTGCCTGTGGCTCCCTGGTTGTGATGAGAGAGAAGGAAGTCTGAAGTACTGCTAAGAAGCGTCATATAACATGTAAGTCTGTGTCTTTCGCTCTCCGTCAGAGAGAGATCTCTGTCAAAAGATTCCAGGGCCGGCCGCTGGCTTTCCCCCGATTTGGGATGTGAAAACCCCCAGGACACTGGTAATAACTCACCTTTCCCCAGTCCAGTGGCGCATGAGCGGGCTCTCATCCAATCAGAGCCGTTTGCCTTTCGACAAATGGCTCTGATTGTTTACAATGGGGAGCATGCGCTGCCGCATCCCCTGCATCCCTGGTGGTCTGCATGCGCTCCTGCCCCAGCCATTCTTATAGGTCGGGGCGGAAGCGTGCACGCAGCCGGGGATACAGCAGCACGCACTCCCCATAGGAGCCAATCAGAGTCCTTTGCCGAAGGATGTAGACACAACAAAGGGTTCTGATTGGATGAGAGCTCGCGCTTGAGCAGTTGGACCAAGGAGAGGTGAGTTTTACTGGGAAACTGGGGGGTTTCAGATAGTGGGGCATCAGGGGTGCAGAAGCAAACCTGAAAAAGTCAATCAGGCGCGGGGCAATTCAGCTTAAGCTTTATTTGGGTGTGGGGACGCTATTATGAATTTTTGCCCTGGGTGCAGAAAACTCTAGCTACGCCTCTGCTGCGATGGCCAATCATGGGGCTCGATTTCACCTGGGAAAGGTATAGTGTTATATATATATATATATATATATATATATATATAGTAAACACAACAATTGGGCACTCCACCAAATTACAATCAAATACATTTATTGATTAGCGCAATATAATAAAAACACATACAAGACAAACACATAACACTAATAAAACCATATGACCACTGGGCAAGACAAGATCCTTGTACAATAATAATTAATATCCAAATTTCATCAAGGCAAATTAAATCACAAAATAATGTAAAGGAGGAAGCAAACTGCTCTAAATGATATAATATCTGCTACTAGAAAGATGATATACGGGGGGGGGATATATATATATATATATATATATAGTAGCAGACAAGTTGGTATTGACAATCGGGATGCCCCTCCCCCTGCGCAGGGAACAACACGCATTATTAAAAAAATCTGTGTTCTGGTTTAATTTGATTTTGCCAGACCTATACCTGCCTTTGCACTGCCTTGATCCCATGTAGTGCGAGATCCTGCAGCAAAGCCATTTCAGCACTATTAACTCTCATAGCCGAGGCTTTTTACACTCTAGGGATGTGTTATGAGAGTTTTGGTCTGCTTTAAGACACACAAATCACAAGCGCTGTCCCACCATAAGTTTTAGTTGTGTGCCTGTCATTTCCTGACATAACTGTGGCAGGTGTTTATGAAATAACAGGCAATAAACTGACACTTATCATGGGTCAGGGCTTGTGGTTTGTGTTTCCTAATGCGGACCAAAACCCGCTTTATCCATGCCTAGGGTGTAAAAGACTCCGCTAGTAGCCCTGAAATGGCTGTAGGCCACAGGATCCAGGACTACATGAGATCAAGGCAGCGCAAAGGCGGGTAAATCTGTACAAAAAAAACCCAAATTATAGCAGCTCTGTACTTGAAAGCTTTTTGAGCAGACACATGCTGCCACCTGCTAAACTTTAAAGTGGACCAAAACCCAGCTCGATCGGCCCTGGAATCTATAAGTTTCGCGGGCCCATCAAAATCAGGATGCCCCGCTGTGTGAAACCCCCCAGGTAACCCCGTTCACATACCTTACTTCCCGGTCCAGCGGCGCATACGCAGGCCGCGGGCCCCGCTATCCCTCTAGCAGGGCGCTTATTCGTGCCAAGCATTTGTCAATGGCCGGCGCGTGCACACTCCATGTTAGAGGGAAGCAGGGTATGCGGCTGCCAGGCGCTGGCCTCAGACGCTGTCTTAGATGGCGTGACGTCAGCAGCTCCCAGCACACTGATTGGATGAGTGGCTGCGCATGAACCGTAGGATCGGGAAGAGGTGAGTTTCTTCAGGCGATCTGGGGGGGTTCACACAGCGCCGATTGGGGTGCTCCGGAAGCAGTGACCAAGACCCAGGATAGTCAAAATTCAGGGTTTTGGTCCACTTTAAGAGGAAAAAAGTACAGAGGGGAAGTTTTTTTTTTTACATTTAAAGTATATTAGTGAAACGTGCATTTTTCTGTAGCCAATCATATATCAGCGTTTCATTTGTCACAGGTATTTGCCTGGAGCTGAGTTACTGGGTGAATGGAACCAATCAGAACTTAATTGAGGGTAAGTACTTGTCTCCTCCCAAGAGGGAACAGCTCTCCCAGAACAAAACCCCCCAACAGCTAACCTGGACTCTAAAAGGTTCCAGGGCCGGAGGCTTTTTTCCCTGGGGCATCCTGAATTGCCCCGCTGTGTGGAACCCCCCAGGGTGCCCATAAAATGCAACTTTCCACCCTCCGACGGCATATGTGTGGGCTCTCGTCCAATGGGAACCTCTCATTGTTTTGCTCACATTGCTGGGGATTCCGCAGTGCGCGTTTCCATCCCAACAATTCAGAAGTCAATGGGATCCATTTGCAAAGGAGATAAACAAGGCAAACGTCTCTGCCCGCCCGCGCATGCATCGTAGGAGCTTGGAAGAGGGGCTTTCTGAGGAAGGTTTCACACAGCGGGGCGTCCCGATTTCAGTTCCCGGGTTTTGTTCCGCTTTAAACCAGACCTTCAACATCATTTAATGAAAAGCCCAAACTCTTAAAAAAAAGATTCCCCAGCATCTTAAATGAATATATTTTAACTTTTTAGTCGCTTACTTATTATCCTTTCCCTCACTGGGCTTCAACTCTGTTCAGGTCTCAGAAGCATCACATATTGAGGAGAGAAGAGGGGGAGGGGGAAGTGCAAGAGGGCGGGGTTATAGCTGTGCTTTGTATAAACAGAGCAGAGCTGGGGTCAGAAAAAGGACAGCAATTGCAGAATGCAGAGTGGCACAGTCAGAAGACACTTCCTGTTTTCAGGCTACCTGAGACTCTATGGACCGCCATCTTGGATGTTAAAAGGATGTTAAAAGGCTTTAAAAAAATGCAATAGGTGCAGATAAGATAATTTTTGATGTGAACAATCTGTATGTACAGGGTGTGGGAAACATATAAGATAGACTCTTATTCAGGGTGAAGGTCTGCTTTAAGTCCAGTCACAACTGACACTGGGGCAATGCTAGGAGGGGGTTACGGGATCCAGCACCGTTCCCCTGAAATCTCCGAGCTTTGCCCCAGTGGCGGACTGGGGGCCTAAAAATTAGCCAGGGATTTTACCAGCACCTGGCGTGCCCATGACCAGCCAGTGGCTTCTCTGCTGCTTCCTGGCCAGTCAACCAGTGTGCTCCAAGTCTGAGGCTAAATCATTAGGGGGAGGACATGGGTCGGGGTTGCTTGGGTGAAGGTATAGAGTGCTGAAGGGGATGGGAGGCTGGGATTGGATGGGTAAAGGTAGCAGCCCAGATTGCCCCAAAATAGTGCGGCCCACCAGGCATTCGTCCAGGTCTCCCTATGGCCAGTCCGCCTCTGCTTAGCCCTGCCCGCCCATTCACTTGAAGGTAAGGTGTTTTTTTTTCTTGTAACCCTCCCATCTTGCCTCAGGGAAGGGATGCAGGTTGAGGGTAGAGTTGCCATCGGGCAACTTTTTTTCTTTTTTTACTTCGCTGGCCACTGCCACTATTCACCAGGCCAGTGACCAGTGAATTAAAGAAAAAATACCGACCAGGTGGCAATATTAGTTGGGCGGGGGTTCCCCAGCCTCTAAAATTAATATATTTTACATTTTTAGTCACAGTTTGAATTTTAAGGATTTCAATTAGGGATGAGCGAATCGATCCGGACGAATCCGAATTTCATAAAAAATTTGATTCTGAACGAATCCGAATTTCCCCGCGATTCGATCGATCGAAGTTTTCCTTTAAACTCCATTTATTTCAATTACAGGCATTCTAAGATGGTGGAAGCACAATGTCCAGACATGTCCCCTGGGGCAAGGTATCATGGGTAAGTCACATGCAGCCTATCAGCAGCCAGGAAGCCCCGTGACGTCACTGTGCTATATAAAGCGGCAGCCATCTTCCTTTTGCGCATTTGAGAATTGCATTCGCATTCGTGAGCAGCTAGGGAGTGAGAGTTAGACAGGCAGGAGACAGGCAGAAAGACTCAGCAAGCCTGAGTTTCACTAATTGCTTTAGGTGTGCATTGAATTCTGTCTGTTCAAATTACACTGGGGACTGGGGTATCCCAAAATCTCAACTACCCACCCCGCAAGTTATACTAAGCAGGCCTGTTTCAGCCTGTTTTTTGCTAATTACTTCCAGCCAATTTCTGGGTTCCTGCTGCTGCTGATGCCAACTTCAGGGTGTGCCTTCCAGCCAATTTTTGGGCTCCTGCTGCCAACTCCAGTGTCTCTTTCAAGCAGTGTTTGGGCTCCTGCTGCTGCCAACTCCAGGGTGTGATTCATCCAATTTTTGGGCTCCTGCAGCCAACTCCAGTGTCTCTTTAAAGTAATGTTCGGGCTCCTGCTGCTGCTGCTGCCAACTCCAGGGTGTGATTCAGCTAATTTTTGGGCTCCTGCTGCTGCCAGCTCCAGGGTGTGTTTTTCAGGCAATATAGGGGCCCCTCATAGTGATGCCACTTCAACTCTCTGCAATTGTGCCGCTCTGCGATTCTATTAGCGATGCCTCTGATCTGCATGTCCTAATTATTTAAAGTATTATTTGACTAACCCAGCACGCATCCTGTGCGTGTTACAGCAAGGCAGAATGGTTTACAACTCTATTGAGGCTCTAGGAGGCTCAGAAATAGCCGTTTTTAATAGCGATTCGTCGCGAATAAATTCGGGTCGAAACTAATTTTGTCGGAAAATTCAGCAAATCGGTCGAATCGAACTTTTCAAAAGTTCGCTCATCTCTAATTTCAATGCATCACCCCCACTATATTTTTTTAGGGGTGTGCCTTAGAGGAGCCTCCAATAAAGTATATCCAAACACACAAAAATGTGTGGCCCCAGCTGTCACCGGAGAAAACCTCAGGCACCACCAAATCAATAAACCTAAATCAAAAGAATATCATAAATAAATCAGTATTTATTAATGGTTTACAAATATACCATCACATATGTATTAAAAACAAAATCTAATAGCAGGGACAAAACAGCCATCCCTCCTCCCCTTTTGAATAGATCCCTATCACACAGTATATAGTATATGAGTATAAAGTAACTAGTGCAATAGTGCTGAGTGCTGACCTAGAAAGTGCTACAATACAACAATCAAGAACTATTGTCCCATATAAAAAGAGAAAACAAACAGCCAACCAGATTGCCCCAAGAAAAGTTACTTGTGGATAGTTAAAGTACAAGATATCACCAAATTGAAGGGTTGGAGGGGTCCCTGCTAGACTCTGGCCTCCTAGTCCCCTAGTACATTTTTAATCACTTAGAGGCCGATTCATTAATAGCGCCAGGTAGCGACAGTTGAGCGACTGTAGCAGTATTTTCACAGCGCCCGCTAGTAGTCGCTGTGCTTGGCCGTTGTTCGGTTGTTGACAGCGACTCAGTCGGTGTGCGGTAATGTTGAATATTGGGTGAGGAGTCGCTATTTGACAGGTTCCGCGCTGTATGGGAGCGCATGTTACCGAATGGCCATAGCGAACGGCTCCCACCATATTCATTAACAAATCACGCTCAAAAAATTATTGCGCTGTGAAATGCTTGTTTAAACCCCAGAGCGCTGGCGGCGATGGGTTAAAAGTAGTTTTTTTACCTCCAAACCACCATATTTTTGGAAACAAAAAAAAAACAAGTTTATAAAAACATTTTGTAATATGAATACATTAATATCAGACCTGTAATATCAATTCTGCACAATTTTTTTTTTTTTTTTTACCTTAAAAAAAATCTAACATTGCAGAAGTGGTCACAGAATTTCTGACATTTAAAAAAAAAAAAAAAACATTAATAACAATTAATTATGAATATTTAAAGATTGCTCCATTGAAATGCATTGGAGAGCGCCAGGGAGTGAGAGGTCATACCTGTCGCTGTTCAAGGTCGCTCGCTGGCGCTGTGGGGTGAGGCTGGAATAATGATGAATGATTCGCTATCTGGCGCTATCTCAGTCGCTAAGCAGGATCGGCTTGATAAATGTGTGATTGTGGTGGGGAGCCGGCGTTCTCGTGGCGGTGACCGTCATTACCGGCCGCTCACCAGTCGCTACCTGGCGCTATCTCTTGTTAAATAAGGGCCTTACTTTTTATCTTTCCCCCACCGAGCTGCAACTCTGTTCAGGACTCTAGGATACGGGCGCCGCCATCTTGATTCAGAAGCATCACACATACTGAGGAGAGGAGAGCGGGATAAAGTGCAGGGGGCGGGGTTATAGCTGCGCTTTGCTCAGACAGAGCAGACCTGGGGTCAGGGAACGGACAGCAATCCCAGAATGCAGAGCAACACAGTCAGAAGACACTTCCTGTTTGCAGGAGTCGCCATCTTGGATGTTTACAGGCTCATAACATGCAGTAGATGCAGGTAGGATGATTTTTAATGTGAGCAATCTGTATGTACAGGGTGTGGGAAACATATAAGATAGACTCTTATTCAGAGTGAGGGTCCGGATTAATGTGAGCAATCTGTATGTACAGGGTGTGGGAAACATATAAGATAGGCTCTTATTCAGGGTGAAGGTCCGCTTTAAACTAGGCCGGACATCAACTTTAGGGCTAATAAAAATTAACCAGCGTGCTTCCTTATACACATTATTATATATATATATATATATATATATATACTGTCGCCTTACATGCAGTAACAAAGCTGTGTGTGGGTATTTCTAGTATTGGCTGGAGAATTTACATTACTTGGTACTGCCAGCAGGTGGCGCTAGTGAATATTCTACATTCACCTATATGACTCAACCCTCATCAAAGACAGATTGATTGACACATAATTAAATACTGGCAAGTAAACTCTTACATGTATTCAAAGAACAAAGATCGAAGTCAAGGGTGCGCTTAGCTACGGCAGCGAATCAGGTTTCAGGTTTCACAGGTGTGGAATGAATTGCTTGCCGTCATTTGCATAACACTATTCGTCTTCCGCCTAGGCTCCATTATTAGTGTTATTAAAGTAGATATAAAGAGCAGATCAGGCCACACAGATACAATGGCACATGCCTCCCAGCCTGCAGGCTCTATCCCACGGGTCCTGTGAGCTGCAGCCATCCTGCTCAGAGCATCTCAGCAATGGGACACTTGTGATTGGTCCTGTAACATGCCCCCTGCTGCCAATCAGCTCCAACTGACTGGCAGCAAGAACACGCAGCGTGGCCAGCAATGGTGCAGGCTTCCGTCACCGGAATTGACAGCGCTGGAGCTGTGGGATCGAGCCTGCAGGCCAAGGGGTAAATGCCCTGGACCATACCTACCAAATTGCAGGGTGGCAAAGAGGGACATTTGTTAAATTAAGCCACGCCCCCTCATTAAGGTGTGCATAGGAGATAGGTTGTAACAGTTACAACAATAGAAACACTTTGAATAGGCAAATAGATCATTAATTGATGCAGATCTGCATGTTACACCTCAAAGAGGGACAAATAAGAATAACAAGGGACGGGGGGCATGGACTCAAAAGAGGGACAGTCCCTCCAAATCAGGGACACTTGGAAGGTATGTGAGGGACAGGGAATACAAATCCTATCTGGGGGGACCTTAAACCGGACCTTCACCATAATTTATTGAAAAGCTCAAACCCTTAAAAAAATGATTCCCCAGCATCTATAATTAATATATTTTACGTTTTTAGTCACTTATTATTCTTTCCCCCACTGGGCTGCAACTCTGTTCAAGACTCTAGGATACAGGAGCTGCCATCTTGACTCAGAAGCATCACATACTGAGGAGAGGAGAGCGGGATAAAGTACAGGGGGCAGGGTTATAGCGGTGCTTTGCTCAAACAGAGCAGAGCTGGGGTCAGGAAAAGGTCAGCAATCCCAGAATGCAAGAAGACACTTCCTGTTTGCAGGCTGCCTGATGTTCCATGAGCCGCCATCTTGGATGTTTAAAGGCTCATGATATGCAGTAGATGCAGGTAGGATGATTTTTAATGTGAGCAATCTGTATGTACAGGGTGTGGGAAACATATAAGATAGGCTCTTATTCAGGGGGAAGGTCCGGATTAATGCGAGCAATCTGTATGTACAGGGTGTGGGGAACATATAAGATATGCTCTTATTCAGGGGGAAGGTCCGGATTAATGCGAGCAATCTGTATGTACAGGGTGTGGGAAACATATAAGATAGGCTCTTATTCAGGGGGAAGGTCCGGATTAATGTGAGCAATCTGTATGTACAGGGTGTGGGAAACATATAAGATATGCTCTTATTCAGGGGGAAGGTCCGGATTAATGTGAGCAATCTGTATGTACAGGGTGTGGGAAACATATAAGATATGATCTTATTCAGGGGGAAGGTCCGGATTAATGTGAGCAATCTGTATGTACAGGGTGTGGGAAACATATAAGATAGACTCTTATTCAGGATGAAGGTCCGCTTTAAAGTGGAAGTCAAGTTTGTTAACAACCCCCCTCTCACCCTGATTTCCTCCCTTGGTACAGAGGCTGGATGGGTGCCAACCGCAGAGAGGGTGCACCGAGCGGCATCCCCTGCACTTTGTATGCTCTCAATCAAGTAAATAGGTGGGTGGGACTGGCCAGAGAGCGGGGGATACCGCTATGTGCAGCTTTTCCAACATGGCTGCACCCAGCTCTGGAGTCACCCTCGAGGGTTAAGGAGTTTTTTTTTTTTTGTTGTCACTCCCCCACCCACCAGGGAAAGGAGGCCGGGTGGCAGGGTTGTAGACATTGGCTTTCACTTTAAAGCAGACCAACACCTATTTATTTTTTACACTCACCTGGGCTTCGGTACACTTAAAGAGGACCAAAACGCAGCCGATGAGACTCCAAGGCAGGCATAGTCGCTCCCCAGGGGCACCCCGATCAGAGGGGCCCCACTGTGTGAAACCCCCCAGGTCAGCCGAAAACTCATCTTCTTTCCTGGTCCAACGGCACATGCATGAGCAGAGGACACATCCCCGCTATCCCATTAGCAGGGCGCACGCCAGGCATTTCTGGGTGGCTGGTGTGGGCACACTCCCTGATTAGAGGGTAGCGGGGAATGTGGCGCCAGTGCGCTCTGATCCGCTCGCATTAGACGAGCTCCTAGACAAAGGGACTCGAGCGGATCCGAGCGCGCTGATTGGATGAGTGGACGCACATGTGTCGTAGGACTGGAAAGAAGTGAGTTTCTTCTGGCGACCTGGGGGGTTTCACACAGTGGGGCACCCCGATTGGGGGCAAGGACCAAAACTCAGGATAGTCAAGATCCTGGGTTTTGGTCCACTTTAACTGTGTGTGAAGCCCCCTAGTTTGGTCAGTATTCTTACATACATACATACATATGCATGTGCCGACTCTTCCAGTCAGAATAGATTGCCGGCTGAAGCCAGCCAATCACTCTGCAATCTGTTCTGAATGAACTCGCCCATTCAGAAATGCCTGGGGGGGCTGTGCATGTGCTGGGGAAGCCTGATGCAACCTTTCCGTGCAATTTGGGATTACGGGGTCAGTGAGTATAGCGAACAAACTGGGGGTTTAGCACACAGGACCATCCCTAACATGGGATGCCCCAGAGACAGGGAATCACCTGAGACTCCAGGGCCGGTACAAAAAGGTTTTTGCTCAACTAATCCAATCTACCCTTTTGCACAATCAGTGCAAAATGGATATAAAAGGGATGGGAAGAAGGAAGGAGAGGTTCAAGTGGACCAAAACCCAGCAGATCAGCCCAGGAATCTATAAGATTCCCCGGCCAATCGATTCCCTCCCCCGGGGCATCCAAGATCGGGGTGCCTCGCTGTGTGAAACCTTGCTTCCGGGTCCAACGGCACATATCCCCGCTATCCCTCTAGGAGGGTCCGTGTCCGTGCCAGGCATTTGTGATTGCGCGGGATGTGGCAGCCAGCGCGATCGGAGCCGCTGGCCTTAGACACTGGCTTAGACGGCGTGGTGTCAGCGGCTCCTAGCACGCAGATTGGACGAGCGGCCGCGCATGCGCCGTAGGACCGGGAAGAGGAGAGTTGCGTTCGCCAATCTGGGGGGTTTCACACAGCGGGGCATCCCTGATCGGGGATAGTCAAAATCCTGGGTTTTGGTCCACTATAAGTGTAAGTGAGATAGAGGGAATGTTTAAGAAGAGATAAAAAAGGGGGGATAAGAAAAAAGAAAGATGGAGGGATCTAATAAAAGACAGAAAAGGCTGGGACAGGGAAAAGGCAAAAGAAGAAGTGGCAAAAAGAAGAAAATGTCAGAGAGACATAAAGAGAATGATGGCGGCAATGTCCAAACTACTTAGAGGCCGATTCATTAATAGCGCCAGGTAGCGCCAGATGAGCGACTGTAGCGTGATTTTTTCAGCGCCAGCCAGTATTCGCTGTGCTTGGCCGGCGTTAGCTTGATGACAGCGACTCAGTCGGTGTGCGGTAATGTTGAATACGGGCTGGGGGGTCACTGTTTCACAGGTTCAGCGTTGTATGGGTGCGCCTGACAACGAATGGCCAGAGCGAACGGCTAGCTTCATATTCATTAACAAATCACGCTCCGAATTTGCTGTCGCTGTCCATTCCTTGTTTAAACCCCAGAGCGCTGGCGGCGATGGGTGTTAACTAGTTTTTAACCCCTAAACAACCATATTTTTGGAATGTAACATTATACATGTTTATAGAATCATTTTGTAATATGAATACATTAATATCAGACCTGTTAGATCAATTCTGCACAAATTATTTTTAAAATTTTTTTTGACTTAAAAATAAATCCTAACATTGCAGAAGTGGTCTCTGAATTTTTGACATTAAAAAATAAAAAAATAAAAAATACCAATTAATTATGAATAATTATAGATTGCTCCATTGAAATGCATTGGACATCGCCAGGGAGCGACAGCTCATACCTGGCGCTGTGAGGGAATTTGCAGCGGCGCTGTTCGGTCCAGGCGGCTTCATGATGAATGCCGCGCTAGGCGTCGCTCTCGCCGGCGCTAGCCTCATTTTGCTTGATAAATGCGTCATTGTGACCGCCGCCGGGCGTACTTGAGTCGGTAGTCGCCGTTAGCTGCCGCTACCTGGCGCTCGTCAGACACTACCTGGCGCTAGCCCGTGATAAATAAGGGCCTTAGACCCATGGAGTGGGAGTGCCGGACTTGGATGCCGGGGGCCAACCAGTAGAAGTAACTCTGAGGGCCCACCCCACATTTAGATGCAAGTATTGCTGGCTTACATACAGGGCCCATGCACAGAAACATTACGCCTGGCTGTATTGTCTCTGTGCACTTGGGATGCCACAAATAAGCTATAGATAGTTTAGGTTTGGTGATGAAGGCCCACAAAGGGGCCCCCTTATATATAGCACCTAATTGAATGGCTTTTTCACTAATATTTACGAGTGTGGAAGTCACAGGGGCCTGCTTTTCGGGAGGCTCTTGGTGGGTGGTCTGCAGTTACACTGAAGGGAAGGGCTGGATGGGCTCCTGAATGAGCCGTGAAAACCACTCTGTCATATAAGTCAAATAAATGGAGGGGAGGAAACACTTTATACCAGTGCTGAGGGAGCTTCCAGGGAACCTGAGGCTTCCCCGGAGAGATCGGCTTGCTGCCTACACAACCCAGCATAGTATAGCGGCCTCCTGTTACTCAACAGCGGAAGACGCGTGCCCTGGTGGCTTCTTTATTTTCTTCTAGTGCTAAATGAGATGTTTCTCGGCTGCATCAAGTGATAATCTCACTGCGGATGAAGTGCAAACATTAGGGCTGCCATACAGATATGGGGTTTCCTTCCTTTACTATAACACAGAAGATATCGCACTGCAGGGGTAAATGCAATGATCTTCAATGGAGCTAAGACACACTTGTGCAATATCCCATCACAACTTATTATTTTAAAGCAGACCTTCACCCTGAATAAAAGCATATCTTATATGTTTCCCACACCCTGTACATACAGAATAATAAGTAAGTGACTAAAAACTCAAGATATATTCATTTTAGATGCTGGGGAATAGAGATGAGCTTTGGATTCAGGGCTTTTCAATAAATCATGCTGAAGGTCTGGTAGGAAAGGATTAGTCGGTTACAAAATATAGACTCACTGCTTCCCCTAATCCCTGGGCATCCCTGTTTGAATGTCCATCATTGAATGGAGGCACTTAGAGCTCAAAATGATAACTTGGCAAAGGTAATTGTTTCACCGTTGCATCGTGCTATGTTTGGCGCTGTCCCAAACTGTTTTCCGTTTTTAAAGTGGACCAACACCCAGGGGTGATCGGCCCGGGAATCTATAAGATTCCCGGGCCGATCACCTCCCTCACTGCGGGGCATCCGAGATCGGGATGTCCCGCGGGGTGAAACCCCCCCTAAAAGCCCCAAAAAACCTTACCTTATCGCCGATGGATCAGCTGCCCGCGCGCCCCCCTAGCAGTGCGTGCGCCCGCGCCGGCGGTTTGTGAATGGCCGGCGCGGGCGTGTGCCCTGTAAGAGGGACGCGCGGGAGGCGGCGGCGACTTATCTGTCGCTTGTCCATCGCCGAAAAGGTACGTTTTTTGGGGCTTTTGGGGGGGGGTTTCACACAGCGGGGCATCCTGATCTCGGATGCCCCGCTGAAGTGGACCAACACCCAGGATAGTGAAAATCCTGGGTGTTGGTCCACTTTAAATTGAAGCAGAAATTGTCGAGATATCGGGGTTTACAGGCTCATCCAATGACATTCTCTTTTTTATCTGGCCCCCAATCAGCTCAGCAGAGCGGGGCAGGATTGCTGGTCCCTCCCTTCTCCTCCTACTTCGCCTACACCTCCAGATTCATCACAGATCAAAGGGCCAGGCCCACTTTTTCAGAATAGAATTTGTGAGGTGAAACTGTAAATCTCGATTTTACCTGAATCCGAAGCTCATCTCTAATTAAGATCCATTTTTGCAGTAACATTAATGTACATGTGGCATAAACTAAGCAATGGTCAACCATGTTGTTTTTAGGCCCTTTATAGAGTGGCTCAGTTCCAGCTTCATTATATAGGTTTACTACAGTCAGTGGTAGAGTAGTAGAAGCCAGATTATATCATTATATTAATATAGTAATAGGGTAGAGCCAGGAACAAACTGGCCACATGGCACACAGGGAGTCACACCATTGCCCATATTTTATGGAAAAGCACAGCCGTTCAAATGTATGGTTACAGGCACAGAATTATTTTGCTCAGAACAGATACAGAATTATTTTGCCCAGGATTAGATGCAGAGTAATTTTGCCCAGGATTAGATACAGAATTATTTTGCCCAGGATTAGATGCAGAGTAATTTTGCCCAGGATTAGATACAGAATTATTTTGCCCAGCATTAGAAACAGAATTATTTTGCCCAGGATTAGAAAAAGAATTATTTTGCCCAGGATTAGATGCAGAATAATTTTGCCCAGCATTAGAAACAGGATTATTTTGCCCAGGATTAGATGCAGTTATTTTGTCCAAGATTAGATGCAGAATAATTTTGCCCAGCATTAGATACAGAATTATTTTGCCCAGGATTAGATGCAGAATTATTTTGCCCAGGATTAGATGCAGAATTATTTTGCCCAGGATTAGATGCAGAGTTATTTTGCCTGAGATTAGATACAGAATTATTTTGCCCAGGATTAGATGCAGAGTTATTTTGCCCAGGATTAGATACATAATTATTTTGCCCAGGATTAGATGCAGAATTATTTTGCCCAGGATTAGATGCAGAGTTATTTTGCCTGAGATTAGATACAGAATTATTTTGCCCAGGATTAGATGCAGAGTTATTTTGCCCAGGATTAGATGCAGAATTATTTTGCCCAGGATTAGATACATAATTATTTTGCCCAGGATTAGATGCAGAGTTATTTTGCCCAGGATTAGATACATAATTATTTTGCCCAGGATTAGATACATAATTATTTTGCCCAGGATTAGATGCAGAATTATTTTGCCCAGGATTAGATGCAGAGTTATTTTGCCTGAGATTAGATACAGAGTTATTTTGGCCAGGATTGGATGCATAATTATTTTGCCCAGGATTAGATACATAATTATTTTGCCCAGGATTAGATGCAGAATTATTTTGTCCAGGATTAGATGCAGAGTTATTTTGCCCAGGATTAGATACATAATTATTTTGCCCAGGATTGGATGCATAATTATTTTGCCCAGGATTAGATGCAGAATTATTTTGTCCAGGGAGGGCTGCATCCAACCCCCAGGCCTTGAGTTTAACACATGTGCCGTAGATTGTCTGGACTGATACTTGAAGTGGACCTTCACCCTGAATAAGAACATATCTTATATGTTTCCCCCACCCTGTACATACAGATTGCTCACAATAAAAAATATTCGTCCTGCATCTGCTGTATTTTCTGAGCCTTTAAACATTAAAGATGGCGGATCATGGAGTTTCAGGCTGTCTGCAAACAGGAAGTGTCTTCTGACTGTGCCGCTCTGCATTCTGGGATTGCTGACCTTTTCCTGACCCCAGCTCTGCTCTGTCTGCGCAAAGCACAGCAAAGCCGCCCCCAGCACTTTTGTCCCTTCTCCTCATTATGTGAGGCTACTGAGCCAAGATGGCAACGCCCATATCCTAGAGTTGCAGGCCAGTGGGGGAAACAATAAAAAGTAAGTGATTAAAAATGTTAAATATATTAATTTTAGATGCTGGGGAATCATTTTTTAAAGGTTTGGCCTTTTCATGAAATGACACTGATGGTCCTCTTTAAGAGGTGTCACTTAAAAGACTCCAGGGGTGGCCAACTAGGTGCCCGAGGGCATTCTGATTCATTGTGTGAACCCCTCAAATTGCTTGAAAACCCCTTACTTTTCCACTGATCCCTCACCCTGATCGCAGGCCGTGGCCACATGCCTGGCTTTCCTGCAGCTGTGTACGCTCCCACGCCAAGCCATTTAGATAGGCTGGACACCAGGGAGCGTGCACTCTGCAGGGAAACTGGGGATGAGGCCGCCCCAGCTCCCTATGCTGACATTCAGTCCAAAACAGTGACTTTATACTGTGCATTCATATGCAGTGCAGTGTAATGCACCACAATTTACCTATATTGTGAATGTTACTTTCCTACGTATTGTTCCTCTTGGGGGTCCCAAACTGAGATATGTGTATCCCCCTATGTCACCCCATACACTCACAATCCTTTTGCTCCCATGGCGCAGAGTCGGACGAGTGCACTGATTGGCTGAGCGCCGCGCTAAGCATGTTAGCTTTCACTTGGCTCCACTGAGGGCTAAGCTGCCTTTTGCAGGGGAACTGCACACAGTATTCTAGCTGTCGCCTCACCAGGGCTCTATACAGTGGTATCACAACCTCCCTCTTCCTACTGGTGATGCCTCGAGCTATGCAGCCGAGCATCCTGCTTGCTTTTCCCACTGCCTGGCTACACTGTCCACTCATCTTGCAGCTATCAGTAATCAGTATCCCTAAATCTCTTTCCTCTGAGGCCCTGGCTAACACAGTGCTGCGCTACAGGTGAGCGTATCTGGGTTTCCAGGGGGCTTACACAGTGGAGCATCCCAATTCAGGATGCCCCAAGGAGTGAAACTCGGACAGCCCTGGAGTCTTTTAGACTCCAGGACCCCCGAAGTTCCTGTTTAAAGTGGACCAAAACCCAGGATTTTGACTATCCTGGGCTTTGGTCCTTGCCCCGGCATGAATCCCCCCATTTGCCAAAACAACTCACCTCTTCCCGGTCCTATGGCGCATGCGCTGCCACTTGTTCAATCAGCGCGCTGGGATCCCCTGATGTCACGTAGTCAAAGGCGAGCGGCTCAGAGCGTGCTGATGGCCGCATACCCTCTAACAGGGAGTGTGCCTGCCTGGGCCATTCACAATTGTCTGCCGCGAGCATGCGCCCTGCTAGAGGGATAGTGGGGATGCGGGCGCGGCTCGCGCATGTGCAATTGGACCAGGAAAGAGGGTAAGTGTATGGGCGGCCTGGGGGGTTTCGCACAGCGAGGCATCCCGAATTTGGATGGGGAATCGATTGGCCCGGGAATCTTATAGATTCCCTGGCAGTTTCCCGTGGGTTTAGATCCACTTTAAGTTAGGTAAGTTAGGAAAAAAGTGTTTTGCCCCTCAAGCACTGCAATCCATTTTTTTAGGCGGTGGTTGTGTCCCTTCCAAATGTGACTTTATCATACCTTCCAACTTTTCAGGGTGGGAAATAGGGACAATTGTTAAATTAAGCCACACCCCCTCATTGAGGGATGGATAGGAGATAAGGTGTAGCAGTTACAATAATAAAAACACTTTGAATGGCCAAATGAATCATTTATTTCTGCAGATCTGCATGCTACACCTCAAAGAGGAACAAATGAGAACAAGGAGGGACAGGGGGACATGGACTCCAAAGAGGGACAGTCCCTCCAAATCAGGGACACTTGGGAGGTATGCTATAGAGCTTTCTAACTTTTTTTTTCCTCCGTCCAATTCAGCTCCATATTTAAAGGAGCACTATCGTGAAAAAATGGCCCAATGATAAAAATCCATGTAAATATGCTGAATGGCGGGAGGAGGGATCACGTATACACCCGACATAAAAAAAAATTACCAGCCAGTCTTGTTTCTTTTATTTCAATGGAAAGAAAATAACATCCGGGGAGGCAGGCTCTGTCACCCCTCATAGACTAAGGGGGTTATTTAAGAAAGGATAGCGTCAGGTAGCGCCTGGTTAATGAGAGGTAGCGACAGATAGCGACTAGTCAACGCCAGACACGGCACGCAATTCCACATTTATCAAGCAGAATCTGTTTAGCGACTGGGATAGCGCCATGTACCGTCTGATTCATCATTTTCAAAGCCTCTGCGCACAGCGCCGGTGTTCAGCCTTGCACAGCGCCAGGTATGACCTCTCGCTACCTGTCACTCCCCCATACATTTCAATGGACGATCCTTTTCTTCTCTTTTTTTTTTTTTCTTTTTTTCCCCCAAAAATCACAAATAATTCTGTGACCTCTTCTGGCATTGAATAAGCTGTTTTTTCAAATTTTTTACATTTTTTAATAATTTCTACAGAAATGACATTACAGGTTTGCCATTAAAGTGTTCATGTTACAATGTTGTTACAATGTAATTCCATATGTTTTCGCTTTGTTACTAGTGGATAGATGCTTGAAAACAGACTTTAAACACACCGCCTCCTGCGCTCTGGGCTTCAAACAAGTATTTTTCAGCGCCAGAGATTTGTGAGGCTGTTTTTTTCCTGAATATGGTGTGAGTCGGTCGCTATGAGCAGTCGCTACCACGCGCTCCCATACAGCGCTGTACTGGTCAAATAGCGACTCCTCACAATGTATTCAACATTACTGAACAGCGACTGAGTCGCTATAAAGTAGTGACCCACGGCCGAGCACTGCGACTACTAGCGTGCGCTCTGAAATGCCTGCTACAGACGCTCATCTGTTGCTACCTGCCGCTAATGATGAATCAGCCTCTAAACCTGTCTCTCCTGAATTTTGTTCCTACCATGTGAAAATAAACCACAAACTCGGTAACAGTTTTATTCAGTTTGGGTGTATAAGTGACTCCTCCTCTCATTAACCGACATGTTTATATGGATTTTAACATTACACAATTTCGCGACAGCGCTCCTTTAAAGTGGACCAACACCCTCCACTGATCGGCCCGGGAATCTATAAGATTCCCGGACCGATCAGTCCCCTGACAGCGGGGCACCCCGATCGTGTGTGAAACCCCCCAGAAACCCCTAAATCCCTACCTGATCCTCGTTCCAGCGGCACCCGCCGATCGGGGTGCCCCGCCGAAGTGGACCAAAACCCAGGATAGTCAAAATCCTGGGTGTTGGTCCACTTTAACTGAACAATTTTTTTAAACATTTGCACAGCATAATATAGTGCTGAATTGCACCGAGGGGAAATAAATGATGAGAAAAAGTGTTTTCTCTTTAAAAAAAAGTGGGTAAAGTAATAGTCCCAGTGCTGAATCAGCCCTATAGTGTATGTGAGGATCCTTGTTGCTGGAGTCCAGGTGGTCCAGCTCTGTCTAACACACGAACAGTCTCCCCAGCTGATCCCGTGACTGTTTTGGGGGCGGAGTCAACTGTCAGGAAGCTAAATCACAACAGCGTGTTTGCTGGCTGCACACACACACACACTGCCTGTACACACACACTGCCTGTCTGCACTCCTCTGGGCATCCCTCACAATCCCAGACATGGATTTCTTCAGCAAGCTGCGCAGATCAAAGCCGCCCTCCTCTCCTGATGAGGTAAGCTGAGATGAGATGCAATGTTTTAGCCATGAACATCAGTATAAGGCTATGCCTTTTAAGTGACCATATTTACATAGCATCAGCTCAACAGGATGTCAGTGTGGCAGTGATGGCTCAACAGGATGTCAGTGTGGCAGTGATGGCTCAACAGGATGTCAGTGTGACAGTGATGGCTGCTGGTGAGTCACACTCCAGGCTTTAGGTTTGATTCTATCTCTACTGAAACACATGAACATACCCATCCGCTTGTTAGCGCAGTCACGGTGCAGCCAATTATTACACTGCCTATTATTTTCAATGGTCAGTTGAAAGTTACACACTGCATTGCTCTTTACATTGGGAAAACCAGAGCTGACTCTAGGTTTGTGGGGGCCCTTGGGCAAGAGAGTCATAGTGGGCCCCTAAGTAGAGTGTCACATGATGTACCCTTTTTTAACTCCGCTGCCACAAATATATCATCTTCTGCTGCTGACATCCCTCCAGTCCTTATTGTCTTTCCTATAGCCACCAATCGTCCTCTAGTCCTTGTTGCCTTCCCTATAGCCACCAATCATCTCCTAGTCCTTATTGCCTTCCCTATAGCCACCAATCATCTCCTAGTCCTTATTGCCTTCCCTATAGCCACCAATCATCTCCTAGTCCTTATTGCCTTCCCTATAGCCACCAATCATCTCCTAGTCCTTATTGCCTTCCCTATAGCCACCAATCGCCCTCTAGTACTTGTTGCCTTTCCTATAGCCACCAATCATCCTCTAGTCCTTGCTGCCTTTCCTATAGCCACCAATCGTCCTCTAGTCCTTGTTGCCTTTTCTATAGCCACCAATCGTCCTCTAGTACTTGTTGCCTTTCCTATAGCCACCAATCGCCCTCTAGTCCTTATTTCCTTCCCTATAGCCACCAATCGCCCTCCAGTCCTTATTGCCTTTCCTATAGCCACCAATCGTCCTCTAGTCCTTATTGCCTTCCCTATAGCCACCAATCGCCCTCCAGTTCTTATTGCCTTTCCTATAGCCACCAATCGTCCTCTAGTTGCATTCTCTACTGCCACCAAGGACCCTTCAGCCCTTACTGCTTGCTCCGCTCCGGACGATTGGTGGCTATAGGATAGGCAATAAGGATTAGAGGGCAATTGGTGCCTATAGGGAAGGCAATAAGGACTAGAGGATGATTGGTGGCTATAGGGAAGGCAATAAGGACTAGAGGATGATTGGTGGCTATAGAGAAGGCAATAAGGACTAGAGGATGATTGGTGGCTATAGGAAAGGCAATAAGGACTAGAGGGCGATTGGTGGCTATAGGGAAGGTAATAGAGGATGATTGGTGGCTCTAGGAAAGGCAATAAGGACTCTCTTGCCCAAGGGCCCCCTCAAACCTGGAGCTGGCCCTGCACATGATGTTACCTTTCAGCTCCACTTCCTCAAATAGGTCATCTTCTGCTGCTGATCTCCCTCCAGTCCTTATTGCCTTCCCTATAGCCACCAATCATCCTCTAGTCCTTGTCACATTCTCTACTGCCACCATGCACCCATCAGCCCTTACTGCTTGCTCTGCTGCCACCAAAGACTGTGGTGATCGGGTTGCCCTAGGGACATGGACCAGTCAAAATCCTGGGTTTTGGTCCACTTTAAAAGTTTCCATTATCGTGCACCGATATGATGTGCTCAAGGTCTCTGTTATTTTACCCTAGCAACAATGTGTTTACCTTAGCAATATAGATCAAAGCAGTGTTCTGCTGTACAAATCAAAAGCTCCCTCACTCTGGTTTGCTAATCATCTGATTGGCTGAGGCAGAAATGACAATGTTTAGCCCTCATTGCATTAATTCAACCTCTTCAGACAGGAGTTAGCACAGTCTTGTGTTCCAGTAGCTTAAAGTGGACCAACACCCAGGATTTTCACTATCCTGGGTGTTGGTCAACTTCCGCGGGGCACCTCACCTGACCCCGCTCCCACGTGACTCGCTCCACCAATCACCGCCGGCGGACAAGCGAGGTCCGTCGACGGACAAGGTGAGAGCGCCCGCCGCCTCTCGCGCGTCCCTCTTACAAACGGCCGGCGCGGGTGCGCGCCCTGCTAGAGGGATGCGCGAGAGGCGGCGGCCCGCGCATGTGCGGTTGGAACGAGGAACAGGTAGGATTTGCGGGCGTCCTGGGGGGTTTCACACAGCGAGTTACCCCCGATCGGGGTGCCCCGCAGGCAGGGAGCTGAACGGCCCGGGAATCTTATAGATTCCCGGGCCGATCAGGGGTGGGTGTTGGTCCACTTTAAGGAGTACTGGCAGTGTTCCAACCTGGGGAGGCCATTATTTCTCGCCTGCATGTAAAATTAATATAGTTTAAGTTTTTAGTCACTTACTTATTATTCTTTCCTCCGCTATCTTGCCTCAGAAGCATCACATACTGAGGAGAGGGGTGAAAAGTGCAGGGGGTGGGTTATAGCTGTGCAGACAGAGCAGAGCTGGGGACAGGAAAAGGACAGCAATCCCAGAATGCAGAGAGGCATAGTCAGAAGACACTTGGATGTTTTAAGGCTCATAAAATGCAGTAGGATGTTTTGGGGGCAATATGTATGTACAGGGTGGGGTAAACATATAAGATAGGGTCTTATTTAGGGTGAAGGTCCAGTTTAAGTAATTCTTGGTCTGCCGCCTTGATCTTTTGCCCACCCAACAATGTGGCTTCTGTAATTTGAACTTTCCCACAAATCCCCCCCCCCCACCCTTACAGTTGTGCCTCATCAACAAGGAGCCCAATCACTACATGCCTCCCTTTCGCATTCATGTCGCGCATCCAAATGCTGATGTCGTCATGGTCCCAGTCGAGGTCCGGTTTCACCGACATGCGCTGTCTAAACTGCTCATAGTAACAGAACCAGGCTGACCCACCATAATCCCAATGCACTTCCCATAATGCAATTAAATAGCAAAAAATTGCTGAACAGTGTTTAGGAGTGTTCTCTCCCACTACGCTGGCCAAGATGGAATAGGCCTGCAGCCAGTTACCAAATGTACGCGGAATAAGTCAAAACCGCTGCCTGACATCATCTTCCTTTTTACTATGTTCCCTAATAATAATAATGTCAACATACTCCCGCTGCCAAAATATTTCCTTCATCTCTGCCTTTAAGTGCCCCCCTAACGGACCCTTATAACAGATATATGAATGGTCCTTTGCCGCTCCTGATATTGGCGTTGGCTTGGCTCCATCCACGACTCACTTTGTCAACCTCTGCTCCCTCCTGCCGGCTTCCAACCCACTTCTTTTGAAGATTGAGAGGTCCAAACCGCCCAGGGATCCGCATTCTCGCTACCTCCTTGCACCAGCTTGGACAAAAGTTCCCTCAGACCCTGAACAACCTCCTGTGTTCTCCTGTCTGCTAACCCCGCACTAGCCGCAATCAAATGCGAGATGGTAGAGTGTACAGTAGATTGCTGAGGCTCACTTGTAAGGCTGTCAGGTGTAGCACTTCCCGCAGCTGCACGCTCTTTAACTTTGCCCAGTGCGGCCAATGATTCAAGCACCATTTCCGCTGCACCAGGCCCATCTGACCACCCCGTACTACAGGCCTGTCCCCACATAGCAGCGGGGACCAACCCGGGGGCTGTAATGGGGGGGGGGCTGGAAGGAGGTGCCAGGGCCGGGCAAGGCCTGAAGACCTCCAGCATGTAAAGGGGGCCGTAAGGAATGATGGACCCAGGGTCACCCAGACCATTAGATGTGAATGCCGCAAATCCAAATGGGGTTTGTGGCAGGAGGGCTGGGGGCGGAATGCTCCTGGGTAAAGGGGAGAGGGGCCCTGGGGATGTGAGATTTTCCATTGTAGTTTTACCAAGCATTTCCGTATTTAGTATATAATCATGGCACAAATTGCTCCTTTCTATGTGCATAACCTTACATTTATCTGTATTAAATTCCATTTGCCATTTTACTGCCCATGCTTCCAGTTTATCTGTAGCTGCCTGCTGTCCTCTTTTGTCTTATTTACATTACACAGCTTAGTATTCTCTGCGAAGACTGATATTTTGCTGTTTAATCCATTCTGGATATCAGGGGTTCCTAACCAGTGGTATAAATACCACTGGTGGTGCTGAAAATCCTTTCAGGTGGTACTGCAGACTGAGCTGTACCCCAAATCATAGCGCCATCAGGGCTATGTACGCATACCTTCCAACTTTTAAAAACTGGATTTTTTATCATTAAACCACACCCCTAGCCACACTCTTAAAGGGAAACACCATCTAAGAATTACATAATAATAATAGACAAGCCCCCCAAACACACACAGGCAAGCCCCCCTCACACAGGCAAGCCCCCCTCACACAGGCAAGCCCCCCTCACACAGGCAAGCCCCCCACACACAGACAAGTTCCCCCACACACAGACAAGTTCCCCCACACACAGACAAGTTCCCCCACACACAGACAAGTTCCCCCACACACAGACAAGTTCCCCCACACACAGACAAGCATCCCCACGCACATCTATGCATATAGGCAGGCAAGCCCCCCCACACACAGACAAGTTCCCCCACACACAGACAAGTTCCCCCACACACAGACAAGCATCCCCACGCACATCTATGCATATAGGCAGGCAAGCCCCCACACACAGGCTTACAGGCAACCCCCCCACATGCACAGTCACTCTCATACAGGCAGCAAGCACACACAGACATCTCTCTCCTCACCCTCCGCAGCCTTGTCGGCATCCGCAAATGAGTAAGTACACCTGCCCTGCACAACCAACACTCTCTGATGAAGCAACGTCACCAGCTCAACATCCCGCCCACCCCACTAACACGCAACCCTATCACAGGGCCCATCTCAGACAGCTCTCCTTTCGACTTCCCTCAAGCTACTCGGCCGTGCGCATTTGCTGGCAACCTCACAGAGGTGTGGGATTCCTTAAAGCAGCGCCGCCATATTCGCAAACTAACTCAAAACAACACCATGCTCATCACACCGGCATGGGACAAGGGCCCCAAGCGTGATTGTCCCTCAAAAATCATTACACTTGGGGGATATGTGTATGCCCCTGGAACTGTGGAAACTATAAACAACTAGGTGGCAAAGCTGGAGACAGGCTAATTGCCAAAGGGAGTAATTCTCAGTCCAAAATGATCTTTAGCTATGTAAACTGTTAAATATACAAACTTGCTTATCCCCCTGAAAAGCAAGGAGGGGGCAAACTATAGAGGGGAATGCCAATTTACTAACCCTCTTATGTTTCCATATGCCAGGGGAAATGCAGAGAAACCTCTCAATTAAAGTGCACCTATACTCAGCTGGTGGTGCAGGAGGCGCGCGGCGCAGGTCGCCAGAGGCTTTTTTGTTGTTTATTCCCTCTCTAAGCTTTTTGTTTAGCCACATAGGTTTGCTCTTGTTTTAACATAGATTGATCACCTTATGGAAATACATATCACAATCAATTCAATATTAATAGTAAGTATCCCATTTTGAGGGCATTTGATTCTACACATACTTTCTGCTTGTTTGATTCACTGAGTGGGAAACACGTTTCGGGGATACTCCTGATTGTGCTGAGCTTTCTTTAACTGTGCCAGCTTAAGTTGTTGTGAAGAGCAAAGTTCAGTCTCTCTAGCTATTAACAAGTGGAATGGTGCAGTGGGGGTTATCGGGTTAATTCAAGACTCGGAGATCATTGGCGGTTGCTTGGAGCTGGATGAAGTATTCAGTTTTGTTGTGGTTGTGCTTTTTTTTTTTTTTTTTTTAATTCTACCTAGTTTTTGCCTACCACAGTAAGGACTAATAGCCTGGTCACCATTCTGCCAGCGTCAATGGAGGCCTTCCTGCTTTCTCCTCAAGAATCCATGGGGGCCCCAACATGCTCCATGATTGGTTCTATAAATGTCTCCAAGGTAAGACTTTGTAAAATCTTCTTATTCCATGCTTTGGAGACCCCCCAATCCCCCCTATAACAGGCAAGTGCAGACCCTCCCATACAGTCAGTGCCCCCCCCTATAACAGCATCCCTGCCCCCCCAACCCCCCCTCATTACAGGCAGTGTGGCATTCCCCATTTTAAGTAGTGTGGCATCCCCCTTATAATAGGCAGTGTGCTTCCCCATTATAGACAGTGTGGTATCCCCTCCATTCCCTCTTAATAGGCAGGGTGCCCCCCCCCCTATTTCAGGCATTGTGGCACCCCCATTCCCGATTTTAGGCAGGGTTACATTCCTCCCATTCCATCATAATAGGCAGTGTGGCACCTTCCTCCCTGCTAAAAGATGAAGGGAATTCTGCAACCACTCCAGGCACCCACTGGCTTGGTCTGTCACAGCGCCTCATTCCCCTAGGTAGGGGGGAATCTTTTCACAGGACAGCCATAAGATGATAAACCTTGTGGACTTCACCCTGCAGTTTTATAAACTCTTGGGGGGGGGGGGGGGGGCTGTTACATGGGTGGGTACCCTGTGTCGTGGGTATTTTGGACAGCTTGTCAGTTTTTTCTGTTTTTCCACTAGCAGCTTTGGCTTAATTAAGCAGCAGTAAGGACAAAAAAGCGGGAAAAAATATTCTGAACTAAATGGTATGCTAAAATTCCCCTCCCTGATCACCTGATTACAGCCAGTATGCCTTATCACCTATTACAGCCAGTGAGCGGCAACCCTCCATTACAGCCAATGAGGGGCATCCCTCCATTACAGCCAGTGAGGGGCATCCCTCCATTACAGCCAGTGAGGGGCATCCCTCTATTACAGCCAGTGAGGGGCATTCTTCCATTACAGCCAGTGAGGGGCGTCCTTCCATTACAGTCAGTGAGGGGTGTCCTTCCATTACAGCCAGTGAGGGGCGTCCTTCCATTACAGCCAGTGAGGGGCGTCCTTCCATTACAGCCAGTGAGGGGCGTCCTTCCATTACAGCCAGTGAGGGGCGTCCTTCCATTACAGCCAGTGAGGGGCGTCCTTCCATTACAGCCAGTGAGGGGCATCCCTCCATTACAGCCAGCGAGGGGCGTCCTTCCATTACAGCCAGTGAGGGGCATCCCTCCATTACAGCCAGCGAGGGGAATCTCTCCATTACAGCCATTGTGGGCCATCCCAACACATGACAATGAAACACACACACAGAACGCTCTTCCCTGTGCACTCTTATCTCTGCTGATCACCCCCTTCAGCACAGCCAGGCTTCTTCCTGGAGTCCTGCCCAACCACGGTGTGGCCAGGCTCCTTCCTGGAGTCACTCCCACTGAACCACCAATTAAATTACAGAAAAAAAACAACAGCCAGCGCTGCCCCGGGTGTGAGTGCTCGGCTGCAATCAGGGCCAGCAGCCTTCAGAAAGCGGTGACGGGCGATGGAGAGCAGCGGCAATCTGGTGGTGCGGGACAAGTTAGAGCACTGTGGACGCCGGGACAAATGCCTGAAATTGGGATTGTCCCGTGGAAATAGGCTACCTACCTACACACAGTACAAGCATACTTGTCTTTGTACCACAATGTCAAATGCTTTAGAAAAGTTAAGCCACTGACTCTGTATGGAGTGTTTGTAGGTCTGTGAGTTTCTCTGGGGACACAAATGACAGCAGAGGACAGTGTCAGAAGGGACTATCCCACAACCTTTTAAAGTGGAACAAAACCCAGGATGACCCGCACAGAAAACTAAATGGTTCCAGGGTCGTCCGCTGGCCTTCCCCCCTGCGGCATCCCAAATTGGGATGCCCCGCTATATGACACCCCCCAAATCGTCAGTATCTGCTTACCTTTCCCTGATCCAATAGCACATGTGTGGGCTCTCGTCCATTGTAATTCAGCTTTGATTGTTTACAATGGGTAGCGAGAGTGGGCACTTCCCCTGCATCTTCAGGCTGTGTGCATGATCCTGCCCGGACATTCGGATGGGGCGGGAGCATGTGCGCCACTGGCGATGTGCTTGCTTGTGCTCCCCATTTAAAACCATCCGAGCCGTTTGCCAAATTACATCATCACAGCAAACGGCTGATTGGGGGAAAGCCCACACATTCGCCATTAGATCAGGAGGAAGTGGGTTGTACTGGGAGTTCTGGGGGGTTTCACACAGCAGTGCATCCCAATTCGGGATGCCAACAGGACAAGGAACAAAGTCCTGCTTCAAGATTGAGTCTAATCTGGCCTCACACCATTGCTTTAATATGACTTTGTTTAAAAATGTGTTTCTACAGATTACCAGTTCAGCCAGGGATTAATATTTCACTACAGTAGCATGGAAGTTCAGTCTACAGTGTCACCTGTATTCTCAAAAATACTTCTGAAATTGACCATATGGGCTCTGGAGCTTGCTTCGGGGGTAGATGATATGTGGCACAAAACTCTGCATAGGCAGCAGCGGACCCACTGTACTCAGTGTCCCAAAGTGTAGCTGTGCACCAGAAAGCCGCATACAGGCTGCACAGCCGGCCCAAGCCAGGGCAAGGCAAGTACTGCTCTATCAGTGCTCTCTATGGATCCGCATACAGGCTGCACAGCCGGCCCAAGCCAGGGCAAGTCAAGTACTGCTCCATCAGTGCTCTCTATGGATCCGCATACAGGCTGCACAGCCGGCCCAAGCCAGGGCAATTACTGCTCTATCAGTGCTCTCTATGGATCCGCATACAGGCTGCACATCCGGCCCAAGCCAGGGCAAGTCAAGTACTGCTCCATCAGTGCTCTCTATGGATCCGCATACAGGCTGCACAGCCGGCCCAAGCCAGGGCAATTACTGCTCTATCAGTGCTCTCTATGGATCCGCATACAGGCTGCACATCCGGCCCAAGCCAGGGCAAGTCAAGTACTGCTCCATCAGTGCTCTCTATGGATCCGCATACAGGCTGCACAGCCAGCCCAAGCCAGGGCAAGTCAAGTACTGCTCTATCAGTGCTCTCTATGGATCCGCATACAGGCTGCACAGCCGGCCCAAGCCAGGGCAAGTCAAGTACTGCTCCATAAGTGCTCTCTATGGATCCGCATACAGGCTGCACAGCCGGCCCAAGCCAGGGCAAGTCAAGTACTGCTCCATAAGTGCTCTCTATGGATCCGCATACAGGCTGCACAGCCGGCCCAAGCCAGGGCAAGTCAAGTACTGCTCCATAAGTGCTCTCTATGGATCCGCATACAGGCTGCACAGCCGGCCCAAGCCAGGGCAAGTCAAGTACTGCTCCATCAGTGCTCTCTATGGATCCACATACAGGCTGCACAGCCGGCCCAAGCCAGGGGAAGTCAAGTACTGCTCCATCAGTGCTCTCTATGGATCCGCATACAGGCTGCACAGCCGGCCCAAGCCAGGGCAAGGCAAGTACTGCTCCATCAGTGCTCTCTGTGGATCCGCATACAGGCTGCACAGCCGGCCCAAGCCAGGGCAAGTCAAGTACTGCTCCATCAGTGCTCTCTATGGATCCACATACAGGCTGCACAGCCGGCCCAAGCCAGGGGAAGTCAAGTACTGCTCCATCAGTGCTCTCTATGGATCCGCATACAGGCTGCACAGCCGGCCCAAGCCAGGGCAAGGCAAGTACTGCTCCATCAGTGCTCTCTGTGGATCCGCATACAGGCTGCACAGCCGGCCCAAGCCAGGGCAAGGCAAGTACTGCTCCATCAGTGCTCTCTGTGGATCCGCATACAGGCTGCACAGCCGGCCCAAGCCAGGGCAAGTCAAGTACTGCTCTATCAGTGCTCTCCGTGGATCCGCATACAGGCTGCGCCAGGGCAATTACTGCTCTATCAGTGCTCTCTCTGGATCCGCATACAGGCTGCACAGCCGGCCCAAGCCAGGGCAAGTCTAGTACTGCTCTATCAGTGCTCTCTCTGGATCCGCATACAGGCTGCACAGCCGGCCCAAGCCAGGGCAAGTCTAATACTGCTCCATCAGTGCTCTCTATGGATCCGCATACAGGCTGCACAGCCGGCCCAAGCCAGGGCAAGTCTAGTACTGCTCCATCAGTGCTCTCTATGGATCAGCATACAGGCTGCACAGCCGGCCCAAGCCAGGGCAAGTACTGCTCCATCAGTGCTCTCTGTGGAACCGCATACAGGCTGCGCCAGGGCAAGTACTGCTCTATCAGTGCTCTCTATGGATCCGCATACAGGCTGCACAGCCGGCCCAAGCCAGGGCAAGTCTAGTACTGCTCCATCAGTGCTCTCTATGGATCCGCATACAGGCTGCACATCCGGCCCAAGCCAGGGCAAGTCAAGTACTGCTCCATCAGTGCTCTCTATGGATCTGCATACAGGCTGCACAGCCGGCCCAAGCCAGGGCAAGTCAAGTACTGCTCCATCAGTGCTCTCTATGGATCTGCATACAGGCTGCGCCAGGGCAAGTCAAGTACTGCTCTATCAGTGCTCTCTATGGATCCGCATACAGGCTGCACATCCGGCCCAAGCCAGGGCAAGTCAAGTACTGCTCCATCAGTGCTCTCTATGGATCCGCATACAGGCTGCACATCCGGCCCAAGCCAGGGCAAGTCAAGTACTGCTCCATCAGTGCTCTCTATGGATCCACATACAGGCTGCACAGCCGGCCCAAGCCAGGGCAAGTCAAGTACTGCTCTATCAGTGCTACTTATGGATCTCCTTTCTATCTCTCTCCCCACCAAGGCCACAAAATGTCTCTGGAGCAATGTTGAAATAGATCCAGCACGTCTCTACTGGGATCAGTTTTGGAGTTACGCGCTGAGCAACCATAGTTATCTGAGCTAGTTCGCTGCTGGATAGAGACAATTATACTCGCATGTGTAAAATACAACCAATCCAGCTCGCCCAGAGAGACACTTAGGGCTTTATTCATCAAGGGATAGCGGCAGGTAGTGCCTCAGAGCGGCAGGCAGCGTCTGGTGAACGCTGGGCGCTGTACGCAATACTACATTTATAAAAGCGAATCTGGTGAGCGACTCTAACAGCGCCATGTAGCGTCCGATGTATTATTACAGGCAGCTCGCCATATAGCGCTGGCGTTCTAGTTCCAGAGCGACAGAACTTACCTGTCGCTCTCCCATACATTTCAATGGACTTTCCTTTTCTTCTGTTTAAACAGGGTTTTTTGTATTTAATAATTTTTTGTTTTTCTCTCAAATTATTATGTCACCTCTCCTGGCCTAGAAAAATATATTTTTGAAAACATTTTTGATTTTTTTTTTATTTAGATGCAGAATTGTCATTACAGGTCTGGCATTGAAGTGTTAATGTCACAATGTTACAACAATGTCATTCCATGTGTTTTGACTTTGTTACTGGTGGATGTGTGTTCAAAAACTTTAATCACACAGCGTCTGGTGCTCTATGCGCCCAGATCCAGAGCGCCTACACAGTGTGTGTTTTTTTTGTTGAATATGGTGTGACTCGCTGAGAGTCGGTCGCAATAAGCTGGCGCTACCTTTCACTCCATGCAACGCTGTGCTGGTGTTAGAACGCCCAACATACATCTCATTAATCAATGCCGGCCAGGTTACTAGAGCGACTGAGACGCTCTGTTACAGCTCCCGATAGCCGATCACAGTGTATACTAGCGGTCGCTCTTGGCGCTAGGAGTGACGCTAGGAGTGAATCAACCTTCCCGCCTCAGGATTCCTAATGCAGATCAACATCTGCTCCAGGGGTTCATTGCAACCTTTGGTGGGGACTCCATGATTCAGCCCTGTGTGCATATTACCATTCATTCAGCTTTCCCAACTGCCCCGCTATGTGAAACCCTCCAGATCACGTGTAAAAACTCACCTCACCCCGTTCCTACAGCGCGGCCGCTCGTCCAATCAGCGCACTCGGAGCCGCTGTGGTATGTGCGTCAATGAGACGTCTTACCACAGCGGCTCCGAGCATGCTGGCGGCCGCATCTCGCGCTTCGCTCTAACAGGGAGCAAATGGCCAGTGCAGGCACATGCCCTGCTAGAGAGAAGCGCGAGATGCGGCCTGCGCATGCGCCGTTGGATCGGGATCCAGGTAAGGTGAATGGGCGTCCTGGGGGGTTTCACACAGCATCCGATTTCGGATGCCCCGCGGGGAGGGAATTGATCGGCCTGGGAATCTTATAGATTCCCAGGCCAATCCGCCTGGGTGTTGGTCCACTTTAAAAAGCCAGAAGAGGTCTAGGCTGTCTCTTTCCTCTAAGGTGTCCGAGAAGAACCTCAAGGCCAAGGGCCCAAATTCTCTACGGGATCAGATCTCGGAGAAGAAAAATCCATTCTGCCTTTGAGAAGAAGATCGCACCTCACCACACAAAATCAATCAAGCATATTTAGTTATTTGAGATAGGGAATCGGTGATGGTGGTCCACAAGAAACAATCATGGTCCAGTGATGCCATGGACAATTGTTGCAACAACAAAATAAGTTTCCTTACCTCTCAAAAAGAAATCAAATGACAGAAAAATTGTCTAAAAAAATCTTGATAGGATTGGGAATTTTGATATCCTTTCTTAGCTAACTTTTTCAAGCTTGGGGTAACCAGGGCCGGCCTTTGTTGTGTGCCAATGCCTGCGCCTGGCATAGAAGGCATAAAGCAGCTGGCATCCCTGGTTTCCTTCTATTGTGTCGAAAAGTATGGGATGTTGCTCGTGCATGTGCCATGGGATCCCTTGCGAGGTAAGTATACTGGCAATCCCAGGTGGTTTCACACAGTGAATAGGGAATTAACGGGCTGCGTAATATTTTAAATGTCAGAACTGGCAAATACAGATTTTGGTCCACTTTAACTGACCCCTAGCATCATTGTCTAATCCTGGAGGAACCTCCCCCTACTTCTGCATTGTCTTCCCACTGGCTGCCAGTAGTTCCCCACTCCACATGGTTGGTCACATAATTCCTGGGCCAATCGATTTCGCCCCCCCGGGGCATTCAAAATCGGGTCGTCCCCTATGTGTGAAACCCACCTACACTTACCTTGTTCCCAGGTCCAACGGCGCATGCGTGACCCCGCAACCGCTATTCCTCTTTGTGAATGGGAGGCACAGGCACGCTCCCTGTTAGAAGGTAGTGGGGGATGCGGCCGTCAGCACGCTCGGAGCGTGACGTCAGCGTGCTGATTGGACGAGTAGCCGCACATGCGGCGTAGGAAAGGGCAAAACCTGTCTAAAACAGTTAGGGGGTTAAAGAGGAACACATGAATTTGATTTTCCTGTGTGTTGTTCCTCTCTGCCGCAGCATGCCCTGCTGTGTGTATCTCCCCAGGTCGCCCCGTTTCACGCTTTCGCTCCCACGGCGCAGAATCGGATGTGAGCGAGTGCGCTGATTGGCTGAGCGGCTCGCTCAGCCAATCGCCGTGTAAAAACTTTTGGATGACCCGCACAGGTCAACAAGGTAAAATTATTGGTGCTGGCTTGGTGAGTAGGTCCCACGGGGGGGGGGGTACTGCGGTCTCCCAGTACAGAGCGCTGTATCTCACCATAAAGTACAGCCGCACTACAATATGTACTCAAAATATCACTAGTTTATTTAGAAAAATCTAAATGTATAATGTATGTGTCTAATAGATTTTTCTAAATAAAAAATATATATATATATATATATATATATATATATATATATATATATATATATATTTTGAGTACATATTGGAGTGCGGCTGTACTTTATGGTGAGATACAGCGGTCTGTACTGGGAGACCGCAAAACTTAGATATCAGCCAATCGGCGTGCTCGCTGTCACATGGCTGTTTTCCGGCAGCCGTATCCCTCGCCCACCTGGCAGCCATGGCGTGACTGCGACACCCATTTAGGAAGGGCGGGCGCGAGGTTAAGGCTGAGGGTGGATGCGTCCGGAAACCAGAGACGCGGCGAGGGCTCCGAGAGAGGGTGAGTGTTCCGGGGGGTTCACACAGTGGGGCAAGGTAGACTCCACCTTTTGTGGGGTGTTGGGATTGAGCCCCCATACCTTTTGATTTACTTCTCAGCATTCTATTTCCAAGTTTCGTATACATTCCTGTGGCTCTGTGTCACTCAAGTGGGAGTGGCTTTCCTGGCCCTGAATTAAGCCTTAATATAGTTTCTGGCTACAACCACTCTAATGACAGGGGTGAGCCCCCTCCCCCCCACATAGCGGAGCTTGGAAGAATCAGGCAGCAGCAACAGACCTCTCTTCCCCAGGTGAGAACGCTGCCAGTAACCCTTTTAGCTATTGGAATACAATATTGTGATCCCCTAGTCTAAAGAGGCTGAATTAGAACAGAAAAGGATTAAACCTGTAAGCTCAGGAGGGTGGAGCATCATCTCTGCCTCATCCAATCAGATGATTAGCAAGCCAGACTCAGGAAGTCTCTGCTCCGTACACCAAACACACCAGTTCATGTATGGTTGCTAAGGTAAACACATTGTTGCTAGGCAAAACTTTCTTTTATAACAGAGTTGAAAACAGAGATAAAAATAGACAAATAACAGATAAGTTCAGCACCTTGAGGAAATCATTTTGGCACTTAATGATGGATACTTTTAAAAATGGAATTGAAAGTGAACTTTTAGTTTAAATTTAAACATCTATCCTGTTAAAGTGGACCAATACCCAGGATTTTGACTATCCTGGGTTTTGTTCCTTGCCCCCAGGGCACCCTGATCGGGGGTGTCCCGCTGTGTGAAACCCCCCAGATCGCCGAAACCAACTCACCTCTTCCAGGTCCTACGGTGCATGCATGGATGCCCGTCTAATCAGCGCACTCGGATCTGGTCACATCGTCTAAGCCTGCGTCTAAGGTAAGCAGCTCTGAGCATGCTGATGGCCGCATCCCCCGCTTCCCTCTAACAGGGAGCATTCACAAATGCCTGGCGCAGGCACGCACCCTGCTAGAGGGATAGCATGGATGCAGCCGCAGCTCACGCATGCGCCGTTGGGTCGGTGAAGAAGGTAAGTGTATGGGGGGACCTGCGGGGTTTCACACAGCGGGGCATCCCGATTTTGGATGCCCTGGGGGGGGGAGGGAATCAATCGGCCAAACGATTTGGGTTTTGGTCCACTTTAAAGTGGACCAACACCCTCCCATGATCGGCCCGGGAATCTTATAGGACCGATCAGACCCCTGACTGTGGGGCACCCCGATTGCTGTGTGAAACCCCCCAGAAACCCCTAAATCCCTACCTTATCCACGATCTAGCGGTGCCTGCCGCCGCCTCCCGCGCGTCCCTCTAGCAGGACGCGCACCCGCGCCGGCCGTTTGTGAATGGCCGGTGCAGGCGCGCGCCCTGTAAGAGTGACGCACGGGAGGCGGCGGCGGGCACGCTCTCTTATCCATCGCTGCCTCCCGCTTGTCCGTTGGCGAGGATTGGCAGCGGCGGTCACGTGGGAGCGAGGAGAGGTGAGTTTTTCGGGGTTTCTGGGGGGTTTCACACAGCGGGGCACCCCCGATCAAATCCTGGGTGTTGGTCCACTTTAAGAGACCAGATTTTTAGAATGGAATTCATTTCACATTGTTACTGTAATAAGAGTTTCTCTTTTTTTTTTCCAGAAATCCAACTGTGAAGCAGATTCTGGGGAAAAAATGAATGACTTCTATGAATTTGATACAGTAAGTATTTAATGTTTCTTTCAACATTGCACTTTATATATACATTAATATTATTATCAATAAAAATAATAATCTGTCAGTCAGTTTCTTAACTGACTTAGGTCCGAAGGACCAGTGTCTCATTTATATGCCCATATTGCCTTAAACCGGACCTTCAGCGTGATTTAATGAAAAGCCCAAACTCTTAAAAACCGGTTCCCCAGCATCTAAAATTAATATATTTTAAGTTTTTAGTCATTAACTTATTATTATTTCCCCCACTGGGCTGCAACTTTGTTCAGGAGTTTAGGATACGGGCGCCGCTATCTTGACTCAGAAGCATCACACTTACTGAGGAGAGGAGAGTGGGATAAGGTACAGGGGGGCGGGTTATAGCTGTGCTTTGCTCAGACAGAGCAGAGCTGGGGTCAGGTAAAGGTCAGCAGTCCCAGAATGCAGAGCAGCACAGTCAGGAGGCACTTCCTGTTTGCAGGCTGCCTGATAAGATGGCGGCTTCCATGAGCCGCCATCTTGGATGTTTAAAGGCTCATGCAGTAGATGCAGGTAGGATGATTTTTAATGTGGACAATCTGTATGTACAGGGTGTGGGAAACATATAAGATAGACTCTTATTCAGAGTGAAGGTCCACTTTAAATTCAGGGTCAGATTATGAGGGGGAGCAAGGGGTGCGCCGCCCGGAGCCTCCACCACTTGCCCTGCAAAAGGGGCCTCCACCAGCCTTTGGGTTATGGTCTGGCCCAGGAGGCTTTTCAGTATATGGTTTGCTATCAAAGCTATCGGGGCAGTCGGGGCCCCGCAACTGGGCCTGGGCTTTTTTTTTCTTTTTGCAAACCTGCAGCCAAAGCCACCACAGGGCAGGACGCAGAGTCTAGAGCAGCAAAGCTGCTGCCAGTAACGCTACAGTGATGGGTGCAGAGCTGTCACTGCACATAAGACACCAAGCACAGCCGCTGGCAGCTCAATGCAGGGAACTGTTTTCTGCTGGACCAGCTGGGAGATTACACTACCCCCCGCCCAGAATGGCAACCGCCGATCAGTTACTTGGCTGGACTATTATTTTAAAGGAAAAAAAATCCTGTATCTGGAAGCTCCACCAGAATTTGTGCTCAGAAGCCTCCACCCTGGTGAGAACACTGCCAGTAACTTTTTAGCTATTTGAATACAAGATTGTGATCCCCTAATCTAAAGAGGCAGAATTAGAGCAGGTGGGATTAAACCTGTAAGCTGAGGAGTGTGAAGCATCATCAGATAATTAGCAAGTCAGACTCAGGAAGTCTCTGCTCCGTACACCAAACGCACCAGTTCATGTATGGCTGTCAGTCGGCGGCTGCTTATTACACATAAGCCACCAAGCACAGCCGCTGGCAGCTCAATGCAAGGAACTGTTTTCTGTTGGACCGACTGGGTGACTACACCTCCTCCCCCCCCCCCCGCCCAGAATGACAAAGCAGGAGTTCCCAAGCATTCATTCTGCTTTCCATTGCCTCCCTGCCGATGTGGTCCACCAATCAACCTTTGGGGGACTAAGAACTGAAACACTCCCCTACTCCTTTCATCAGATGTTCCTGAGAGGCTGCCTCTCTCTGCACCTAGAAAACCCCACCCTCCTCTGACGTTGTCACAGCAGGCGGCTCTCATTGGATGAGAGCCCATGCTTGCTTTATTGGAGCATGGCGAGATGATTTTTTGGGGCTTCCTAGAGGCAGGGGCGGGCTGGCCATAGGGCATACCGGGCAGAATCCCGGTAGGCCGGCAACAGAGAAGGCTGCAAACTGTGTACTCAATATTTCACCTGTCAGCAAATCTTTAGATGTCCAGGGACGAGCGGTTGCTTTTCAGGTTCCGGTATTTTTTTTTTCTTGTGCCCTCCCTGCTTTACTGGGCTGTTATAGTTCCTCCAAAAAAGCAAGCAGGCGGCGCTGGACAACCTAAAGATTTGCTCTCAGAGGAAGAAAGCCTAGCAGCCAATCGTCTGCCACGCAGCCCGAGGAGGGGGTGGGGCCAGGAGGAGATGTTGGAGGTGAACAGTACTGGATGTGTAGATGGCTGCAGCCCCACCCCCCTCTCTCCCTAGCTCATCCTGCAGCAGCTCAGGCTTTCCTGTCCCCTCCTCTGCGCAGCACAATACTGACAGCTGGAATCCAGACATCAGCAGCATGATCAGGTACAATGTACACAGCCCCATTTACCTGCACCCCCCCCCCCCCCCCGCCTGACACATGGCTCAGTTCACATGTTACCCCCCAGTCTGACCAAAGGCCCCCATTCATCTCTGCCTCCCAATCTGATACACACACACACACACACACTCCATGTACTGATGGATGCTGCACATGGCTGTCCTGAGGGATGCCCCCACTGTGTGTGATCTGTACTGAGGGATGCCCCCACTGTGTGTGAGCTGTCCTGAGGGATGCCCCCACTGTGTGTGATCTGTACTGAGGGATGCCCCCACTGTGTGTGATCTGTACTGAGGGATGCCCCCACTGTGTGTGATCTGTACTGAGGGATGCCCCCACTGTGTGTGAGCTGTACTGAGGGATGCCCCACTGTGTGTGAGCTGTACTGAGGGATGCCCCCACTGTGTGTGATCTGTACTGGGGGATGCCCCCACTGTGTGTGATCTGTACTGAGGGATGCCCCACTGTGTGTGATCTGTACTGAGGGATGCCCCCACTGTGTGTGAGCTGTACTGAGGGATGCCCCCACTGTGTGTGATCTGTATTGAGGGATGCCCCCACTGTGTGTGATCTGTATTGAGGGATGCCCCCACTGTGTGTGAGCTGCATTGAGGGATGCCCCCACTGTGTGTGAGCTGTACTGAGGGATGCACCCACTGTGTGTGAGCTGTAGTGAGGGATGCCCCCACTGTGTGTGAGCTGTACTGAGGGATGCCCCCACTGTGTGTGAGCTGTACTGAGGGATGCCCCCACTGTGTGTGAGCTGTACTGAGGGATGCCCCCACTGTGTGTGATCTGTATTGAGGGATGCCCCCACTGTGTGTGATCTGTATTGAGGGATGCCCCCACTGTGTGTGAGCTGTACTGAGGGATGCCCCCACTGTGTGTGATCTGTATTGAGGGATGCCCCCACTGTGTGTGATCTGTATTGAGGGATGCCCCCACCGTGTGTGAGCTGTACTGAGGAATGCCCCCATTGTGTGTGATCTGTATTGAGGGATGCCCCCACTGTGTGTGAGCTGTATTGAGGGATGCCCCCACCGTGTGTGAGCTGTACTGAGGAATGCCCCCATTGTGTGTGATCTGTATTGAGGGATGCCCCCACTGTGTGTGAGCTGTATTGAGGGATGCCCCCACTGTGTGTGAGCTGTATTGAGGGATGCCCCCACTGTGTGTGAGCTGTATTGAGGGATGCCCCCACTGTGTGTGAGCTGTACTGAGGAATGCCCCCATTGTGTGTGATCTGTATTGAGGGATGCCCCCACTGTGTGTGAGCTGTATTGAGGGATGCCCCCACTGTGTGTGAGCTGTATTGAGGGATGCCCCCACTGTGTGTGAGCTGTACTGAGGAATGCCCCCATTGTGTGTGATCTGTATTGAGGGATGCCCCCACTGTGTGTGAGCTGTATTGAGGGATGCCCCCACTGTGTGTGAGCTGTATTGAGGGATGCCCCCACTGTGTGTGAGCTGTACTGAGGGATGCCCCCACTGTGTGTGATCTGTACTGAGGGATGCCCCCACTGTGTGTGAGCTGTATTGAGGGATGCCCCCACTGTGTGTGAGCTGTACTGAGGGATGCCCCCACTGTGTGTGATCTGTACTGAGGGATGCCCCCACCGTGTGTGAGCTGTACTGAGGGATGCCCCCACCGTGTGTGAGCTGTACTGAGGGATGCCCCCACTGTGTGTGAGCTGTACTGAGGAATGCCCCCACTGTGTGTGAGCTGTACTGAGGAATGCCCCCAGTGGCTGTCCAGAGGGATGCTACTTAATGGTTGTAATGGAATGATTCTGCACACTGTCTGTAATGGGGGGATTTTAGCACACCATTTGGTTCAGAATATTTTCTTTCTTATTTTTGACCTATAAACCCCGGATGCGTGTTGTGGAACGAAAAATTAGGTGTATATATAATGTGACATTAAGATACTATACTGGGCCAGGAAAAGTGCAGCAGGGCCGATGTGCCCCAAAAAGTCCCGGCCCGTTTTTTATTCCCAGTCCGCCCCTGCCTAGGGGGTTTCACATAGCGGGTATCCTGATTCGGGTTCCCCCAGAGAAAGTCCAGTGCCCGGCCCTAGAATCTTTTAGATTAGAGGTTTTGTTCTTCTTTAAAAAAAACTGTATCATTGAAATCATCAGTATAAACATTCTAGATAATTAGAGGAGGGTTTTTTTTTATACACCCCAAGTGAAAAAAATGCAGCCAATCTTGTTTTAATAATAATATCTAGGGGTAACAGGTATTTGAGCATCCCATTCATTACAGGGGTGATCCAGCCTGTGGGGAACAGCAGCATTATGCACGCTAATATCTTCCCAAAGCTTTGCATGATGGGTAAAAGCATCGACACACATCAGAAGAATTAGGCCCTTATTTAACAAGGGATAGCACCAGGTAGCGAATGGTGAGCGGCCGGTAATGACGGTCACCGCCACGAGAACGCCGGCTCCCCTCCGCAATCACACATTTATCAAGCCGATCCTGCTTAGTGACTGACAGAGCGCCAGATAGCGAATCATTCATCATTATTCCAGCCTCACCCCACAGCGCCAGGGAGCGACCTTGAACAGCGACAGGTATGACCTCTCGCTACCTGGCGCTTTCCAATGCATTTCAATGGAGCAATCTTTAAATATTCATAATTAATTGCTATTTTTTTTTTTTTTTTTTTAAATGTCAAAAATTCTGTGACCACTTCTGCAATGTTAGATATTTTTTTGAGGTAAAAAAAAAATAAAAAATTTGTGCAGAATTGATATTACAGGTCTGATATTAATGTATTCATATTACAAAATGTTTTGAAAAACTTTTTTTTTTTTTCCAAAAATATGGTTGTTTGGGGGTTAAAAAACTACTTTTAACCCATCGCCGCCAGCGCTCTGGGGTTTAAACATGCATTTCACAGCGCGAGAATTTTTTGAGCGTGATTTGTTAATGAATATGGTGGGAGCCGTTCGCTATGGCCATTTGCTGTCATGCGCTCCCATACAGCGCGGAACCTGTCAAACAGCGACTCCTAACCCCGTATTCAACATTACCGCACACCGACTGAGTCGCTGTCAACAGCCGAACAACGGCCAAGCACAGCGAATACTAGCGGGCGCTGTGAAAATAACGCTACTGTCGCTCATCTGTCGCTACCTGGCGCTATTAATGAATCGGCCTCTTAGAATAGCAATATGCTGTTAGTCCAGCACAGTCTGGCTCAGGGGACCGTCCCGAGCTGATGAGCTGAGCACATCTCCCCTGTAATAGCAGAACGGTACATTCAAAACGTCTGTCCATTAAAATAGAAATAAACAGGCTTGGTGGGGGAATTTCTGATGCTGAGTGTATAGGTGACTCCTTCTCTTACTATGTAGTATATTTATTTGGATTTTTTTTTGCGATAGTTCTCCTTTAAAGTGGACCAAAACCCATGGAAATCGGCCCAGGAATCTATAAGATTGATTCCCTCCCCCCGGGGCATCCAGAATCGGTGAAACCCCCAGGTCGCCTATAAACTCACCTTTTTTTCCGGGTCCAACCGCGCATGCGCGAGCAGTGTCTGCATCCCTGCTATCGCTCTAGCAAGGCGCGACCCCGAGCCAGGCATGCAGGGGATGCGGCCACCAGCGGGCTCAGATCCTCTCGCCTTAGACAAGCTTTAGACAAGCGCCTTAGACAAGCTCCTGGATGCTCGAGTGGATTCGTCGTAGGACTGGCAAGTGGTGAGTTTGTTCGGGCGCCCTGGGGGGTTTCACACAACGAGGTGCCTTGGGGGCAAGGACCAAAAGCCAGGATAGTCAAAATCCTGGGTTTTGGTCCACTTCGGTGGGGCACCCCGATCGGGGGTGCCCTGCTGTGTGAAACCCCCCAGAAAGCCCTGAAAACTCACCTCACCCTGCCTCCCACGTGACTCGCTCGTCCAATCACCGGCGACGGACAAGCGAGAGACAGCGACGGACAAGCAGAGCGTGTCCGCCGCCGCCTCCCGCGCCTCCCTCTTACAGGGAGTGCACCTGCGCCGGCCATTCAGAAACGGCCAGCGTGGGAGCCCGCCCTGCTAGAGGGACGTGCGGGAGGTGGCGGCGGCGGACGTGCATGCGCCGCTGGAACGTGGAAAAGGTAGGATTTGTGGGCTTCCTGGGGGGTTTCACCCCGAGGGACATCCCGATTTCGGATGCCCCGCGGGGAGGGATCTGATCCCCTGGGTGTTGGTCCGCTTTAAGCATAAATATATTTTTTTACAGAATAGATTGTAACAAAATTGTTAAAAAATTGTGTGATTCACAAAAATTACATCAGAATATTTTGTATGTGTATCAGGAATGTGCCATTTAATTACTTTTTTTGACGCCTTTCTTTACACTTTTTATAATCTAGGCCCCGGGCTGTATTTACCATTAGGCAACCCTAGGCATGTGCCTAGGGTGGCAGCCTGGAAGGAGGGGGGAGGACACTGCTCTTACTACTGTAGTAAAGAAAAGAAATTAAAAATCATATAGCCAGAACATTAATGTCTCCTAACAAACACCCCCCAGTTACAGAAGGATTCAGAGTGTATTTGTATGAAGGGGAGGCCAGTGGGTTGAACGCAGACCAGAGCATCTCCCCTCCACTGGTGTGGTCATGTGACTCCTGTATGTCAGAATGCAGTAAAAGATGCTTTTCTGCTTCTTTGCATTTCCCCCTCTGTGCCCTTCTCCACACACATTCTCTGCATCTAGGCCATTGCACCCTTTCCCCCTACACACTTTATTTTATATGGACTGTGACCTAACTTAAAAAAGGGTACGCAAGCACTTAAAGTGGACCAACACCCGATGCTGATCGGCCCGGGAATCTATAAGATCGGGGGTGCCCCGCTGTGTGAAACCCCCCAGAAAGCCCCGAAATCCCTACCTGCTCCTCGATCCAGCGGCGCATCCCTCTAGCAGGGCGCGCACCCGCGCCGGGCGTTTGTGAATGGCTGGCGCGGGCGCGCTCACTGTAAGAGTGACGCGCGGGAGGCGGCGGCGGGCGCGCTTGCTTGTCCGGCGACGGACCTTGCTTGTCCGTCGGCGGGGATTGGCTGCAGCGGTCACGTGGGAGCGGGGACAGGTGAGTTTTTGGGGCTTTCTGGGGGGTTTCACACAACGATCGGGGTGCCCCACCGAAGTGGACCAAAACCCAGGATAGTCAAAATCCTGGGTGTTGGTCCACTTTAAAGTGCCTAGGGCACCATGAACACCAAATACTTCCTGTCTAGGCCTGTACAAGGTGTGAAAAGTACTCTGCACATTCATGCGTGGCTTTCTAAAAAAAAAATAAAAAAAAAAAAATTATCAAAAATGAATTAAATAATAATTTTCCTCCCACCCTAAGGCTATCGGCCCAGCACACCAGACAGCGGGACTAGTATTATTATGGTTTATTTATATAGCGCCATCGTCTTCCATAGCGCTGTACAAGATGGGGAGGCCGATTCATTAATAGCGCCAGGTAGCGACAGATGAGCGACTGTAGCGTGATTTTTACAGCGCCAGCCAGTATTCGCTGTGCTTGGCCGGCGTTTGCTTGATGACAGCGACTCAGTTGGTGTGCGGTAATGTTGAATACGGGCTGGGGGGTCGCTGTTTCACAGGTCCAGCGTTGTATGTGAGCGCCTGACAACGAATGGCCAGAGCGAACGGCTAGCTTCATATTCATTAAAAAATCACGCTCCGAATTTGCTGTCGCTGTCCATTCCTTGTTTAAACCCCAGAGCGCTGGCGGCGATGGGTGTTAACTAGTTTTTAACCCCTAAACAACCATATTTTTGTATCGTAACGTTATACATGTTTTTAGATTCATTTTGTAATGTGAATACATTAATATCAGACCTGTTAGATCAATTCTGCAAAAAAAATGTTTTTAAATTTTTTTTACTTAAAAATAAATCCTAACATTGCAGAAGTGGTCTCCAAATTTTTGACATTAAAAAAAAAAAAATAAAAAAATAATACCAATTAATTATGATAAATTATAGATTGCTCCATTGAAATGCATTGCACATCGCCAGGAGCGACAGCTCATACCTGGCGCTGTGAGGGAATTTGCAGCGGCGCTGTTCGGTCCAGGCGGCTTCATGATGAATCCCGCGCTAGCCGCCGCTCTCGCCGGCGCTAGCCTCATTTAGCTTGATAAATTCGTCATTGTGACCGCCGCCGGGCGTACTTGAGTCGGTAGTCGCCGTTAGCTGGCGGTACCTGACGCTCGTCAGACACTACCTGGCGCTAGCCCGTGATAAATAAGGCCCATAGTATAGTATCTCATAGATTCCCGGGCTGATCGCCGTGGGTTTTGGTCCACTTTAAAGATAACTTGGGAACTACAGGACTGAATTTTAGGGCAGGGCAACGTGGACAACTATCGGGCGCTCGCCTTTAGTATAATTGTAATCATTTTATTCTGTGAGGATTGCTTTTCGCATTAATGATTTTAATTGGATCAAATGAAGACTATTTATATCTGAGTGTAGATCACTCTTGGGACTTTACTATAAGATAGTGCTTCTCTTCTCTCCGCCTCCCTGTTCCTAGCAGCCAGCATGTTGCAGCCTGCAAATACGGGCAGGCTAATTCATCACTAACGCCAGGTAGCGACAGATGAGCGTCTGTAGCAGGCATTTTCAGAGCACCCGCTAGTAGTCGCAGTGCTCGGCCGTGGGTCGCTACTTTATAGCGACTCAGTCGCTGTTCAGTAATGTTGAATACATTGTGAGGAGTCGCTATTTGACCAGTACAGCGCTGTATGGGAGCGCATGTTAGCGACTGCTCATAGCGACCGACTCACACCATATTCAGCAAAAAAACAGCCTCACAAATCTCTGGCGCTGAAAAATACTTGTCTGAAGCCCAGAGCGCAGGAGGCGGTGTGATTAAAGTCTGTTTTTCAGCATCTATCCACTAGTAACAAAGCGAAAACATATGGAATTACATTGTAACAACATTGTAACATGAACACTTTAATGACAGACCTGTAATGTCATTTCTGAGGAAATATTTAAAAATTATGAAAAAACTGCTTATTCAATGCCAGAAGAGGTCACAGAATTATTTGTGATTTAAAAAAAATAAAAAAAAAGCCTGTTTAAAGAGAAGAAAAGGTTCGTCCATTGAAATGTATGGGAGAGCGACAGGTAGCGAGAGTTCATACCTGGCGCTGTGCAAGGCTGAACACCGGCGCTGTTCGCTGAGGCTGTGAAAATGATGAATCAGACGCTACATGGCGCTATCCCAGTCGCTAAACAGATTCTGCTTGATAAATGTGGAATTGCGTGCCGTGTCCGGCGTTCACCAGTCGCTATCTGTCGCTACCTCTCATTAACCAGCCACTACCTGACGCTATCCCTTCATAAATAAGGGCCTTAATCTAATGGAATCTCTTATTGTAGCCCCGTTACTCACCTTCTCCTCACACTTCTCCTGCCTCTCATCCCACAATGGCAGAACATGATCCCTATTCTCAGCCGCAGAAACGCAAACTGTCTGTAGTGACTCATAGCAACTTGAATCCACTTCATCTGATCGACTCCATCTGTCACTGAGCGGCGGGATGTCAGAGCTTTGTGAAATAGGCCGAGATACAGTCAGGGCCGGCGTCAGCACTAGGCGTACTCAGGCAGATGCCGGGGCCCCTGCACCTTGGGAGGGCCCACCTCACTACCCGGGACAACTCCTATGCAGGATGCATTGCTTTGCAGTAACCAGGACTGTCAGACAGGGGCAGATTAGCCATTGGGAGATCTTTCTTTCTTTCTCTCTTTCTGTTCTTTGTTTCTTTCCAGTCTTTTCATTCGTTCTTTTTTTCCATCTATTTTTGTTTCCTTCTCTCATCTGTTTGTTCTGCCATTCTTTTCATTCTTTGTTCCTTTTTCTAGCTTTTTTCTTTCTTTCTTTCTTTCTTCTTCCCTTCTATTATTTTTTTCTGTCATTCCTTCTCTCTTTTTTTCTCAGTCCTTATATTCTTTCTTTCCTTATATCTCTTCTTTTTTTCTCCCATCCCTTTTCTTTGTCTTTCCTGCTTTTTTTTCTCCCATCCCTTCTCTTTGTCTTTCCTGCTTTATTTCTCCCATCCCTTCTCTTTGTCTTTCCTGCTTTTTTCTCCCATCCCTTCTCTTTGTCTTTCCTGCTTTTTTTCTCCCATCCCTTCTCTTTGTCTTTCCTGCTTTTTTCTCCCATCCCTTCTCTTTGTCTTTCCTGCTTTTTTCTCCCATCCCTTCTCTCTGTCTTTCCCGCTTTTTTCTCCCATCCCTTCTCTCTCTCTTTCCTGCTTTTTTTCTCCCATCCCTTCTCTTTGTCTTTCCTGCTTTTTTCTCCCATCCCTTCTCTTTGTCTTTCCTGCTTTTTTCTCCCATCCCTTCTCTCTGTCTTTCCCGCTTTTTTCTCCCATCCCTTCTCTCTCTCTTTCCTGCTTTTTTTCTCCCATCCCTTCTCTTTGTCTTTCCTGCTTTTTTCTCCCATCCCTTCTCTTTGTCTTTCCTGCTTTTTTCTCCCATCCCTTCTCTTTGTCTTTTCTGCTTTTTTCTCCCATCCCTTCTCTCTCTCTTTCCTGCTTTTTTTCTCCCATCCCTTCTCTCTGTCTTTCCTGCTTTTTTCTCCCATCCCTTCTCTCTCTCTTTCCTGCTTTTTTTCTCCCATCCCTTCTCTTTGTCTTTCCTGCTTTTTTTCTCCCATCCCTTCTCTTTGTCTTTCCTGCTTTTTTCTCCCATCCCTTCTCTTTGTCTTTCCTGCTTTTTTCTCCCATCCCTTCTCTTTGTCTTTTCTGCTTTTTTCTCCCATCCCTTCTCTCTGTCTTTCCTGCTTTTTTTCTCCCATCCCTTCTCTCTGTCTTTCCTGCTTTTTTCTCCCATCCCTTCTCTCTCTCTTTCCTGCTTTTTTTCTCCCATCCCTTCTCTCTGTCTTTCCTGCTTTTTTCTCCCATCCCTTCTCTCTCTCTTTCCTGCTTTTTTTCTCCCATCCCTTCTCTTTGTCTTTCCTGCTTTTTTTCTCCCATCCCTTCTCTTTGTCTTTCCTGCTTTTTCTCTCCCATCCCTTCTCTCTCTCTTTCCTGCTTTTTTCTCCCATCCCTTCTCTTTGTCTTTCCTGCTTTTTCTCCCATCCCTTCTCTCTCTTTCCTGCTTTTTTCTCCCATCCCTTCTCTTTGTCTCTTCTGCTTTTTTCTCCCATCCCTTCTCTTTGTCTTTTCTGCTTTTTTCTCCCATCCCTTCTCTTTGTCTCTTCTGCTTTTTTCTCCCATCCATTCTCTCTGTCTTTCCTGCTTTTTTCTCCCAACTCTTCTCTTTGTCTTTCCTGCTTTTTTTCTCCCATCCCTTCTCTTTGTCTTTCCTGCTTTTTTCCTCCCATCCCTTCTCTTTGTCTTTCCTGCTTTTTTCTCCCATCCCTTCTCTTTGTCTTTCCTGCTTTTTTCTCCCATCCCTTCTTTGTCTTTCCTGCTTTTTTCTCCCAACTCTTCTCTCTGTCTTTCCTGCTTTTTTTCTCCCATCCCTTCTCTTTGTCTTTCCTGCTTTTTTCTCCCATCCCTTCTCTTTGTCTTTCCTGCTTTTTTTCTCCCATCCCTTCTCTTTGTCTTTCCTGCTTTTTTTCTCCCATCCATTCTCTCTGTCTTTCCTGCTTTTTTCTCCCATCCCTTCTCTTTGTCTTTCCTGCTTTTTTCTCCCATCCCTTCTCTTTGTCTTTCCTGCTTTTTTCTCCCATCCCTTCTCTTTGTCTTTCCTGCTTTATTCTCCCAACTCTTCTCTCTGTCTTTCCTGCTTTTTTTCTCCCATCCCTTCTCTTTGTCTTTCCTGCTTTATTCTCCCAACTCTTCTCTCTGTCTTTCCTGCTTTTTTCTCCCATCCCTTCTTTGTCTTTCCTGCTTTTTTCTCCCATCCCTTCTCTTTGTCTTTCCTGCTTTTTTCTCCCATCCCTTCTGTCTATCTTTCCTGCTTTTTTCTCCCAACTCTTCTCTTAGTCTTTCCTGCTTTTTTCTCCCATCCCTTCTCTTTGTCTTTCCTGCTTTTTTCTCCCATCCCTTCTCTCTCTCTTTCCTGCTTTTTTCTCCCATCCCTTCTCTTTGTCTTTCCTGCTTTTTTCTCCCATCCCTTCTTTGTCTTTCCTGCTTTTTTCTCCCATCCCTTCTCTTTGTCTTTCCTGCTTTTTTCTCCCATCCCTTCTCTTTGTCTTTCCTGCTTTTTTCTCCCAACTCTTCTCTTAGTCTTTCCTGCTTTTTTCTCCCATCCCTTCTCTTTGTCTTTCCTGCTTTTTTCTCCCATCCCTTCTCTTTGTCTTTCCTGCTTTTTTCTCCCAACTCTTCTCTTAGTCTTTCCTGCTTTTTTCTCCCATCCCTTCTCTTTGTCTTTCTTGCTTTTCTCTCCCATCCCTTCTCTCTGTCTTTCCTGCTTTTTTCTCCCAACTCTTCTCTTTGTCTTTCCTGCTTTTTTCTCCCAACTCTTCTCTTTGTCTTTCCTGCTTTTTCTCTGCCATCCCTTCTCTTTGTCTTTCCTGCTTTTTTCTCCCATCCCTTCTCTCTGTCTTTCCTGCTTTATTTTCTCTCATCCCTTCTCTTTGTCTTTCCTGCTTTTTTCTCTCATCCCTTCTCTTTGTCTTTCCTGCTTTTTTCTCTCATCCCTTCTCTTTGTCTTTCCTGCTTTTTCTCCCATTCCTTCTCTCTCTCTTTCCTGCTTTTTTTCTCCCATCCATTCTCTCTGTCTTTCCTGCTTTTTTCTCCCATCCCTTCTCTTTGTCTTTCCTGCTTTTTCTCCCATTCCTTCTCTCTCTCTTTCCTGCTTTTTTTCTCCCATCCCTTCTCTCTGTCTTTCCTGCTTTTTTTCTCCCATCCCTTCTCTTTGTCTTTCCTGCTTTTTTCTCCCATCCCTTCTCTCTGTCTTTCCTGCTTTATTTTCTCTCATCCCTTCTCTTTGTCTTTCCTGCTTTTTTCTCTCATCCCTTCTCTTTGTCTTTCCTGCTTTTTTCTCTCATCCCTTCTCTTTGTCTTTCCTGCTTTTTCTCCCATTCCTTCTCTCTCTCTTTCCTGCTTTTTTTCTCCCATCCATTCTCTCTGTCTTTCCTGCTTTTTTCTCCCATCCCTTCTCTTTGTCTTTCCTGCTTTTTCTCCCATTCCTTCTCTCTCTCTTTCCTGCTTTTTTTCTCCCATCCCTTCTCTCTGTCTTTCCTGCTTTTTTTCTCCCATCCCTTCTCTTTGTCTTTCCTGCTTTTTTCTCCCATCCCTTCTCTCTGTCTTTCCTGCTTTATTTTCTCTCATCCCTTCTCTTTGTCTTTCCTGCTTTTTTCTCTCATCCCTTCTCTTTGTCTTTCCTGCTTTTTTCTCTCATCCCTTCTCTTTGTCTTTCCTGCTTTTTCTCCCATTCCTTCTCTCTCTCTTTCCTGCTTTTTTTCTCCCATCCATTCTCTCTGCCTTTCCTGCTTTTTTTTCTCCCATTCCTTCTTTCTCTCTTTTCTGCTTTTTTTCTGTCAATCCTTTTATTCTTTCTTTGTTTTTGTCATTCATTCTTTGCTTTTGTTCTGTTTATTTTGAATTGTTATATGTCCGATTCATACATGCAATCCCTATGTATGGAGTATCACAGCACACCGGCCACTGACACTCTATTGGCCAAGGGCCGCATAAACCTGGAGCTGTTCCTGGATATGGTAAAAGCTTGGTGCAGAGGAGTAGCCAGGCCAACCAGGGGAAAGACCCGAAATGGCCCCCCCTCCCCCTATTATCAGGCCCCCCTTTGGTGCCCCTCTGACCTGCTGCCCCCGGGGTAAGTGCCCCTGCTCCCCCCTAGCTATGCCCCTGGGTTGGTCCCATTTTGTTATGTCGCAGGCCGAGGAGGAAGCGCTTATTATGGCACAGGTAACGCACAGCCGGGCTCCCCGGGGCTTTGTGGTTGGGCGTGACGCCTCGTCTCTCATTACACATAATAAGAGTGACTGGCACCAGCTATTATTGTTCCATGGCTGAAGGCAAATTAGGCCTCCTGACAGATATCGGCCTGGGACACGGGGAATGGTGGCTGATAGGTTAATCCCAAGCTACAGTGACAAGGGACGTCCTCTGATTGTGAGAAGATCAGCAGCCAGGGAAGAGGAAATCGCTCCTCTGGCACAGTGCCGGATCTTAAAGTGGGTTAAAACCCAGGATTTTGACTATCCCGGGTTTTGGTCCTCGCCCCCGGGACATCCGATCAGGGATGCCCCGCTGTGTGAAACCCCCCTGATCAGCGAATGGGTTTTGGTCCACTTTAGGGACCACTGCTTGAGAAACTAACTTTATATGTTCCCCGTGTTTTTATGCATATTGTTTTATCTATTATGTTCACAGTAAGAATCACTGATGAATTTGATAGCTACATTTTATTGTCCCTAATTAGAGTGGCCTAAATCTCTTATAAATTATTGTGCTGCCTTTAAAGCGGACTAAAACCCACATTATTCTAAGTATGTCACACACCCCGCTTCAAGATATTCATAACCTGTGGGTAATACTGACCTGAAGAGGGCGAACTGCAGAGATGATAGCAAAAAGAAAGCCCCTCCCGGTCCATAAATACCTGGGACCTCCCACTCATTACCCAGTCTTCATCTCTGCAGACGGCGAGCAAGCAGAAGATGATGTCTCCTCCTTGCACAGGGGGTTTTCAGGTAGCCGGGACTACTCCCGGCCAATATTATTTATTTCCGTTCGGACTCTTTCTTCCCCTATGTACTACTATATATTTGCAATGCCTCCCAGTCTTGACTGCGGTCCGGGCGAAGGTACATTAGCACCACAGGTGCTCAGGAGCTATGCTCCGCCGCGAGACCCTATATAGAGGGTAGGCGGTTATACCGGGTTGGTGACCCCGGTTTGGGATGCCCTGTCCATGGGAATAATTTCCCCTAATTGGCCTATCCCCACCTTCCTAGCTTGGGTTGGGGGTCCTCTCCTCAGCGTTAAGTTATTCCTGATGTGGAGCGTCTGGAAGTAATCCCTCAATGAATTGGTTGCACTGTTTATTTATCTGTTGTGTTTGTTGGGAATGTTTCTAAATGGCAGTTTTTAATCTTGGGGAACTTCTATTTACTCCTGACAGACAGCGCGGCCGCCATTGCCGCCGCGGTGCTTCTGCAGGCCTTCTGCGTGAGGCCGCGGCCCGCGCCCTTTATGTCCAGAGCCTGAGGTGGCGTGGCTCGAGCGGGGTAGCGGCTTGTATGCTCTGCGGGCCGCTACCGTCATTGTTATACGTGCCCGGTGCCGCGGGTCCCCGCGACACCGGCGCGCGGGGTGACACAGCGGAGGGGAGCTTCTCCCCTCACGCGTTTAGTTATTGGGGGTGGAGCCGGACTTGCGGCGCGTCCTGGAGACGCAGCGTTCTTGAAAGGAGAGTTCTGGAATAGCCCGGAGGCACTGTGAGTGGCCCTGCGGGCCTTTTTATCCACCACTTGAACATATTTACAGAGCTTTATGTTTCTCATTGTGTTTTCTGTATTTTTAGGTGAATCTTCAGGGAATTTTAAAAAGGGTTTCTCCCGGTCCTGGGTCCCTGGGTACTTTCACTATTTTTTTACAAATCCTCCCACGTGGACACTATAAGGGCATCCCGGGTTGCTTAATAGCGTAATTCTCTCGGTCATAGCGACTTACTTAAGTTCACCTTATGGAGGCATCCCAGGATTCCGGGCTCCCCTCGGGACAATCCCGGAAGTGTTTGGGTTGTGGGGTATCCCTAACTGGGGATGATTTCTTCCTATGTATATCATGTGCACAGCAGACTATTACACGGCAGTCCGGACCCCAGGCTTCTGGGTCAGCGCCGCCGGCTTCATCCCCTCCCCCTCCCATTTTGACCCGTGCCCCGTGTGACGTTGTCATGGGGGGGCAGTCGCAATCTGATGTGTGTGCCAGATTGGCCAATATTGAAAAGTTTATTTCTTCTGCGGTCGCCAAGAAGGCACCGGCTAAGAGAAAGCATTTGTCAACGGTCACTCATTTTGAATACGATGATGCGGATGGTCTTGATTGGTCAGATTATTCCCCTCCGGAGGAAGGGGAGGTATTTGAGGATTCAGATAATTCTGATGATCAGCAAATTGTTGGCGCTGATTCCGATCAGGGGTCAGGGATTTCCTCGGATACTCCTAATGTTCTGACTCAGATGTTTGAGGTTCTGGCTATCTCGCCTCCGGCGGCGGTTCCTCAACAACAAGGGGAGTTTTATGAGGAATCCAGGCCGCGTTTGGAATTCCCTAATCAAAAGCACTTTGATAATATTATTTTCAAGGAATGGGAGAGGCCGGCTCGGCTCCCAGACATTCCTCAGAGTTGGGATAAAAGATATCCTTTCCCCGTGGATACGGTTAAGCGCTGGGCGTCCCCCCCGAGGTGGACGCCCCAATTTTGGGGTTATCCAACTCAGCCGTTTTGAATAACCCTGATTGTTCCTCTCTTAAGGATGGTGAGGATAAACGCATTGACCAGATGGCTTGTCATGGTTTTGCCAGTATTGGGGGAGCCATACGGCCTGTTTGTGCCTCATCGCTGTTGGTGGTGGCTACTAGAAAGGTGGTCAGGGACTTGTTATCCTCTTCCGGTTTGGATCCGGACAGTGACGAGTTTCTTGGACTAAAACGATGTGAGGTGTTTTTGTCCTTCATGTTAGCCGCTTTGGATGATTCCTTGATGATGAGTAGCAGAGCCTCTGCTCTAATGGTAACTATCAGGCGTTCAATTTGGTTGCGCCAGTGGGCGGCTGATTTTGGGTCAAAAAAGTCACTGACATCTCTTCCCTTCGTTGGGTTACGGCTTTTTGGAGACAAATTGGACTCCGTAGCCAAAGGTGGTAAACTACCTCAACGCAAGAAGCAAAGACGCCCCTTTCGAGGAGCGGCTTCCTTCACGCCTTCCTTTCGGGGATCCAGAGCTGGAAGAGGTTTTGCCTTTCCTTCTACTAGAGGAGAGTCATGGAATAGGGGCAGGGGTCGTGCCCGTTCAGGATACAATTGGGGCTCTAAACCCAAACCCGCGGCCAAGCCCGCTCAACAATGAGGGGGCGCCCTCATCCGTGCGGGTGGGGGGACGGCTACGACACTTCTCCCAGGTCTGGATTCGGGAGGTCTCGGACAAATGGATCCGGGAAGTGGTGTCTTCCGGCTACAAGCTGGTGTTCGAGTCCCGCCCCCCGCGCGTTTCTTCAGGTCTCGGGTGTCCCCGGACGCACTGGCTGCGCAGCAGCTCCGGGCGGCGGTATCGAGTCTTCTGGAAATGGCAGTCATTTGACCAGTGCCCCCATTAGACCGGGGTCGGGGTTTTTATTCAAATCTGTTCACGGTCCCCAAGAAGGATGGCTCCGTCCGGCCCATCTTGGACCTAAAGATACTCAACAGGTTTGTCAGGCTGCGAAAGTTTCGCATGGAAACGTTGCGTTCTGCTATCCACTCTCTTCGTCAGGGGGACTTCATGACGTCCATAGACATCCAGGACGCTTACCTCCATGTTCCCATTTTTCCCGTGCACCAGAGGTTTCTAAGGTTCGCGGTGGAGGATCGGCACTTTCAGTTCGTAGCTCTTCCCTTCGGTCTCACCACAGCTCCAAGGGTTTTCACCAAGGTGCTTGCTGGAGTAATGGCTCTCCTCAGAGCGCAGGGGATTCGCATAGTGCCATATCTGGACGATCTCCTCATCATGGCATTGTCATTCAGCCAAGCGGAATTGGACACCAGGACGGTAATATCCACTCTGGAGAGGTTCTGCTGGGTGATCAACTACCCCAAGTCCTCCCTCTACCCGTCCAAGATAATATCCTTTCTGGGAATGTCTCTGGATACAGATCAGGCCAGAGTGTTCCTGCCTCAGTCCAAGGTTCTTCTGATTCAGGAGTTGATTCGGTTGCTCATGTCCATTCCGCGGCCGTCCATCCGGCTAGGGATGAGACTGGTGGGGTTGATGGTGGCCTCCTTCGAGGCAGTCCCCTTTGCTCAGTTTCACACAAGGACGCTACAGCTCCATCTGTTGTCGGTCTGGGACAGGTCTCCTCAGTCGCTGGATCAATTCTTTCTGATGTCCCCCCGAGTTCGCTGTTCGCTTCGGTGGTGGCTGAACTCAACCAACCTGAGGAAGGGCAGATCCTTTCAGACTCCTCATTGGGAGGTGGTCACCACGGATGCCAGCCTCTCAGGATGGGGGGGCTTCTGGAAGGATCTACAGTTTCAGGGTTTGTGGGGACCCCTGGAAGCCCACGAGCCTATCAATGTTCTGGAATTGAGAGCCATCAGGATGGTTCTTTGTCATTTGACTCATCAACTGCAGGACTTGCCGGTTCAGGTCCGGTCGGACAATCGGACGGCGGTTGCCTACATCAATCACCAGGGAGGGACTCGCAGCAGGAGTGCCCTCAGGGAAGTGTCTCTGATCCTGGACTGGGCGGAGAGCCACGTCCCGTGCATCTCGGCGGTCTACATCCCGGGAGTGGAGAACACGGAGGCGGACTTTCTGAGCAGGTTGTCAGCCCGCAAAGGGGAGTGGTCTCTCAATCCCAAGGTCTTTCACACAATCTGTCGCAGGTGGGGGTCACCGGTGGTGGACCTCTTTGCCTCCCGTCACAATCACAAACTTCCGTCATTCGTGTCTCTGGCGAAGGACCCTCTGGCTCTGGCAACGGATGCCATGTCTCTGAACTGGAGGGATCTGGGTTTTCTGTACCTGTTCCCTCCGTTTCCCATGGTGGCCAGAGTAGTGCGCAAGGTGGCTCTGGACGGAGCGTCAGCAATTCTGGTGGCTCCAAGGTGGCCAAGACAGGTCTGGTTCGCAGACGTGGTCAGGCTAGCAGAAGATCAGTTCCCTCTGCCCCTGCTGCCAGATCTACTCACACAGGGTCATCTTCGTTACCCCAATTTACCAACGCTGGCTTTGACGGCGTGGCTGCTGAAATTTCCATCTTGAAGGAAGAAGGTCTTTCTGATGCTGTGATTCGGACTCTTATTAGCGCTAGGAAGAGGTCTTCTTCATCAGTGTACTATAGGACTTAGAGGTCTTATATTGATTGGTGTGAGACTAGGGCCTTCCCTTGTAGGGAATTCTCTATTTCTAGAATCTTGGAGTTCCTGCAACATGGTTTGGATCTAGGGCTCCAACTCAGTACTCTGAAGGGGCAGATGTCTGCCCTGGCGGTGTTTTTCCAAAGATCTTTTGAGCTTCATCCTTTGGTTAAGACTTTTTTCCAGGGGGTTACGCATGTGCGGCCTCCTAGGAAGCCTCCGGTTTGGGATTTGAATTTGGTTCTTTCTGCTCTTCAGGGTCCTCCCTTTGAGCCTTTGCATGATATTCCTTTGTCTTCCCTTACACAGAAGGTGGCCTTTTTGGTAGCTATCACTTCTGTTCGGCGTGTTTCTGAGTTGGCGGCTCTGTCTATTCAAGCTCCGTATTTTGAAAGACATCAGGACAAGGTGGTGTTCCATTTCAAGACGGACTTCCTTCCTAAGGTGGTTTCTTCCTTTCATCTAAATCAGGATATTGTTCTGCCCTCTCTGTGTCCTAATCCCAGCAATGACAAGGAGAGGGCCCTGCATTCCTTGGATGTGGTTCGCGTTGTAAAGTACTATTTGGTGGTAACGTCTTCCTTTCGCAAGACGGACGCTTTCTTTGTGGTGCCATTTGGGCCCAAGAAGGGATTAGCGCCCGCCAAGTCTTCCATCAGTAGGTGGATTCGTCAGGCCATTGTTGGGGCCTATTCTGCTAAGGGGAGGAATCCTCCTTTTCGTGTTACAGCTCATTCTACTCGTGCGGTTGGGGCTTCCTGGGCCTTTCAGCACCAGGCCTCTGTTGAGCAAGTTTGTAAGGCCGCTACCTGGTCTTCTGTTCACACTTTTTCCAAGTTTTACAAGGTTGATGTTAGGGCCTCAGCAGATGCTGTTTTTGGCCGCAAAGTTCTGCATGCTGCAGTGGTTTAAGTTGTGCTTTATGCCTAGTTTTGGATCCCCACCCCTTATGGACACTGCTATTGGATGTCCCACAGGTTATGAATATCTTGAAGCGGGGTGTGTGACATACTTAGAATAATACCATTTTGTGAATACTCACCTTGTAAAATGGGTATTATAAGTATGTCACACACCCCGCTTCAACCCGCCCTTTTGTATTCTGGATCCTTCATTTTGTGAACTTTGCGTTGTTATGACTTATATTTGGCTCTTCCTGGTCCCTTACCTTACTGCTTTCTTTATACTGGGTAATGAGTGGGAGGTCCCAGGTATTTATGGACCGGGAGGGGCTTTCTTTCCTCCAATCATCTCTGCAGATCGCCCTCTTCAGGTCAGTATACCCACAGGTTATGAATATCTTGAAGCGGGGTGTGTGACATACTTATAATACCCATTTTACAAGGTGAGTATTCACAAAATGGTATTTTTAACTAGCATCCCCAGATTTGCTCTCCCCATGAAGAGAAACTTTTGCCAATTTTCAGCGCTCCAGCTTCACTCTAATACCAGATAATGGCGCCTGTTTAACTGTAAAGCTCCGCCTCCTCCATTCATTGCCATTGTTGTGTGTGGCAATTATGTCATTGCCACACCTATGTAATAACTGATCACCTGACATCTCACAACATGAGACAGCAAAAAAATAAATATTCCAGGGCAATTCAGAAAGTGACAATATCCATTTCTAGATCTACACCCTAATAGGGGAGTATTGACAGGGGCTTTGAACAAATGTATTTCACAAGTTTGGTGGGTTTTGGTCTGCTTTAAACTGGACCTTCACCCTGAATAACAGCCTATCTTGTATGTTTCCCTTACCCTGTACATACAGATTGCTCACATTAAATATCATCCTACCTGCACGTATTGCGTTTTTTGAGCCTTTTTACATGCGGCCCATGGGGTCTTAGGCTGTCTGCAAACAGGAAGTGTCTTCTGACTGTGCTGCTCTGCATTCTGGGATTGCTGTCCCTTTCCTGACCCCAGCTCTGCTCTGTCCGAGCAAAGCACAGCTATAACTATTCCCCGCACTTTTGCCCCCTCTGCTCTCCTCAGTATGTGATGCTTCTAAGGCAAGATGGCGGCGCCCATATCCTAGAGTCCTGAACAGAGTTGAAGCTCAGCGGGGGACAGAATAATAAGTAAGCGAATAAAATCTTAAAGTGGACCAAAACCCACTGAACTTGTGAAATACTTGGCCATTACTCCCCTATTAGGGTGTAGAACTGGAAATGGATATTTCTGTTTTTTCAAATAGTCCTGGAACACTGTTTTTTTGCTGTCAGACGATGTGAGATGTCAGGTGATCAGTCATTGCATAGGAGTGGTAATGACATCATTGCCACACACAACAGTGGATATGAATGGAGGAGGCGGAGCTTTACAGCTAAAACAGGCGCCATTATCTGGGATTAGAGTGATGCAGGAGCAGCAAAAACTGGCAAAAGGCAATCCTCATGGGGGGAGCAATTCAGGCCATGCTAGGAAAAAATGTGGGTTTTGGTCCGCTTTATAATATATTAATTTTAGATGCTGGGTGACAGTTTTTTAAAGGGTTTGGGCTTTTCATTGAATGATGCTGAAGGTCCGGTTTAATCGGGGCATCTCGATTTGACACCCCCTGGTTTTCCACTATACTCACCTTGACCCTCAGTCTCACAGCTGAAGCTAAGCTTAGACACACTCCGCATTTCCATTACCTGCGACCTGCAGCAGGAATTCTGCATGTTGCAGCAAGCGCAAAGATTAGGAATGCTGACAGAGGTTAGGACATGAGCTGCTGGATCAGGGATCGAAATGAGTATCAGGGGAAACCAGGGAGTTTAACAATGCAGAGCTTTCTGAATCAGGGCGCCCTCAGGACAAGAGACCACCTGTCCCTAGATGAAAGATTTTTAGTCCTCTTTAAAGTGGAGCAAAGCCCAGAATTTTGACTATCCTGGGTTTTGGTCCTTTCCCGATTGGGGATGCCCCGCTGTGTGAACCCCCCCCCAGATCGTCTCAGTCCTATGTTCATCCAATCAGCGTGCTCGGAGCCGGTGACATCATGCCACCTAAGATGGCGTCTAAAGGCAGCGGCTCTGAGTGCGCTGGCAGCCGCATCCCCTGCTTCCCTCTAACAGGGAGCGTGCCTGCGCTGGGCATTCACAAAGGCCGGCGCGGGCATGCGCCCTGCTAGAAGCATAGTGGGGATGTGGCTGTGGCCCGCACATGCGCCGATGGACCGGGAAGTAAGGTAAGGGAACGGGGCAACCTGGAGGGTTTCACACAGTGGGGCATCCCAATTCTGGATGAATCAGTTATCATCTATAAGATTCCCGGGGCGATCGTGCTGGGTTTTGGTCCACTTTAAAACGGAACCAAACCCAGGACCAGCCACTGGATTTTCTCCACTGTGTGAACCCCCCGCCCAGGAAACCCCCCAAAACTCTCCTTGCCACGCTCTAATGACGCATGCACCGGCTCTCGTCCAATCAGAGCCGCCTGTTATGACAATGTCATTCGGCCGGGGATGCAGGGGATGCGGAAGCGCATGCTCCCCATTGATTAGAATGAAAGCCGCAAGATTCAGACCCAAGTGAGAATTCTCGGTCCTTTCTTAGGAGAGAAAACTGCCGTTGATTTTTTTCATTGTCTACCGGATGTAAATTTTCTCCTGGCTCTGAATCAGCTCCAGGGAAGACAATGGAAGTTAATTACAGTTTTCTGTCCTAAAAAGGAGTGAGAATTCTTACCTGGCTCTGAATCGGCCCCGTTATTATCAGGGCTGTGGAGTCGGTAGAAATGTGTCAACTCCAGCATAAGAAAGACCATCTCTAAATAGTATTGTATAATTAATGAAGCTTTCATAAGAAGCGTAAAATGTTGTTATTTATAGATATATTTTATATTCTATCAATCTAAGACCCATGTTAGACGGAACATTGGCTTACCGACTCCACAGCCCTAGTTATTATAGTAGACGACTTTCATTGGACGAGTGCCCGCGCATGTGTCATTGGAGCGTGGCAAGGTGAGTTTTTTTGGGGCTTCCTTTGTGGTTTCACACAGGGGGGCATCCCGCTTCAGGGGCACGGAACAAAACCTTAAAAGTTTAATTCCCGGGTTTTGTTCTGCTTTAAAGTGGACCAAAACCCAGGATTTTGACTATCCTGGGTTTTGGTCCTCACCCCCCAGATTGCCCAAAGAAACTCACCTCATCCTGGTCCTACTGCGCATGCGTGGCCGCTCATCCAATCAACGCGCTCGGAGCCGCTGACATGACGCCATTTAGGAAGGCGTCTAAAGCCATTGGCTCCTGGCACGCTGGCGGCCGCATCCCTCGCTTCCCTCTAACAGGGATCATGCCCGCACCGGCCACTCACAAATCGGTGGCGCAGGCACTTGCCCTGATAGAGGCAGAGCGGGGATGCAGCTGCGGTGCACCGTTGGACCAGGAAGCAAGGTAAGTATATGGGGCAACCTGGGGGGATTTCACACAGCCAAAATCGGGATGCTCCGGGCTCTTATAGATTCCTGGGCCGATCAAGCTGGGTTTTGAGCCACTTTAAACCGGACCTTCAGCGTGATTTAATGAAAAGCCCAAACTCTTAAAAAACGTTTCCCCAGCATCTAAAATTAATATATTTTACGTTTTTAGTCACTAACTTATTATTCTTTCCCCCACCGGGCTGCAACTCTGTTCAGGAATTTAGGATACGGGCGCCGCCATCTTGACTCAGAAGCATCACACTTACTGAGGAGAGGAGAGTGGGATAAGGTACAGGGGGGCGGGTTATAGCTGTGCTTTGCTCAGACAGAGCAGAGCTGGGGTCAGGTAATGGTCAGCAGTCCCAGAATGCAGAGCAGCACAGTCAGGAGGCACTTCCCGTTTGCAGGCTGCCTGATAAGATGGCGGCTTCCATAAGCCGCCATCTTGGATGTTTAAAGGCTCATAACATGCAGTAGACGCAGGTAGGGTGATTTTTAATGTGGACAATCTGTATGTACAGGGTGTGGGAAACATATAAGATAGACTCTTATTCAGAGTGAAGGTCCGCTTTAAGGCTATGTTCACATCTCTGCGCTTTCTCTGCATTGCACCGCAGTTACGAAGCAGAGGAAACACTGTACATTACTCTAGATGGAATAGTTCACACATCTGCGCCGTGTTGCGCAATGCATGAAGAAAAGCATTGCAGACACCTTTTTTTGCAACACTGTAACAGCGCAGGTCTTAGAAGTCGCGACGCACATATAATGCAGTGTACCTGCCTTGCGTTTTCCTTGCCATAGAATTTACCATTTACTACTTATGCAAATTATCTTTTTATTTGAAAAAACACAACGCAAACACATTGGTTACGCATGAAAAACGCAGCGTTTGTTTTGATACAATGCCCCTATTTGCAAAACGCTTGCTCTTAAAGTGGACCTAAACCCAGAATTTTGACTATCGTGGGTTTTAGTCCTTGCTGTGTGAAACCCCTCAGATCACCCCAACAAACTCGCCTCTTCCCGGTCCTATGACATGCGCAGCTGCTCGTCCTATCAGCGAGTTTGGATCCAGGAGCGCGTCTAATGCGAGCGGATTCGAGCCGCATCCTCCGCTACCCTCTAACGAGGAAGGTGTCCGTGCCGGCCATTCCCAAATGCCTGGTGCGGGCATAAAGGGATAGCGTCAATGTGTTTCCGGGGAGTTTCTGGGTGACCTGGGGGGGTTCACACAGTGGGGCATCCCGATTATGGATGCCTTGGGGGAGGAAATCCAGTGGCTGTGGAATCTTATAGATTTCAGCTCTGATGGGGTACGGGTTTTGGTCCACAGAGACGTGTGAACAGAGCCTAAGAGGCCGATTCAGTAATTGCGCCAGGTAGCGACAGATGAGCGACAGTAGCGTTATTTTCACAGCACCCGCTAGTATTCGCTGTGCTTGGCCGTTGTTCGGTTGTTGACAGCGGGGTTAGGAGTCGCTGTTTGACAGGTTCCGCGCTGTATGGGAGCACATGACAGCGACTGGCCATAGCGACCGGCTCCCAGCATATTCATTAACAAATCACGCTCAAAAAATTCTCGCGCTGTAAAATGCATGTTTAAACCCCAGAGCGCTGGCGGCGATGGCTTAAAAGTAGTTTTTTAACCCCCAAACAACCTTATTTTTGGAAAAAAATAATAAACACGTTTTTATAAACATTTTGTAATATGAATACATTAAAATCAGACCTGTAATATCAATTCTGCACAAATTTATTTTTTTTTTTTTTTTTACCTTAAAAAAAAAAAAAAATAACATTGCAGAAGTGGTCACAGAATTTTTGACATTTAAAAAAAAAAAATTATTATTAATATTAATTAATTATGAATATTTAAAGATTGCTCCATTGAAATGCATTGGAGAGCGCCAGGTAGCGAGAGGTCATACCTGGCGCTGTGATGGGATTAGCAGCCGCGCTTTTTGCTGAAGTCTGCAACATGATGAATCCCACGCTAGCTGATGCTCTCGCCGGCGCTAGCCTCATTTAGCGTGATAAATGCGTGATTGTGTTCGCAGCCTGGCGTTCTAGAGTCGGTAGCCGCCGATAGCTGCCGCTACCTGGCGCTAGTGAGACACTACCTGGCGCTATCCCTTGATAAATAAGGCCGAAAGACTGTGCTTACTTTTCAATGTAAATGAGAGTTTGGGTGCTTTTAACCCTGGCTCCGAGGGTAAACCCATACCAAGCAACTTTTCATGGCGGGAAAGAGGGACACTATGTATATTAGGCCACACCCCTCTATTGAGGGATGGATTGGAGATAGAGTGTTGCAACAATAGAAACACTTTGAATAGGCGAATGAATCATTTATTGCTGCAGATCTGCATGGTACACCTCAAAGGGGGCAAAGGAGAACAACAAGAGGGCAGGGGGACATGGACTCAAAATAGGGACAATCCCTCCAAATCATGGACACTTGGAGGTATGTGAGGAACGGGGGGACAAAATCCCCGTCTAGGTGTAGGTCCACTTTAATATTATGGTAAGACTATGGACTGCTGAGTGTTCCACTGCATTGTAGGAGCAACCTGCATTGGAGGTCACCATATAATGTCCCCCTTTTTTATCCACTAGCCTCGGCCTGATGTGGGAGACGTAAAATGTGTAAGCGCCTTGATTGTGGGAGCCGGAAGCCGCGGGATTTGTTACACTTACTATGCTGTGAACTTCCCTAAAAGGATGAAGGTAGGTGAGCTGCTTCTGAGAACCGAGGGGCTTGGTAACATTGTGATGTTTTTGTTGTTGTTTGATTTCCTTTGAGGTGACGGATGAAGATAGGATGTAACAGTTACAACAATGGAAACACTTTAAATAGGCAAATGAATCATTTATTGATGCAGATCTGCATGTTACACCTCAAAGAGGGACAAAGGAGAACAGCGGGGGACATGAGCATATAACTTCCAACTTTTTAGAGTCGGAAAGAGGGACAATTGTTAAAGTGGACCAACACCCAGGGGTGATCGGCCCGGGAATCTTATAGATCACCTCCCTCACCGCGGGGCATCCGAGATCGGGATGTCCCGTGGGGTGAAACCCCCCCCCAAAAAGCCCCAAAAAACCTTACCTTATCGGCGACGGATCAGCCGCCGCCGCCTCCCACGCGCCTCTCTAGCAGTGCGTGCGCCCGCGCCGGCCGTTTGTCCCTGTAAGAGGGATGCGCGGGAGGCGGCGGCTTGTCCGTCGCCGAAAAGGTACGTTTTTTGGGGCTTTTGGGGGGTTTCACACAGCGGGGCATCCTGATCTCGGATGCCCCGCTGAAGTGGACCAACACCCTGGATAGTGAAAATCCTGGGTGTTGGTCCACTTTAAATGAAGCCACACCTGGGAATCTTGTAGATTCCTGGGCCGATCTTCGTTGGTTTTGATCCACTTTAAGTTTGAAAATGACCCTATGGGCTATGCTAAAGATTTCACCATTTTTTTCTGCATAGGGTTCTGTTGCTTCCAAATTTAAAGCGGACCAAAACCCACAGTCACAACAATCTAAACACTTTAATTTGAATAGGCAAATGAATGATTTATTGATGCAGATCTGCATGTCAAAGAGGGACAAATGGGAACAGCGGGGGGCATGTCCTCAAAACAGGGACAGCCCCTCCAAATCAGGGACACTTTGGGAGGTGTGCGAGTGGCTGTGCACGTCCGGGAAGAGGTGAGTTTCATTGGGTGACCTGGGGGGTTTCACATAGCGGGGCAACCTCGAATGGCAACAACCAAAACCCAGGATAGTCAAAATCCTGGGTTTTGGTCCACTTTAAAAAAAATATCCTTACATCATGGGAAAAATAATGTAGAAATGTGCCATCATATGTACAGGTGATTGTTCAGGGAAAATGTAGGACAAACATTGTTTTTCCTTATTTTTGTGTTTTATCGCTAAAAAGCGAGACACAGGTCGCAATGCACGCCGGAAGTCACACCGGCTTCCCCAAATATTCAGCATGACCTCCATTGTGAACTATGTCCTTTTTTGTACCCTTCATTATACAGTAGGGTTTGGGCATTGGGCAAGGAAAGGTTGCCGTGGGGCTCCTGCATTTGTAGTGCTGCCGCTTTTTACAATGTAGTAATGTGGAGGCTGATTCACTACTAGCGACACGTATTGCCAGATGAGCCTCTGTATAGCGGCGCTTAGACACTGTAAACGAGTATCAGGCGCTGTAACAGAGCGTCTCGGTCGCTGTAGTAACCTAGCCCGCATGTGTGTTGGGCACTCTAACAACAGTATAACGCTGCTGGGAGCGAGAGGTAGCGCCAGCTCAGTGCGTCCGGCACTCGGCGCTCCACACCATTTTTAACAAAAAACTACACGCACAGCATAGAGCGCCAGACGCTGTGTGATTAAAGTCTGTTTTTGAACACATATCCACCAGTAACAAAACGACAACACGTGGAATGATATTGTTTTAACACTGTGACATTAACACTTTAGTGCCAGACCTGTAATGACAATTCTGCATAAAAATATAAAAAGTCCAAAAAATGAATAAAAGTGTTTGTTTGCAGCCAGGAGACGTCACACAATGATTTGAGCAAAAAAAAAAATGTAAATTGCCAAACACGCTATTTATACACAACTGATGAAACCCCATTGAAATGTATGGCAAAGCGACACTAAGAGGCCGATTCATTAATAGCGCCAGGTAGTGACAGATGAGCGCCAGTAGCGTTATTTTCACAGCGCCCGCTAGTAGTCGCTGTGCTTGGCCGTTGTTCGGTTGTTGACAGCGACTCAGTCGGTGTGCGGTAATGTTGAATACGGGGTTAGGAGTCGCTGTTTTGACAGGTTCCGCGCTGTATGGGAGCGCTTGACAGCGAATGGCCATAGCGACCGGCTCCCAGCATATTCATTAACAAATCACGCTCAAAAAATTCTCGCGCTGTGAAATGCTTGTTTAAACCCCAGAGCGCTGGCGGCGATGGGTTAAAAGTAGTTTTTTAACCCCCAAACAACCATATTTTTGGAAGAAAAAAAAAACAAGTTTTTCAAAACATTTTGTAATATGAATACATTAATATCAGACCTGTAATATCAATTCTTTAAAAAAAATATCTAAAATTGCAGAAGTGGTCACAGAATTTTTGCCATTTAAAAAAAAAAAAAAAAACATTAATAGCAATTAATTATGAATATTTAAAGATTGTTCCATTGAAATGCATTGGAGAGCGCCAGGTAGCGAGAGGTCACACCTGTCGCTGTTCAAGGTCGCTCGCTGGCGCTGTGGGGTGAGGCTGGAATAATGATGAATGATTCGCTATCTGGCGCTCTGTCAGTCGCTAAGCAGGATCGGCTTGATAAATGTGTGATTGCGGAGGGGAGCCGGCGTTCTCGTGGCGGTGACCGTCATTACCGTTCGCTCACCATTCGCTACCTGGCGCTATCCCTTGTTAAATAAGGGCCTAAGCAAAAGGTAATAAGTGGCGCTCCTGAGCCTAGAGTGCGGGCGCTATACACTGAGCCATCTGTACTAATACATGTGACGCTACAAGGCGCTATTAGAGGCGCTCACCAGATTTGCTTTCATAAATGTGGTTTTGTGTACGTTCCCTACGTTCACCAGACGCTGCCTGCCGCTACAAGGCGCTACCTGGCGCTATCCCTTCTTAAATATCCCCCAAATTCACATGTAATAATAAGCAGCGTAATACCACTGTGTATTCAGAGCCTGGAGTAATCATTAGAGAGCAGAATGGTGGCGTGCGTCTGTCTGTCTCTGTTACACGGACGACCTCTGGTGGCCCTCCGCTGCCTCTGTGTATTGTGCAACGTGCTGCCAGATGAGCACACGCGTGTTATATGCTGTAACATACACGTCTTGTCTCTCCATGCTGCAGGTCTCACGACAACTACATATTCATTACACCCAAGTGTTCCTAATTTGGAGAGACTGTCCCTCTTTTGAGTCCATGTCCCTCATTGTTCTTTGAGGTGTATCATGTAGATCTGCATCAATAAATAAGTCATTTGCCTATTTGAAGTGTTGTAACTGTTACACTCTATCTCCTATCCACCCCTCAATGAGGGGGTGTGGCTTAATTTAACAATTGTTCCCACCCTGAAAAGATGGGAGGTAGGCATATTGGCTAATCGCACTGGAGGCAGGCTTTGTGATCCTTTCTAATACACTGCAGCTCAAACAGTAATGGAGTGTACTGAGAATAGAAGCTAAGGCATACCTCCCATGTGTCCCTGATTTGGAGGGACTGTCCCTCTTTTGAGTCCATGTCCCCCCTGCTCCTCGTTGTTCCGATTTGTCCCTCAATGAGATGTAACCAGGGCTGTATTTACCATTAGGCAACCCTAGGCCTGTGCCTAGGGTGGCCACTTGCTGGGGGATAAAAAAAACCCTTAATGTCAGCGGGCCACCATGCCGGCATTTGTTTAAAAAGCAAACACTTACCTGCATGGTCGGAGCGTGGAGGCCGGCGCCGCTCTCAGCTGTCATCAGAGGACGCGTCATCAGAGGGCGCCTGAGAGCGGCGCCGGCCTGCCCACTCCCACCATGCCGGCATTTTTTTTTTTTTTTATTTCAGGGAAAATTCGATCGGCACGAACCAAAAAAAATTCGGGTTCATGCCGAATCGAATTTTCCCTGAAATTCGGAGCGAATTCCGGTTCGTCCGAACCGGTTCACTCATCCCTAGTCACGAGCCACGAGACGCCAGTAAAAAGTATAGGGTTCTGCATTTAACCCCTTGCTGCACCCTCTTCATCCTCCATACGCACTGTCTGCATTTAGCCCCTTGCATCCTCTCTCTCCTCTGCACAATAAATGATTCATTTATAATGTTTCAACTGTGACATCCTATCTCCTATCCATCCCTTGAAGAGGGGGCGTGGCTTCATTTACAAATTGTCCCTCTTTCCCACCCTGAAAAGTTGGGTATGTTGCTAAGGTATGTAGCTAAGTTAGGAAATAAGGTGGTAGGATAACTGATTATATATTGGGAAGCTTTCCAGGATACTTAGGCCCTTATTCATCAAGTAGTGTCTCACTAGCGCCAGGTATCGCCAGTTAACGGCGGCTACCGACTACAGAACGCCAGGCTGCGAACACAATCACGCATTTATCACGCTAAATGAGGCTAGCGCCGGCGAAAGCGTCGGCTAGCGCGGGATTCATCATGTAGCCGACTGCAACGAACAGCGCCGCTGCTAATCCCATTCCCATCACAGCGCCAGGTATGACCTCTCGCTACCTGGCGCTCTCCAATGCATTTCAATGGAGCAATCTTTAAATATTCATAAATAATTGTTATTAATGTTTTTTTTTTTTTTTTTTTAAATGTCCAAAATTCGGTGACCACTTCTGCAATGTTATATATTTTTTTTAAAGGTAAAAAAAAAATTGTGCAGAATTGATATTACAGGTCTGATATTAATGTATTCATATTACAAAATGTTTATAAAAACTTGTTTATTTTTTTTTTTCAAAAAATACGGTTGTTTGGGGGTTAAAAAACTACTTTTAACCCATCGCCGCCAGCGCTCTGGGGTTTAAACAAGCATTTCACAGCGCGAGAAATTTTTGAGCGTGATTTGTTAATGAATATGCTGGGAGCCGTTCGCTATGGCCATTCGCTGTCATGCGCTCCCATACAGCGCGGAACCTGTCAAACAGCGACTCCTAACCCCGTATTCAACATTACCGCACACCGACTGAGTCGCTGTCAACAACCGAACAACGGCCAAGCACAGCGAATACTAGCCGGCGCTGTGAAAATAACGCTACTGCCGCTCATCTGTCGCTACCTGTCGCTATTAATAAATCGGCCTCTTAGTCCTCTTGTCAGATGTGACGTTACATACAAGAACCCGAAAATGCACAAACCAGTGGTCGAAAAAAAAACCTTTTTAAGTGGAAGAAAAAAAAAACCTTTTAAAGTGGAAGAAAAAAAAAACCTTTTAAAGTGGACTAAAACTCACGCCTCATCGGTCATGAAATTCATAAGGTTCCAGGGCCACTGGATTTCCTCATACTAAGGGTATCCAGAATCGGGATGCCTCGCTGTGTGAAACCCTACCGCTGTCCCTTTAGCAGGGCGCACACTCCGGCAGGCTTTTGTGAATGGCCCGCTCCCTGTTAAAGGATAGAGGGGGAGACGAGCGCGCTGATTGGATGAGAGGGCTGCGCATGTGCCGTAGGATCGGGGAAGGGTGAGTGAGATCGGGCGACCTAGGGGGTTTCAAACAGTGGGGCATCCCCGATCGGGGTGCCCCAGGGCCAAGGACCAAAACCTAGGATAGCCAAAATCCTGGGTTTTGCTCCACTTTTTAAAAAAAGGAAGACATTTAAAGTGGACCAATCACCAGGATTTTCTCCATGCCTCAGGGGCTGGGTGATTGCAATGGGCACCAAGGCCATTGGGGGCGGCTTTATCACAGCCATCATATGTTCTGCAGATGTTAGTAGGCCATAAGCCTTATCTCCCCATATTGGGCTCGGCCATGGGGAGGAGACACTGTCTGGTGCAATAGTAGAAGCACAGCATTGGACCTACCTGTATGAGACAGCAGCAGCACCACTGGATGGGTGAGGAGGGGCAGAATTGTATTCTTCCCGCACTGAGCACTGCCCTGCCCAAGGTTATCCTGATTTGGGATGCCCCACTGTGTAAAACCCAAAGATCACCCACTCACTCACCTTTCCACCCTTCCCACAGCACATCTGCGTTACGCAATGCATTAAAAAAAGTGTCGCAGCGTCAATAGAAGTCGATGGCAACGCAAGCACAAGGGAAGTATAATGCAGTTTACCTGCGCTTGCATTGCCATAGACTTTACTATCTATTTATTATGCAAAAATGTTTTTCTTTTTAAAAACACAACTCAAACGCATTACTGACGCATCAAAAGCGCAATGTTTGTCCAAAATCCAGTATTTTGACTATCCTGAGTTTCGGTTCTTTCTCTGGGGCACCTCAATCAGAGATGCCCCGCTGTGTGAAAGCCTCTCAGGTTGCCCAGTCTAACTCACCTTTCCCTGGTCGTACAGTGCATGTGCGGCATCCAATCAGCATGCTCCGATCCGCTCTTGCCCCTTCGTCTAAGTCTTAATTTAAGGGAGTGGACCCAAGTGCGCCCCGCATCCGCATCCCCCGTTACCCTCTAACAGGGAGCCCTAATGCCTGGCACGAATGCTGGTCTGGCTTAAACGGATAGCGAGGAAGTGTCTGCGCCATTGGACTGGGGTAGAGGGTGAGTACACTGGGTTCACATAGGGGGGCATCCTGATTCTGGATGCTCTAGGGGGAGGGAATCAAGTAGCCCTATAATCTTATAGATTCCAGGGTCGTCGGGCCATGGATTTTGGTCCATTTCAAAGAGGCCTTTCGTCAGCCCTTGAGTTAAAGTGGACCAACACCCTGAGGTGATCGGCCCGGGAATCTATAAGATTCCCGGGCCGATCACCTCACACACCGCGGGACATCCGAGATCGGGATGTCCCGCGGGGTGTAAACCCCCCAAAACCCCCGAAAAACCTTACCTCTCCAGCCGCTGCTTCCGCCGCCGCAGCCTCACTCGCGCTCCTCTAGACGTGCGCGCGCCCGCGCCGGCCGTCTCTGAATGGCCGGCGCGCACACGTCAAGAGTGACGCGCGGGAGGCGCCGACGGGCAAGCTGCTTGTACGTCGCTGTCAATCAGCTTGTCCGTGGCGGGGAGAGGTACGTTTTGGGGGCTTTCTGGGGGGTTTCACACAGCCCCGGGAAAGTGGACCAATACCCAAGATAGTCAAAATCCTGGGTGTTGGTCCACTTTAAGGCTCCAGGGGCTGCTTAGAATCAGGGATTAATGATTGTGGGGTGATCACAGGAGGAAAATCCCATATCGCCCCACAATCCCTCACCTCTCAGGCGTGCCTAGTCCACATCTCTGGCTGACCTGCAGCTGAGTCGCGATTCTGCGCCCAGCCATTCAGAAAGGCTGGTGACAGGAGCATGCCGCAGAATGCAGGGAGACAGGGGATGCGGCCGCTCTTGCTTCCCTATGCTAGGCATTATTATGCACGACATACAGGGATGATAGAATAAGAGGCCGCACTTGTACCATGGGAATGTTGGGAAGGTGGGAGGGAGGTTACAGGGACAAGGACCAAAACAGGACAGTGAAAATCCCAGGTTTGGATCCACTTGAAACTAAAAGAGCTGGTTATGTGTGAGTGTTTTTTTCATCTAAACCAGAGCCAATAGTTGCCTTGAGATTTCCAGCCCAAACGCTACAAACTTCCAGATGGCTGATCCCTTTTTTCTTTGAAGACCGTTATATGATTGAAAGATCAAAGGCACTAAAATAAATGTAGGCAGTAAAAAAGGGGGAGGAGGGGGCTGAACGGAAAAGCCATTAATACAGGGCTGTAATGTTCCTGTTTACAGAAACACGCCATGGGTGACAATTCTATTGGCTGCCAGGAAATCTGGAAGCGTCTGAATGAAGAGGGCTTAAAATGTTTACAGAAAAATGTACTGAACACTTCTGGCTTTATAGAACAGCCGACAGCTGCCTCCTATTGGTTCAATTGGCTTCTCAATCCCATGATCCTCCCAATTCCCAGGGTCATCCAGTCCCAGAGTCATCCAATACCAGGGTCCTCCAGTCCCATGATCATCCAGTCCCAGAGTCATCCAATACCAGGGTCATCCAGTCCCATGATCATCCAATCCCAGGATCATCTAGTCCCATGATCATCCAATCCCAGGATCATCCAATCCCAGGATCATCCAATCCCATGATCATCCAGTCCCAGAGTCATCCAATCCCATGATCATCCAGTCCCAGAGTCATCCAATCCCAGGATCATCCAATCCCAGGATCATCCAATCCCATGATCATCCAATCCCATGATCATCCAATCCCATGATCATCCAGTCCCAGGATCATCCAGTCCCAGAGTCATCCAATCCCAGGATCATCCAATCCCATGATCATCCAGTCCCAGGGTCATCCAGTCCCAGAGTCATCCAGTCCCAGAGTCATCCAGTCCCAGAGTCATCCAGTCCCAGAGTCATCCAGTCCCAGGGTCATCCAATCCCAGAGTCATCCAGACCCAGGAGCATCCAATCCCTGGATCATCCAGTTCCAGGAGCATCCAATCCCAGCAGCATCCAGTCCCAGGATCATCTAATCCCAGGATCAATCCCTGGATTATCCAATCCCAGGATCATCCAGTCCCATGATCATCCAGTCCCATGATCATCCAGTCCCAGAGTCATCCAATCCCAGGATCATCCAGTCCCATGATCAGAGTCCATCCAATCCCTGGATCATCCAATCCCAGAGTCATCCAGTCCCAGAGTCATCCAGACCCAGGAGCATCCAATCCCTGGATCGTCCAATCATCCAATCCCTGAATCATCCAGTTCCAGGAGCATCCAATCCCAGCAGCATCCAGTCCCAGGATCATCTAATCCCAGGATCAATCCCTGGATTATCCAATCCCAGGATCATCCAGTCCCATGATCATCCAGTCCCATGATCATCCAGTCCCAGAGTCATCCAATCCCAGGATCATCCAGTCCCATGATCAGAGTCCATCCAATCCCTGGATCATCCAATCCCAGAGTCATCCAGTCCCAGAGTCATCCAGACCCAGGAGCATCCAATCCCTGGATCGTCCAATCATCCAATCCCTGAATCATCCAGTTCCAGGAGCATCCAATCCCAGCAGCATCCAGTCCCAGGATCATCTAATCCCAGGATCATCCAGTCCCAGGATTAATCCCTGGATCATCCAGTCCCAGGGTCATCCAATCCCAGTGTCATCCAACCAAATATAAGGCCGCTCTCTGTGTGTAGTATTCTCCTAGCAGTTGTTAAAGTTGAGTTTGACCTAAATGGAGTTTGAGGTGGAGAAGTACTTTAGATGAGGAGCAGAGGTTCCTGAGAGCTTCCCATGTATGATGCTGAGACTCAGGGCAGCCATCGGCATTGGGTGTACACGGCAGGTGCCAGGGCCACTGAACCTTGGAAGGGCCCAATTCATTCCCTCTACCCTAGAGAGCCCCTATGCAGGGCTGTGCAGTAACCAGGACTAAGGACTGTCAGCCATTGGCCAAAGACAATAAAAGCCAATGATACTTTTTTTACTCCTGAGATAAGTATTGAACTTTTCCTTTTTACTCTGTAGTGACATTCTCAGGCTCTTTTCTCATGAATTGAATTTTTTACTACCATGAGAATTTTTTTCAACTCTTAGTGAATCAAGGCCAATGAAAAAGTAGTAAAAAGTAGTAAAAAGTTCAATTCTTTTCTCAGGAGTAAAGCGTACCATTGACTTTTATTGTATTCCTATCTCAGGCTTTTTTCTCATGTACTGAATTTTTTACTACCATTATTATAATTGTTTATTTATATAGCGCAATCATCTTCCGTAGCGCTGTACAAAGTAGCAATTACAGATGGGGTAGAACATACAGTACATAGAATATTACAAATGCAGGGGAACAGCGTTTTACAATGAATATTGTGAATACAATATATAATAGGAGAGCGGCACTTGCGAGCTTCCCAAGAGAATTTTTTTTAACTCTTAGTGGATCGAGGCCAATATCTGATGTGTAGGAGTCTCCTACCAACGGCCGGGGTTTCCTGTTTTTTTTTTTTTATCATCCAAACTCCAACTCCATCCAAAAAACAAAGAGAGAATGGGGAATTTGCTGCAGGGAAAATTACACTTTTTTTTTTGCTTTACTATTGGAAAAAACGTGACTCTATAAACTTCATAGAAATGTTAGAAATACAAATTACATATGTATTTAGTTTGTTACCTAAACTTTGACTTTATTTTTTTTTACAGCAATGCTTTACTAATTGAAATATTTGTAGTTAAAAAAATAAATTACATACAATAGCGCTCAAGATAAGATAAAACTAAAAGAGGAAAAGCAATAAGAAAAGAATAGCAAATCTCCTAATCTACAACATGAAGCTGATCTAACAGAAATCTTGGTTTATGCTTTCTTTTTAGTTATAGGGTGGCGCCCCCTAGAGACACGCACACTATTTGGAGAGCGAGGAAACACAGAAAAAAGAGAGAGATAGAGAAAGAAGGTGCAAGCGAGGAAGAGAGAGAGAGAATGAGGGAGAAAAAAAAGAGAAAAAGAAAGACAGAAAGGAATAAAGAAAGCAAGAGAGTTTAATAGGATTGCAGAGAAAAGGGGTAAGAGGGAGAAAGAGAGCAAAGGAAGGAAAGATAGAAAAAAAGAGAATTAAATAAAGTGAGAGAATGAAAGAAAGATAGAGAGAAAGAGAGGGTGAAAGAAGAGAGAGAAAAAGTAAGAAACTGAAAAAGAGAGATGGAGGGAAGGTAAAAAGAGAGAGAAAAAGTTAGAAACTGAAAAAGAGAGATGGAGGGAAGGTAAAAAAAAGGCGGAATATGTGAATAAGCCGTAGGCAGAAATGTGCACAAATGAAAGGGAGAAATGGGGTAGTTTGAAAATAAAGTAGCCTGTTATTTCAGTTGAAAGCTCCTGGCGCCCCCTTACAGGGAGGTTAGGATGGCACCCTTTGCGTCTGCACATCTCGCACACCCCAAAAGCCGACCACTTACACAATTAAAAAAAAAAAAAAATTTAACAAAAGTTAACAGAAGGTAACCAACTAACAAAATTGCTCAATTAAATTTACTTAAAATGTATCATTTGTTTTTTTTTAAATAAAAAAAATAATGACCAAGACTCTTTACAGTTGCGTATAGTTTTATTTCAATGAATATTAATTTGACTTTCAATTCACATAGAGTTTCTATAAATCTATATCAACTAATTAATTTCAATTGAGAAAATGAAACTTCGCAAAATGAAACTACCGGTAAGTATTGAAAGCGCTTCTCGAAACATTTTGCATTTTACTCCACCTGCATATATGTAAACTATGCAAAATAAGTAAATTATCAAAACAAAAAATAAAAAATAAAAATATAGGTACAATGTTTAACATTAAAATTTGCAAATAAATAAAAAAAACATAAAATCCTTAAAAATGGCATAACGTAATAAAACATATTAAGGTCACCTGTTTTAACGTGCCAAAATAAGCTTCCAATTCAGTAGTCCTTAAGGCAGAAAAAAAAATATTGCAAAAAAAAAAAAGACTTTTCTTCTTTTCGGTAAAAAATAAGCTCCACGTTCAAAAGAAAAGGGTATAAAAAATAAAAAATCCAATACTGTATGCAGAAATATACCGTAGATATTCTTCGGTTGACACGTCTATCCTTGTTGATACCTTGTCATTACTATGTCTCCTTAAATTGTCTGCCGAGCTTGCTTTAAATACGTGCCTGAAGCCTGTGCAGTAATGGATCCTGCAGCAGCCATGTCTTCTGCAAGTGGGAGGAGGAGGACCAGCCCTTAGAACTGATATTTAACCATTTGCTAGGCTGAGAACCCTTTTTTTTTTTTTTTTTTTTTTTTTTTCTCTCTCTCTCGCAGTTTCCTCCTTTGTTATCTGGGCACAAGCCAAACACCAGGAGGATTTATGTCCCACAAGGTCTTGTTTTGTGTTGACTTGAACACCCGTGTCCTGGGCTAGAAAAAGATATGGGGCAAAGGTGATTGCAGAGGAAATTAGGTTAAAAAAAATAAAAAACAAAAACCAGTCTGGCCTGAAAACAGCCAATCCCTGCTCGCTTGCCTTTTTTGGTATACAAGAAAAACACAAGTTATTTACAGCTTGTTTAGACTGTAAAAAAAAAAATAATATAGGCAGAGATCCGGCTGTGAAAATAGTGAAGATATCATTTAATTGCTAAGCAGCCTCTTTAAATAGCGGCTTGTTTACATTCCATTTCATCTTTTATTATTTTTTAGCTTTTCATTTCTTGTGTTTAGAAGCAAATCTGAAGTTAAAGTGGACCAACACCCAGGATTTTCACTATCCTGGGTGTTGGTCCACTTCAGCGGGGCATCCGAGATCAGGATGCCCCGATGTGTGAAACCCCCCCAAAAGCCCCAAAAAACGTACCTTTTCGGCGACTGATAAGCCGCCTCCCGCGCGTTCCTCTTACAAGCCGCGCGCCCGCGCCGGCCATTCACAAAGGGATAGACTAAACCTTGAACCCCTCTGGATTTTATTCCTACCATGAGAGAATAAACCACAAACTTGGCAGGAGTTTTATTCAGTTCAAGTGTATAAGCGATGGATCAGCCGCCGCCGCCTCCCGCGCGCCCCTCTAGCAGAGCGCGCCTGATCCGTCGCCGATAAGGTAAGGTTTTTTGGGGCTTTTGGGGGGGGGGGTTACCCCGCGGGACATCCCGATCTCGGATGCCCCGCGGTGAGGGAGATGATCGGCCCGGGAATCTTATAGATTCCCAGGCCGATCACCCCTGGGTGTTGGTCCACTTTAATGGAGCACTATCACGAAATTGTGTAATATCAAAAATCCATATAAACACGTCGGCTAATGAGAGGAGGGGTCACTTATACACTTATTATTATTGTTTATTTATATAGCACCATCATCTTCCGTAGCGCTTTACACTTGAACTGAATAATGCTCCTGCCAAGCTTGTGGTTTATTCTCTCATGGTAGGAATAAAATCCAGAGGGGTCCAAGGTTTAGTCTATCCGGGGTGATAGAGCCTGTAACCTCAGATGTCCTCTTCCTTCCATTAAAAGAATGAAAAACAAGCCTGGCTGGGTATAGTGGACCAAAAACCATCCTGGAGTTTATGAGACTCCAGGGCTGACTCACTCCCTCCCCATGTGTGAACCTCCCCCCTCCCCCGGGGCACACAGTAAACTCACCTTTCTCCCCCTGAGCCCGGGGCTCACTTGTGAGCAGCGCCGGCATCACTCGATTACCTCCTCGGCTGTGCGCGGCCCCACCCGCCGCCAAAATCGGGATGCCCGGCTGTGTGAAACCCCCCCCATATCGCCCATACACTTACCTTCTCTCCTGGTCCAGCTGCGTATGCACGAGCCGCATCCCCCGCTATCCCTCCAGCAGGGCGCATGCCCACGGCAGGCATTTGTGGATGGCCGACACAGGCACGCTCCCTGTTAGATGGTAGCGGGGATGCGGCTGTAAACGCGCTCGGAGACACTTACCTTAGACGACATGACGTCAGTGGATCTGAGTGCATTGATTGGACAAGCGGCCACGCATGCGCCGTAGGACCAGGAGGAGGTGAGTTGGTTTCGGGAACCTGGGGGGGATCGGGGGTGCCCCGGGAGCAAGGACCAAAACCCAGGATAGTCAAAATTCTGTTTTTGGTCCACTTTAACGGGGTAGTGGGTGGTTTGTTTTGGGGTGTGGCTTATGCCCATGCTTTTCATCAGCAGCATTCTATGCTATTCCTCTGTGTGTGTAAGTGTGTAAAGCACACATTGGACGTCTCAAAATATGTTGGTGATTGACCTAATGCTCAGCCAATCTATACATCCCACTAACATGATTCAGCCAATAAGCTGGAGCAGGGCCCCAGCTGTAAATTACCCCAACATCCTGGATTTGCACTAATGTCAGCAAAGTAGGATTGTCCCAGCAAATTCAGGAAGGCCAGTAACTTTACGTATACACCACCCCCAGCCCAAGAATTTCTTAATTCCCTGATGCTTCCCTGGCAAAATCCTATTGGCTGCTGGCACGCATAACATTTACTTTGGGTTAATGGTTTGTTGATAAGGAGTTCTGGGAATCCAAGATAAGGCTAAAGCACCGGTGGAAACGTAGGCTGGAGTTTCTTAGCTAGAGGGAACAGTGGGGCCAGATATAAGGTGGTGGTGGGGGGGGGGAAGGCAGGAATTGGATGGGAGTGTTCGAAGCAGCAGCCCAAAAAAGTAAGGCCCACCAGTAATTCTCCCAGGTCTCCCTATGGCCGGTCCTCCCACTAGTTGTCCCTGCTTAGTTTTAGATTTTAGATTCCAGGCTGGCTGGTGGGTTTTGTTCAGCTTTAAAATAGATTTTTTTTGTCATCTTGGTACCCTGCAACACGCCCTCTACAATCATTGCAATGAAGTGGGCATGATGTGCCTCTGAAAATGTATCCGAAAGTCTTAAAGTGGACCAACACCCACGGGTGATCGGCCCGGGAATCTATAAGATTCCCGGGCCGATCACCTCCCTCCCCGCGGGACATCCGAGATCGGGATGTCCCGCGGGGTGAAACCCCCCCCAAACTCCTTACCTTATCTTTGGCGGCGGCCGGCCGCCGCCGCCTCCCTGCGCTCTCTAGACGTGCCCGCGCCGGCCCGCTGGGAGCGGGGAGAGGTGAGTTTTTCGGGGGGTTCGGGGGGGTTTCACACAGCGGGGCACCCCGATCGGGGGTGCCCCACCGAAGTGGACCAAGACCCAGGATAGTCAAAATCCTGGGTGTTGGTCCACTTTAAAGGAGCCACAGCACTCAAACCTGTTAGCTTGCAGACCAACCTACAATCTGTCTCTAAACTTGGTTAAAAACAGAGGCTCGGTCACACACATCTGCAGAAGTATGCTTAAGCTGCACCACCAGCGCCAAGGTGCCCCTGTGAGGTGCAGTCCTAACTCTAATCTATGAGAGCTCCATTTGGGACATACAATGCAATAGATAAATTGGGAGCAGGCTTACCTGAGGTCGCCCTAAACCTCTCAAGTGCAAGCCATGGGGTGGGCTCTCAGAGATTAGAGTTAGGACTGCACCTCACAGGGGCACCTTGGCGCTGGTGGTGCAGCTTAAGCATACGCCTGCAGATGTGTGTGACTGAGTCCTCTGTTTTTAACCAAGTTTAGAGACAGATTGTAGGTTGGCCTGCAAGCTAACTGGTTTGAGTGCTGTGGCTCCTTTAAGACTTTTGTATCCTAATTGCCCTGCTAACGTGCACCTCCCAGGTTAGTTATAAAATGGTCTGAGCGGCTGCCACCCCTCCCTTGTTTTTACTGAAAATGTATCGGACCATGGCCACCCTCCTAAGCTGGAGAAGACAGACGGTGTGCTAATTCTCCACTCCCGGTAAATTTTAGCAAGCTTGTCCGGGCAGTGAGTAAAGCCTTTTTATTGTTTTTCTTAGACAATTTCTTTAAGAGGACCTTCACCCTGAATAAGAGAATATCTTGTAGGTTTCCCCCGTCCTGTACATACAGATTTCCAACATTAAAAATCATCCTACCTGCATCTACTGCATTTTAAACATCCAAGATGGCGGCCTATGGAGTCTCAGGTTGCCTGCAGGCAGGAAGTGTCATCTGACTGTGCTGCTCTGCATTGTGGGATTGCTGTCCTTTTCCTAACCCCAGCTCTGCTCTGTCTGTGCAAAGCACAGCTATAACCCCCCCCCTTCTTCTCAGTATGTGATCTGAGGCAAGGTGGCGGTGCCCATATCCTAGAGTTCTGAACACAGTTGCAGCCCAGTGGGGGAAAGAATAATAAGTAAGTAATAGGTAAGTAAGTGAAAAAGTAAAATATATTAATTTTAGATGCTGGGGAATAGTTTTTTTTAAAGGTTTGGGCTTTTCATTAAAAGATTCTGAAGGTCCAGTTTAAACAAAGTTGGGTTCAGAAGCCCAGGGATAATGCCAATACTTTATCCTTCTAAAGTGGAGCTAAGTGGAAGGATGGAATACTAACTGGAGCCTCCATCAGGAGCACAACCTCCTCAGGGATTGTGGAACTATTACTGTTTAAACAGGACCAAAAGGAGGAGAAGGAGCTGTGCTTTGTGCACAATTCACAGGGTTCTGCTTCCATAAATAAGCTTCTCTTAGTATTTATAGGCAGCGAGAAATAGGAGCGGAAATCTGTCTCATCTGTTCCTAAATGACGGAGTTCAAGAGACGAATCGATTCGCTTGGGAGGGGAGCTTGTAATCTTGGCATCTGATACCAGAACCATTCCCAGCAGCTTCATCATGGCTGGGAAAAGCTTTCCAGACTCTCCTCCTAAAATAACATGCTGACATTACAGCGGCATCATGGACTATGTGCGCCATGGCGGGCGCAGTGTATATCCTGCTACTATGGCATCGCTCAGTGTATACCCTGCTACTATGGCATCCGCTCAGTGTATACCCTGCTACTATGGCATCGCTCAGTGTATACCCTGCTACTATGGCATCTGCTCAGTGTATACCCTGCTACTATGACATCCGCTCAGTGTATATCCTGCTACTATGGCATCCGCTCAGTGTATACCCTGCTAATATGGCATCCGCTCAGTGTATACCCTGCTACTATGACATCCGCTCAGTGTATACCCTGCTACTATGACATCCGCTCAGTGTATATCCTGCTACTATGGCATCCGCTCAGTGTATACCCTGCTACTATGGCATCGCTCAGTGTATACCTTGCTACCATGGCATCCGCTCAGTGTATACCCTGCTACTATGGCATCCGCTCAGTGTATACCCTGCTACTATGGCATCGCTCAGTGTATACCCTGCTACTATGACATCCGCTCAGTGTATACCCTGCTACTATGGCATCCGCTCAGTGTATACCCTGCTACTATGGCATCCGCTCAGTGTATACCCTGCTACTATGGCACCCACTCAGTGTATACCCTGCTACTATGACATCCGCTCAGTGTATACCCTGCTACTATGGCATCCGCTCAGTGTATACCCTGCTACTATGGCATCCGCTCAGTGTATACCCTGCTACTATGGCATCGCTCAGTGTATACCCTGCTACTATGGCATCGCTCAGTGTATACCCTGCTACTATGACATCCGCTCAGTGTATACCCTGCTACTATGGCATCCGCTCAGTGTATACCCTGCTACTATGGCATCCGCTCAGTGTATACCCTGCTACTATGGCACCCACTCAGTGTATACCCTGCTACTATGACATCCGCTCAGTGTATACCCTGCTACTATGGCATCCGCTCAGTGTATACCCTGCTACTATGGCATCCGCTCAGTGTATACCCTGCTAATATGGCATCCGCTCAGTGTATACCCTGCTACTATGGCATCCGCTCAGTGTATACCCTGCTACTATGGCATCCGCTCAATGTATACCCTGCTACTATGGCATCGCTCAGTGTATACCCTGCTACTATGACATCCGCTCAGTGTATACCCTGCTACTATGGCACCCACTCAGTGTATACCCTGCTACTATGGCATCCGCTCAGTGTATACCCTGCTACTATGGCATCTGCTCAGTGTATACCCTGCTACTATGGCATCTGCTCAGTGTATACCCTGCTACTATGACATCCGCTCAGTGTATACCCTGCTACTATGGCATCCGCTCAGTGTATACCCTGCTACTATGGCATCCACTCAGTGTATACCCTGCTACTATGGCATCGCTCAGTGTATACCCTGCTACTATGGCATCCACTCAGTGTATACCCTGCTACTATGGCATCCGCTCAGTGTATACCCTGCTACTATGGCATCGCTCAGTGTATACCCTGCTACTATGGCATCCACTCAGTGTATACCCTGCTACTATGGCATCCGCTCAGTGTATACCCTGCTACTATGGCATCGCTCAGTGTATACCCTGCTACTATGGCATCGCTCAGTGTATACCCTGCTACTATGGCATCCACTCAGTGTATACCCTGCTACTATGGCATCCGCTCAGTGTATACCCTGCTACTATGGCATCGCTCAGTGTATACCCTGCTACTATGGCATCGCTCAGTGTATACCCTGCTACTATGGCATCGCTCAGTGTATACCCTGCTACTATGACATCCGCTCAGTGTATACCCTGCTACTATGGCATCCGCTCAGTGTATACCCTGCTACTATGGCACCCGCTCAGTGTATACCCTGCTACTATGGCACCCACTCAGTGTATACCCTGCTACTATGGCATCCGCTCAGTGTATACCCTGCTACTATGGCATCCGCTCAGTGTATACCCTGCTACTATGGCATCCGCTCAGTGTATACCCTGCTAATATGGCATCCGCTCAGTGTATACCCTGCTACTATGGCATCCGCTCAGTGTATACCCTGCTACTATGGCATCCGCTCAATGTATACCCTGCTACTATGGCATCGCTCAGTGTATACCCTGCTACTATGACATCCGCTCAGTGTATACCCTGCTACTATGGCACCCACTCAGTGTATACCCTGCTACTATGGCATCCGCTCAGTGTATACCCTGCTACTATGGCATCTGCTCAGTGTATACCCTGCTACTATGGCATCTGCTCAGTGTATACCCTGCTACTATGACATCCGCTCAGTGTATACCCTGCTACTATGGCATCCGCTCAGTGTATACCCTGCTACTATGGCATCCGCTCAGTGTATACCCTGCTACTATGGCATCCGCTCAGTGTATACCCTGCTACTATGACATCCGCTCAGTGTATACCCTGCTACTATGGCATCCGCTCAATGTATACCCTGCTACTATGGCATCCACTCAGTGTATACCCTGATACTATGACATCCGCTCAGTGTATACCCTGCTACTATGACATCCGCTCAGTGTATACCCTGCTACTATGGCATCCGCTCAGTGTATACCCTGCTACTATGACATCCGCTCAGTGTATACCCTGCTACTATGGCATCCGCTCAGTGTATACCCTGCTACTATGGCATCCACTCAGTGTATACCCTGCTACTATGACATCCGCTCAGTGTATACCCTGCTACTATGGCATCCACTCAGTGTATACCCTGCTACTATGGCATCCGCTCAGTGTATACCCTGCTACTATGACATCCGCTCAGTGTATACCCTGCTACTATGGCATCGCTCAGTGTATACCCTGCTACTATGGCATCCACTCAGTGTATACCCTGCTACTATGGCATCCGCTCAGTGTATACCCTGCTACTATGGCATCCGCTCAGTGTATACCCTGCTACTATGGCATCCGCTCAGTGTATACCTTGCTACTATGGCATCCGCTCAGTGTATACCCTGCTACTATGGCATCCGCTCAGTGTATACCCTGCTACTATGACATCCGCTCAGTGTATACCCTGCTAATATGACATCCGCTCAGTGTATACCCTGCTACTATGGCATCCGCTCAGTGTATACCCTGCTACTATGGCATCCGCTCAGTGTATACCCTGCTACTATGGCATCCGCTCAGTGTATACCCTGCTACTATGGCATCCGCTCAGTGTATACCCTGCTACTATGGCATCCGCTCAGTGTATACCCTGCTACTATGACATCCACTCAGTGTATACCCTGCTACTATGACATCCGCTCAGTGTATACCCTGCTAATATGACATCCGCTCAGTGTATACCCTGCTACTATGACATCCGCTCAGTGTATACCCTGCTAATATGACATCCGCTCAGTGTATACCCTGCTACTATGACATCCGCTCAGTGTATACCCTGCTACTATGGCATCCGCTCAGTGTATACCCTGCTACTATGGCATCGCTCAGTGTATACCCTGCTACTATGGCATCCACTCAGTGTATACCCTGCTACTATGGCATCCGCTCAGTGTATACCCTGCTACTATGGCATCCGCTCAGTGTATACCCTGCTACTATGGCATCCGCTCAGTGTATACCTTGCTACTATGGCATCCGCTCAGTGTATACCCTGCTACTATGACATCCGCTCAGTGTATACCCTGCTACTATGGCATCCGCTCAGTGTATACCCTGCTACTATGGCATCCGCGCAGTGTATACCCTGCTACTATCACATCCGCTCAGTGTATACCCTGCTACTATGGCATCCGCTCAGTGTATACCTTGCTACTATGGCATCCGCTCAGTGTATACCCTGCTACTATGGCATCCGCTCAGTGTATACCCTGCTACTATGGCATCCGCTCAGTGTATACCCTGCTACTATCACATCCGCTCAGTGTATACCCTGCTACTATGGCATCCGCTCAGTGTATACCTTGCTACTATGGCATCCGCTCAGTGTATACCCTGCTACTATGGCATCCGCTCAGTGTACACCCTGCTACTATGGCATCCGCTCAGTGTATACCCTGCTACTATGGCATCCGCTCAGTGTACACCCTGCTACTATGACATCCGCTCAGTGTACACCCTGCTACTATGACATCCGCTCAGTGTACACCCTGCTACTATGGCATCCGCTCAGTGTATACCCTGCTACTATGGCATCCGCTCAGTATATACCCTGCTACTATGGCATCCGCTCAGTATATACCCTGCTACTATGGCATCCGCTCAGTATATACCCTGCTACTATGGCATCCGCTCAGTATATACCCTGCTTCTATGGCATCCGCTCAGTGTATACCCTGCTACTATGGCATCCGCTCAGTATATACCCTGCTTCTATGGCATCCGCTCAGTGTATACCCTGCTACTATGGCATCCGCTCAGTGTATACCCTGCTACTATGGCATCCGCTCAGTGTATACCCTGCTACTATGACATCCGCTCAGTGTATACCCTGCTACTATGGCATCCGCGCAGTGTATACCCTGCTACTATCACATCCGCTCAGTGTATACCCTGCTACTATGGCATCCGCTCAGTGTATACCCTGCTACTATGGCATCCGCTCAGTGTATACCCTGCTACTATGGCATCCGCTCAGTGTATACCCTGCTACTATGGCATCCGCTCAGTGTATACCCTGCTACTATGGCATCCGCTCAGTGTATACCCTGCTACTATGGCATCCGCTCAGTGTATACCCTGCTACTATGACATCCGCTCAGTGTATACCCTGCTACTATGGCATCCGCTCAGTGTATACCCTGCTACTATGGCATCTGCTCAGTGTATACCCTGCTACTATGGCATCCGCTCAGTGTATACCCTGCTACTATGACATCCGCTCAGTGTATACCCTGCTACTATGGCATCGCTCAGTGTATACCCTGCTACTATGGCATCCACTCAGTGTATACCCTGCTACTATGGCATCCGCTCAGTGTATACCCTGCTACTATGGCATCCGCTCAGTGTATACCCTGCTACTATGACATCCGCTCAGTGTATACCCTGCTACTATGACATCCGCTCAGTGTATACCCTGCTACTATGGCATCCGCTCAGTGTATACCCTGCTACTATGACATCCACTCAGTGTATGCCCTGCTACTATGGCATCCGCTCAGTGTATACCCTGCTACTATGGCATCCGCTCAGTGTATACCCTGCTACTATGACATCCGCTCAGTGTATACCCTGCTACTATGGCATCCGCTCAGTGTATACCCTGCTACTATGGCATCTGCTCGGTGTATACCCTGCTACTATGGCATCCGCTCAGTGTATACCCTGCTACTATGGCATCCGCTCAGTGTATACCCTGCTACTATGGCATCTGCTCACTGTATACCCTGCTACTATGGCATCCGTGCAGTGTATACCCTGCTACTATGGCATCCGCTCAGTGTATACCCTGCTACTATGGCATTTGCTCACTGTATACCCTGCTACTATGGCATCCGTGCAGTGTATACCCTGCTACTATGGCATCCGCTCAGTGTATACCCTGCTACTATGGCATCCGCTCAGTGTATATCCTGCTACTATGGCATCCGCGCAGTGTATACCCTGCTACTATGGCATCCGCGCAGTGTATACCCTGCTACTATGGCATCCGCGCAGTGTATACCCTGCTACTATGGCATCCGCGCAGTGTATACCCTGCTACTATGGCATCCGCTCAGTGTATACCCTGCTACCATGACATCCGCTCAGTGTATACCCTGCTACTATGGCATCTGCTCAGTGTATACCCTGCTACTATGGCATCCGCTCAGTGTATACCCTGCTACTATGACATCCGCTCAGTGTATACCCTGCTACTATGGCATCCGCTCAGTGTATACCCTGCTACCTTGACATCCGCTCAGTGTATACCCTGCTACTATGGCATCCGCTCAGTGTATACCCTGCTACTATGGCATCCGCTCAGTGTATACCCTGCTACTATCGCATCCACTCACTGTATACCCTGCTACTATGGCATCCGCGCAGTGTATACCCTGCTACTATGGCATCTGCTCAGTGTATACCCTGCTACTATGGCATCCGCTCAGTGTATACCCTGCTACTATGGCATCCGCTCAGTGTATACCCTGCTACTATGACATCCGCTCAGTGTATACCCTGCTACTATGACATCCGCGCAGTGTATACCCTGCTACTATGACATCCGCGCAGTGTATACCCTGCTACTATAACATCCGCGCAGTGTATACCCTGCTACTATGACATCCGCTCAGTGTATACCCTGCTACTATGGCATCCGCTCAGTGTATACCCTGCTACTATGGCATCCGCTCAGTGTATACCCTGCTACTATGACATCCGCTCAGTGTATACCCTGCTACTATGACATCCGCGCAGTGTATACCCTGCTACTATGACATCCGCGCAGTGTATACCCTGCTACTATGACATCCGCTCAGTGTATACCCTGCTACTATGACATCCGCTCAGTGTATACCCTGCTACTATGGCATCCGCTCAGTGTATACCCTGCTACTATGACATCCGTGCAGTGTATACCCTGCTACTATGGCATCCGCGCAGTGTATACCCTGCTACTATGGCATCCGCTCAGTGTATACCCTGCTACTATGGCATCCGCTCAGTGTATACCCTGCTACCATGGCATCCGCTCAGTGTATATCCGCTCAGCAAGTGTGTAGACAGAAGCTTATTATTTACCAAGCTGTGCCCTGACACCACCCACCATCCGTTACTCACTACATAGACTAACCTTTACCTTTACTCACTACATGGACTATCCTTTCCCTTTACTCACTACCCAGACTAACATTTACCTTTACTCACTAAACAGATTAGCTTTTCCCTTTACTCACTTAACAGACTATCCTTAACTTTACTCACTACACAGACTATCCTTTCCCTTTACTCGCGGCACAGACTATCTCTCACCTTAACTCAGTATGCAGACCATCTTATACCTTTATTTACATTGCAGACTATCTTTTATCATTATTCACCTGAAAATGATTCACCTACAACCTATGCGGGTGCTAACGGTGGTGGAGACAGATCCTTACAAAGCCATAGGCTGTTATTTCCACCTCCTCCCCCAGTTTAAGGCAGTATTATTTGCTGATCCACCTTTCTAGGGTCACAGCAGCTTTCAGAAACTGTGGGGGGGAGCCTCACTTAAGGCAAAACTATGAAGTGGTAAAGTACCTGAGCAGAGTTACGGTACATCTTTCAATAGCTGTTTTCAGACATACAGCTTAGTACAACAGACCAGTCTCTTGAATCAACACAGAGCATATTCCACATATAACATGCAATATCCCAATTCCAGTTTGTCTTGTTTAACATATACTGCTCTGAAAAAACAATATCCCAACTTGTATCAAACTACGATACAAAAAGGATCAGAGTGAACTGAGCAGAGTTTTGGAGCATTCTGGGTAAGTCAGGGAAAGAAGGGCGATGGGGGGGGGGGATTTTTAGTGCTGCAGGCAGGGGTGTACATACCATAGAGACAGGGGGGGCAGTTTCTATAGGGCCCGTGTCAGAAGGGGACCCATGCAGACACAAGTGGCAATGCTCAGACTGGCCCCATAACAGCTAAGAAGCCACCTGCTTGATTTCCCTCGTTGCTCAATAGTGCACAGGGCCTGGTGTCTGTGGCAGATGACTTACCTGCAAGCCAGAAATGTGCTGAGGAAGAGGGGGGGGGGGGGGTAATCTACTTGCTGAGGACTGGGTTATGTGTGTGGGGGCGGGGGGGGATTTTATTCTTTTTGGGGGGTGCTATTGTTGCTGTGGGGGCCCCTACTATGACCTTTGCTATGGGGCCCTGTGAAACCTGTGTACACCCTTGACTGCAGGGAAGCCTTTCCGGCAGTGAAAGGCTTTTTAAAGTACATTTTCAGGCAAATAAAAAAGCTATATTCACCTTTTCTCCTCACAGTCCATTGCTCCTAGTTCAGGGCAGCAGCGCTCACCTGAAGGGCTGGATGCAGGTCCCTCATCGTCGGGCTTTTCTTCCTGTCTTGCTGCCACACCCCCTCCATTGCAGTGAATGGAGGGGGTGTGGCAGTTCACTGTGACTGATCGCAGGGGCGTCACCACGTCGGAGCGAGCAGGAAGAGAAGCCTGATGAGAGAGCGGCGCTGTGCAGGGTGCCAGGTCGTGAGGGACCTGGATAAAGCCTTCCAGGTAATTGCTGCGGGCCCAGAATAGGAGCGATGGTCTGCATGGGAGAAAAGGTGAGTATAGCTTTTTTTTTGCCTGAAAATTGTCTTTAAACTGGACCTTCAAAATGATTTGATGAAAAGCCCAAACCCTTAAAAAACTATTCCCCAGCATCTAAATTTAATATATTTTAAGTTTTAATTACCGTATATACTCGAGTATAGGCCGATCCGTGTATAAGCCGAGGCACCTAATTTTACCCCAAAAAAGTGGAACAAGCTATTGACTCGAGTATAAGCCGAGGCATTAAACATTCTTGGGGGGAAAGCAGGGACAGGCAGGGTTAATGCTGCTGTGGACAGGAAAGGCACATTTTTTGGCCCTGCCCCTGCTCTAAAGGACTGGGCATAGAGATGAGAGGGAGGTCAGCATGAACCAGCGTGCACGCACACACACACTCACACACACACAAACGGTACCTGCTGCTGCTGCCGCCACCAACCTCCTCCTCCAGCCGGTCGCTCTCTCCATTCAGCGCCGCCGCTCCCGCCGCCGTCATCCGCCTCCAGCCGCTCCCTCCGCCGCCGTCGCCGTCAGCCGCTCCCGCCGCCGCCAGCCGCCGCCGTCGCCTCCGCCTTCAGCCGCTCCCTCCGCCGCTCCAGCCGCCATCATCCGCCGCCGTCGCCGTCATCCGCTCCCTCCGCCGCCGCCGCCGTCAGCCGCTCCTGCCGCCGCCAGCACTTCCTGGCTGTTGCGCGCTGGTCGTCGGTGGGCGTGCCCCATATGGGGCACGCCCACCGACGACCTGCACGCAGCAGCCTGGAAGTGCAGGCGGCGGCGGGAGCGGCTGACGGCGCCGTATTGACTCGAGTATAAGCCGAGGTGGCTTTTTTCAGCCCAAAAAGTGGGCTGAAAAACTCGGCTTATACTCGAGTATATACGGTACTTCCTTTTTTCCCCCACTGGGCTACAACTCTATTCAGGACTTTAGGATATGGGCGCCGCCATCTTGACTCAGAAGCATTACATACTGAGGAGAAAAGAGCAGGATAAAGTACAGAGGGTGGGTTATAGCTGTACTTCGCACAGACAGAGCAGAGCTGGGGTCAGAGAAAGGACAGCAATCCCTGAATGCAAAGCGACACAGTCAGAAGGCACTTCCTGTTTGCAGGCTGCCTGATGATCCATGGGCCGCCATCTTGGATGTTTAAAGGCTCATAACATGCAGTAGATGCAGGTAGGATGATTTTTAATGTGAGCAATCTGTATGTACAGGGTGTGGGAAACATATAAGATAGTCTCTTATTCAAGGTGATGGTCCGCTAACCAATGTACAGGAGATGATGTCTTGTATGATTGTTTAACCTTCAGCTGTGACCTTTTTGAATACGTTTATGTAGTAACGTTGACCTAAATGGGAAGTGAAAGTTCCAGCGGTTTAACTGAGAAAACGGAAGGTTAGGTGGTTAAGTGTTCGGGGGCGACTTACACGTGTGCATTTCCTTAAAGCAGAGATGTAGAAACATTACAAATACAGTTAGCCTACATGGCCAAAAGTGTTGGGCCAAGGCAAAAAATTAGGGGTACAAGCCTTTCAATAGTAAACAGTAAAAGCTTGTAGTAAAAGCCATTTCTCTTTGATTATGTCATTGGTTGTTGGATTCGAGACCCTCTGTCCAAACCTAACACAGACACATATTGTGACTTCTGTCTCCCTTGAGGGAGTGTCTGTCCTGACCTCTCTTGGGAAAAGGGTAGTCTTACATACATTTTGTACATATACATCTGTCTTAAAGTGGACCAAAACCCAGGATTTTGACTATACTGGGTTAGGGTCCTTTCCCCGGGGGCACCTCGATCTGGGAGGGGAAGGCCTCGCTGCGTGAAACCCCACAGACCGCCAAAGAGAACAAACCCCTTCCCGGTCCTACAGCGCATGGGCAGCCACTCGTCCAATCAGTGCGCTCGGAGCCGTTGATGTGACATTGTCTAAGCCTTCGACCTGGGGGGGTTTCACACAGCGGGGAATCACGATTTTGGATGCCCCGGGGGGATGGAATTGATCGGCTCAGGAATCTTATAGATTCCTGGGCCGATCGCAGGGGTTTTGGTCCACTTTAACCAATCAGAGTACAAACCTTTATTGTACAATAATAGGTACAACATTTCTATGTATCAGCAGCATATGTACACTTGATAAGGACATGGCAGCTGTTTTGCTAGTATGTAAGCCAAGACAAGGCTATATCATACCTCCCAAATTTTCAGGGTGGATAAGAGGGATATTTGTTAAATTAGGCCTCGCCCCCTCATTGAGGGATGGCTAGAAGATAGTAATAGTTAAAACAATATAAACACTTTAAAGTGGACCAACACCCACCGGTGATCGGCCCGGGAATCTATAAGATTCCCGGGCCGATCACCTCCCTCCCCGCGGGACATCCGAGATCGGGATGTCCCGCGGGGTGAAACCCCCCCAAACACCCCAAACTCCTTACCTCAGTTTCCGTGCACGCGCATCAAGAGGGACGCGCGGGAGGCGGCGGCAGCGGAGCCGCTTGTCCGCGGCTTGTCCGTTGGCGCGGGGAGAGGTGAGTTCGGGGGGGTTTCACACAGCGGGGCACCCCGATCGGGGGTGCCCCACCGAAGTGGACCAAGACCCAGGATAGTCAAAATCCTGGGTGTTGGTCCACTTTAAATAGGCAAATGAATCATTTATTGATTCAGATCTGCATGTTACTCCTCAAAGAACATGGACTCCAAAGAGGCACAGTCCCTCCAAATCAGGGAGGTAAGGGCTATATATACATTTAGCTTCAAGGGTAATCTTACAGTTTAAGGCTTAGATTGAAACTTTGCTTACTAGAAATTAATATAGATTGGATTGGATTGAAATTGGATTGGAATGAGGCTGCTCAATCTCTTCATCAGGCCGAGACGACACTCAGATGGTATTGTCCACTCTCGAGGCATAAGGCTGGGTGATCAATTATCCCAAGTCTTCGGTCACTCCGTCATTGGTGAGGTCTTTCCTGGGCATGACGTTGGAGACTTCTCAGGTCAAGGTGTTCCTCCCTCATCAGAAGGTGGAGGGTCTTTAGCGGCAGGCACGGGCCTTGCTGTCGTGTCCACACCCGTTCATCCGTCTGGGGATGCAGTTCGTGGGCCTCATGGTGTCTTGCTTCGAGGCTGTGCCCTTCGCCCAGTTCCACATGAGACCTCCTCAGTTGAATCTCTTGTCTGTTTGGGATCGGACAGGAGTCCCTGGAGCAGGAGTTCTCTCTGTCCTCTCTGGGCAGACGGTCCCTCTCGTGGTGGTTGGACTCGAGGAATCTTCTAGTAGGCAGGTCTTTTCTGCCTCCGCGCTGGGAGATTGTCACCACGGACAGCAGTCTGACCGGTTGGGGCGGGGGGGTTTGGGCAATCGCTGAAGTTCCAGGGCCAGTGGGGCCCTCAGGAGGCGCATGTGCCTATCAATCTGGAGCTGAGAGCGATCTGGTTGGTCCTTTTTCAGTTGACTCCCCATCTACGGGGTCGCGCGGTCCATGTCCACTCGGTCAATCAGACGGTGGTCGCCTACATCAATCACCAGTAACTTAATCTCTACACCTGGTGGACTCAGAGCCAGCCCACCTTTATATCCCCATATAACAGGCTGCACACAATTTACAAAAATAGATGAAAATTTATTAACCAAATGCTGTCAGTACATAACATATATCACACGACATCACACTTTAAAAAACATATATATAAAAAATCCAAGTGGGGAGGAACTTTTTGGGGCTAATATATAAGACACTCACAATGTGTGTCTAACCAATCATATAATATAATTTCATATACCTCTAACTTTGGAGTATTAATGGCATACATATACATTAACAGACGCCCGCATGATGAGATACTACATAAGTGAATCCATGTTCAACTACATTTACTAGTGATCTGTGCTCCTTCATCAAGGCTATGAGCAGCCTTGGATACTACTAAAAAAATGTGCAAACTAAGCAATAAAGTGCAATAATACAGTGCATAAGTGCCTAAAGTGCTGTAAGTGCTAGTTCTACCAACTAATAGTGCTCCTACTCATCTCTGCAAGCCATGTCATGTTGCCAATTATCAATTATAATCAGACTCTGATGGTATCTACCAATCCAACGCCCCTAGTCCTCCCCACTTACCTCTCACCGACGCGCTGCATGGTTCAAGCCCACTTCTCCTGGGTGCCCACATCAATCACCAGGGCGAGACTCGGAGCAAACGAGCCCTCAAGGAAGTGTCCCTGATCCTGTCTTGGGCAGAGGAGAATGTTCCCTGCATCTCAGCGGTTTACATCCCAGGGGTGGAGAACCAGGAGGCGGACTCCCTGAGCAGGGGGACTTCTCATCTGGGGGAATGGTCTCTCAGCAACAGGATCTTTCACGCCCTGTGTCGCCGCTGGGGTCTACCGGACGTGGACCTGTTTGCGTCCCGTCACAATCACAAGCTTCCAAAATTCGTCTCTCTGTCAAGAGATCCTCTGGCCTTCGCCACAGACGCGCTAGCAATTCCTTGGACGGAGTTACGACTCCTCTATGCCTTTCCTTCCTTTCCTCTCCTGGGTTGCGTGCTGCGCAAGATAGCCCAGGAAGGGGTCCCGACCATCCTGGGGACCCCTCGCTGACCGAGACGGTGTTGGTTCGCGGACATAGTCCAGATGTCAGTGGATCATTACGTCATGCCCGACGGGCTTCTCACTCAGGGACTGCTACGCTACCCCAAATTACAAATGCTAGCTTTGAGGGCTTGGCTGTTGAAACCTCCATCCTGACAGAAAAGGGGCTGCCTGCCTTGGTCGTGAGTACCATGATTCAGGCTTGGAAGAAATCCTCTTCCTTGATTTACTACAGGGTCTGGCACGCTTACATTGCCTGGTGTGAGTCTAAGAGTTTCCCTTGTCGCACCTTTTCCCTTTCCAGGTTTAGATTCGGGTCTCCAGTTGAGTACCCTCAAGGGACAGATTTCAGCCTTGGCTATTTTCTTCCAAAGATCTTTCGCCAATCATAGACTTATCAAGACCTTTTTCCAAGGAGTTACCCATGTTCGTCCGCCGCGTAAGCCTTTGCTACCGGTGTGGGATTTGAATTTGGTGCTTTCTGCTTTCCAGGGTCCCCCCTTTGAGCCCTTGTGCGATTCTGCTTTATCCATTTTGACTCTGAAGGTGGTTTTTTTGGTAGCCATCACATCGGTGCGTCACGTTTCAGAGGTGGCGGCGCTTTGTATGAAGCCTCCTTATTTTGAGCGACATCAGGATAAGGTGGTTTTTCGTCTTAAACCAGATTTTTTACCCAAGGGTGTCTCTGCCTTTCATCTCAATGAGGACATTGTTTTGCCTTCCTTGTGTCCGGCACCTTCTAATTCTAAGGAGCGGACCCTCCATTCCCTGGATGTGGTCAGAGCTCTCAAGTACTACCTAGTTGCTACGGAATCCTCTCTTTGTCCTTCCTGATGGGCCTAGGAAGGGCTTGCCTCCAGCTAAGTCCACTATCAGCAAGTGGATCAGGCAGGCGGTAGTTCAAGCGTATTCTGCCAAGGGGAAGGAACCCCCTTTCCATGTTACAGCTCACTCTACCAGAGCTATTGGTGCTTCTTGGGCTTTTCAGCACCAAGCTTTGGTTGAACAGGTTTGTAAGGCCGCTACTTGGTCTTCAGTTCATACTTTTTCTAAGTTTTTACAAGGTTGATGTTAGGGCCTCAGCTGCTGCTGTCTTTGGCCGTAACGTGCTTCAGGCGGTAGTGTCATGAACTACGTGCTGTTGCCCTCTGGAGATCCCACCCTTCTTGGACACTGCTTTTGAATGTACCAATTGTCAAGAATGAAGCGACCCGAGCAGGATACCAAGAAAGGTACAGTTCTGTGATTGCTCACCTGTGGAATTGGTTTTGTTGGTGTCCTGCTCGGGTCGCTTCATCCCACCCTTGTTCTGTTATCATCTTTTGCCTTGTTATGGTGATTACTGTTGAGAGAGTTCTATTCTGGGGCTGTGTGAAGTAACATGGTCTCTTGCCTCCCGGTTTGTCTCTGTATTACTGCTTTTCAATGCTGGGAATTATTAGGGAGATAGCTGCCTTTATATGAGCCGGGAGGAGCCACAAGTTTCGTCTTGCAGTCAACTGCGCCACCTTGTGGCGGATATCCCAATTGTCAAGAATGAAGCCACCCGGGCAGGATACCAATAAAACCAATACTACAGGTGAGTAATCACAGAATTGTATTTTTTTTTTCAATGGACTGCAGTGTCTTCTCTGTCACAGGCCTTTTCTGCAAATCAGGACATGAATTTTCTGCCCTGCTTTTTTTTTTATGAGTACAGAGAACAGACAATGTACATAACAGAATTATTTTTCCAGAAAGAAACATGGAGGGAAATGACGGGAGCACACTAAAATTACACGCTAAACAACATGATACAAAACTACAGTATTAAGGAAACAATCCACAAGCTATATCAACAATACAAGGGATGCAGTATAAGTAAGCATATTATAGTGCAAGAACAATGGCTAATTCAATTAAACCTCCACCACTTGATCTACAGTGACCTATAGGGGCCTCCTCCACACCTAATCTAGGCCTGGTTCCCTGGTCAAAATCCTTCGTTCTGTCATGTTATAGGGATAAGCAGACGCTGCGATCAAGCAATGAACCAGAATTGGTTAATTGGTTGGTCGTTGTATTGTTTTTGCTGACCAAAAAATTGTCATTCAGGAATGTGGAAACAGAAGTCGGCAAAAAAAAATGCATTTTAGCTATGAAAATGAACGACACGAGCGATTGCATTAGCTCTAGCGACTGATTCGCCAACAAATATTTAGCGTCTGCACACAGTCGCTCAATCTCAGATTTCTGTAAATCCAGCATAAGTCTTAAATGTTTGCCAGTTTGTTGGCTCCTTGTCTTCTGAAATTAGCATAGGGGTGTCATTAAAGCAGAACAAAACCAGTGATTTTGACTATACCAGGTTGTTTCCATGCCCCGTGAACCCGCAGTCCACCCCCCCCCCCATAACGCCCTGCTAAACTTATCTCTTCCCGGCCCAGCGACACATGTGCAGGCTCTCTCAGCCAATCATAGACATTTCCTGTGACTATGTCATTTGGCAAATCGCTGCGATAGACTTCAATGGGGAGGGCAAGCAGCCGCATCCCCAGCGGTGCGCGCTACCCCCAGGCAATCTGAATGGCTGGGGTAGGAGCATGCGCACAGCCTGAAGATGCAGGGGATGCGGGCACTCTCGCTACCCATTGCAAACAATCAGAGAGCCATTTGCTGAATTACATATGCACGGCAAAGACCCCGTACATGCACCATTGGACTGAAGAAAAGGTCGATACTGGTGATCTGGGGGTTTCACACACCCATGTCTACCAAACCGGATGAACCATAGTTGGAGAAATCTGAATTCTCATGACATGAACATTCTGCTTCCTCCTACTCTTTAATGTTCCTCTTAAAGTATTTATTTTGCATGTTCTTCCTTTTCAGCTTGTTGGAGTTGCTGATCCACGTTCCTGTGTCAGGGAACATATTAAGTTGATGCAGAAAATTGATGAAGACAAATTTTTTGAGGGCAAGTATTTTTCTCCTGGTAAAAAGAAAATGGGAAAATGTTGTTTGATATCATATCATTTCATTCACATGAGATTCCCATGAGTGAGGATATCCACAGAATCTGGTCACTTGTTGCCCGAATGATCAGACCCATAGCCGACCTTATAATTCAATGACATGTCCCACAACCTCAGAAGGAAAGTTACATTTTTTGCCCATAAGATGGGATATGGGACTGAGGAGAGGGGCTATGTTCTTCTTCTTGGAGAAATAAAGTGATCTGTCCCTAAAAATGTACCTCCTATAATCATATTGAGAGGGAGGGCGGCAGTTTGGTAATATCTTGGGAAAGCTATATTCCAAAATTATGTTCCTTTTTAGTAAAATTGGAAAAACCCTTCCCATTCTTTAGGAAGCCCAGAGCCATCTTGGTTGGGCTGTACAGGAAGCTTTGTATGACCATACATGTCCAGTAACGGTAGTAATAAAGTCCAGCTCATTGTAGCACATGTGGCCTGAGGGGTTAACTTTGAGACTTGCGGGGAGTGAGTTTGTTAATGCTGGGCTCTGTGGGCCTCATGGGAGCGATGTGGGGTTGGGGTGCTGAAAGTCTCTGGGGACAGAGGCAGGGCACACACTTGACAGTCACTTGAACAAAGAGCTATTCAATGTATTAGCAGTCAGATGGTACATCCACTTTCAGCAGGTATCAATACAATCCACAGTTACAATCATCCATAATCCACACTTGTAATCAGGGCCAAATCTTGATCCGCCCTAAGGATCAAACAAAAAGAAAAAACTACCCTCTACAGTGCTTTCCCCCTCGGTCATTGCTGGCGCGCCGCAAGGAGATGTGGGCACCATCTGTGGCGTTGCCCTCCCAGTCCGCCACCGGTCAAGCACTGTCACACACCCCAAAGGACGCCCTCTCAGTGCCCCCCCCCCCCCCCCCCCCTGGAGGCCGTGGGCTTCTGGCAGCTGCCCCACCTTGCCGAGTGCTGACGACGGCCCTGCTTGTAATCCACAGTACTCAGGTCTGGTTCCTCTTTAGTGAATAGGGAGCTGCAGCAGATCCCTGTCCCTTTAGTGGTAACGTGGGCCTTAGCTTCACACACAAGCACCTGGGTGGAAGGCTCGCTTCTCCTGGTACCTTAGCAAGGTTGGCACAGCCTCCTTAACCCAACTCCTATAACCCAACTAGTGAGTCAGACCACTGTATCCATCTGGCACCTGTTAGGACCATGTGAGAGTACGTTTACCAGAATCTGGACTCCTAAACTGTTCCAACCTATTACCTTCCTATGAACTAACTGTGATTCAGAAGAAGAACAGTTGTTGCTATCTGTGACTCCCCTTCTAGCAGCTCCCAGGGCTGGCCCCAGGTTTACATAGGTTCTTGGGCAGGGGTGATTCCATAGTGTGTCCTGTCATGTGCCACGTCACATCATTCTTCAGCTCTGCCGCCACTGATAGTGCTGCTGACCATCTTCCAGTGCTCAATAATCTTCCTCTGGTCCTTGCTAATTTCTGACCTGCTGCCAGTTGCTCTCTATTGCCTGCCGCCATCCCTATTGCCGCTGACCATCTGGTCCCGAGGCCAGCTGTGAACAGGTCTGCACATGAGACACCTAATTCACAGGGCTGATGGGTTGGGTTTAGCAAAGAATTATCTTGCAGCCCAGTCTGAGCCTGAGAGAGCTACTGAAGGTGGCAGGGATAAGGCGAGTACTGGAACCAGCCCTGGCAGCCCTCATAGAATAGTATTAATAATATCATGTCTATGGACCATATCTTGCCTTATGTGGCTTATATCTATGCAGCTGTAGATCCATATGCAGATAGGATAGGTTGTGTGCCTCGTGATGGTTGTGAATCCATGTGCACCTAGCGCCCTCCTGCCTGAATTATATACAGGTATATTAGTACCTGTATAGTATAATTGGTAAAATTATATACAGATATATTAGTACCTGTATAGCATAATTGGAATAATTCTATACAGGTATATTAGTACCTGTATAGTATAATTGGTAAAATTATATACAGGTATATTAGTACCTGTATAGTATAATTGGTAAAATTATATACAGGTATATTAGTACCTGTATAGTATAATTGGTAAAATTATATACAGATATATTAGTACCTGTATAGCATAACTGGAATAATTATATACAGGTATATTAGTACCTGTATAGTATATTTAGTATAATTATATACAGGTATATTAGTACCTGTATAGCATAATTGGAATAATTATATACAGGTATATTAGTACCTGTATAGTATAATTGGTATAATTATATACAGGTATATTAGTACCTGTATAGTATAATTGGTATAATTATATACAGGTATATTAGTACTTGTATAGCATAATTGGAATAATTATATACAGGTATATTAGTACCTGTATAGTATAATTGGTAAAATTTATATACAGGTATATTAGTACCTGTATAGCATAATTGGAATAATTATATACAGGTATATTAGTACCTGTATAGCATAATTGGAACAATTATATACAGGTATATTAGTACCTGTATAGTATAATTGGTATAATTATATACAGGTATATTAGTACCTGTATAGTATAATTGGTATAATTATATACAGGTATATTAGTACCTGTATAGCATATTTAGTATAATTATATACAGGTATAGTACATACCTAGGTGGGAGGATGCCTCTGTATCCCAACAATCAATTTATTTCTAATGACATTTTCCACCCTGGCCTATTCATATTTAGGTACAATATTATGTAGTATGTAGTAGTCTGCTCTGATACAAGAAGATCCTTCCCACCTTTTATCTTTACATCATGTTACCTTTATTCTTAGATTTCCTTTGCACCATCAAGTAATGCCCAGAATCGCTGCCCGGGCAGGTGGCTACTAGTACAAGATCTTTCTTTGCCCCGTTGTGCTGTAATATATTTACTTTACTTTCATTCCTCCTAATATACAATGTACTTTGACAACCTCCTGCAGGGCAGTTTCCGGGCAAAATAGCGCTCAGTGCGACAAACTTTTGCCCCCTTCTCACCCATCCATACAGGTATGTGCCATGCTACTAAGATCTTTTTCTCGGAGGGCAGAGTTCCTGAATGTAATTAAAGTAAGCCCCTACTGCCTAGAATAGTATTGGAAAGAAAGGGAGAGGGGTTTACCTTATATGTACCTTCATTGGTGTTGATAATATCTTGGTTCCGGTACTAAGGTAAGCCAGTGAGAGTATTTAATGGGGCTTCCTAATGCCAGTCCCAATAAATGGAAATGATGTAATTACTTGTATTCAAAACAGTGATAATACATCCACATACAGTATAGAGAAAATGTAGCCAGCCAGCGATTGATGATAAAATTCTTCAAATGTTTATTTTCTTAATTTTAAAAGCAATGATTCAGCAGGTTTAAAGCACATAGTAGAAAATGCATGAAGGTCCCCAACGCGTTTCGGACTATGAGTCCTTATTCAAAGTATGTAGCGTTCACAATATCAAATCCATTTAATTTCTTAACTAGTTATTTTTACAGTTTGTAGCAAGACATGGTTCTCAGTTGCAGCAAGTATCCAAAAAGCATTTTCAGTTGTAGCAAGTAAGAAATGTGTAAACGTTTCGCAATCCAAAGCTTCCTCAGTACATTCTTAACCTTGCTCATTCTATGTAACCATTATATTTGTTTTATTAGACTGGAAAGATGCTGCGGAGATGGAGAAATTTGCTGATGCAGTGATTATTGCAACTCCAGACAGGCTGCATAAGGTATGTTCCCCAGATATGTGCTTACCTGTGGCGACAAAGCAGGAGGAGAGCTTGTTGTGGATAAGGCATTGGCTGCTTCAATTCATGCCCATGCCAAATGCCCAGAAGCAGTGGTCCAGGACAGAGTCTATCAGTCCTACACCATAAAGGGACAAACATGCCTTCCTCCAATACTCCTATTCCCACTTCCATCCCTACAGTGAGATAAACCAGTTCTAACACAGGGTATTTGTTCCCCTGTTACTACTGAGACAGCAGTGGATAAGTGAGAATGCCTCATTTGGGTGGGGGCTGCCTCATGGCTTTATCTATAGCGTAGGTCCTCTTTTGATTCTAACAGACACATTTGGGGATGCTCCTGAGATATGGGGTGTCAGCAGGCTTGCTTATCATTCTGGCTGTCATATCTTCCTTCAGGTGTTTTTATGGTTTACTGACCTGAAACACTTCTAAATGAGCACATTCCTCTCTATGTATGTTCCTATTTGAAATAGGAAAATATCCTTTAGATTAATATTTGCTGCACATTAATATCCAATATTCTACTAGAGATTAATATTATAAATATCGCAAATACTAATATTCATATCAGCCCAGCGGCCACTAATTTGATATAAAACCAATGGGCGCAGAGGCTGTCCTCATACATCCAGTGAAATATCATAAGAAGAAATATTTAATACCTTAAATACTTTGCCCATACAATCTCACAGTAAGACGTATAAATTAACAGGTTTAATTTACCCCACAGAAAATCACTAACCCAATATGTTTATGAAGTTTCCTTAGATGACCTTAGATATTACAGGCAGTTGTTACATGTTTAGATTTAAGATTAAGGTTTACTGACCTGAAACACTTCTAAATGAGCAGTTTGAGCACATTCCTCTGTATGCACGATCCTATTTTAATCTCCGTTCTCACCGACATCCTAAAGCCTAAACAGCAGGCCAAATACTCACCCGTCTGATTGCTATCACCACATCCTCATGTTCACTCCTTCACTGGTGACCAAGACAGTTTGTGATTCAATACACACGGACACCCAAGCAACACTTGAGCATGGACCCCCTAGGTATCTTTAATCTAGCCCAATTTTCAGGCTTTCTAAAAAACACCCAGTGGACAGGATTGCCAAATGCAGATGCCTGAAAGGTGGGGATGTAGTGGACTGGAGGGTTGCTATGGGAGTTTAGACTAGAGGTCCATTTTAATGGTGTCTCCTGAGTACCAAATTGGTGGTGCCAACCTTAGTTAAGGGGAACATTATAGGTCATGGGGAGTTAGTAAAAACTACCCAGACCTGGCTTGCTCGGCCCCCCTGCCCCTCCGGTTTACTTAACTTACCTCTCTTATTGCATTGCCCTCATCATCCTCCGGCGCACGTGGAAGTGGGAGTTGCCCACAGAACGCGTGGCTGCTTTGGATGCTGGCAGGTGGTGGGGAGACCTGGTGAATAATCTGTATTTTTGAAGTGTTATTGAATTACTGGATTGTTTAGGTTATAGGATTATATATATATCCTGTTGATGGTTGTTTAGTGACTGAAGGGGGCCCTTTGGGAGCAGCATACTTTACACCTATTGAATTTTCTCCCCACCATCTACGCATCCCTTATGTTTGTCTGTCTGGTATGTTATCTGTTATATGTTTTTTAGTGTTTTTAATATGTTTTGTCTAATATGTCATGTGGATCTTTATTGAATATCATTTGATTGGTGTGCCTCCCTTTTTGTTTGTTTTGATACTGATGTATGGCTCATATAGCCTTGGGAGTGGCACCCGCTTTACATATAACTCTTTGAATATTGGGTGTGCATGCCATTTTGTATGCCTCATCATCCTCCGGCGCGCAGCGCCATCTTGGAAACCCAACATGCACGCACCGCCCCTCAGATCTCGTGCATGCGCAGTGTCATTGCATAGGTTGATAGCGCATAGCGCAAGATCTGAGGAGCGGCGCGGGACGTTTGAAGAGAGGACAACTATAGGTATGGTCGGATAAGCCTGCAGCCTTCACTCTCGGACGGCTAAGGGGGGGTGGAAACGGGGCCAGAAATACTGCCAGATGTCTGGGTTTTAGACAATGCCCACATCCAAAAGGCAGTGAGGGAGGGGGGAGGGATGTTTAAAGGGGAACATCAGAAAAAGGTCTGATGTTCCTCTTTAACTCAATGGCAAACCCAACCCAGCCTATTGGTGTAAGCTATGTTTAGACTGAGAAGGTTTAGTAGTACTTGGAGTACGTGTCATTGCTGCCATTATAATATGGCTTAGTGACAGAAGGTAGATAGTCATGTGCTTGAAACGCGTCGGCAGAAACGCAGAGGGGGCTACTACACAGTTATAAGATTATAATGTTGGATTTTCCATGTTGTTTAGCACTTAGTGGATGCTTTTATTATGTGGATTAAATAAAGTTTGATGCATACAGCTATCTTTGTGGATTTCCATAGTTTAGCCAGTGATCTACCTTGTAAATTAAACTCTGTGTTTAGTTGATATATACTATGATTATTTGCATTGCAATATTCTGATGTGTGTCTTTTTTAATATAGGAGCCAGCCATCGCCTTTGCCAGGAAAGGATATCATATTCTACTGGAAAAACCAATGGCTGTAAGTGCCACATTCTTAGAATCTACTCAAAATCTTTTTTTTTTTGAGGTGTCACAAAGAGATAAAGCATGTAATACTTAAAGTGGACCAAAACTCAGGATTTTAACTATCCTGGGTTTTGGTCCTTGCCTCTGAGGACCCCGATCGGGGATTCCCCGCTGTGTGAAACCCCCCAGGTCGCCGAAATCAACTCACCACTTCCTGGTGCTACGGCGCATGTGCGTCCGCTTGTCCGATCAGCGTGCTCAGAGCGCACTGACGGCCGAATCCCCCGCTACCCTCTAACAGGAAGCGTGCCCGATCCGGCCATTCAAAGATGCCTGGTGCGGGCACGTGCCTTGCTAGAGAGATAGCGGGGATGCAGCCGTGGCTCACGCATGCGCCGTTGGACTGGGAAAGAAGGTAAGTGTATGGGGCGACCTGGGGGGTTTCACACAGCAAGACATCCCGATTTTGGATGCCCCAGGGGGAGGGAATCGATCGGCCCGTGAATCTTATAATTTTTACTAAAGCTTCAGAAGGTATTAAAATATTAAAGGGATTGTCCAGGCAAAGAAAACAAAAACAGCTATACTCGTCTTTTGTCCAGTGCAGCTCCACCGCCCAGTCCCGCTGGTGAAAAATGTACCTAAAGCGGAGAAACAGCCATAGTCATGTCTAGTTTATGCCCCACAACACATCCACTGCACTTATTGCAATAGAGGGGGGCAGTGCCCTGGCAGGATAATTTGGGTCCGAGTTTTTTGCCTGGACAATTCATTCAAAGTGGACCAACGGCCATGCACAGTTGAAATAAAAAAACATCTCTTGCTCCATCTGTATCCATGATACGGAATCATTGTCAGCACTTACATTTATTCCTGCATCCGCTCAAAGCTGAAACCCCACCTCGCAGATTTTCTCCTGATCGTGGCCATCTTGGAAAACCACAGAGGCTTCTTCCTTTCCCAGCATCCCAGTCATGGTGCTTGACCGAAATAACCCACAATTCAAAGCAGCAGCGCTTCCTCTTTGCAGGTCACTGGCAGGTGTGATAGATAGAGATGCATATGACCATATGAGCACTGTTTCTTTTAAGGGGGGGGTTGGTCTGGTTTGTTGTTGTTACAGTCCTATGTTACCAGTAAACTTTTCATAAGTAAACCATTATTTGCTGTGTCAGAGTATTTTGCTTTTATATCTTATTTTTATGTTGTATTTCAATAAGAAAAACCTTCCCTCTAACAGGGAGCGTGCCCGCGCCGGCTATTCACAACTGCCTGGATAAGCTATGTGTCTAAATTCCGCACCACAATATTAAACTAAATTCAATTTACAACCTGTGGCCGTGCGGTGGTGGAAGACTATTCCAATAGGAATGAAGCCAAAATATTGTAAAGGTGAAGCCACCAATTCACCTAGTATAGCTTCACACCATCGCACCTCCTCCACAGTGTTTAATAAACAAATCAGATAATCATAATGAATTCATAAATAATTTATTAATAATTACCCACAAAAATTACATAACGAACAATTAAAAAACATTTAAGACTAAACCGTACATTTCCCCAGGGCATCCCAATTTATCCCAAATACCCATAACAATAATTCCTAAAGTGCCTAAGTGCAAATCTGTGCAAATACAACATTAATAGTACAACATGTGGCAAGACAGAGAAGATAAAAACAGATCAAAAGGTATCAAAATACAACAAGCCAATTAACACACACACATCACCTGGGTGAGCAACTCTAATGTGTCCACAGGAATGCCCCAGTCAAGTAACGGTCCCCCAACGCGTTTCGTGGCCCCCCCCCGCTCACAGGCCACTTTTTCAAGGTTCCTCAACAGTGGAGGAGGTGCGATGGTGTGAAGCTATACTGGGTGAATTGCTGGCTTCACCATTACAATATATTCACAACTGCCTGCCGCGGGCACACGGCTTGCTAGAGGGATAGCGGGATGCGGCCGCTGCTCTTAGATGCGCTGTGGGATCGGGAAACAAGGTAAGTGTATGGGGCGACCTGGGAGTTTCACACTGTTTCCTGCTGCACACTGTGCATAGATAACCTGGGTTACTGGGCCGCTCCACATCCCATGAACCAGTTTTTCCGTGTCCTGTCCGAACTCGAATACTCACTTCTGGCTGAAGCCTGTGTTCTGGTTTGGGTTCGCTCAACACTAATTGTAATTGTTGATACTGAGCTTGAGATATTTTCCATGAAATATTTTAAAAGAAAACTGTATAATTCTGCTACAATATCAGTCAACATGACATTATTCATTTTTCTTGTTCTCGCCTACTTACAGACTACCCCTGAAGACTGCTGTGAAATAGTTTCAGCTTGCAAGGAGAGCGGCGTCATACTGGCAGTGGGACACGTTATGCGCTATCATCCCGTGTCACAGAAAATAAAGGTAACCTATATTCACCCCCCTGTCTACATCTAGACTATGAGAACGGATTTTTCAGTCAAATAACTTCCCTCTTGACTGGTCAGGTGAGGGAGTTTGAGTGCTAACGGGTGGACCCACAGTATTTTACGAGCTGGCACTGTTTGGGATCAAGACCCCGGTGCGTGAAACCCCCCTAGACGGTCTAAGAGCAGTGACTCTGAGCGCCCCAATGGCCGCATCCTCCGCTTCCCTCTAACAGGGAGCGTGCCCGCACCGGCCAGTCACAAATACCTGGCGCGGGACCTGCAAGAGGGAGAGCGGGATACAGCCGCATGTGGCGTTGGACTGGGAAACTAGGTAAGTGAATGGGGCGACCTGGGGGGTTTTACACAGCTGGGCATCCTGATTTTGGCGATCGATGTGGGTTTTGGTCCATTTTAAGTAATAGGACTTTTTTTTTGTATTTAAGCAGTCATTCTACAGCGACAAGGAAGTGATGTAGTGGTTCTCCTGGGAAGAGCAGTAGCTAGGCTTTCTGGCACCCGGAGCACATATTCAAAATGGTGCCCCTTCACCTGTTCTTCGGTCCCCCTTTGGTGCTCCCTGACCTGTTGCACCCGGGGCCAGTGCCCCCCCCCCCTGCTCCTCCCCTAGCTATGCCCTTGTCCTGGGCATAATCAGAACTGATTTAATACAGCAAGGAGGCATAGGTGAATATCTTACCATCCCGGACTTGTACTTTAGCTGTATATCAGTCACTGGGATGTACACAGCTCTGTATATCAGTCACTGGGATGTACACAGCTCTGTATATCAGTCACTGGGATGTACACAGCTCTGTATATCAGTCACTGGGATGTACACAGCTCTGTATATCAGTCACTGGGATGTACACAGCTCTGTATATCAGTCACTGGGATGTACACAGCTCTGCATATCAGTCACTGGGATGTACACAACTCTGTATATCAGTCACTGGGATGTACACAGCTCTGTATATCAGTCACTGGGATGTACACAGCTCTGTATATCAGTCACTGGGATGTACACAGCTCTGTATATCAGACAGGTTATGGCAGTCGGATCTTCTACTGATCTTTGGACCATCGACAACCTGTTAATGATGTGTTCAGTTAATGTGTAGCTCCAGCTATGCAGTACACCACTAACACCGCTGCAATCAGCCGCTGATCCATTGAGAACATTTACTGGTGTCTCATAAAATAGAAAAGCCATCCATGATGGAGATTAAGTGTGCTAACCTTCAAACAGAACGGTTTGGATGTTCCAATTGGCTGAGCTTTCCTCTTTGTTTTAGTTATACATTAGAGCCAGCCAGAGCAGTTTGTACGCTACATAGCACTCAGTGAAGGAAGGCAAATTCTACCCCTCCTCACACATACTATGGTGCTGCTGCTGCCCCATACAGGTATGTGCCATGCTGTGCCTCTACCAGGGCCGGATTATGAGGGGAATCCAAGGGGGGAGCGTGCCCCAGGGCCTCCACCACTTGCTCTGCAAAGGGGGCTTCCACCAACCTTGGGGTTATAGTCTGGTCCAGGAGGTTTTGGTCTGACAGGCTGCGGGGCCAACAACAAAGCTATTGTTGGCAGTGGGGGCCCCGTGCCTGGCCAGCGAAAGCCACCACAGGGCAGGATGGGGAGTCTAGGGCAACTGGACCAGCTGGGAGACTACACCCCCTTCTCCCAGAATGGCTAAGCAGAGAAGCACGCACCCGCACAAGGGTGGCACAAGGAACTCGATCTAACGTTCCAGTAAGTAGGCGGGTGCCAGACAACCACCAATCAGTTACTTGGCTGGGCTATTATGTAAAGGAAAAAAAATACTGTATCTGGGGGCTCCACCAAATTTTGTGCCCATGGGCCTCCACAACACTTAATCCAGCCCTGGCTTCTACCATAGCAGTAGGAGGTCCTCTCTTCCATGGGGGGTTGAGGAGCCAGTTATACGGCCTGCACCACTAACAGTGGCCCTGACTCTGACTCTGTAGAAAACAAAATTTCTGGGATAGAGGCGCTCCCAATAGCTGTGGTGCTCTGCCCTGCTTGCCCTCCCTGGAAACAGCCCTGGAGACTGCTAGTTATAGCACACACTTTGCTGATGTCATCTTGCTATCTTCACTCACAGAGCCACCATTATCTGTGGCCAGGGAATACATGTTAAAAGAAAGGTCCTGGCAAACCCCAAAAAATAACCCTCACCTACCTGTGAGCCCCCAGGCTTGATTCCTCATAGTCCTGTAGGCTGAGCAGGTCTGGTTGCAGCACTCTTAACCCCAAAGCTGAGAGTATGTCCCCCCACCAGAACTGGACTGTGGTCCACCACTGATAAAGCAGGAATGTGCCCCCACATGACTGCGGGAGGGATGCGCACCGAGGCCTGGTGAGGAGCCAGAGGTCTCCACCAGAGCTGGCAGTGCCATGGGGTATGGGGTGGCATGTCTGTCCGTTAAGTGCCAGCCCTGTAAATGTTACGTGCCTGGTGTTTTTTCCCTGTTTAGAGCAAAAATAATAAATGCTCACCTCCATCGAAGATCCAGCACCAGGAGTCTCCAGAACTACAAAGTTTGGGTTCATATTGAATTTTACGAGTTTGGGTTCATGGATTTCAGCCATAAGTCTGTTCGGCCCAACACAGAAAAGCCGATTGATGGGCTGCTGACCACTGATTCCTGTCAGTGGCATGTGCAATGGTCCAAGGCCTGAGGCCACAGAAAAATGGCTGCTGCTTCCCATGAGTAAGGACACTTCTAGTGCCAACTGGGGAGCAGCGGCCATTTTTCTGTGGCCCTGGCCGTGGACCATTACGAAAGCCTCCACGGCTGACAGGAAGGGGATTGAGTTTTTACAGCAGCTAGCAGTGTTGTTTTCAAACTGGTAAGGCGTCCAAAAAAACACGTTTGAAAAATAAAAAATAATTAACTTATACTTAGCTTTCTCCGTCCACTGTCCAACACTAACTGAAATAAAGATGCTCTGCCAGCATCTGAAGAGAAGGGAGACACCTCCTTCTATCCCAGCTTCCAGCCGAGAATAGTGTCAGTTGCCCTGGGGGGCTACCTTTGTTACCTAGAGGCGGAGCCTTCCTGGAATCTCCCCCATGTGACTTACATAATACAGAAGGGGAGGTGGATGGAAGGGGCTTCCCCAGGAAAATTTGGTTTTGAATTCTCAGAGATTTCTCCACTAGGGTATTAAAGCTTCTCTCAGCCCCTGTCTGGGAGCCAGGATGGAGGGAGGGGGGAACACTCACCTTTTCCCACCCTAATGGGGCATTCTCTTGGCTCTCAACCAATGAGAGCCATCTGCCGTAACAATGTAATTCAGCAAACGGCTCTTATTGGGAACAAAACCCGGGAAAGTCAAATTCCCAGGTTTTGTTCCTCTTTGACTTGTAGCCGCTGCACTTGTACAGCCATCTTCATTTTATTGGCCTAAATTCAGTTTCTTCTAGTTTCATGGTCGCCTCCTTTCATGTTGTCTGCAGCCTGTCTTGGTCCTCTTTTTACCTATGGAGACAAAAGCTAGACAATTGCAGCTTCTGGTCTGTGGCTCCTTGTTCGGGGCTTATTGGTGATTTCAAGGCCAAGCTCAAACTTCTAAACTAAATTTCTAAAACTACTAAATTTCGATGTTCTCTTTTTTCTAGGAGCTGTTAGATGCCGGAGTTATTGGAGATATTGTGCACATTCAGCACATGGAGCCAGTAAGTACCCAATCATGGGAGCAGACAAATGAAGTGTATCAATACTGATAGTCTTGACTGTATTCATAGACACCAAACATTGCTACACTGGTAAAAGTGGACCTCTATCTAAAAATTTCTTTAGGCCCCTTTTAGTAGCAGAAACAATATAGTAAAACGCACTCCAAACTAATTTTTAATTGAAAAAAGTGTATTGGATAATAAATTCGATACAAAATCTTAATCACTTTGCATTTTGTTTTTTACAGTCCTGATTCTGCCTATAGGGGGCCCAAGTTCAGGTCCCCATTTATTTCAATGGGGGCCGGGTTTGGGTAACCGAACCGAACTTCGGTTCAAAATTTGACCAAACTTGTCGAAACTCTAGGGCAGTGGTTCTCAACCTTTTTAAGTCAAGTACCCCCTAACGACAGGAAGTTACAACCAAGTACCCTCGGGGGGAAATACATTATAACAAAATTAGTAGGCCACATGCATCAAAGCACTTCTATAGGGAATAAGGAATAATGCTAATGTTAAAATAATATACCAGATCATACCTTCCAACTTTTCAGGGAAGGAAAGAGGGACATTTGGTAAATTAAGCCACACCCCCTCATTGAGGGATGGATAGGAGATTTAAAAGTTATAACAATAGAAAAACGTTGAATAGGCAAATGAATAATTTATTGATGCAGATCTGCATGTTACACCTCAAAGAGGGACAAATGAGAACAGAGAGGCACATGGCGACATGGACTCCAAGAGGGACAGTTCCTCCAAATCAGGGACAGTTGGGAGGTATGCCAGACCCATCAGGCACCCCACGTAGGTGCACCCCTGAACCCCCTCACCACTCCGCTGCATTGTCTTGGCTGACTATGTAGCCTCCTTTCAGCAATTTGCATGTCCAAGGACCTAATATTATTATACTTTAGAGAGGGGTTTTGTTTATTAATCAGTGATCAGCAATACCCAATAAGTGGGAGAAGTAGAAACTATGAGACCTCTGTGGGTTAGCGTCTTAGTAAATCATTAGGACATTGCGTAACATGTTAAGTTATGTTAATCGTCTGGACTTGAGGACACATGATCTATTTTAATATATCCTGAAAACAGAATGTTCCCCCGCTCTTACATGTCTCTTGCTGGAAATGTACTAATATGTACATTGTATATACATGATAATAAACTCATACCTACCAGCTTTTCAGGGTGGAAAAGAGGGACATTTGTTAAATTAGGCCACGGCCCCTTATTGAGGGATGGATAGGAGATAGGATGTAACAGTTACAACAATAGAAACGCTTTAAATAGTCAAATGAATCATTTATTGATGCAGATCTGCATGTTACACCTCAAAGAGGGACAAATGAGAACAGCGAGGGGCAGGGGGGACATGGACTCCAAAGAGGGACAATCCCTCCAAATAAGGGACACTTGGGAGGTATGTAAACTGATTCTGACAAAAAAAAAATGGAACAGCTTCCCCATAATTCATAACATTAATACATGGGCCCTTATTTAACAAGGGATAGCGCCAGGTAGCGAATGGTGAGCGAACGGTAATGACGCTCACCGCCACGAGAACGCCGGCTCCCCTCCGCAATCACACATTTATGAAGCCGATCCTGCTTAGCAACTGACAGAGCGCCAGATAGCGAATCATTCATCATTATTCCAGCCTCACCCCACAGCGCCAGCGAGCGACCTTGAACAGCGACAGGTATGACCTCTCGCTACCTGGCGCTCTCCAATGCATTTCAATGGAGCTGACTTTAAATATTCATAATTAATTGCTATTATTTATTTATTTTTTTTAATGTCAAAAATTCTGTGACCACTTCTGCAATGTTAGATTTTTTTTTTAAGCTAAAAAAAAAAATAAAAAAAAAAAATTTGTGCAGAATTGATATTACAGGTCTGATATTAATGTATTCATATTACAAAATGTTTTGAAAAACATGTTTTTTTTTTTTTTTCTAAAAATATGGTTGTTTGGGGGTTAAAAAACTACTTTTAACCCATCGCCGCCAGCGCTCTGGGGTTTAAACAAGCATTTCACAGCGCGAGAATTTTTGGAGCGTGACTTGTTAATGAATATGCTGGGAGCCGTTCGCTAGGGCCGTTCGCTGTCATGCGCTCCCATACAGCGCGGAACCTGTCAAACAGCGACTCATAACCCCGTATTCAACATTACCGCACACCGACTGAGTCGCTGTCAACAGCCGAACAACGGGCAAGCACAGCGAATACTAGCGGGCGCTGTGAAAATAACGCTATTGTCGCTCATCTGTCGCTACCTGGCGCTATTAATGAATCAGCCTGCCCGTGTCTAAAGCTGGCCATCCATTTAAAGGTTCAGACCCACTTCTAAATATATATTCAGTTGAGCACCAGTTAGGAACGTCAGTAGCAGGCAAGTTAGTACTAGATTAATTTATAGGCCCATTTGCCCTTGCGAACTAAATAACTATTTATTGATCCACTATAGAGCGAGGTAACATCCGCTGAAATGCAGTATGTTTTGAATAGTCCACCAGGATCCATTTTCGTACACCCTTCATTCATTAAAGTGGCCCCACTGGCCCTGAAATCTATAAGATTCCAGGGATGCTGAATATCTCCCCGCCCCCCCCCCCGGGGGCATCTAGAATCAGAATGGCCGGCTGCGTGAAACCCCCCAGGTCACCCATAAACTCGGCACCTTTCCAGTGGCGCATGCGTAAACTGCGACCGCATCCCCGCTATCCCTTTAGCAGGGCACGTTCCTGCACCAGGCATTTGTGGATAGGCGGCACGGACACGCTCCCTGTTAGAGGGATTGGCCGCCAGCGCACTTGGATCTGCTCGCCTAGTATTAGACAAAGGGGTGGAAGCTGATCTGAGCGTGCTGATTGGATGAGAGGGCTGCGAATGCACCTTGAACTGGTGAAGGGTGAGTGAGGTCGCACGGCTGGGGAGTTTCACACCGGGGGCAAGGATCAAAACCCTTTTGGTCCACTTTAAACCGGACCAACAGCCTTTCCCCTGGTTGTGGCTATCTTGAAGCTCCCACTGCTTTCCTTTTCTTAGCTTCCCGGCCATGCTGTTGCCTGGATTTAACTGACATAACCCAAATGTACAAGCGGCAGGAAACCCAGCAGTACTTCTGCTTTGCAGGCATGTTGCAGCTCCATAGAACGCCATTTTGGCCACAGCAGGAGTTGCAAAACGGTAAATTTATTTTTATGTGCAGCAATCTGAATTGCCCCAAAGAGAGATACATATGAGGGTGTTGGCCCGGTTTAAGTTAAAAGGAAAACCTAGCTATAAATAGTTACTATAGGACTGAATGGATTCCTGACCTATTTTTGTCTTTTTTGTACAGGTTGGATACTGGCACTTTGCGCATTCTTTTGTGCGAGGAAACTGGCGAAATGAGAGGGAAAGCACCTTTTCTCTGATGGCAAAATCCTGCCACGATATTGACTTAATATGTTACTGGATGGGGAACAAGAGGTGAGAAAATGTCATTTTATAAGTTACAACACATCATACCAAACTTAAAGCGTACCTTCAGCATCATTTAATGAAAAGCCCAAACCCTAATAAACTATTCCCCAGCACCTAAAATGAATATATTTAACATTTTAATCACTTTTTATTATTTTCCCCACTGGCCTGCAACTCTTACTTACTTACTGGCTGTAATGAGAGATGCTGCACACTGCCTTTATTAGTCTATGCATTAGTTAAAGCGTAATAAAACGCAATGAGGCCAGTTGCTGGCCTTCCCCTGTGGCATCTGAAATTGGGAAATTGACCCGCTGAGTGACCACCCCCCTCCCCCAGATGCCAACAAAAACTCACCTACAAAACCAAAGACCAGGGCCGGCTCCAAGTGTGGGCACTCGGGCACCGTGGTCTCATTTGGCCCCTTTGCGGTGGAAAGTTGCAGGTCAGGGGTCTATAAATTCCATGACCAAAACTTAGAAGGGCTGCTTGCCCTCCAGTCCCCTATTGGAGCTGTTTTTTAGTTTAGCCCTGCAAAAATGGGCAGAGTATTGAGGAAGAGGGATGGGCAAAATGGGAAGGACAGGAATGGATGGATGGAGAGATAGCTGTGAGGAAGTGGGATGGATGGGCAAAATGAAAAGGACAGGAATGGCTGGGTAGAGCTGGTGTGTGGGGGGGGGGGGGGGGGGGGGCAGGAATAAAGATGAATAGACTGGCAGAGCTGAAAGAAAGGGGTAGACGGGCAATGTTGGGAGGACAGGGATGGAGAGGTGTAGAGCTGAGGGTTGAATGGGACAGAACTGAGGACAACTGCATCACCGTTGAAAGAGCCTGCAGCTCGGCCTCATTACGAGGTTAGTGACGACCTGGCTCGCTACGGGGAGGCCCCATGCAATGTTAGTGGCAAAAAAGGTTTGTTCTTTACCAAATTGTGCCAGGTGTCAGTGGGCCCCCTCGGCAGCTGACCGGGCTTGCCGGTTGCTGACGCCGACCCTGCCTAAGACTCAAACCTGATCTTATACCAAAATTTGCTCACAAAGTATTGAACACATTGATCCTTGAAATGCTATAACATCCACTGATTTAAAAAATAAGGAGCCAGGGACTTATCAGCACTCGCTTTTATATAATTGCCCATTATTATGGAAGTTATGATATCTGACAGAGTGATGCTAAAAATAAAGTGTAATCTGGAGCTCTGCTTTAACCAGTCACGTGATCTGTCTTCCTTCGGCTAGGTGTGAGAAGGTGTCTTCGTTTGGCTCTGTTTCCCACTTTACGAAGGAGAACCAGGTAAGAGCATTATTCTGGATTGGTTCTCATTTTTTATCAATGTAAATGTAATAATTGTACCCAGATAGAATGATGGGGCAGAGGAGTAGCTAGGCTTTCTGGCACCCGGGGCAACGATTGGAAATGGTGCCCCCCACCTGTGCTCAGGCATGTGCTCTCCCTTCTCCCCCCTAGCTACGCTCCTTTTATGGGGTGATGTCCTTCTGCTAGGAACAGCTCCAGCAGCCAAGTCAGCAGGTGGTGGTACTAGTAGGGGCTCTAGTCACACTTCCATGCAGTCATTAATTTCCAGGGATTCTGGAGAATTTCATATCTCCCAAATGGCAAGGTGACCCCACATTGGATGCAGTGCAATGACCCACTGCCATAGTCCTACAGTGTTACATTCTTATAGACCATTTAGCCCCTCTAGTGAGGCCCCTCAGCATCTGTGGAGCGAAAGGTACAGTGGGGGTACAGTGGGGTAAGCAGGATGGGCAAGGGTGGACTGGCCATAAAATGACCCGGGAGAATTTCCAGTGGGCTGCACTGTTTTGAAATTCATTACTGCTTCTAACACCAGCCCCCCCTTCTGTACCAGACCTAATTGTACCCATGTAGTCAAGCAGCCAAACAATTCCAGCACATGTTCTGCCCCTATAGCATCAGTATCATGGTTGTCTATAGTCTACATGTTTAATGCTATAGCCTTAGCCTTGGAACACACTTATTGACTGGCCATGAAGCACATTGAGGTGCTCAGTGAGGATGTCGCAGGTTGGCCATGGGCTGGCCAGAGGTCAAAAGATTCCTGGGCTGATTTTTGGCCCCAGTCCGCAACTGCTGATGGGTGTGGTTTAGGGGTTGTGGCTTATTTATGGGCTTTGGATGAACAAATATCCACAGCATTCTATGCTACCTATATGTGTAAGTAGGGGTCACATTCTCCAGGTATCTACTGTCCATAAAATATGTTGGTGATATTATTATTATTATTGTTTATTTATATAGCGCCATCATCTTCCGTAGCGCTTTACAAAGTAGTAATTACAGACAGGGTAGAAACATACGATACATATACTATTTCAAATGCAGTTTTACAGAGTTGACAGTGGATATTCTGAGTACAAGATACAATAGGGGAGAGAGCCCGGCCCTTGCGAGCTTACAGTCTAAACCAATCCATGCATTCCACTACTGCCATTCAGCCAGAGAGTCAGAGCAATTGTAAACTGACCAGACATCTTGCACCCTGCTTTAAAGTGGCCCAAAACCCATCTTGGAGTCTATGAGACTCTAGGGCAGGCATACTCTCTCCCCCCCCCCCCCCTTCCGGGGCATCCAGATTGCCCCGATGTGTCAAACCCGCCAGGTTGGCCGAAAACTCGCCTTCTTTCCAGGTCCAACGGTGCATGCGCAAGCAGCGGTTGCATCCCTGCTATCCCTTTAGCAGTGCGCGTGCCTGTGCCAGGCATTTGTAAATGGCCGGCTTGGGCACGCTACCTGTTAAAGGGATAGCAGGGATGCAGCCACCAGTGCGCTCTGATCCGCTTGCTTTAGACGCGCTCTTAGATGAAGCGCGCTGACTGGTCGAGAGGCTGTACATGCTCCGTAGGACCGAGGAAGGGTAAGATCGGGCGACCTGGGGGTCTCACACAGTGGGCATCACCGATCGGGGTGCCCAGGGGCAAAGACCAAAACCCAGGATAGTAAAAATCCTGGGTTATGGTCCACTTTAAGTGGGACAGTCTTCCACATAATGTCAGCAAAGTGGGACATTTAGGTGTCCCCAGAGTCTTTGGGGGGAAGAAGGAACAAAATGCCCCAAAGTGGGACTGTCCCACGCAGTAGAAAATCCCAATTTGTAAGCCCCCCAGATCGTCCCGCACTTACTCGCAGTTTTTATAGCTGCGCCTGCTACACTGTGCTTGGCTGCATCTCCGGCATCCCTGTAGCCAAGAAGCGCTTTAGCGCGGACCGTAGGAAAATCGGGGATGCAGCCGCTGTAGCTGTTTAAACAGGTCTGTATGCCAATAATTAATATGCACGAGATATGGTGCTGATTGGATAAGTGCCCACACATGTAGCATGGGACCGGGGAGAAAGGTGAGTTTTTGAGGCTGAATTGGGGAGGGGGTTCACGCAGAGGGGCATCCCAATTCAGGAAGCCCCTGGAGCAAGGACCCAAGATAGTGAGAATTCCAGTTTTGGTCCATTTAAAAGGGGAGAGATGCCATTTTTCCATATTACAGAGGACAATGTTGCTGTAGTCTATGACCAGATGGTTGAGTACCAAGATTCATGAAAAATGTGTGTTACACCAGGAGTACTCGAACTTTTGGTAAACCTGGGCCGCTTAAATGATTTGGAACCTGGTCACGGGCCACAATTAATAGTTTCAGAATTTTTTTATTCGTAATAGCATAATGAAGATTTTCTAAAGCAACATCAGACTTCATCAGTATCAGAAAACCCACTGTCTCCTCAAACTCCACCCGTATGTCCCACCACACCCCTACACTCATATGTAACAATCCCCACATGCTAGCAATACACATGCTGATTGCCTCTCTGAAAATATGGGTCTGTTATAAATAGCCCTCCTCCATCGGTTCCACATCTTAACCATGTTCCCAATACTCAACACATCTAAACTCCCACCAGTGCTAAGCTACAATTGTTATATTCCCAGTATGTCACACACCCTGCTTCCGAATATTCATGACCCTTGGGTAACTGTCCTGTAGAGGGCGATCTTGCAGAGATGACATGAAAAAAAGGAGCCCCTCCTGGTCCATAAATACCTGGGACCTCCCACCATTCCCCAGTCTTTCGTCTCAGGATCCTCTGGCCCTGGCAGTGGATGCCATGTCCCTGGCTTGGAGGGAACTGGGGTTTCTGTACCTGTTCCCCCCCCCCCCCTTCTCCATGGTGAGCAGGGTGGTGCGCAAGCTAACTCTAGAGGGGGCACCAGCAATTCTGGTTGCTCCAAGGTGGCCAAGATGAGTGTGGTTCGCAGACGTCGTGCGGCTGGCAGTAGATCAGTTTTATCTGCCTCTTCTTCCGGATCTTATCACCCAGGGTCAGCTACGCTACCCCAATTTACCAACGCTGGCTTTGACGGCGTGGCTGCTGAAACCTCCATCTTAAAGGAGGAAGTTCTTTCTGATGCGGTGGTTCAGACTCTTGTTAGAGCTAGGAAGAGATCTTCCTCTAACGTCTACTATAGGACTTGGAGGTCTTATATTAACTGGTGCGAGGCTAGGGCCTTGCCTTATAGGGTGTTTTCTATTCATTCCCAGAATTCTGGAGTTTCTTTAACATGGTCTGGACTCGGAGTTCCAGCTTAGTACTTTAAAAGGGCAGGTTTCTGCCCTGGCGGTTTTCTTTCAAAGGTCTTTTGCCCTTCATTCCCTGGTTAAGACATTTTTCCAGGGGGTTACTCATCTGCGGCCTCCTAGAAAGCCCTTGCTGCCTTTTTGGTGGCTATTACCTCTGTTCGGCGTGTCTCTGAGTTGGCGGCCTTGTCTATTCAGGCTCCTTACTTTGAGAGGCACCTGGACAAGGTAGTTTTCCGCTTTAAGCCGGATTTCCTTCCTAAGGTGGTTTCGGCCTTCCACCTCAATCAGGATGTAGTTCTCCCTTCCTTGTGTCCTAAGCCTAGTAATGATAAGGAGAGGACCTTACATTCTTTGGATGTGGTTCGATGTGTGAAATATTATTTGGTGGCTACTTCTCCTTTTCGTAAGACGGACGCCTTTTTCATGGTGCCCTCTGGGCCCAGAAAAGGTCTGGTGCCAGCTAAGTCTTCCATTAGTAAATGGATTCGACAGGCCATTGTTGGGGCCTATTATGCCAAGGGGAAGGTTCCCCCTTTTCGTGTTACTGCTCATTCTACACGTGCTGTTGGAGCATCTTGGGCTTTTCAGCATCAGGCTTCTGTTGAACAAGTTTGCAAGGCTGCTTGGTCTTCTTTTCATACTTTTTCTAAGTTTTATAAGATTGATGTGCGGGCCTCAGCGGATGCTGTTTTGGGCCGCAAAGTTCTGCAAGCTGCAGTAGTTTAAGTTTGCATTATTGCATTTTTGGGATCCCCACCCATTATGGACACTGCTATTGGATGTCCCAAGTGTTATGAATATTCGGAAGCGGGGTGTGTGACATACTGGGAATAATACCATTTTGTGATTACTGACCTGTAAAATGGTTATTACAAGTATGTTACACACCCCGCTTCATCCCGCCCTTTTTTGGTTTTATGGGATCCTTTATATGGTGAACCTTTTTTCTTTGCTGTTTACATTTGGCTCTTCCTGGTCCCTTTACTGCTGTCTTATACTGGGGAATGGTGGGAGGTCCCGGGTATTTATGGGCCAGGAGGGGCTCCTTTTTTTCATGTCATCTCTGCAAGATCGCCCTCTACAGGACAGTTACCCAAGTGTCATGAATATTCGGAAGCGGGGTGTGTGACATACTTGTAATAACCATTTTACAGGTGAGTAATCACAAAATGGTATTTTTATCAAACTACCCAGGAGTAGGGTTGTACAATCCAAGCCACCACTGTCTATTTGCCAGTGTGCCCTCTCCTGTATCACTCCCTGTGCAACCTCTCATCCTTACTGTACCCCTATTTATCTACCTTAACACACCAGTTAAATTTACCCCTCCCACTTTCCCCACAGCAGGTCAGGGGCCACATCAGATGGCTCTGAGAGCCACATGTGGCCCCCGGGCCATTGGTTGAGCACATGTGTGTTAGACCACGTTCACGCCTGCAGTAGTGAAGTAAGAATCTACCCCTGGGCTTTTGTCACTCTTTTATCATTAACCTCCCAGAAGGAACTAGGAAGTTCTCTAATGATGTGAAATAGATACCCGCCCTTTTACCAAAAAAAAAAAAAATCCCAAGGTCTTGATTCAGTAAAGGTATTTCATTAAAGGAGCACTACCGTGAGAAAATGGCCTAATGATAAAAATCCATATAAATATGCTGGATGACGGGAGGAGGGGTCACTTATACACCCGGCATCAAGAATTATCCAGCCAGGTTTGTTTTTCTTTCTTTTAATAGAATGAAGAGGACATCCGGGGTGACAGGCTCTGTCACCCAGGATAGACTAAACCTGTCACCCCTGGATTTCATTCCTCCCAGGAGAGAATAAACCACAAGCTTGGCGGGAGTGTTATTCAGCTGGGGTGTATAAGTGACTCTTCCTCTCATTAGCCGATGTGTTTATATGGATTTATTATATTACACAATTTTGCGATAGTGCTTTTTTAAGTTTAGGTGCTTTAGGTATCTATGGGCTTTGTTTGTTTATTGGATGCTGGAGATTGTTGGGAAGGGATGTGCAATCACACTTACTGTCTCAAAGTGGACCAAAACCCAGGCCCTTATAGATTCCAGGGCTGCTTGATTCCCTCCTCGCAGGGCTTCCAGATTCGGGTTGCCCCGCTGTGTGAAACCACGCCCCTCATTGGGGGATGCATAGGAAATAGGGTATAACAACAACAATAGAAACACTTTGAATAGGTGAATGAATCATTTATTGATCTGCATGTTATACCTCAAAGAGGGACATATAGTTACATAGTTAATACGGTTGAAAAAATACATATGTTAATCAAGTTCAACCAAGGGTGTTGGGGTAGGGGAAGTAATTTTTTTCTTTATATTATAGGTGGAATTTATTTATTTTATTTATTTATTTTTTTTACTGATAACCGCTAATATTAACTGTTAATGTTATTTTCTTCTAAATAAGCATCTAATCCTTGCTGTCATTGGTTGATGCTGTAACAAGCTTCTGTGGGAGGCTATTCCATAGATTTATAGTTCTTATGGTAAAAAAACGATTGTTGCCTCCGGAGACTAAATTTCTTTTTTTCCAGTCAAACGCAGTGCCCCCTTGTCTTTAGAGAGGATTTTACCTGAAATAGTGTTCCCTATATTTTTTGTATGGGCCATTTATATATTTATACAAGTTAATCATGTCCCCCCTCAAAAAACAAATGAGAACAATCAGGGACAGGGGGACATGGACTCAAAAGATGGACAGTCCCTCCAAATGAGGGACACTTGGCAGGTTTAGATAAATGGAAAGACTCACTCTCCAGCTGTAGCTATTGGTAGGAAATCGGGTGCCCGACCTGGTTAGTCCACCATTACGATAAATCCAAAATATAATGATGCCGGTCTGTAAAACATCCATTTATTGTCAGAAATCATTAAAAGCAGCCCATCAACGCAAATGCAAGGATAAAATCAAACGTGTTTCGGACGCAATCGTGTCCTTTTTCACACTTGGGAGGTATGGTATACTTCATTTTATAAAGTGCTCAAACTGCAGTTTTAGCACTGAAATGGTTAACAGAGCCCTTTTTTTTAGTACAATTGTTCATATTTTTATTTTAAAACCACATAGGACCCCCCTCCCTCTCAAGGCTACCAGCCTGGCACACCAAGGATATGGCTGGTATCCTCATGGACTGGAAGCCGCAGCAGCACATAACAGCAAGTATGCCCTTCAGTACTAGTGTGGGGCTCCAAAAAAAGGCATCCATGGAAAAGCACCAAGCTTGTAGGCAGCCCCCATGACCATAACACTGTCAACCTGACGGTCCACAAGGGAGGTCTGCCAAAAAAGTGCAAAAAAACAAGCTTTAAAGTTAAAAGTACACACTATACCAGTTAACTACTTTAATCGGTAATACAGAAAAAACTCCCGACCTGACTTGATTGAAATTCCTTCAGCGTGGGTTATTGATCAAAGGCTTTTCCAGGGTCTTCTGGATTCATTGAAGTCCCTGGTGACTTCTTACTTTCTCTGTTCTCTATTTTAGCCCAAGGATGCCAGCAGCCGCTGCCTGGATTGCCCTGTGGAGGAGAACTGTGCATATTCGGCCCAGAAGGTTTATCTGAATGGTGCAAAGAAGGTGAGTACAGGGCCGGCCTTTGGAGTGTTTGACCAGTGGCGGACTGGGAGGGCAATGCCCCAGCTGGTGCCCACATCTCCTTGAATGGCTGGGTTCCGCACAACGGGAAATCTTGATTTTGATTCCAGGGAAGGAAGTGCTGGGTTTTGTTGCCAAGTTGATTTCCTATCCCTGGAGCATCCCAATCAGTGATATCCTACTGTGTGAAACCCCCTGGGACTGCTGGCATACCCACTATTCAAGCAATTCCACCCCTGGGTTCTGGTCCCCTTTACAGGGGCATCTCAATTTGGGATGCCCCTGTTTGTGAAAGAACCCCCCTGGTTTGGCCGTTAACTCAAACTGGCGATCCCACAGTGCATTCACCGGTTCCAGGAAAGTAATGAACAAAGACGGGGGGGTCACACAAAGGGGCATCCAAAATTAGGAGAATCTAGATTTGTTTAGACTCCGAGATCAGGTTTGGTAGTGGTTTGGTGCGCTTCAAAATCAACCAAAACTAGAATTTTGGTCCGTATAGCATGATCCTTAGGGGGCATCCAGATTTGGGACGTCCCTCAGTGACCACCACAAAGGGGCCCACTGAGACCATGACGCCGAAGGGCCCACATAAACCTGGAGCCGGCCCTGCCCACACATACACACAAACCAGGGACTAAATGCAAAAAGATGGTGTTCACCCTTGACAGCACTGTGGATGACTGCAGTCTTCTTCCCAGCATTCTAATTGGCTAATACTTTTTGTGATCAGCAGGAAGCAATGTTACCTGACTTCCCCCAGTTACAGGACAATTCCAGCATTGCAGTAGATTAATATTACAGTCTGTAACTCTAAATAGGGTGCCCAGTGGGCATTCCAATTTGGGATGCCTGCAACTTAAAATGTAATATCAATCCCATAAATAGGCTGGGACCTACCTGCTTTAGGGTTCCCCATAAGAGTGGGTTTGCTGCAGCACAAGTCTCAGTAAACAGTAAGTAAAGTGTATCCCTGTTACCTCTGTCTGTTCGTGATCCATATTCTGGGTTCTGCCGGGTGAACAGCAGGTAGCAGGTATGCACTTTTACTACAGTTGGGTAAGACCTGTACCAGAGCACTAGCAGGAAATAGGTACAGTTTAGCCAATTTTCAGCCATGTTATTTATCTTTATCCTTCCAGGGGATGCCCCAGTAAAGTGGGCCAAAAAACAGGTGCGTAAAAATGGTCTGCATTAAAGAAGACTAAAACCCTTAGTACCTAGCCCTGGAGTCTTTTAAAGTGGACCTTCACCTTGAATAAAAGTCTATGTTGTATATTTCCCTCACCCCCTACATACAGATTGCCCACATTAAAAATCATCCTACCAGCACCTGGTGTGTTCTTTTAAACTTTTAACATCCAAGATGGCGGCCCGTGGAGTTTCAGGCTGCCGGCAGACAGGAAGTCTTCCGGATATGCCACTTTGCATTCTGGGATTGCTGACATTTTCCTGACCTCAGCTCTGCTCCATCTGTGTGAAGCACATCTAGAACCTGCCCCCCTGCACTTGCCCACCCCCCTCCTCTCCTCAGTATGTGATGCTTCTGAGGCAAGATGGCGGCGCCCGTATCCTCGAGTCCTGAACAGAGTTGCAGCCTGGTGGGGAAAAGAATAATAAGTAAGCGACTAAAAACTTAAAATATATTAACTTTAGATGCTGTTTTTTTTTTTCATTAAATGATGCTGAAGGTCCAGTTTAAGGAGATTCCCAGTCCGTGGGGCATTCCAGTTTGGGATGCCCTGTTCTGTGAAATCCCCCAGTATACTTAATGTGTTGATCCCTTGGCTAATGCGCCCACGCCAGGCCTATCTGAGGGGCCGGCTTAGACACACGCAGCATGACATAGAACATTGACTGGATTATAGCCCACACATAGGCTTTAGGATTTTCAGCTAGGTGAGTATACTAGACAAAATGGGCTCACACGGCAGGGGCATCCCAGGTCATTACGTCCCATGCATCTCAAAAGTTGCAGCCTGTCCCTAGGGCATCCAAAATCGGGATTCCCCACTGTGTGGAACACCTAGGTTCACCAGTAAACCCATGTCTTTGCCAGCGGCCACATCCCTGGTTTCCTATAGCTGAGGTGCGCTCCCATTCCAGATAGTCTGGAGATGGGAGTACTCCCCAAACTCAGGCGTGGAGGGTGGGTGGGAGGGCAAAAAAAGGGTTTTCCCTATATCCAGTCCAGGTCGTCCCAGAAGTGAGGACATGTGGGCATTCATCGCCCCCAGGGGGCGCTCAACTGCAAGATCAAAAGCTGTCGCTCCTCCCGGCCCCCTATAAAAGCAGGTGTCTCACTATGATTTCCCAGTGTTCATCTTGCAGTCTGGCTGCTGAAGATCGTTGGATACTCTCTCCTGGAGAGCTGAGCGGGGCCTCCTAGCCCCTCGGCCTCTGCGGACCCTATTCCCACTGATCCCGTGGACCCACTATTGCCTCCTAGCCACGGCTGTCGGGACTGTGACGGTAGGGAGAACGCCGGGGTCAGGCGTTTTGGCAAAGCTAGGCTCTGGGCCGCAGACCCTGACAAAAGGGTAGCTGGCCATAGGATGATGATGAGCCTATAGGGGGGGGAGGAACCACTTACTGCCCTCTGACTTATTCCCTCTTGTCCCACAAGCTTTATTGCGGTGTGTGTGTGTGTGGTGATTTTGTCACTGTGTTTTATTTTTACTTGCGCATGTCATACGTACTTCCCTCGCTCCCTCGAGTTGTCTCCTTCTTGCTCCCCTCTCCCCTTCATCTTAGGCCGTTACACTGTGAGGGGGGGGGGGTCGGACGCCGCTCGGTGGTCTCTTCTGAGACCACAGGCTCCCTTGCTTCCGGCGCGGTGTGAGGCCGGGGCGCATGCTGCGCGGTTGTGCGGGGCCCCGCTGTGGGCCGCCTTGCGGCAGTCTTGTGGGGACTTCTTGGAGGAAGGCCTCCATTTTGGACTGTGAGAAGGCAGGAGGTGGGCGCTCCTGTTCGCGCTGTCAAGGGGGCGGGGCCGCATTATGACGCTTTTCGCGTCACTGCCGTGCGGCCCGCCCCTTGAGGAACGCACTGAGCTGCTGACTCTGCGCCATTTTGTAACTGCCTCTCCTGACTCGTTTGCCTGGGACCCCTCCGGTGTGGCTACACTGTCGGTGTAGTGAGTCCCTATTATTAATATCTATTGTGTTATCATTATTGTGCATGTGCTGTGGGATGCTTATGACCTTTTCGCTTGTGTCTTTCAGGTTGGGCCTATTGATAGATTGTGGGTTGTGGTTCCCCCCCCTCTCCCTTTTATCAAGAGGGATCACAAAAAGAGGGAATATATAGGAGGGCTAAATGGGTTTGGGCCGTCAGTGCCTTGTAACCTGCATAAAATGTTTTTCTGCTAATCACCATAATGGAGGCTTCTGGGGATAGTGAGCTGAGGGCCCCATCTGGGCGGGTGAAGCTCTGCCCCATGTGCAGTGCATGCCCTCTGGGCGGATTCAGCACTGTTTGTATCGCTTGCGCCAGGAGCGTCATTTTGGAGCATGATCGGGCGGGCTTATCTGCCCCTAGCCCTTTATTGCCTGCGGCCTCTCCAGATCCCTGCTGCTGCACTCAGCCCCCAGCGAAGGGGAAGCCAGCAGGGGGTCCCAAGTTGATTTGGCATTCCGGGTGGCCAGCCTTGAGAGACAGATCTCGCAACGGCTCCTAAGAAGGTGACGAGTAAGAAGCGGCACATCGAGCCTGTTTACTCGGATAATGATGATGAAGATGATGATCTTTTTAGAGGTCTGGGCTCCGTGGAGGAAGGCGAGTTGCATGGGGACTCCATTTTCTCAGTGGATTATTCTGCTGGCTATGACAGCGGGCCTGGTTCTTCCTCGGATGAGGATACGTGGCTCCCTGATGATACGGAGAAGTTGCTTGCTTCAGTTTTTGAGACGTTGCACATTGTCCCTCCAAGAGCGGCTAAGAGGAAGCAGGGTGATTTGTTTCGGCAAATTCGGCAAATGAGCAGGCCCATTTTTCTAATATGATTTTCAAGGAATGGGAAAGGCCTAATAGGCTACGGTCGGTGCCTAAGGGCCTGGACAGGCGGTATCCCTTTCCTGAGGAGCTGGTCCGCTTATGGTCCCGTCCCCCTGAGGTGGATTCCCCTGTGTCGGGATTGTCCAACACTACTATTATGCCGTCACCTGATACCGCTTCCTTAGTCCCCTCAGACATGAGGAGGCGCCCTCACCCATCCGGGTGGGGGGACGGCTTCTGCTATTTGCTCATATCTGGAGACAACGTGTCTCGGATCGGTGGATTCAGGAGGTGGTGTCCTCCGGTTACAAAATAGAGCTGGCAGTCAGGCCGCGCTCAAGATTTCTTCAGTCTTGAATATCCCAGAACCCATTGAAGGCACAGGGCCTGAGAATGGCCGTGCAACACCTCCTGCGGTTAGGGGTGATTTGCCCTGTACCTCGTCTGGAACAGGGTCAAGGCTTCTACTCCAATCTGTTCACGGTTCCCAAGAAGGATGGAACGCTGAGGCCTATCCTGGACCTGAAGGGTCTTAACAGGTTTGTCAGAGTCAGACATTTCCGCATGGAAACCTTACGGTCTGTGGTGAGCTCGCTTCGGCCCAGCGACTTCCTTACCATGGTGGACATCAGGGATGCTTATCTGCACATCCCGATATTCCAGGGACATCAGAGGTTCCTGAGGTTTGCTCTGGAGGATCAGCATTACCAGTTTGTGGCACTGCCATTCGGGATATCCTCAGCCCCCTGGGTTTTCACCAAGGCGCTGGCGGGCATCATGGCTATTCTGAGGAATCGGGGCATTCTTGTGCTGCCTTATCTGGATGATTTACTGATTGTGGCTCAGTCCCTTCAGCAGGCCGAGATCGACACCCGGACGGTGTTATCCACTCTCGAGGATTTCAGATGGGTAGTCAATTACTCCAAGACTTCGATCACTCCCTCAATGGTGAGGTCCTTCCTGGGCATGATGTTAGACACCTCTCAGGTCAAGGTATTCCTGCCACAGCAGAAGGTGGTGGGCCTCCAGACGCAGGTGCAGGCCTTGCTGTCTTGTCAGTGGCCATCGATCCATCTGGGGATGAGGCTGGTGGGCCTAATGGTGTCATGCTTCGAGGCGGTGCCCTTCGCCCAATTCCACATGAGACCTCTTCAATTGAACCTGTTGGCCGGCTGGGACCGGATGCAGGAGTCACTGGAACAGGAATTTTCACTGTTCCCCCTGGCCAGACAGTCCCTCTTGTGGTGGCTGGACTCCAGAAACCTGTTGGTGTCCCCGGTGGGAGATAGTTACCACAGATGCCAGTCTGACCGGCTGGGGAGGCGTTTGGCAGACGCAGAAGATCCAGGGTCAGTGGGGTCCGCAGGAGAACCACTTGCCCATAAATCTCCTGGAGCTGAGAGCGATCCGGTTGGTGCTTCTTTGCTTGACTCCCGATTTAGGGGTTGTGCGATCCAGGTTCGCTCGGACAATCAGACGACTATCTCCTACATTAATCACCAGGGCAGGACTCGGAGCAAGCGAGCCCTTTAAGGAGGTGACCCAGATTCTGACTTGGGCAGAGGAGAATGTTCCCTGCATCTTGGCGGTTTACATCCCCGGGGTAGAAAACCAGGAGGCAGACTCCCTGAGCAGGAGGGCCTCACGTCTGGGGGAATAGTCTCTCAGCAACAAGATCTTTCACGCTTTGTGTCTCCACTGGGGTCAGCCGGACGTGGACCTGTTTGCGTCCAGACACAATCACAAGCTCCCAAGGTTCGTCTCCCTGTCAAGAGATTCTCTGGCCACAGACGCTCTGGCAATTCCTTGGACGGAGTTCAGGTTCCTTTATGCATTCCCTCCGTTTCCACTCCTGGGCCGAGTGCTGCGCAAGATAGCCCAGAAAGGGGTACCAACTATTCTGGTGGCTCCTCGCTGGCCGGGAAGGAGTTGGTTTGCGGACATAGTTCATATGTCAGTAGATCGCTACATCATGCCCGATGACCCAGGGCTTCTCACACAGGAGTCGCTGCGGCACCCCCATTTACAGACGCTGGCTTTGACGGCCTGGCTATTGAAACCTAAATCTTGATGGGAAAGGGGCTGTCAGCCACGGTTGTGCATACCATGATTCAGGCACGGAAGAAGTCTTCTTCCATGATATATTACAGAGTTTGGCATGCTTACATTGCTTGGTGTGAATCCAAGAGTCTCCCTTGTCGCACATTCTCTATCTCTAGGATCTTGACGTTTTTACAACACGGTTTAGACTTGGGCCTCCAGCTGAGCACCCTCAAGGGTCAGGTCTCTGCCTTGGCCATCTTTTTCCAGAGATCCTTTGCCAATCATAGATTGATCAAGACCTTTTTCCAGGGAGTCACCCATGTACGTCCACCATGTAAGCCTGTATTACCGGTGTGGGACTTGAATTTGGTACTTTCTGCTCTCCAGGGTCCTCCCTTTGAGCCTTTGTGCGATGCTGCCTTGACTATTTTGGCCCTCAAGGTGGTCTTTTTGGTAGCGATCATCTCGGTGCGTCGCGTGTCAGAGCTGGCCGCGCTTTGTATGAAGCCTCCTTATTTTGAGCGGCATAAGGATAAGGTGGTTTTTCACTTTAAACCTGATTTTATGCCTAAGGTTGTTTCTCCCTTTCATCTTAATGAGGAAGTGGTCTTGCCTTCCTTGTGTCCAGCGCCGACTAATTCTAAGGAAAGGACCCTCCATGCCTTGGATGTGGTCAGAGCCATTAATTATTACCTGGTTGCGACTGAATCCTTCAGGAAATCGGATTTGCTCTTTGTCCTAACAGAAGGTTCTAGGAAGGGCTTGCCACCAGCCAAGTCCACTCTTAGTAAGTGTATCAGACAGGCGGTGGTGAAAGCATATTCTGCCAAGGGGAAGGAACACCCTTTTTGGATCACAGCTCATTCTACCAGAGCTATTGGTGCCTCTTGGGCTTTTCAGCACCAGGCATCTGTTGAACAAGTTTGTAAGGCCGCCACTCGGTCCTCAGTTCATACCTTTACCAAGTTTTACAAGGTTGATGTTAGGGCCTCAGCTGATGCTGTCTTTGGCCGAAAGGTGCTTCAGGCAGTAGTGAAATGAACTACATGTTGTTTCGCACTGGGGATCCCGCCCTAATGGACACTGCTTTTGGATGTCCCACATGTCATCAGTTCTGGGACTACCTGGACTGGATATAGTGAAAAATACAATTCTGTGAAACTCACCTGTAGAATTGTTTTTGAATATATCCAGTCCAGGTCGTCCCACCCCACCCTTGTTTCTTTATCTCTTGTTTGCCTGTTATGGTGATTACCATTTTTATATTGGACCGTTGTCCTTAAGTTTTGTGTTGGAGAGAATACATGCTGAAGCTATGTGAAGTAACATGGTTTCTTGGCCTCCCGGCCTGTCTCTTTTTCTTACTGCTTTTTAACCACTGGGAAATCATAGTGAGACACCTGCTTGTATAGAGGGCCTGGAGGAGCGACAGCATTTGATCTTGCAGTCGAGCGCCCCCCGGGGGCAGAATACCCACATGTCATCACTTCTGGGATGACCTGGACTGGATATATTCAGAAACAATTCTACAGGTGAGTTTCACAGAATTGTATTTTTTTGCTGCTTTAAGGGTTTTGGCATACTGGGACATAGATCTAGATGGTCCAAGAAGGTCCAAGATCTCCTTTAGCCCGGCCACTGTATATATGCCTCTATTACATCGGGAATATATTGGTGGAAACATAGCCTTCCTTGCTAGCTTTCCACAGTAGATCATGATGTATTTGGCCTAGGAAATCTGACTTGGTGATTTTCCCAAGGCAACCATCAGGGGAGAACAGCCAAAACCCCTGTTTGGGGCCCTGCTGTGAAGAGGCCAGATAGCCCTGGAAGTATACCTGACCTGAGACCTGCTGGCTGCCACATTATTGACACTGTCGTGGATGATGCATGAAGGCTTCTTCCTGACGACGGTAACCTGTATGTGATAGCTGGGCCCCAAGCAATCAGGCTGGTTTGTCATTGGGGCCCAGTTCTAAATAGAGGCCCTGCCCAGCCCAGAGGCCCCGTCACATAGGTTATATTGTGTCTACCCCCCCAACATATAGTTAAATGACTGGGTCCCTGATTTAAACATCAGTATCATATATAGTCTGAATGGGGCCCATTATTCAAACTGGGGTCGGCGGGTTGCAAACTCTATAATGCCTATATTTTGTCTGGGTTCCCCATAAACTATAATGTGATGGATAGGCCCCCTAGTTGGAAATGAGTTCCAAAGCAGTCAGGCTGGTTTGTCATTGGGACCCGATTCTAACTAGAGGCCCAGCCCAGCCTAGAGGCCCAGTCACATAGGATATGGCCTATATTGTGTCTGCCCCCCCCCCCCAACATGTAGTGGCTGGGTCCCTGATTTAAACATCAGTATTTTATATAGTCTGAACAGGTCCCCATTATTCAAACTGGGGTGGACGGGTTGCAAACTCTATATGGCCTGTATTGTGTCTGGGTTCCCCATAAACTATAATGTGATGGATAGGACCAGAGTTTGAACTTCAGATCCTAAATTTTGAGGTGAGTCTGGTTGCCCTGAGGCCCAGTTCAATCTAGGGGCTAAGCCATCACATATAGATTGGACTCTTGGACATATATGGCCACTGTATGCTTGCTCACACATAGAAGTTTTTCCTCCGCATTTAACTCATACAAGCAGTGAGTGTAAACATGCCAGGGAGCAGCTATGTGCCTGGTTCAAAAGCACGTCAGTCAGGTGAGGCGGGACTGGGGGGGTTACAAAGAAAAAGGCTTTTTACCTTATCCAAGGGCCCATACCGCTCCTCCCGGTCTCCCACGCCCGCCGCATAAAAAGACACAATGTCGCATTCCCCGGGTCGACGCGCTCTCCCACCGCCTATTTACTAGAGTAGGCGGACGGGAGCATGCGTGGAGCCGGGGATTGCGGCTCTGTGCTTTTCATATAAGATGGTGGTGCCTAGGATCCAGAGCGGCGCATGGAGAAGATAAGGGTTTTTTCTTTGTAACCCCCCCCCCATCCTGCCTTAGCGCCAGGGTAGGGTGGCAGTTGACTGAAGTTCCTCATTAGGGTTACGAGGAGGGCATGGATATTGTTGTTATATAGAACCCAAAAATTCCTGATGGCAGCCCTGAATTTTCTTTCTACAGAAGGTCCTTTCTGTGATGTCATCATGTATGAGGAGGTGTCGTAGTGTGTAAGGGCTTTGGTGGGGAGGGGATGGATATGGAGGACATTCATTTACACTGAAGGGGTCTCTTTGGATTAAAGACAATATGGATTTAGAGCGAGGGGTGGGGAAAGTCAAGGCACTTGGCTCGCTTATGTAAAAGCAGGAGCTCATCAGGTGTCCATTCCTGGAGCTAAATTCCAGACGGTTTATCCTAATATTTATTAAACACCTAAATCAGAAGAATATGTTACTACCCCCAGATGAAACCCCTTATGCATCTGCCATTGTAGCACGCCTTTACAAAGCACAGTGAATGAGGGCTGCCTATTATAGGATGCCTATCTATTGTTCCGAGGCGGCTGCTTAAAGGATTGCCATCTGCTCATTAAAGTCGGAGCAATCCTCCAGCAGCAGTGCCGGGGACAGAATGGATCCAGGGAGTGCTCCTGAATAGGAGGCCGGGGCTCTTATGGCCCCATACAATAGGCCCGTGCCGTCTGGCGGGAGCCACACACAAGGCCCTCACAATGCATCTGCTCAGCAGACGGCAGGAGCACTCGGCTCTCTTTTCTTTGCGCTCTCTTTGTAGTGGGGAAGTCTCACATCTGCTCAGGCAATGTGACGGGAGCACAAGAGGCATCTGTTACACTGCTTGGGTTACAATCTGGTTTAGTTTTTGGTCAGAGACTACGTAGCTATCATCCGTCAGTGTCCAATCTGGCCAACCAGCGACTTGGGATTTGATTGTTTGTCCAGGGACATGCAGGCATTAGCCTCAATTCTATTGAGCACTGTCTGGGCTTTGTCATCTCACCCTGTTTCCCCCAGAAGCAGGAGAGGACTGGCCATGGGGAGGTCATAAATAAAGCCGGGCGGGGGGAGTTGTCTCTGTTTTGAGGATCAGTTTGGCTGGGTGTAGGCCAGAATGTATTTCTCCTGACAGGGCCGTCGTCAGCACCCGGCAAGGCGAGTCTCCAGGGAGGCCCACTGACAGGGCCGGCCTTTGGGGCTTGTGATGGCGCTTGGCCGGTGGCGGACTGGGAGGGCACTGCCACAGCTGGGGCCCATATCTCCTTGCGGTGCGAGGTGGCCAATGACTGAGGTGACGGTGCAAATTCTTTTCCCCGCACTGTGCAGCAATAAGGTTCCGCTGCGTGCTTCAAAGTAGACCAAAGTTGGTCCAAATAGCATGATCCTTGGGGGGGGATACCCTCCATGATGTGACGCGACTCACCACAAAGGGGCCACTGAGAGCATGCCACCCAAGGGTCCACATAAACCTGAAGCCGGCTCTGGCTCCTGGGCCATGGAAGTACACTGCTGCTTCTTTCCTCCCTAGTTACCCCTTCAGCCACCTCTACGCGGCCCACTTGTACCCCAGAGCCTAAGCAATGCCAAAGTCTCTGCATCAATACTGTTGATCTATCTATCTCTGTGCATGATCTGCACAGTCTTAATTGTGGTAATGGGCCAGGAAGCACACTGAGGGTGTAGCTTATCTGGGATATCATGGGTTGGTCGTGAGCTGGCTGGGGTGGTAAAATGACAAGTTGATTTTTGCCCCAGTATGGCAGGAGTCGCCCTATTTGTACCCTCCTCACCCTGTCATCATACCTTCCAACTTTTGAGTATGGGAAAGAGGGACAGTTATTAATTTAGGCCACGCCCCCTCATTGATAGATATGCAACAATAGGATAGGATTCATTGATAGGCGATAGGATGTAACAATAGGATAGGATTCATTAATAGGAGATAGGATGCAACAATAGAATAGGATAGGATGTAACAATAGAATGTTACAATATAAACACTTTGAATAGGCAAATGAATTATTTATTGATGCAGATTTGCATGTTACGCCATAAAGAGGGACAAATGAGAACAACGAGGGACAGGAGGACATGGACTCAAAAGATGGACAGTCCCTCTAAATCAGGGACAGCTGGGAGGTATGCTGTCACCAGTGCAATTTACCCTGTAAAACCTACAAAGCCCCCAACTCGCAGCAGAGAATTAATAAAGGGGGTAATTATCTGAGAGGCAGAAATGGTGCACAGACTGGCAGTTACTCATCTGGGAAAAGAAAATAGCTTATCCATCCATGTTTGTGGAGGCATGTGTTTTATTTCTTTGTAGTGTCAGTTATTAGAATTCTTTGGATCCCATACAACCTGAATGCCCACAATACCTTTTCTAGTCCCTTCCCCGCAATAAAACAAAACATGATGCTGTTCCCACAGGTGCTATAAGGTGGGTGGAGAACATGGAAACAAAATATATTAAAACTTAGCTTTGAGCCCTTGCTCACACCTGTCCTGTACCGCATGTGTTTCTGCATTTGTGGCAGATGCTGCGGTAGCACAAAAAATATCTAGAGAAAAACGCAGTCGCAAAAAGTGCTGCCTGCTGCGTCCTGGCTGCAAATGCATCCCATTTAACAGGAATATTTATAAAACGCAGGTGCAAACGGTAACAAATATGCAGGCAAAAAACACAAGCGAAAAATGGAATTCCTGCCACAAAATGCACAGGTGGAAAAATGATAGCATTCTGATACACCCAGCGAACATCTTCTTGAAGACGTGTCTTTGGGGGCTTACAGGACCCCCTCAATCATGTGCCGAGAAACTGCCATACCTGAAATTTAAATGAGAGTCCGATGACATGTGAGGAAGGCGCTGCATGCATTATTGTGCATGTGTGGAGGCCCAGATTGGAGCGCATAGAAAAAAATTACCCGTCCACTCAGATCAGTGAAGCTTCAGGTTTATGTGGGCCCTCGGGCAGCATGGTCTCAGTGGGCGGTAGAGTCAGGGGTCTATAAATTCTATGTCCGAAACTAAGAAGGGCTGCTTGCCCTCCAACCCTCCAACCAATTGGAGCTGAGTTTTAGTTTGGCCCCACATGAATGGGCAGAGTATTGAGAAAGAGGGATGAACAAAACAGGAAGGGCAGGGATGGATGGATGGAGAGATAGCTGGGAGGAAGAGGGATGGATGAGCAAAATGAAAAGGACAAGAAGCGGCCGGGCGATTGTGGAAATGCTGGAGAGGTCCTATATCTCCCTCACCACGGAAGAGCTCGGGTGGGGGACGATCGAAGTCCCCCCCCAGTGAAGAGGAGAACCGGCAGGAGGGATCGCGACCGCAGGTGAGTAAATGTCTTTTTTTTTTACAGTTTTGTGCCAGCTGTAAGCTGTGGGTTCCTGTTGCGGGGTGGGGGCCCTCAGCAGCTGACCGGGCTTGCCAGGTGCTGACGCCGCCCCAGGACGATGTGCACAATGAAGAAAGTGGTGGTAGGGTGGGTGGAGAAGCCCTTTTGCTACCATGGGCCCAGTAACAGCTGCCTCATCTACATCTACAGTATGTTATGTACACCCCTGCACACAATGGCGGATGGGGGCCAACACTTTGAAAAATTCCATCGAAAGTGGACTTATCCTTAAAGCTTTCGAGAAAACAAAGTTCTGTATGTCAACCATTTCTACTGCTTTAAATGGCTAACACGTTACAGCATAACACTTATAACAGTAAGAAAAAAATCTGCTCTTATACAAGCTTTCTCTATTCCCCTCCTAAAACTCTCGCTATGTCACAATCAAGGCTGACACCAGGGCAGTGCAGGTAGGACTTCTGTATAAGACCTGATTTTTTGTGCCAAAAGGATGTGCACAAGGTGCTGCAATGATCTGGTATTTTTTTGTTTTATGGAAGCAGTTTTCACTATCTGCAATCTGTTGCCATTGGCAACTGTACACCAAGTCTGTACACCAAGATGAGAGAAGTGAACCCTGTACACACAGAACACTGCTGCTATGGCCACTGCAACTATCTGCAATCTGTTGCTACTGGCAACGTACAAGTCTGCACTTGTGTACATTGCCAGTAACAACAGATTACAGATTGCTTCCATAAAACACACATTGTCCAACATTAGAAAAGAATTAAAAATACTAGATCAGCTCGGCACCTTTAAGACATTATTTTGCCACACACACAAATATACACTTTCGAAACTTCAGCCGAAAGTGGACCCTTTAAATATACTCAGCCTGAAAAGGTATTGCCGTTTTTTTTCACGTTCTTCTTACTGTTATGTAATATAATACTTTTATATACCCGCCTATGTCGTAGTGCCCTGGGGGCAATCTGGGTTCCAGGCATGTCAGCCAGGTGTCCTCTAAAGTGGAACAAAACCGGGGATTTTGACTTCCCTGTGTGAAAACCCCCAAATCATCCAGAATAAAACTCACCTTTTCCTGGTCCTACAGCACATGCGCATGCTCTCGTCTAATCAGAGCCATTTGCCGTACATATTAATGATCAGCAAATGGCTCGAGACTGGCCGCATCCCCCAAACGTTGGCCTGCTCCTTCTCCCAGTCTATCTGAATGGCTGGAGATGGGTGATGAGATGAGTCACAGCTGCCGATACTTACAACAGCAAGAAAGTCAGGAAGAAAGTGAGTTTTGAACCTGGGAAGGTTCACACAGCAAAGGCCAATAGCTGACCCCAATTTTTTTTTAGATTCCGGGGCCCTGTTGGAATTAGTTTTGCTTTAGTGTGGCCCAAACCCCAGGATTTTGACTATTCCAGGTTTTGTTCCTTGCATCCATGGCACCCTGTTGCAGGAACCCCTGCTGTGCAAAACCCCCCAGGTCATCCCCAGTCCTTCGATGCATACGCGTATCTCTCATCCAATCAGCGTGCTCGTATCTGCTCCCGCCCATTCATCTAAGAATCATCTAAGATTCGGATCTAGCCGATTCTGGTCGAGAAAAGCCAAGCGCGCCAGCAGCCAGATCCTCACTACCCTCTAACAGGGAGGGTGCCCACGTCGGCCTGGCGCAGGTGCACGCCCTGCTAGAGGTATAGCAGGGAGCAGCCGCTGCTCACGCATGCGCTGTTGGATCGGGGAGTAGTTGAGTTTACTGTGCAACCTGGGGAGTGTTACACAGCAGGGCATCCCGAATCTGGATGCCCGGGGGGGGGGATAATGCCTGTCCTGGAGTCTCGTAGACTCCAGGGTGGGTTTTTGTCCACTTTATGCCTTTACAATACTGGGGCATCCCAAGCAAAACCTTAACTTTTGATTGATTTAATGTCTGTTTGAAGATCTGACAACTATGTGTCATGGAGAGTCCTTGTTTGCGGTAAACTAAACTGACTAAATTACCCCCTAATGCCATCAGTGAGTCCTGCATTAGAGTTATACTCACCTTTTCTTAGTGGAGCTCTAACTGGCGGGGGTCAGAAAACCGCAGCAGACACATGGGGCAACAGCACCTCCCAAAAGGATACCTACTATACTGCAGTGTGCAGCCATTTTCTGTCCCTACAATATAGTTTCCTTCCCCTTGTTAGTTTTCACCTGCCATTGGCAGACTTTGGGTGGTAAGCTTGAAGTCCCATGTGAGCGGCAGATGAAGCGTTTCTAATTTGTGCTTTCCAGGGAAACTTTGGCTGGCCTACATCTGTCGTGTGCAGCAATGGCGTTCATGACATCGAGTCACTGACTGAAGCTCTGAGGACGGGTCCCTATGGAAGATGTGTTTACGACTGTGACAACGATGTCTGCTCTAATCAGGTATATACCGGTATAAACTGAACACTGATGACTGCCATCAAAAGCTGTCAATTGCTGGCACGTTAGGGGCGGGCCTAATATATATATATATATATATATATATATATATATATACCTAATTCTTTAGATTGTTAACATAGAAACATAGAAGGTTGACGGCAGAAGGAGACCATATGGTCCATCTAGTCTGCCCTTATGTGTATACTGTATGTTCTCTTTATCTTAGGATAGATGTGTGCTTATCCCAGGCATGTTTAAATTCAGTGACTGTTGATTTTTCAACTACCTCTGCTGGAAGTTTGTTCCAAGCATCTACTACTCTTTCTGTAAAATAATATTTTCTAACATTGCTCCTGATCTTCCCCCCGACTAGCTTCAGGTTGTGCCCCCTTGTTCTATCATTAAGCTTCTTCTTAAAAACAATTCCCTCCTGAACCTTATTCAATCCTTTCACATATTTAAAGGTCTCAATCATGTCCCCCCTCTCCCTTCTTTCCTCCAGACTGTACAAATTGAGTTCTTTAAGTCTCTCCTAAGTTTAAGTCCTTCCACCATTTTTGTTGCCGTCCTTTGGACACGTTCTATTTGAATAATGTATTTTTGCAGGTAAGGTCTCCAGAACTGCACACAGTATTCTAGCTGTGGCCTCACCAGGGCTCTATACAGCGGCATCACAACCTCCCTCTTCCTACTGGTGATGCCTCGAGCTATGCATCCGAGCATCCTGCTTGCTTTTCCCACTGCCTGGCTACACTGTCCACTCATCTTGCAGCTATCAGTAATCATTACCCCTAAATCTCTCTCCTCCGAGGTCCTGGATAACACAGTGCTGCCCATACGGTACTCAGAGCAGGGATTCCTTCTACCCAAGTGCAGGATTTTACATTTAGCTTTTTAGTTCTCTGAATTCCTACATATTTTGTCTATCACGTACCTAGTTGGGTGCTGGTTGCAGAAGGGGGCTTCTCGTATCTCTTAAGTCCGGGTCTTCCTGACGATAGGAACATGGTCTTCCAGGCAGCAAGGAAAAAGAGGGCCAGTCACTTGTTAAAGGAACACTATTGCTCCAAATTGTGTAATGTTAAAAATCTATATAAACATGTTGGCTAATGGGGGGTCACTGAGAGGAGGGGGTCACTTATACATCCGAACTGAATAAAACTCCTGCCAAGCTTATGGTTTATTCTCACATGGTAGGAACAAAATCCGGGGGTGACAGGTTTAGTCTATGAGCATGTCACCCCTGATTTCCTCTTTAAATAAATATATAAATAAATAAAAGAAACGAGCCTGGCTGGATATTTTCTTATTCCGGGTGTATAAGTGACCCCTCCTTCCGCCATCCAGCATATTTATATGGATTTTTATCATTGGGCCATTTTTTGGCGATAGTGCTCCTTTAAAGTGCTACTGCAGACAAAGGTAATTGCATCGGGCTGCATTTGGCACTGGGACGGGATGAAAAAGTCATTGGCTGAACCTGTAAAATGTCATTGGCTGAACCTGTAAATATCGATATCTTAGCCATTCTGCTTCAATTTAAAAACGGAAACCATTTAGGACAGCGCCAAATGTAGCCTGCGGCAATGGTGTAACAATTACCTTTGGCTGCAGTATTACCCCAAGTAGTTAGCGGGCAGGCTAGGCAAGATGCCCAGGAAGGAGCCGGGCCCTCTTGATGGAGCAGTGGGAATCCTGGAAAGTCCTAGGCGGAGCACTCAGTTCTGGGATTGGTAGAAACAAGGAGTGACGTGGAATGAAGGGGTTAATCAAAGTCCGGTCCGGGTTTGCAACAGGAAGACAGATTTGGTGTGGTCAGGGACAGTCTAGGTTGGCAACGTATGAAGAGATCGAAGGAAACCAAGTCCAAAACAAATTGGTAACAGGGAAGAGCACATTGAGAAAACAAAGTCCAGTCCGGGTTGGCAAAAGTTCAAGCAGACAAGCGCATAATCCAATGCGTTGTCAAGAGGCGTATCCGGGTCGGTAGCAGGTCGGGTCACAAGTAATCTCTAGGTTCTAAATAAACTGGATGGCCAGCGCTGAAGATCAGATTGGACACTTGCCACAGGACAGCACCTCCCAGGCATATATAACAAACTCTGGCCACATGTCCAGTTTACCGACCCAGAAATTGAACGGGGAGGACCCATCACTCAGTACCAGGAGACATGTGGACAGGTAATCATCCACCATTCAATTTCTACTTGAAATCGGGGACTCGAACTTGCAAAGTTCGGTACGAACCTGAACTTTGCGGTTCGGGTTTTGCCATCCGTAATCATACGTTTTTTCATCTTCTTTCCTCTTCCCATTAAGTTAAAACATATGTAGCAACTAAGAGAATACTTACAAAAAGCTCTGTTCACATAATATGGCACAGAGAACAGGTTACAACTTGCCCAGAGGATTCTTACCAGCTGCCACTAATATCAAATGATGAGGATCATATCAACACTGATAAATTAAAGACATGCATATCTGTAGGAATAAATCAAGCCAACTGGACTTCTGTGTTAATTTCTTCAAGATTGTCGCGGTTGGCCTACAGAAGCAGTAGGCTGGTGGAAGCTCCTGAGAGGGCAACAGTTCAAGGTGGAGCTACAAAATGTAGCCATGCCTCCACAAAGCCATGTGGCCCGGAATCTACTGATAGTGCTGGAGCCCCCACCCAAGTGCTTGCTGCAGTCTTAGTGGCAGTCCGGTTTTTTTTTAAACCATTTTTTTTCCAGTTGTAGCTACACCCAGCTGGTGGATTTGAGATCGACGTTTAGCTGATCTCATATGTGCCATCTGACGTCACAAGCCCACTGGCTGCATCCCTTGATTGCCTATAGTCCGAGATGTGCTCCTGCCCCCAGCCTATGTGAATGGCTGGGCACTGGAGCACTCCTTAGCAAAAGGGAAGCCAGGTATGGGGCCACAAAAAACACAGTGGGAGCCCCAGGATAGCTGATACAAACAGCAGAGCATCCCAAACTGGGATGTCTTTAGGTAGCCAAGTGGCCGGCCCTGTAATCTTTTAGAATAAAATTAGCATTAGTGTAGCATTAACCACTAGCTATGAAACATAATTGTAACTTCTATTGTCTATCAGGTGGTCAACATGGAGTATGAAGGTGGACGGACAGCAGCGTTCACGATGATGGCCTTTACCCATGCATGCGGAGTACGAACTACCACCATCTATGGCACCAAGGTACACTTTAAAGCCTACACACAGTCTCTAAAGTTTTCCATTCTCTTCCATGAGGGCATCTGGTGGACATTGTTTGGTAATCTTTAGCAGGGCTTCAAAGGTCACGAACTATGACATTCCTTTAGTAGAGGTTGCATTACAAAAGAGTCAGGCCTTCTGCTGGGACTCCTGGGTGGGTGTGGGATGTGCATATCACAACAAGAAAGGAAGAAAGGGGTGGCAAGCCAGTTCAGGGAGGATCTATGTCAGGCTTAAAGTGTCCAAACCCAAATTACAGTCTAAAACAGAGATACTCAACTGGCGGACCGGGGTCCAAATGCGGACCTTTGCGCCAGATTTCTATAGCCCCTCCTGCAGTGTGCTGATTTATACCCCCCCCCCCCCCCTCACGACAGCCCTCCACTGGACCTTCACCTCTCACCAGATGCCTTTAAATGGACCTTTACAAGAAGTGGTTGAGTACTCCTGGTCTAAAATATGCTTGTTTTCCTACAGCTGAGCCTGAATTCTTCTTGCTTCCCCTCAACCGGCCATTCTGAAACCTGTCACCAACTGATTTTATGCAAGTCTGATCATCTCACTTTTGTTGCCTAAAAAGAAGGGGGGTACACAAAGCCCAAGTGCCACAGCCAATCCCAGCTTGCCCATACAGGCTTGCTAATCTGTATCAAAGTGAAAAGGGCTGGCCATGAAAATCATACTTCATGTACTGGTAGCGATATCCCCATTTCCAAGGGCCATTTCGGTTTTGATCTTACATTAAAAGATCCATAATCCTTCACTGCGGAGATTAACCTTGTTTATATTCTTTAAAAGGTTCCAGCCCTGATATCTGTAGCCTCCTCTTATCTCATTATTGTGCCAGCCTGGCTGATTTGTATAACAAAGGGGCCATTCTGTGAGCAGCTGGACTCCTATGTGATGTGGCTGCCAGGCCTCCCGCTGTCAGATCTCACTCCCTGATAAGCTTTGATGGAAGACATGCGCTGCTTTGTTGCAGGCAGGTCCTTGGTCCTCAGGCACAGCTCGGGCTCCCTTTATATCTGATGTAGAGGAAGCAAAGGTGGCCATAGACCACTGACAATTGTCATTCTGTGTAATGCATGTGAGGGAAAGTCATGCTCAGCTCCCAACAGGATCACATAAAAATGCTCCTGTGCCTGGCGTCTGACTATTTGCATTGTTGGTTGTGAATATCTGCTGAATACGATTAAACTTTCATTTGATGTTTGAATGATCTGACCATTATGTATCTGGCGATGAGCTGAATCTGCCGCTATTCTATCCGGGGACAGTTCTGCTGAATAGATTGCAGCGCCACCCGAATCTGAATCCTATAAAAGCTTATGTCATACTCCTCCCCCGTCCCCTGCAGTTTGCTCTCTGCCCTCTGTGCATTACATGGGACAGAATACAGCGCTGATTGGACAAGAGCCTGTGCATGTGCCGTGGGACTGCATTACATGGGACAGAATACGGCACTGATTGGACAAGAGCCCATGCATGTGCCATGGGACTGCATTACATGGGACAGAATACAGCGCTGATTGGACAAGAGCCTGTGCATGTGCCGTGGGACTGCATTACATGGGACAGAATACAGCGCTGATTGGACAAGAGCCTGTGCATGTGCCATGGGACTGCATTACATGGGACAGAATACGGCGCTGATTGGACAAGAGCCTGTGCATGTGCCGTGGGACTGCATTACATGGGACAGAATACGGCACTGATTGGACAAGAGCCTGTGCATGTGCCATGGGACTGCATTACATGAGACAGAATACAGCGCTGATTGGACAAGAGCCTGTGCATGTGCCATGGGACTGCATTACATGGGACAGAATACGGCACTGATTGGACAAGAGCCTGTGCATGTGCCATGGGACTGCATTACATGGGACAGAATACAGCGCTGATTGGACAAGAGCCTGTGCGTGTGCCATGCATTTGCAGTTCTTAAGGGAGATAGGCGGAGTTTCACACAGAGGGACATCACAAATCCGAGGATTTGGCCCAGTTAAAAGTCAAAATAGTATGCGTCATAGGGGGCATCTTGATTAGGGATGCCCCACAGTCCAAATCCCTGAGCTTTCCTCTGCAGCAGTATCCCTTCTCTCTTTATGTTTGCCAGAGGTGCACGCATAGTGGTGGGGGTGGTAATCTCGCTACTTGTGGCAATATTTGAAAAGTGCACAGACAGAGAATAATTTTAATAATTGTCCTTTTCAAGGCAGATAGATAGATAGATAGGAGGATGATATATGACCTTTTCAGGACAGTGTCCATAAATACAAGTGTATACTCATACCTTCTACAGGTTTGCTCAACACTAATAATAAGTGATGTATATGTTGAGGATCATGCTAAATATTTGGTGAAGCAAGGGGCACCAGTGGTGGGCCTTGCAGTGTGAGTTGCAACCAGCATCTCAAGGAGCTTTTTAATTTTAGCATGCAAGAAAGTGCAATAAAATATTTTTGTTCAATTTCCAAAATATCATTTGAATCTGCAATGGAGCATTTTAATATATTGGGGACATCATTTCTCCAATGAGCTAAGACATTTTGGATTTTTTTCTACATTCCCTATAGGGCCCTGTTATTTTTAAATTCCTAAATAAATATACAATTATAAATATATAAAAATCTGTAAAATGCTTCATTGCAGGTACAGGTGTTTTGTTGTTTTTAAATCAGAACAAACATTTTTTTATTGCACTTGTGTGTTAAAATGTAAAAGCTTACCTAGATGTAGGTTGTTATTCACACCACAAGCCCACCACTGGTACACCATGCTTTACCAAATAATTAGCATGACTCCCAATGTATGTGGCTAGGCAGTATAGCCCTGAAATAGGGACATCATAGTATTCCTGTATAAATCCCCTTTTTCCCTGTCAGGTACTTATGCATGGGTTAATGTAGTAGCCAGAGGTGGGACTAGAGCAGGAAACGATGGATCCTCTGAGATGCAGGTATAAGACCTGACCAGGCCCTGGCACTTCTGCTCTAGTTTTTGCTGGAGAAGGATCAGGAAGTATCTTTCCTTTGGGTGGCTAGAGTTGGTTCTGAGAATGAATGTTCACTCCATTTTTGTTAAGTTCTCAGTTTGTTGGGAATACATTTCATGAGCTGCATTTCTAGCATCTGGGTCCTTGCATCCGCCGCCCCCGCGGGGACGAAAAATGATGCCTAACTGCCCGGGGTAACATTTGGCTGTGGGGCAGCAGATGGTTCTAGTTGCGAGGTAGGTTTTGGGTCCCGTCCTTTTGGACCCATGCTAGCCTGTTCAGCAGTTAGTCAGGACCGCCGACTAAGGAGCTTACAGGCCCCCTTTATTTTGTTTTTTATTTAAATGGGGGGGGGGTAGTCTGATGCAGGATCATCAATCTCTTCACCTCCCCCTGTGTCCCCCCTCTCCTCCAGTGTTTCACTTCCCCAGTGTGTGTGTGGCATTGGCGCATTAAAAGGTAGGCATCGCTTGTTTCACTTCCCTGGCATGTGCGGCTTCTATTCGGCAGCTGGCTGTGGGAAACCGCCACACTTTTTACTTTCTTTTATAAGGTGGATGTCCTAGCATTAGCAAATGCGATGATCAGAAGGAGGGTTCTTCAAGTGGTGGTTTAGTCCCCTACCAGGGTCTGATCTCTGTGTCATTAATTTTGCCATAGAGAGATGGCTTCCTGACACAAGTCCCTCTTTTCTGTGTAATAAGCTTACGCTGATAAAGATACTGCTTTGGTAGGTCTCATGCATACGTAGTTTCAGTGTCCCTGTATGGCCAACCTGACAGGGAAAATTAGCTGTACTTGCCTTGTAAAATGTTTTTTTTCTTTAGTTATCCATACAGCAACACCGCACCTGCCCAAGTGCTAGGCCTCTGTGTCCATTTTTATTGCCTAGTTCATTAGTGAAGGACCAGCACTCCAAAAGTTCATTAAGTAAAGCTGTATTCAATGCATTCCATACATATCACAGCGGTGGAAGTGAGCTGACGTTTCGGGGTGCGCAGAGGCCCCCTTCATTAGGACCCACCACATGTAAAACAGGAGAGAAGCAAACATTTTTATTGCCTTTCGACAAGGTCTGTCTTGGGCCGTGGCTCGGCCTTTGTTTCGATAAATGTATTATTTTCTATTATTTGGGCAGTCCTATCAGAGACCCAGTCTCAACTGCTTTAGTAGTGGGAAGGCCAGGGCCTGGCCGGGTCTTATACCTGCATCCGGGAGGATCTTCAGCCTCTGGTTACTTGATTAACCCATGCATAAGTACTTCACTGCCCCTGTATGGACAACTAAGGGAAAATGATTTGACAAGGTAAGTACAAAAATTGTATTTTAAACCCTGATGGGGTCAGATGGTCCAGTTGTAAATACATGTATATAGTTGGTTTGTTTTTTTAATAATATTTTTTCAAGTAGTTTTACTGTAATTGTAAAATCCATAAATATACACTGTAGCAGATCTGAATCAGGGTGTCACTTGTATCACAACAATCTGCTTGTATTGTGGACATATGATGTATCTTTATTTTTGTTACACATGTCAGACACTGCAGCCTTTATAAGATGCTATTCCTTGTAAAGTGTTAGAATCTAGTGATGACCTGTGTATTATGGATCTGAATGTCCCAACTATTGTTTAAAGTGGACCAAAACCCAGGATTTTGACTAACCTGAATTTTGGTCCCCCGGGGCACCCCGGGGGAACTGGCTAATGTATGGAAAGATTTCGAAAAAGAGTTTCAAAGTGATCACAATATCCCAAAAATAGACCACCAGCCCTAGAATCTTAGAATGCCAATTGTGTTCTTCAACAGAAGATTTCGGATGCCTTGAGTATATCCATAGTATATGCACCGCCTATAAGGTATTTATGGCAAATCTCCAGGGGGGTGATCCACAAAAGCCTGTGAATAAACCACGCCCCTGTCACGCCCATCACCCTGTAAATTGGTCTCCAAGGTTGGCAATTTTGACTCTTTCTCCTGTCATCCTCATTAGATCGAATTTACGGTCAATATAAGAAGAGGCCCACAATTCCATTATCTAGTATCAGTTCATGTACATTTCAAAGGAGTTAATAAAAGTTCAAATAAAGAAGAACTCTGCTTCAAAGCTAGTCCTTGTTACTCCTATTATACATTTCAATTGAGTTAATTTAAATTCATCTGTAATATGTCCTTTAAAGTGGAACAAAACCCACTAGTGGCCAGCCTGGAATCTTAAAAGATTCCAGGGCCGACCGCTGGCTTTTCCCCTGTGACATTCTGAATTGAGCTGAGACCCCCCCCCCCCCCATGGCACCCATAAAATCTCACCTTTTGGCAAATGCCTCTGATTGTTCACAATGAGGAGCATGCGCCGCTGCTTCCCCGGGGCTATGTGCACATTCGGATAGGGGGGAGAGCACTAAATCATCAGAAAGAATAAGAGTAATACAAAGATTCTTATAATATTAGTTAATTTGGTTAACATACCATGATCAATGTGCAATAAATATAAAAATAATAATAATAAAAGATATCAAAAATCCATATAAATATATCAATGAATATATAAAAAATATATAAACAACCATGAACTATTTTATACTAATACCCTACCTATGACCTGGATCATAGCTGTGCAAAACCACATGGTATTATCACTATGAGACTATTCAAAGACCTATAATAACTACAACAATAAACAACCTGTGAAATACCCAAATCCTACAAATAATATCCAATGATAATACAAATTCATCTAATAAATGACCAACAATAAAGGCATATTAAAGTGCAACTAACCAAAAATCACAATCTACACACCATTAAACTAAACTTAACGGGGAGGCCGAGTCAGTAATAGCGCCAGGTAGCGACAGATGAGCGACTGTAGCAGTTTTTTCACAGCACCCGCTAGTAGTCGCTGTGCTTGGTCGTTGTTCGGTTGTTGACAGCGACTCAGACGGTGTGCAGTAATGTTGAATATTGGGTGAGGAGTCGCTATTTGACAGCTTCCGCGCTGTATGGGAGCGCATGATAGCGACTGGCCATAGCGACTGGCCATAGCGACCGGCTCCCATCATATTCATTAACAAATCACGCTCCAAAAATTCTTGCGCTGTGAAATGCTTGTTTAAACCCCAGAGCGCTGGCGGCGATGGGTTAAAAGTAGTTTTTTAACCCCCAAACAACCATATTTTTGGAAACCAAAAAAAACAAGTTTATAAATACATTTTGTAATATGAATACATTAATATCAGACCTTTAATATCAATTCTGCACAATTTTTTTTTTTTTTTTTTTTTTTTTACCTTAAAAAAAAATATCTAACATTGCAGAAGTGGTCACAGAATTTTACACATTTAAAAAAAAAAAAAAATTATTAATTAATTATGAATATTTTAAGATTGTTAAATGCATTGGAGAGCGCCAGGTAGCGAGAGGTCATACCTGTCGCTGTTCAAGGTCGGACGCTGGCGCTGTGGGCTGAGGCTGGAATAATGATGAATGAGTGGCTATCTGGCGCTATCTCAGTCGCTAAGCAGGATTGGCTTGATAAATGTGTGATTGTGGTGGGGAGCCGGCGTTCTCGTGGCGGGGCCCGTCATTACCAGTCGCTCACCAGTCGCTACCTGGCGCTATCCCTTGTTAAATTAGGGCCTTAATAGGCATTGGTCATGTTATGGTCATAAACGTAATCAAGGCAAAGGGCTCTGATTGGAAGAGAGTCCGCGCATGCACCAATGGAGTGAGGAAAGATGGGTTTTAGTGGGCAGACTGGGAGTGTCCCGATTTGGGATGCCCCGGGGGGGGGGGCACAGAACAAAGCTTGGGAAAGTCAAATACCCAGGTTTTGTTCTGCTTTAAGTGTGGAAGACTTCAGAATAAGGTCTCCCTTTTGGACTAGAGACCCTGCTGGAATGTTGCTGTGGAGTAATAGTATCAGCATGGCATGTTGTTGAGTAGACAAGCTGGACTATATAAAGCATTCATTTGTTTACACAGCACCTCCACTGGCCAGGAAATCCAGATTCCAGCCTGCAGCCAGGCCACTTCCTGCTGCTAGATCCAACACAAACAACCGCCCAGTGCTCACAGGCCTAAAGGACTTAGTGAGTGCAGCCACCTCATTAGAGGAAGCCTGGGGCTACAGAAAACTCTCTGCCATTCCTAATGGACACTTGGCTGCTCATAGGTCTATAAGCTGAAGCTCTAGAGCCAGCTACAGGGGGCAGACATGAATCTAGAGAAGGCATTCAAGATTTAAAGCAGACCAAAACCAAGCTCGATTGGCCCGGGAATCTATGATTCCCAGGCCGATCGACTCCCTCTCCCCGGGGCATCCCAAAATCGTGATGCCCCGCTGTGTGAAACCCCCTTACCTTACTTCAAGGTTCAACTGAGCTTTCCTTCTAGCAGGGTGCATGCCCGTCGCGGGCACGCTTCCTGTTAGAGGAAAGCGAGGGATGTGGCCGCCAGCGCGCTTGGAGCCACTGGCCTTAGACACCGTCTTAGATGGCATGACGTCAGCAACTCCGAACGTGCTGATTGGACGAGCGGCCATGCATGTGCCATAGGACCAGGAAGAGGTGAGTTTCTTTGGGCGATCTGGGGGGGGGGGGGGGGGGGTTCACACAGTAGGGCATCCCCCAATCAGGTTGCCCGGGGGAAAGGACCAAAATAGTCATATTCAATAGTAAAAATCCTGGGTTTTGGTCCACTTTAAAGGGAGTAGTGTTGAACTGAGCATTAACTCAGCATTAAAGTGGACCAACACCCAGGATTTTCACTATCCTGAGTGTTGGTCCACTTCAGCAGGGCATCCGAGATCAGGATGCCCCGCTGTGTGAAACCCCCCAAAAAACTTACCTTTTCGGCAACGGACAAGCGCCGGACAAGCCGCGGACTCTCTTATAGATTCCCGGGCCGATCACCCCTGGGTGTTGGTCCACTTTAAAGTGGGTCAAAGCCCTTGCAGCCGGGCCCTGGCCCCTCGTGAAACCCCCCAGGGCACCGATGATTTTACCTGATTCAGTGAGTCCCGCTACACGATCTCTGCTGACGACGCATCACCGGCCGTTCATGCTCCCAAATAGCGTGCCGAGGATGCGGCCAGCTGACTGCATCTTGTCACAGCGGTACTTATGAGAGAGTCAATCGGGTCTATCAAAAAGCAGGCTTTTGTGGTGGAAAAGCAGGACCCGGATGCTCAGGTGGGTGGGAGGGGAGGCATAGATGGAGTGGTGGACCCAATTTTGGGTTTCCATCCACTTTAAAGAGGAAGTAAAGTCCAGATGTACATGCAGCCTTATTCAGGATATCTGGTAAGCCCAACAAGGGGCATACTACTTACTGATGTCATCCGAACTTGTGTTCGTCAGCGAACATTCATTGGACAAGCGTATATGTCACTGTGAGACCACTCCCCTTCCGAACCTGATTGGTTGTGGTCATGCATTCTTTTGTCATCACTGGAATCTGAAATTGGTGAGTATCTGCATGTCCCGTATTAAATACCCCCATGCTGAATGTATTAAAGTGGACCAAAACCCACGGCGATCGGTCCCCCTCCCCACATCCAAAATCAGGATGACCTGCTGTGTGAAACCCGTACGCCCATACACTTACCTTCTTTTCCGGTTTAACAGGGCATGGACACATTAACAGGGCATGGACACATTAACAGGGCATGGACACATTAACAGGGCATGGACACATTAACAGGGCATGGACACATTAACAGGGCATGGAGCCCCGGCCGCATCCCCGCTATCCCTCTAGCAGGGGGTGTGTCTGTGCTAGACATTTGAGGGTAGCGGGGGATGCGCTGATTGGACGAGCGGGAAGAGGCAAGTTTGTTTCCGCGACCTGGGGAGTTTCACCGGGGGCAAGGACCAAAACCCAGGATTTTGACTATCCTGGGTTTTGGTCCTTGCTCCCGGTGCCACTTTAAAGGGGAACAAAACACGGCAATTTCACTTTCCCAGATCTTTTCCTCTCAGTGGGGAGCATTGTAAATTGGGATGCCGTGCAATAATCATTTTATTGGGGGGGGTTATTTTCATAAAGCAGACCTACACTGGTTTTAGTGCTGAGTGGAGCCTGTCGCTGCAGGAAACCTGACTGCTCTGTCCATCTACATACACTGACCTACCACATCTCTTATTGGAGGATGTGCAAATGCTGACTGCACATGAGTCTTGGCAATGAGGGCCTTGGGGGGGGGGGGGCAATAGGAGGGGGCCAGCTAGAGTCCCTGTGGGCCTCCACCTTTTCTGGTTGCTGGTGTGGATGTAGCTCCTAACACAAGCACAGTTTCTCTTTAGCAGGGCTGCACATAGGTTTCAAAGTGCCCCAAAGCAGATGTCATAGTGGGCCCCAGAGGAATAGCTGGGCTTTCTGGCACCAGGGGCAAAGATTCGAAATGGCGCCCCAACCTGTGCTCAGGCCCTCCTTTGGTGCCCCCCTGACCTGCTGCACCCGGGGGAAAGTGCCCCCCTGCTCCCCCCTAGCTACACCCCTGGTGGGCCCACATCTCACCATCTACAGCTCCCAGCTCTGAACAGAGAGGCAGGGGGGAAGTAGCTGCTACAATGGGCGGCCTTTGGGGTGTGTGAGATGTGTGTTGCCATCCCAACCTCTGTGTAAGGGGGCGCCAGGAGCTCTCAACTGGACCAGCAGGCCTCTCTTTTCCAAAATACCACCATCTCTCTCCTTTCTTTTTTGCACATTTCTTTCTTATTGGGTTTTACCTTTTACCTTCTTGACTTCTTTCTTTCTCTTTTATTTAATGATCCCTCGTTTTCCTCTCTTTCTGCACCCCTCCTCTTTTCATGCCATTTCCACATTCCCTCCATCTTTCTCTTGCCATCTGCCTCTCTTTTTAGCTTCTTCACGTATTTCTCCTTTTTTGACCTTCCCTCCATCGCTTTTGCAGTTTTGTTCACTCTGTCTCATTCCTTCCTTCCTTCCTTCCTTCCTGCCATATTCCCCTCACTTTCTCTCTTTCCTCTCTACTATCTTCCCTCCTCTCTCCTTTTCTTCTTAATTTCATTTCACTTTCCTTCAGCTGGTTCACATTTTTGAAAATCTTTTTTACTCCTTTCTCGCTCTTTCTCCTTCTCCTTTCTCGCTCTTTTTTTTATCTTTTCTTCTTCTTTCTCACTCTTTCATATTCCCTTTATCCTCTCTCTTTTTCAACTTTCTCCATCTCTTTTCCGCATGTCCCCGTATTTCTTGCTTTTGTATACCTTCAGTCTTTCTGTGCGCTACAGTCTCTGCAATGTCTGCCAGACCCCTTTCTGCCATGGACCCGGTAGAAGCTGCCTCTATGTGCTGCATGCCACTGGCCATTATATTGTATAATGTATAGGGGTCAGCAGCAAAGCATTGTGGGTGATATGTACTGCTACTGATTGTATTCTCCTCGTGGCCTGTTCCTCATTTATCTTTGGGGAACTCCAGCCCTGAGCTTTCACTTCCTTATACTCAGAGCCCGGAGGGTTCACTCATCTGAACACAAACCTCTGAGGGGGCGGAAATCTCACCGTTCCAGGTCATGCTGAGGGCGACCTATTGTGACCTGAGAACAGTCATTAACAACCAGAACCTTTAACTATTCAAAGTACACAGTACGCAGGAAACCTAATATAAAGCCCTACTCCAGACAGAACCATATAGATTTAGAAACCATAGATAGATAAACAAGGGTTAGTAACCATAGATGGAGAAGGGAAGGGTTAGTAACCATAGATAGAGAAACGAAGGGTTATTAACCATAGATAGAGAAAGGAAGGGTTAGTAACCATAGATAGAGAAACGAAGGGTTAGTAACCATAGATAGAGAAAGGAAGGGTTAGTAACCATAGATAGAGAAAGGAAGGGTTAGTAACCATAGAGAAGGGAAGGGTTAGTAACCATAGATAGAGAAACGAAGGGTTAGTAACCATAGATAGAGAAAGGAAGGGTTAGAAACCATAGAGAAAGGAAGAGTTGGCAACCATAGATAGAGAAATGAAGGGTTAGTAACCATAGATAGAGAAACGAAGGGTTAGTAACCATAGATAGAGAAATGAAGGGTTAGAAACCATAGAGAAAGGAAGAGTTGGCAACCATAGATAGAGAAACGAAGGGTTATTAACCATAGATAGAGAAAGGAAGGGTTAGAAACCATAGAGAAAGGAAGGGTTGGTAACCATAGATAGAGAAACGAAGGGTTAGTTATCATAGTTAGAGAAACGAAGGGTTAGTAACCATAGATAGAGAAAGGAAGGGTTAGAAACCATAGAGAAAGGAAGAGTTGGCAACCATAGATAGAGAAATGAAGGGTTAGTAACCATAGATAGAGAAACGAAGGGTTAGTAACCATAGAGAAAGGAAGAGTTGGTAACCATAGATAGAGAAATGAAGGGTTAGTAACCATAGATAGAGAAACGAAGGGTTAGTAACCATAGCTAGAGAAAGGAAGGGTTAGAAACCATAGAGAAAGGAAGGGTTGGTAACCATAGATAGAGAAACGAAGGGTTAGTAACCATAGCTAGAGAAAGGAAGGGTTAGAAACCATAGAGAAAGGAAGGGTTGGTAACCATAGATAGAGAAACGAAGGGTTAGTAACCATAGATAGAGCAATGAAGATTAGTAACCATAGATAGAGAAATGAAGGTTAGTAACCATAGATAGAGCAATGAAGGTTAGGAACCATAGATAGAGCAAGGAAGGGTTAGTAACCATAGATAAAGCAATGACGGTTAGTAACCACAGATAGAGCAATGAAGGTTAATAATCTTAGATAGAGCAACGAAGGTTAGTAACCATAGATAGAGCAGGGAAGGCTTAGTAAGCACAGAAAGAACAGGGAAGGGTTAGTAACCATAGATAGATAGAGCAATGAAGGGTTAATAACCATAGATAGCACAATGAAGGTTAATCACTGGATGGGCATTAGGGTGCCAGCAAGGGGTTTTTAATCTATAGCTGTAATAGGAACACCTGTCCCCCATCAGATGGAACGTCATTAGGAAACAGGTGATTATCTAAGGCTAACTGATCATTTGAAAGGGAAAGGTTAGGTTAGTTTAGTGTCCTTGTCATCCCTTGAGATTGGGAGGCTCCAGGGATAGGAAATCAGCTGGGGTGGACAACTTAAAAGCAGAACAAAACCCTGAAATCTAAATTGAGATGCCACGTTGTATGGAACCCCGCCATTTGAGGAGAAGTTGGGCCCCAGCTGTGGCGGTGTCCTCCCAGTCCACCGCTGGTCAAGTGCCATCGCACACCCCAAAGGCCGGCCCTGTCAGTGGGCCCACCCAGAGAGTGTGGGCCCCCAGCAGCTGCCCCGCCTTGCCGGGTGCTGACGCCAGCCCTGGAAAAGGACATCCAGGGTGACAGTGATACACTAAACCTGTCACTGTGCCTCTATCCAGCCCATGATCCTCTCTGTCCCTATTTGTCCCTCTTTCAGATGTGATGTAAATCAATAAACTAATTTTCTCATTTTGATGTAACGTTTCCATCAGAATGATTTGAGCACATTATGGAGCGTGTGTATGGAGCGTGTGTATGGAGCGTGTGTATGGAGCGTGTGTATGGAGCGTGCGTATGGAGCGTGCGTATGGAGCGTGCGTATGGAGCGTGCGTGCGTATGGAGCGTGGGTATGGAGCGTGGGTATGGAGCGTGGGTATGGAGCGTGGGTATGGAGCGTGCGTATGGAGCGTGCGTATGGAGCGTGCGTATGGAGCCTGTGTATGGAGCGTGCGTATGGAGCGTGCGTATGGAGCCTGTGTATGGAGCGTGCGTATGGAGCGTGCGTATGGAGCGTGCGTATGGAGCGTGCGTATGGAGCGTGCGTATGGAGCGTGCGTATGGAGCGTGGGTATGGAGCGTGCGTATGGAGCGTGCGTATGGAGCGTGCGTATGGAGCGTGCGTATGGAGCGTGTGAGCGTGTGTATGGAGCGTGTGTATGGAGCGTGTGTATGGAGCGTGTGTATGGAGCGTACGTATGGAGCGTGCGTATGGAGCGTGCGTATGGAGCGTGCGTATGGAGCGTGGGTATGGAGCGTGGGTATGGAGCGTGTGTATGGAGCGTGTGTATGGAGCGTGCGTATGGAGCGTGCGTATGGAGCGTGTGAGCGTGTGTATGGAGCGTGTGTATGGAGCGTGTGTATGGAGCGTGTGTATGGAGCGTGCGTATGGAGCGTGCGTATGGAGCGTGCGTATGGAGCGTGCGTATGGAGCGTGGGTATGGAGCGTGGGTATGGAGCGTGGGTATGGAGCGTGGGTATGGAGCGTGGGTATGGAGCGTGGGTATGGAGCGTGGGTATGGAGCGTGGGTATGGAGCGTGGGTATGGAGCGTGCGTATGGAGCGTGGGTATGGAGCGTGCGTATGGAGCGTGCGTATGGAGCGTGTGAGCGTGTGTATGGAGCGTGTGTATGGAGCGTGTGTATGGAGCGTGTGTATGGAGCGTGTGTATGGAGCGTGTGTATGGAGCGTGCGTATGGAGCGTGGGTATGGAGCGTGGGTATGGAGCGTGGGTATGGAGCGTGCGTATGGAGCGTGCGTATGGAGCGTGCGTATGGAGCGTGTGAGCGTGCGTATGGAGCGTGTGAGCGTGTGTATGGAGCGTGTGTATGGAGCGTGTGTATGGAGCGTGTGTATGGAGCGTGTGTATGGAGCGTGCGTATGGAGCGTGCGTATGGAGCGTGGGTATGGAGCGTGTGTATGGAGCGTGCGTATGGAGCGTGCGTATGGAGCGTGCGTATGGAGCGTGTGAGCGTGTGTATGGAGCGTGTGTATGGAGCGTGTGTATGGAGCGTGCGTATGGAGCGTGCGTATGGAGCGTGCGTATGGAGCGTGCGTATGGAGCGTGGGTATGGAGCGTGGGTATGGAGCGTGGGTATGGAGCGTGGGTATGGAGCGTGGGTATGGAGCGTGCGTATGGAGCGTGCGTATGGAGCGTGCGTATGGAGCGTGCGTATGGAGCGTGCGTATGGAGCGTGGGTATGGAGCGTGGGTATGGAGCGTGCGTATGGAGCGTGCGTATGGAGCGTGCGTATGGAGCGTGCGTATGGAGCGTGGGTATGGAGCGTGCGTATGGAGCGTGCGTATGGAGCGTGCGTATGGAGCGTGTGAGCGTGTGTATGGAGCGTGCGTATGGAGCGTGCGTATGGAGCGTGCGTATGGAGCGTGCGTATGGAGCGTGGGTATGGAGCGTGGGTATGGAGCGTGGGTATGGAGCGTGCGTATGGAGCGTGCGTATGGAGCCTGTGTATGGAGCGTGCGTATGGAGCGTGCGTATGGAGCGTGCGTATGGAGCCTGTGTATGGAGCGTGCGTATGGAGCGTGCGTATGGAGCGTGCGTATGGAGCCTGTGTATGGAGCCTGTGTATGGAGCTATGGAGCGTGCGTATGGAGCGTGCGTATGGAGCGCGCGTATGGAGCGTGCGTGCGTATGGAGCGTGCGTATGGAGCGTGCGTATGGAACGTGCGTATGGAGCGTGCGTATGGAGCGTGCGTGCGTATGGAGCGTGCGTATGGAGCGTGCGTGTGTATGGAGCGTGCGTATGGAGCGTGGGTATGGAGCGTGCGTATGGAGCGTGCGTGTGTATGGAGCGTGTGTATGGAGCGTGGGTATGGAGCGTGGGTATGGAGCGTGGGTATGGAGCGTGCGTATGGAGCGTGCGTATGGAGCGTGTGAGCGTGCGTATGGAGCGTGCGTATGGAGCGTGCGTATGGAGCCTGTGTATGGAGCCTGTGTATGGAGCTATGGAGCGTGCGTATGGAGCGTGCGTATGGAGCGCGCGTATGGAGCGTGCGTGCGTATGGAGCGCGCGTGCGTATGGAGCGTGCGTATGGAGCGTGCGTATGGAGCGTGGGTATGGAGCGTGGGTATGGAGCGTGCGTATGGAGCGTGCGTGTGTATGGAGCGTGTGTATGGAGCGTGGGTATGGAGCGTGGGTATGGAGCGTGCGTATGGAGCGTGCGTGTGTATGGAGCGTGGGTATGGAGCGTGGGTATGGAGCGTGCGTATGGAGCGTGTGAGCGTGTGTATGGAGCGTGTGTATGGAGCGTGCGTATGGAGCGTGCGTATGGAGCGTGCGTATGGAGCGTGCGTATGGAGCACGGGTATGGAGCGTGGGTATGGAGCGTGCGTATGGAGCGTGCGTATGGAGCGTGCGTATGGAGCGTGTGAGCGTGTGTATGGAGCGTGCGTATGGAGCGTGCGTATGGAGCGTGGGTATGGAGCCTGTGTATGGAGCGTGCGTATGGAGCGTGCGTATGGAGCGTGGGTATGGAGCGTGGGTATGGAGCGTGGGTATGGAGCGTGGGTATGGAGCGTGCGTATGGAGCGTGGGTATGGAGCGTGCGTATGGAGCGTGCGTATGGAGCGTGGGTATGGAGCGTGCGTATGGAGCGTGTGAGCGTGTGTATGGAGCGTGCGTATGGAGCGTGCGTGCGTGTGTATGGAGCGTGCGTATGGAGCGTGCGTATGGAGCGTGTGAGCGTGTGTATGGAGCGTGCGTATGGAGCGTGCGTATGGAGCGTGCGTATGGAGCGTGCGTATGGAGCGTGGGTATGGAGCGTGGGTATGGAGCGTGCGTATGGAGCGTGCGTATGGAGCGTGCGTATGGAGCGTGGGTATGGAGCGTGGGTATGGAGCGTGGGTATGGAGCGTGGGTATGGAGCGTGCGTATGGAGCGTGCGTATGGAGCGTGGGTATGGAGCGTGCGTATGGAGCGTGCGTATGGAGCGTGCGTATGGAGCGTGCGTATGGAGCGTGCGTATGGAGCGTGCGTATGGAGCGTGGGTATGGAGCGTGCGTATGGAGCGTGCGTATGGAGCGTGGGTATGGAGCGTGGGTATGGAGCGTGGGTATGGAGCGTGCGTATGGAGCGTGCGTATGGAGCGTGTGAGCGTGTGTATGGAGCGTGCGTATGGAGCGTGCGTATGGAGCGTGCGTATGGAGCGTGCGTATGGAGCGTGCGTATGGAGCGTGGGTATGGAGCGTGCGTATGGAGCGTGCGTATGGAGCGTGCGTATGGAGCGTGCGTATGGAGCGTGCGTATGGAGCGTGTGAGCGTGTGTATGGAGCGTGCGTATGGAGCGTGGGTATGGAGCCTGTGTATGGAGCGTGCGTATGGAGCGTGGGTATGGAGCGTGGGTATGGAGCGTGGGTATGGAGCGTGCGTATGGAGCGTGGGTATGGAGCGTGCGTATGGAGCGTGCGTATGGAGCGTGGGTATGGAGCGTGCGTATGGAGCGTGTGAGCGTGTGTATGGAGCGTGCGTATGGAGCGTGTGAGCGTGTGTATGGAGCGTGCGTATGGAGCGTGCGTATGGAGCGTGTGAGCGTGTGTATGGAGCGTGCGTATGGAGCGTGCGTATGGAGCGTGCGTATGGAGCGTGGGTATGGAGCGTGCGTATGGAGCGTGCGTATGGAGCGTGCGTATGGAGCGTGGGTATGGAGCGTGGGTATGGAGCGTGGGTATGGAGCGTGCGTATGGAGCGTGGGTATGGAGCGTGCGTATGGAGCGTGTGAGCGTGTGTATGGAGCGTGCGTATGGAGCGTGCGTATGGAGCGTGTGAGCGTGTGTATGGAGCGTGCGTATGGAGCGTGCGTATGGAGCGTGTGAGCGTGTGTATGGAGCGTGCGTATGGAGCGTGCGTATGGAGCATGCGTATGGAGCGTGGGTATGGAGCGTGGGTATGGAGCGTGCGTATGGAGCGTGCGTATGGAGCGTGCGTATGGAGCGTGGGTATGGAGCGTGGGTATGGAGCGTGCGTATGGAGCGTGCGTATGGAGCGTGGGTATGGAGCGTGCGTATGGAGCGTGTGAGCGTGTGTATGGAGCGTGCGTATGGAGCGTGCGTATGGAGCGTGCGTATGGAGCGTGTGAGCGTGTGTATGGAGCGTGCGTATGGAGCGTGCGTATGGAGCGTGTGAGCGTGTGTATGGAGCGTGCGTATGGAGCGTGCGTATGGAGCGTGCGTATGGAGCGTGGGTATGGAGCGTGGGTATGGAGCGTGGGTATGGAGCGTGCGTATGGAGCGTGCGTATGGAGCGTGCGTATGGAGCGTGGGTATGGAGCGTGGGTATGGAGCGTGGGTATGGAGCGTGCGTATGGAGCGTGGGTATGGAGCGTGGGTATGGAGCGTGGGTATGGAGCGTGCGTATGGAGCGTGCGTATGGAGCGTGCGTATGGAGCGTGCGTATGGAGCGTGGGTATGGAGCGTGCGTATGGAGCGTGCGTATGGAGCGTGCGTATGGAGCGTGGGTATGGAGCGTGGGTATGGAGCGTGGGTATGGAGCGTGCGTATGGAGCGTGGGTATGGAGCGTGCGTATGGAGCGTGCGTATGGAGCGTGTGAGCGTGTGTATGGAGCGTGCGTATGGAGCGTGCGTATGGAGCGTGTGAGCGTGTGTATGGAGCGTGCGTATGGAGCGTGCGTATGGAGCGTGCGTATGGAGCGTGGGTATGGAGCGTGGGTATGGAGCGTGGGTATGGAGCGTGCGTATGGAGCGTGCGTATGGAGCGTGGGTATGGAGCGTGCGTATGGAGCGTGTGAGCGTGTGTATGGAGCGTGCGTATGGAGCGTGCGTATGGAGCGTGCGTATGGAGCGTGTGAGCGTGTGTATGGAGCGTGCGTATGGAGTGTGCGTATGGAGCGTGTGAGCGTGTGTATGGAGCGTGCGTATGGAGCGTGCGTATGGAGCGTGCGTATGGAGCGTGGGTATGGAGCGTGGGTATGGAGCGTGGGTATGGAGCGTGCGTATGGAGCGTGCGTATGGAGCGTGCGTATGGAGCGTGGGTATGGAGCGTGGGTATGGAGCGTGGGTATGGAGCGTGGGTATGGAGCGTGCGTATGGAGCGTGGGTATGGAGCGTGGGTATGGAGCGTGCGTATGGAGCGTGCGTATGGAGCGTGCGTATGGAGCGTGGGTATGGAGCGTGGGTATGGAGCGTGCGTATGGAGCGTGGGTATGGAGCGTGGGTATGGAGCGTGCGTATGGAGCGTGCGTATGGAGCGTGGGTATGGAGCGTGGGTATGGAGCGTGCGTATGGAGCGTGGGTATGGAGCGTGGGTATGGAGCGTGGGTATGGAGCGTGCGTATGGAGCGTGCGTATGGAGCGTGCGTATGGAGCGTGGGTATGGAGCGTGGGTATGGAGCGTGCGTATGGAGCGTGCGTATGGAGCGTGCGTATGGAGCGCGGGTATGGAGCGCGCGTATGGAGCGTGGGTATGGAGCGTGGGTATGGAGCGTGCGTATGGAGCGTGCGTATGGAGCGTGCGTATGGAGCGTGGGTATGGAGCGTGCGTATGGAGCGTGGGTATGGAGCGTGGGTATGGAGCGTGCGTATGGAGCGTGCGTATGGAGCGTGGGTATGGAGCGTGGGTATGGAGCGTGCGTATGGAGCGTGGGTATGGAGCGTGGGTATGGAGCGTGGGTATGGAGCGTGCGTATGGAGCGTGCGTATGGAGCGTGCGTATGGAGCGTGGGTATGGAGCGTGGGTATGGAGCGTGCGTATGGAGCGTGCGTATGGAGCGTGCGTATGGAGCGCGGGTATGGAGCGCGCGTATGGAGCGTGGGTATGGAGCGTGGGTATGGAGCGTGCGTATGGAGCGTGCGTATGGAGCGTGCGTATGGAGCGTGTGCGTATGGAGCGTGTGTATGGAGCGTGTGTATGGAGCGTGTGTATGGAGCGTGCGTATGGAGCGTGCGTATGGAGCGTGCGTATGGAGCGTGCGTATGGAGCGTGTGTTTTGTGCAGATGAGCCTCTGTGGTCGGGTGGCTGCTTCCCTTCTGCTGAGTTTGTCTGGAAATCCCCATAAATACCCGACTCAGGAAATGTGCTGCAACACTATTTACTTACTACTAATCTCACACTTACTCTAAGGCCCGGCCTGGTGCTGTATTAGTAAGTGTGGTGCCCCCCGACACACAGCAAAAACATGGAAAGAAGAAAGAGAAAAAGATGGGTTGAGAAAAACAAGGGGAATCTGAAAAAAGTCTGATGGCAAGGGAGAGAGAAATAAGAGGAAATGTGAGAAAAAGAAACGCGAGAGAGAGAATGGATGAGGGAATAAGATTGAGATAGGAGGAATGGAGGAGAAGGGAGCGAGAAAGTGACAGTTTTGAAGAGGGCTAGTAAAAGAGAGGGAAACAATAAGAAATGCAAAGAAAGAAAGAAAGAATGAGATAGAAAATTGAGAGAAAGAGAGATGGAAAGATAGAAAAAAAAGCAAAAAGAAAAGAAAGCGAGAGATAAATAAAGAGAGATGGAAAGAAAGACAGAGAGGGGGGAAGAAAGAAAAAGAAAGATAAAGAGAGAGAGAGAAAGAGAAAGGAAAGAAAGAAAGAAAGAAAGAAAGAAGGGAAAAGAAAGGGAAAAAATAACGATACCGGAAAAGAGAGATGGAGGGTGGGGGAGAAGGAAGATATGAAGAAGCTGAAAATAGAGGTATAGAGATACGAGGAAGATAGAGGGAATGTGGTAACAACTTGAAAAAGGGGGAGGGGCATGCAGAAAGAGGAAAAAGGAGAGATGAAGAAATACAAAAGGAAGAAGGAGAAAAGGAAATACAAGAAGGAGGAAAAGGTAAAAGACAATTATAAACAAATGTGCAAAAGAGAAAGAGGGGGATGGTGGTAGTTTGAAAAAAGAGCTGCTGCTCCAGATGAAACCTCCTGGGGCCTCCTAACAATTAGATGGGGATGGTGCCCTGTGCGACTGTACACCTCTCACACCCCAAAGGCCGGCCATGTATAGCACTGATCTGTGCCGTGACACATATTGCAGATCACATAGGACCAGTCACACGTTCACCTTGTCTAGTTTTGGTTCGTATTGTGTCATCCATACCTCCCGAGTGTCCCTGATTTGCAGGGACTGTCCCTCTTTTGAGTCCATGTCCCCCTGCCCCTTGTTGTTCTCATTTGTCCCTCTTTGAGGTGTAACATGCAGATCTGCATCAATAAATGATTCATTTGCTTTATATTGTTTTCATTGTTACAACCTCCTATCCATCCCTAATTTAACAAACGTCCCTCTTTCCCACCCTGAAAAGTTGTTAGTTATGTTTCATGTATCTAGTAAAGGGCATGTAGTCCATGTCTGATGCTTATTGCCATTGAGACCTATACAGTAATGCTACGGGTACGCGCACCCCAGGGGGTACCCAGCAATGTCCAGGGGTGCACCAACAGGAGGGCCCAACTGGTCTAGAATGTTATTTTAAACCGGACCTTCAACCAACATAATAGCCGATATATGTTTCCCACACCCTGTACATACAGATTGCTCACATTAAAAATCATCCTACCTGCATCTACTGCATTTTATGAGCCTTTAAACATCCAAGATGGCGCTCCATGGGGTCCCAGGCTGTCCGCAAACAGGAAGTGTCTTCTGACTGTGCTGCTCTGCATTCTGGGATTGCTGACCTTTTCTTGACCCCAGCTCTGCTCTGTCTGACCAAAGCACATCTTTAAAGCGGATCAACGCTCAGGGGGGATCGGCCCGGGAATCTATAAGATTCCCGGGCCTATCAGATCCCTCCCCGCGGGGCATCCGAAATCGGGATCTCCCGCGGGGTGAAACCCCCCAGGAAGCCCACAATCCTACCTTTTCCACATTCCAGCGGCGCATGCGCATCCGCTGCCGCCGCCTCCCTCGCGTCCCTCTAGCAGGGTGCGCTCCCTGTAAGAGGGACGCGCAGGAGGCGGCGGCGGACGCGCTCTGCTTGTCTGGTGCTGCCTCTCGCTTGTCCGCTGGCGGGGATTGGCTGCAGCGGTCACGTGGGAGCGGGGAGAGGTGAGTTTTCGGGGCTTTCTAGGGGATTTCACACAGCGGGGCACCCCCGGTCGGGGTGCCCCACCGAAGTGGACCAAAACCCAGGATAGTCAAGAATCCTGGGTGTTGGTCCACTTTAACCCCACCCCCTGTACCTTTGCCCTGCTCTCCTCTCCTCAGTGTGTAAAGCTCCTGAGGCAAGATGGCGGCGCCCGTATCCTAGAGTCCTGAACAGAGTTGCAACCCAGCAGGGGAAAGAATAAAAAGTAAATAACCAAAAACTTAAATTGTATTAATTCTAGATGCTGGGGAATAATCTTTTAAAGTGGACCAACACCCAGGGGTGATCGGCCCGGGAATCTATAAGATTCCCGGGCCGATCACCTCCCTCCCCGCGGGACATCCAAGATCGGGATGTCCCGCGGGGTGAAACCCCCCCAAACACCCCAAATCCCCTCACCTTGCCGCCGCCTCCCTCGCGCCCCTCTAGACGTGCGCGCGCCTGCACCGGCCGTCTGTGAATGGCCGGCGCGGGCGCGTCAAGAGTGACGCGCGGGAGGCGGCGGCGGAGGAGCCGCTTGTCCGTGGCTTGTCCGTCGGCGCGGGGAGAGGTGAGTTTTTCGGGGGGTTCGGGGGGGTTTCACACAGCGGGGCACCCCGATCGGGGGTGCCCCACCGAAGTGGACCAAGACCCAGGATAGTCAAAATCCTGGGTGTTGGTCCACTTTAAGGGTTTGGGCTTTTCATTAAATTCTGCTGAAGGTCCGGTTTAACAGTAAATCATTATTCTTTCTTGCTTCAAAAGGTGCTGCAAGGCCCATGACTTACCTTTTTTGGGAACATTAGTAATTGGTCCCCTCCTTAGGGGTCTTTTTCCTTAGGGGTTTTGTTGTAAAAGCTTGTTGTTAGGGGGGACTTGGTGTAATAAGGTTGAGAAACAGGGATCTATTCTACAGTACGGGGCCTGAGCCTTTCTTATTCTGACTGTCTTAGAACTATTAGAAGTAGCTGAGGCTAAGTCAGTGAAAGGCTGACCCCTGCTGGCCAGTACTGAAATAGATTCCCATTCAGCAAATGTGGGGTCTGATCACTTCTTGGTTGAACAACCAGCAGGACAGGCGTCAGCACAGGGCGTACCTGGGCAGGTGCCGGGGCCCCTGCAACTACCCTGGGCAGCCCCTATACAGGATGCAGGGCAGTGCAGTAACCAGGACTAAGGCCCTTATTTAACAAGGGATAGCGCCAGGTAGCGAATGGTGAGCGAACGGTAATGACGCTCACCGCCACGAGAACACCGGCTGCCCTCCGCAATCACACATTTATCAAGCCGATCCTGCTTAGCGACTGACAGAGCTCCAGATAGCGAATCATTCATCATTATTCCAGCCTCACCCCACAGCGCCAGCGAGCGACCTTGAACAGCGACAGGTATGACCTCTCGCTACCTGGCGCTCTACAAAGCATTTCAATGGAGCAATCTTTAAATATTCCTAATTAATTGCTAATATTTTTTTTTTAAATGTCAAAAATTCTGTGAGCACAGCGAATACTAGCGGGCGCTGTGAAAATCACGCTACTGTCGCTCATCTGTCGCTACCTGGCGCTATTAATGAATCGGCCTCTAATAACTGTCAGCTAGGGACAAACTGACAGTACTATTCTTTGTTTCTTTTCTCCTTTTCTTTCTTTCTTTCTTTCTTTCTTTCTTTCCATCTTTCTTTTGTTTCTTTCCATCTTGTCTTTGGTTCTTTCTTTAATCTATTCATTCTGCCTTTTTTTCTTCCCTTTCCTTCTTTTATTTTTTCTGTGATTCCTTCTTTCTTTTTTCTGTCACTCTATCTATTCTTTTTCTATTTCTTCTTTATATTTCCTGCTTTTCTCTGTCTTTCCTTTTATTCTTTCTTTCTTTGTCATTCATACTATGCTTTTGTTCTTTCTTTCCATTCATGTTTAAACTTCTTTATTTCTTTCCATCTATTCTTTCATTTTTGTCATTCCTTCTTTCTCTTTCTTTCCTGCTTTCTTTTTTTCTGTCATTTCCCCAATTCCTTTATCCTTTATTTTTTTGTCATTTCTTCTTTTCCATCTATACTTCTATTATTTTTTTCTTTCTATTCTTTAGCAATAGTCACCATACAGGCAACTTTATCACCATGTATGAAGTATCATACCACACCGCAAGGGGGCCATTGGGACGCTATTGCCCAAGGGTCCACATAAACCTGAAGTCGGCCCTGAGACCCAGGACTGAGCTTCTGAACTGGCAAAGGTGCCCTATAGAGCAATGGGCACGCTGCCAATTCTGAGGCTGTATGGGGGAGGGGGGGGCTTTTGACCTTCCCATGTGCTGCAGGTTATAGGGCAACCTCAGGTAAGCTGCTCCCAATGTATTCATTGCAATGTATGTCCCAATGGGAGCTCTCATAGATTAGCATTAGGACTGCACCTCACAGAGGCACCTTGGTGCTGGAGCTTGACCCTACTTCTGCAGTGTGCCATCCCAGACCTCTGCTTATAACCAGATAATAGGATTGGTTGTAAGCTGACAGGGATGAGAGTTGTGGCCCCTTTAAGATTTCGTATTCTAATTGCCCTGCTCACGTTCACCTCCCAAGTTGGTTATAAATTGGTCAGAGTGGCTGCCGCCCCTCCTTTGCATATTGCCATTGGGGCTTAACTATAGGGCATGCGACTGGACTGGGACCCATCATTAGCCCATCAAAAGCATTATTAGTCTCTATTTTTTCAGTCTTTAATTATTATTATTATTATTATTATTATTATTATTAATATTTATTTATATAGTGCCTTCTGTAGTGCTTTACAAGGTATGATTACAGACAAGGTAAAACATATAGTACAGGGAACAATACAAAACCAGATGCCACAAGGTTCAAACCAAGTGTTGTGAGCACAGGAGACAATAGGAAAGAGTCTTACAGTCCAAAGGATGGAGGTGGAGACAAGGATCACAGTGGTTGAGCTGCAATGTGCCATTTGAAGGTTATAGGAGTTGCTTAAGCCAGGTTATATGCTTGTCTGAAGAGGTGAGTTTTGAGGGCACTTTTAAAGGCTTGGAGTGATGGAGAGTGGTGGATTGAGCGGGGGAGTGCATTCCAGAGAAGTGGGGAGGCACAGAAGAAGTCTTAAAGGTGGGAGTGCGAGGAAGTAACCAAGGATGAGGACAGGAGAATGTCAGAGGCAGAGCGGAGGTTGTGCTTGGGTTGGTAACGCTGGATCAGAGATGAAATGTAGGGAGGGGCCTGGCTGGAGAGAGCTTTGTAGGTTATTGTTAGAAGTTCAAACTGAACTTCAGGTAACCAGGGATTGACAGAGGAGGGCAGTGCTGAGAAGAGGTGGATGAGGTGAGCAGCACAGTTTGGAATAGATTGGAGGGGAGCCAGTCTGTTTGTTGGCAAACCACAGAGAAGGGTGTTGCAGTAGTCCAGTCGGGCTATGACCAGGGCGTGTTGCACATCCTACATCTTGCTGCATCCAACTGAGTTAAAAACAGAAAAATCTTTGCACCAGGGCCCCGTCACTGTTGCCAGTGTAACACACTGTGCTCTCCTTATCCCATTATTGTACTTGGATTATCCCTGGATACCTTGCAGCACAGTGTGTCAGATTCCTACTGACAACAAAGGAGGAGAAATCAGAAAAAAAAAAATATTTTGTACAAAAAATTATTTAAAACCCAGAAGGGCCGTCATTTCTGTTTAATACATTGTATGTTCTCTCTTTTTTAATTGTCCTGGAACACAGATTTTTTTTTCTTCTTCTTGGTGTGTGATAACAGGTGATCAGTCATTGCATAGGTGTGGTAATGACATCATTGCCACACACATCAGTAACAATGAATGGAGGAGGCGGAGCTTTACAGCTTAAACAGGCGCCATTATCTGGGATTAAGTGAAGCAGGATCAGCGAAAATTGGCAAAAGCTACTTTTCATTGGGGGAGCAATCCCCCCCTGCACGTTTGCCCCCTCTTCTCTCAGTATGTGATGCTTCTGAGGCAAGATGGCTGCGCCTGTATCCTAGAGTCCTGAACAGAGTTGAAGTCCAGCAGGGGAAAGAATAATAAGTTATCGCCTAAAAACCTAAAATAAATTCATTTTAGATGCTGGGGAATAATTTTTTAAGGGTTTGGGCTTCTCATTAAATGATGCTGAAGGTCCGTTTTGAACTGATTAAATTGATTGACCGAAAATCAATGTGTGTTGAGTCACCTTTCAATAGATCAGATCAGGCAACTGGGCAGCTTCTAATCAATCAGACCCTTAGCCATTTTCCTGATTTGATCCTGATCAATCAGATGGAATGAAAATCCGTGTGTGGACAAACCCTTGGCCCTTTTCTAAGTTCGATTAAATTGATCTAACAAAAAGAAATCAATGTACAGACCTTCAGATCAAGAATATTACACCCTGCTTTAAAGTGGACCAAAACCCAGATTTTTGACTATTCTGGGTTTTGGTCTTTGCTGTGTGAAACCCCCCAGGTCGCCCAAACAAACTCACCTCTTCCCGGTCCTACGGCGCATGTGAGGCCGCTAGTCCAATCAGCACGCTTGTATTCCCCGCTAACAGGGAGCGTGCCCACGCTGGCCATTCACAAAAGCCTGGCATGGGCACACGCCCTGCTAAAGGGATAGCGGGGATGCGGACGCTGCTTGCGCATGTGTTGTTGGACCAGGAATGAAGGTGAGTTTTCGGGCGACCTGGGGGGGTTTCACACAGCGGGACACCCCCGATCAGGGGGTCATGACACTAGAGGGTGATGGGATTGTGTGATCGTCCTCTGATGTGCGTAGCAGGAAGCACAATCTAGTTGTTAACATCTGTGCAGGTTTTTCTGTCTGGAAATTCCCCTGTAGTGTAACTGGACACCCGGCCTGGGCCAAGGGGGGGCAATCCTGAGCCTGGCGTCTGCCGCTCTCTGCTCTTAGTCATTAATTCATTATTGTCATACCTCCCAACTGTCCTTCATTACCGGGACTGTCCCTCCTTTCATCTCATGTCCCCTTTTGTCCTCCACTGTCCCTATTTCTTTTACAAAGATTTTATTGAGATTTTCATAGGATATACATAAGAATCAGACATTGACATATGCACTGGTGATGGTAGATGTACAGGCTTCAGAAAAAATAGACATTAACACAGATACAGATGGCGGTCAAAGGAAATATAATAACTTCCAATTTTAGTCAAATGAACAACAGGAATCTAATTAAAGACCATCTCCTGTTACATAACGGCGAGTGCTTGGACTACATAGTGAACTGTTATATACATTTTTTAAAACTGTACCCGAATGACATGTGCGACACACGTTTTCTTCACCGGTGCCGGGTGTAAACAGACATGTTAATACACTAGTGCATACTTACTAGAATAAAATGAAGACGAAAGAGGAGATAACGAGGAAAAGAGAAAAAGACAGAAAAAGTTGAGTAGAAGAGGGGGGGAGAAGGGGGAAGAGGGGGAAGGGAGGAGGATGGGGGCCAAGTTGGGGGGTCAGGCCTAGTATAAAAAATGGTTCTTCTACCTCCTCAAACTGGGTGGACCGGATCTGTTTGGTGGTGACAAACATCTATATATTCTAGCCAGGGATCCCAGACTTTAAGGTAACCTTCATATGTGTCATTCTTGATTGCTGTGATTTTCTCATTACGTAAAGTGTCTGAGATTCTGTTCAGTATTTCTTGCCAGGGGATCCTAGGGGACTAGGGAATTTCTGGCTATGGTGAGGCGTACTGTGGCTAAGATGTGCTGGATCAATTTCCATTGGTTTTTAGAATATTTACCTGCTTTGTGGGAGAGCAAGGCTTCCCTGGGACTTTTAGTTATTGGAAGGTGAGTGATGTCAGAAAGAAGTTTGTATGTCCTGTTCCAAGTGGCCTTGGCTATTGGACAGTCCCACCAGATGTGGGCCATTGTTCCCGAGGAAGGGCAGCCTCTAAAACAAAGTGGAGAGACTGTTGGAGAAAACTTATGGATACGGTCTGGGGTGAGGTACCATCTAAAGAGTGTCTTGTAGGCATTCTCCAGGACGACAGTGTTGCAGGATATCTTCTTTATATTGTCCCACAATCTCCTCCAGTCCTCCTCATCCATGTCAAGCCCCAACTCTCTTTCCCATTGAGACATGTATTTATGCCTAACAGGAGATGGCGGAGACACCAAAGTATCATAGAGGCTCGATATCAAACCACCACAGAGGTGATCCCTGATGCACCGGATTTCAAAATCAGTACTTTGATATGGAGGAGGGGAGCATTTCAGCGCGCTATTGTTGGATTTGTAGAAATCTAAAGGTTTCAGATGGGGGTAAATTTTCCCCTGAGTTGATATCCTGACGTGACTTCATACCATTCGGGGTGCAAAAGCTATCCACTGTAGTGTAACCCTTCCGTATCCACCATCTAAAGCTAGTCGGGTGAGTAATACCTGGAGGGAATAGGGGGTTACCAAGCAGCGGAGAGGCCGGCAACGAGGAGGATGTAAAATTGGATCTCACCCTATCCCAGACTGAAAGAGAAAACGTTAGAATAGGAGGTAAAGATTTGGGTCTTAAGGCTTTCGCGGTCCATAGTAGCGATGCTGGGGAGATAGGTGAACATTTTAAAATATCATTAGTTACCCAAAGAGGTTTGTCTTTTGTCGCATGGAGCAGAACCAGGGGTGCCACCTGAGCTGCTAGGTAATATTTTTTAATCGAGGGGAACGCAAGCCCCCCCTTCTCTCTTTTGCAGATCAAGGTGGCTTTATTGATTCTGGGCCTAGCCCTGTTCCACGCGAAATGCATACATTTTTGTTGGAGAGAAGCCAGAGTTTTTTGGGGAACTTGGACTGGGAGTACCCTGAATAGGTATAGGATTTTGGGCAGAATCGTCATCTTGAGAGCAGCAAAGTGACCCAACCAAGACAGCTTTAAAAAGTGCCAGGAGTGAAGCAAGGAATCAAGTGTTTTGATGGTTCCTGGATAGTTTGCTTTAAAAGTGTCATCAATGTCGGCCGTCAGGTTAAAGTGGACCGTCACCCTCCGGTGATCGGCCCGGGAATCTATAAGATTCCCGGGCCGATCACCTCCCTCCCCGCGGGACATCCCGATCTCGGTGTGAAACCCCCCCAAACACCCCAAATCCCCTTACCTTGTCTTCGGCGGCGGCCGCCGCCGCCTCCCTCGCGCCCCTCTAGACGTGCGCGCGCCTGCGCCGGCCGTCTGTGAATGGGGGGAGGCGGCGGCGGAGGAGCCGCTTGTCCGCGGCTGTCAAACGGCTTGTCCGTCGGCGCTGGGAGCAGGGAGAGGTGAGTTTTTCGGGTGATTGGGGGGGTTTCACACAGCAGGGCACCCCGATCGGGGGTGCCCCACCGAAGTGGACCAAGACCCAGGATAGTCAAAATCCTGGGTGTTGGTCTACTTTAATCCCTAAATAGGGTAGTCGATGTGTCCAAATCCATGAAAAGTTTTGAGAGAGGGTTTGCTTTGTGGTATTAGATAGTGATATGTCTAGTGCCATAGATTTGGAAGCATTCAGCCTGAGTCCAGAAAATTGACTAAAAATAGACAGGTCCTGAAGTGCATTTGGGACAGATATGTGAGGAGAGGATAATATGAGCAACATGTCGTCTGCAAAAAGTGAAATTTTTTGCTCTGTAGAGCCAATTGAAATACCTTTAATTGCAGAGTTCTGCCGAAGTTTTTGGGCTAAGGGTTCTAATGCAAGTATGAATAGAATGGGGGAAAGGGGACAGTCCTGTCTGGTACCCCTCTGGATTGTAAAGGTAGAGGAGGAAAAGCCAGCATATTTTACATAAGCCGTGGGGTGGGAGTAGAGAGCCCCTATCCAGGAGAGGAAGCCAGAGTCCCTATTTCAGGTTAAAATATAATGGCCTTGATAATGCAAGAGTTGAACAAAATCTTATGGTAGTAAAAACACTTTTTTAGTCCTTCGAATATTTTACTCCCCTTTACACTTGTGCCATTGACTTTCATTGGGGGGTCGTGTTAAATATTTGGTGAAGCCAGTGTGACTTGTAGTGTGCATTGCGGTGTGGATTGCAACTTGCATCTCAGTGATATTTTTAGCGATAACACAGTGGATAAAAAAGTATTTGTCCTACATTTTCCCCCAAAAATCACCTGTACATGTGATGCCATTTTCCAGTTTAGATACATTATTTTTCCAGTGATGTAAGGATATATTTTTAAAGTTTGAAGATAACAGCACCCTATGGGCTATGCTAAAGATTTCACCAACTTTTTTCTTTCTGCATAGCCCAAAGGGTTCTGTTGCTTTCAAACTTAAAAATAAAGGGGATTATTTAGGAAACGGTTACGCCAGGTAGTGATACGTAGCGTCAGGTGAACGCTGGGCGTTGTATGTGAAAACCACATTTAAAGTGGACCAACACCCAGGGGTGATCGGCCCGGGAATCTTATAGATCACCTCCCTCACCGCAGGGCATCCGAGATCTGGATGTCCCAGCGGGGTGAACCCCCCCCCCAAAAGCCCCAAAAAACCTTACCTTATCGGCGACGGATCAGCCACCGCCGCCTCCCGCGCGCCCCTCTAGCAGTGCGCGCGCGCCTGCGCCGGCCGTTTGTGAATGGCCGGCGCGGGCGCGCGCCCTGTGAGAGGGACGTGCGGGAGGCAGTGGCGGCTGCTTGTCCGCCACTTGTCTGTCGCCGAAAAGGTAAGTTTTTGGGGGCTTTTTGGGGGGGGGGGTTCACACAGCGGGGCATCCTGATCTCGGATGCCCCGCTGAAGTGGACCAACACCCAGGATTTTCACTATCCTTTAAGAAAGTCAATCTGGCGAGCGCCTCTAACAGCACCGTGTAGCGTCCCATGTATCACTATCAGTAGCCCAGTGTAAAGCGCCGGTGCTCTAGGTTCAGCAGCGCCATGTAGTACCTGTCGCTCAGTGTCGTTCTCCCATACATTTCAATGGGGTTTCATTTGGTTGTGCATAAATTGCGTGTTGCTAAAGTAATATTTTTAATTTTTGGCTCAAATCATTGTGTGTCCTCTCCTGCCCGGCAACCAAACACTTTTATTGTAATTTTTTTTTTTTTTAATGCAGAATTGTATGTGCAGGTCGGCCATTGCAGTGTCATTGTCACAGTGTTACAACAATGTCATTCAATGTGTTTTTGCTCTGGTGTTGGTGGATATGTGTTGAGAAACAATTTTTGATCACACGCTAGAGCACCCAGTTTTAGAGCACCGACGCTGGTTGCGTGTATTTTTTCTTAAATATGGGCTACAGCGCCAAGTGCCGGACGCACTTAAAGGAGCACTATCACGAAATTGTTTCATATTAAAAAAACATTTAAACATGTTGGCTATTGAGAGTAGGGGTCACTTATACACCTGAACTAAATAAAACTCCTGCAAAGCTTGTAGTTTTCTTCTCCTGTTAGGAATAAAATCCAGGGGTGACAGGTTTAGTCTATGAGGGGTGACAGAGCCTGTCACCCGATGTCCTCTTCCTTCCAGTAAAAAAAATAAAAAACAAGCCTGGCTGGATATTTCTTGATGTTGGGTGTATTAGTGACCCCTCCTCCCACCATCCAGCATATTTATATGGATTTTTATTATTGGGTAATTTTGATAGTGATCCTTTAACTGGCCCTACCTCTCGCTCGCTGCAGCGTTGTCCTGTTGTTAGATGTGGTGTAGTCTTGGGCGCTTTGACCTCGGGACACCATCTAGCGTTCTCCATTGGCTCTGCAGTGAATCGGGGAGAGGCTTTTACAGCGCCCTCCAGGCATCACATTTATCAATGCTGGACAGGATACTACAGTGCCACTTGTCCAGCCGCTACACTAGGTTATAGCCCCCGACACCCGTTTATAGCATCTACTAGCAGTCGCTCTAAACGCCACTACACAGACTCTTACCTGCCAATACGTGGAGCTAGTCTTAAGTTAACCTCTGCATATATACTTCATCATATGTACTATATATACTATATACTACATCATGAAAAATGATGTGCTTAATCTGCAAAAATGCCCCATCACATATTCAGGTAGAAAAAACATTTTTTTGCACTTTTTTGTGTCTAAACTCTAAAAAGCTCACCGGGATGCAGGTTACAATCCACCCAGCAATGCGCAAGTTTCACTGGTTTCACCAAATATTTAGCATGACCCCCCAAAGTCTTCAATAGTTGTACTAGTGACCCGAGTGGCCCACGAGCTTGCATTAAAAGAGGAACATCAGGGTTAAACACAAGTGTGGCTGATTCCCCCCCCCCCCCCCCATTGGGCCCTGCTTACTTTTTGAATGTTGCCGCCACCTCTTCCCGCCATCGCTAAATGACAAAACATCTCTAGTCTTGCTTTTCAAAGTCTCGCACTGCTCAAAATGCTCAGCGCAGTCCCACGGCTTTTCGGGCGGCTCCTCTTGCATTCCAGCACTGCGCAGGCATGAGAGCGTGCAGTGCCTGATGGAATGGAAGATGGTGATTCCCATTGGGGGGGGTCCCCCGGAATCCGAGGGACCCAGAAGATGGATGCCCTGGCAAGGTGAGTAAAAATTGGCCAAAGGTAACACCGGGGGGGGGGGGGCAAAAATACAGTGAGGTATGGGGGATGTTTTAACCTCCCCCGATGTCCTCCTCAAACCACCCATCCGCCTAAATTCTTGGTATGTGATGAATTACATTCCCACCATTTGGTGGTATGACAGCAGGGGGGAGGGGAGGAAGACATGATTGCTTGCTTGGCCAAAAGCATGTGGTCAGCCTTTCTATTTTGATAGTGAACATTAGAAAGGTTAGCCATTGAGAGCAGTAGAGTAAAGAAATGACACGATACCTTAAAGTGGACCAATACTCAGAATTTTTGACTATCCTGGGTTTTGGTCCACTGCCCCGGGGCACCCCGATCAGGAGTGCCCCGCTATGTGAAACCCCCCAGATCGCCCGATTCTACTCACCTCACCCCGCTTCTACGGCACATGCGCGGCCGCTCACCCAATCAGTGCGTTCAGAGCTGCTGAGGTATGCGCGTCAAAGCCGCGTCTAACCTCAGCGTCTTTGAGCACGCTGCCGGCCGCATCTCGCGCTTCCCTCTAACAGGGAGTGCGCACGTACCCTGCTAGAGAGAAGCGCGAGATGCGGCCCACGCATGCGCCATTGGACCGGGAGTCAGGTAAGGTTTGCTCGTGCCCTGGAGGGTTTCACACAGTGGGGCATCCTGATCTTGGATGCCCCGCGGGGAGGGAATCGATGGGCCTGTGAATCTTATAGATTCCCGGGCTGATCAGGCTTGGTGTTGGTCCACTTTAAAGCAGACCAAAAATCCCAATTTGGCATGCCCTGCTGTGTGAAACCCCTCAGATCACTAACACAGCTCAGCTCACCTCACCACTGTTCTCTCATCCAATCAGCACTCTGGCCATTCTATTAGATCTCTGACAAATACATTATCGCAGATACTTTTTGCAGCTTCTTACTTCAGCTGTTTATTGAAGAACCATTTCTTAGGGGCTTGAAGATTTTCAGTGGGGAGTGTGTTACAGAGGAAATGTCTTCCTGGTATTTGCATGGTACAAACACAGGGAGTATAAATATCCCCGGCCAGCAATCTGTCTGGCGGTACGTCTGCAGCGGCGGGCACACACTGCGTCATGGCACAAAACCTGAAAGGCTGGTTTATGTGAGGAGAGTTATGAGGTTTCCACAGTCTGGTATACAGGCATTCTGCCATGATTGCCAAGCGTTCATTATTTTTGATTATTTCCATACCTGCCAGGGGGGACCTTCTGCTCCGACCTTTTTCTGCTCCATAATACACAGTTTCAGCGAGTGCGCGCACAAATGGATGTGTACTGCAAAGTTTGGACATGAAAAGACTCTGGTCTGGCTGCTTCTTTTTTTATACCATTCAGGCTCAGCTTCCTATTAGTGGCCCCTTTTCTTCTTCTGTTCAGCTACTCCCCCACCCTCAGGCCAACTACGACAAGCGGATCACTTAAATCTTTAAAAGGGCCATTCCTCCCAGCATGGCTGTTTTAAAAACCCCCCCTTGGCCCTGCCACCCTTCCCTAGCGCTGAAGCAGGGTGGGGGAGGCAGGGGTACATAATAAAAAACCTCTTACCTGTCCCCCAATCCAGTGATGAGGAGCACGCAATTAGAGCGCCCGCGGCACCATCTTCTTCACCGTCTGTTGCCGATTGTAGAACACTGTCCCACGCTTTACGGGGGGCGTCAGATGGCCTAAGGGTAAAATGACAGATGTCCCTCTTTTGGTGGGACAGTCTCACTTTGAGGCCCACTGTCCCTCTGAAGTCTCTGGGGACACCTAAATGTCCCACTTTGCTGACATGAGGAGGACTGTCCCATCAAATGCAGAGCTGGATGTCTGGGTGGTTTTCTGCTCTGACTCTTTGGTTGAATGGTGGTAGTAGAACGCCTGGACTTCTGAGCACTGGCTCCATCACTAACATCTTTTTTATGGACCAAATACTCCTAGAGCATCCAATCAGCACGTTTCGAGCGGCTGACGTCAGGTTGTCTTAAGCCTTCGTCTAAGGCCAGCGGCTCCGAGCACGCTGGCGGCCGCATCCCCCCGCTTCCCTCTGACAGGAAGCATGCCCACGCAGGCCATTCACAAATGCCTGGCGCAGGCACACGCCCTGCTAAAGGGATAGTGGGGATACGGCTCACACATGCTCTGTTGGACCGGGAAACAAGGTAAGTGTATAGGGGGGGCCTGGGGGGTTTCACACAGCAGCTCCCCCCTGCCCCACTCATTAACTTATTGCACACGGTTAAAGGAGCAGTATCGCAATTTTTTCTTGGTGACATATTTTAATGGTACTTTGAATGTAGGTAAGTGTTGGAGTAAGAATTACAAATTTAGAAAAAAATGATGTCTATGTTGAGCAGCTGGAGACTAATAGCTCATGTTTATGTCTTCTGAGTGTCGGAGCCAGACACTCTGGCCTGTTCCATGCTGAGGAGAGGGGTGAAACAATGTATCAAAGTATCAGCTGTTCAGTGCTGGCAGCCGTCCAGCATAAGATAACAACATTGCAACATTGCCTGGCCAGAACTTATATATCTAAAACAGAGAGAAAAGCTCTAGAGGTCATTTAGCTGATTTTGACAGTTTTCCCTTCATTTTGGCTCTGCTGCAGAATCTTTCAGTTTATCATTTTCTCTCTCTTTTCTCAACACATTTTTCCATATGATCTTTCTTTCAGCTTTGTGTGTTTTGAGCAAAGCCCAACCCAGGATTTTCACTATCTGGAGTTTTGTTTTGTGCCCCTAGGGGCATCCCGACTTGGGATGCCCTGATATGTGAAATCCCCAAGTTCGCCTGTGAAAACGTACCTTTCCCTGTCCCACAGCGCATGCGCGGGCTCTCATCCAATCTGCTCTGTTTGCACGCAGATGGGGAGCCTGAGCAGTAACCTTCCTGGCCGCCCGGCCTGTCTAAATGACTATCTGCGTGAGCGCGCCAGAAAAATGGGGGGATCTGTGGTTATCCAGGGGTCGTTTCACACAGTGGGCATCCTGATTTAGAATGCCCAAGGGGGAAGGTCAATGACCGGGTCTTATAGACTTCAGGGTCGGCCACTCAGGGTTTTGTTCCACTTTAATACCTTTAGATTTTCCTGCACAGTTATTCAAAGAAGAATTTCAGTCGTTTTCAGTCAGTTTAGTTTATTTTGTATAGATTTTACACATTTGAGTCACCTGGTCTCATAACAAAAGCAGCACCTCACACACACACAGCCGTTACCACTGATTACAGTGTCAGCCTCTGAGGTAAAGTGTTGCTAGGAGACCAGTGGGCTAAATGAAGCAACTCACTAAATACAACCCAGCAGATCCCCCTATTCAGCAAATGGACTGAGCCATTGTAATTATACAATTTAAAAGAAAGGCAGATATTTTTTCCTTTTTCTATCGCCAGATTATTTATACACATGTTAGAAGCTATTGTGTGGCTATTTAATTATTTATCTTTTTTAATGCAAATTTCGCGATACTGCTCCTTTAACTGCACAAGGTCTCTCCTCTCTGGTCTCAAAGGCCCACCTGACCACCTGCTCCCTTGATCCCATTCCATCCCACTTTATCCCTCAACTGTCTCCATCTGTCATTCCAGCCCTAACTTCTTTATTCAACCTCTCCCTCTCCACTGGTACCTTTCCTTGCATGGTGTTATATCTCCACTCATCAAAAAAACCCCTCTGGACCCCTCTGCCCTCCCCAGTTACCGCCCGATCTCTCTGCTCCCTTTCTCATCCAAGCTTCTTGAACAGCATGTCCACACAGAACTAACTATCTGTCTACTGATCATTGCTAGAGAGATCGGAGGATGCGGCCGCTCTTAGACGCTCCGTGGGGTGCCCGGGGAATGGAATATAATCCCATTTTAGTAAAAATCCTGGGTTTTTGTCCACTTTAAATTGGATGACTGGTTGGCGGGTTTTTGTTTTCATGGCTCCACCCACTGCCACAGGTAATGGGTAAATCTTTTACTCCTTGTGTTGGCGCCGTGTAAATATTTTCAGTTCTAGGAGAGCACCACTTCTTTTTTTTTTTTTTTTTTGTAACTTGTCCCTGTCCTGTCTCAGTGCCAGGAAAGGGATGCGGGGGGGGGGGGGGGGGGGAGGTAATTGCAGACTCGATTTCCTTCTTAAAGTGGACCAAAACCCTCCCTGGTGCCTATTAGACTCTAGGGCAAGCATACTCCCTCCCACTGGGGCATCCCAAACTTGGATGCCCCCCTCTATGAAACCCCAGGGTGCCCTAGGGTAAAGGACCAAAACTCAGGATAGTGAAAATCCCGGGTTTTGGGCCAATATAAAGAGGAAAAACACCCGGGAATTTCACTCTCCCGGGTTATTGTTCCTCTCAGACAGGCATCACAATTTGGGATGTGTATTCCCCAGATCACTGTTAAAACTCACCTTCCTGTCGCTCCCACAGTTAGATGTGAGCGGGGATGTGGCCTAGGTACTGGAACGCAGCAAGGGCTTCAGAAGCAGGTAAGTGAAAGGGGGGGGTCTAGGGGGTTTCACACAGCGGGGCATCCTAATTCGGAGTGTGACTCCAGGGCCTCTGTTGTCCCTTTTTAAGACATTGCTATATTTCGACTAGAACATCCTACATAGAATCTTCACTCTCCCTGTTGTCTTATCGCCTCCTCCTGCTTTACACCTCCAGGATTTCTCACATGCCTCTCCCCTTCTCTGGAATGCTTTCCACTCCCTTTCATACACTGCAGCCTAAAACACTCCTTTATGAAGCTTCTTATGTGCTTCCTATGTTATGGTGTGACATGGTGCACCCCATCCTCTTGTTTTTACTCCCTATTCCTTTTAGATAGTAAGCTCATAAGACCAGGGATTGCTCTCCTGTAACCACTAGATGGATTTTTTTCCAGTCTTTGTGTGATGATTTCTTAGAGCCCATTGTGTAGGTTGGGATTTTCTATTTGTCTGGTTGCTTGTTTGGTTTGCTCTTGTAGTTCTGTTGTGTGATTGATTGATTCAAACACAAACAGACTCCTGATTGGCTGGCGGGGGAGCACCTTTTAAGCCGATAGGAGACACCCTGCCATTGTGTGAGGAATGGAATGCGATTGCTCCTAATACCTGGAGGCTATGGGATTCAACACTGCCAGATAACGCGCAGTGACACGGTGCTACATTTAACACGCGGCAAAAGCATGTAACAGCTTCTGTTACTGTTACAGAGAATCCCTCACACGTATCGTCAGTTATGCTTCCTCAGATCGCCCTGTTAGCCTATTGGGGAACTCAGATTATGCTTTACTACCTCAGGACCAGGAACAACAATTCCTACTAAAACCGCGCTAAAATATATTATAAATATTAATATATTATTATATATTAAACCACATTTAAATACATGTAATTTAAATGAATGCAAGGAGTATATAACCTTAGTCACATCGGTTCATCAATTGACAATCAATTATAAAAAAGTCTATATATATATATATATATATAAAACATCTTACTTCGCGATAACATCTCGTCGCCACCATTTAGTTAGCGGTTCACCAATTAACAATCAATTAACTCAATTATTAACTCAATCAATTATAGAAAATTAACAATCAATTATAAAAAAAAAGTCTATAACATCATACTCCACGATAACATCTCGTCTCAACCATTTAGTTATTGGTTCATTATCAATCAATTATAAAAAAAAATTAACAATCAATTAACTCAATTATTAAATCAATCAATTATAAAAAATTAACAATCAAGTAACAATCAATTTTAAAAAAGTCTATAACATCATACTCAGCGATAACATCTTAAAGGTCCGAATAGCTTCTTTTAAATACCAGCACCAGTACTCAACACTCTTAATTCAGTGTATAATCCTTCACCCAGTGAGAAAAAAATCATGTACAAGATCACAATGATAAGATAGGCCCGTTTCAACCATTTAGTTTAGGTCCTCTTTAATCAGCTTCTTTCTTTCAATCCCGAGGATTAAAACAGACGCTCTCAACCATATAATCGATTATTTTCCGTTTGATAATCAACCATAGAAAGGAAATAAAACCAGCAATAGTGTAATACCACTAAAAACACACTCAGCTCAGCCCTTGAAAAGGGCCAGTTAAAATGAACACATAATCCAGTAAGCTCAGTGAGAAGAGATTGGGCTTAGCCTTTCATCCTCTGATCTCTGTTTAGGCCATCCATATGTCACCGTGGGATTCAGCAGTTTTCAAAGCTCCGCCAGTCCTCCCATGGTTTGTGCCTGTCCTTCGGTGGTTGGGGCCTGTCCTCCCATGGTTTGGGCCTGTCCTTCCGTGGTTTGGGCCTGTCCTTCCATGGTTTGTGCCTGTCCTTCGGTGGTTGGGGCCTGTACTCCGGTGGTTGGGGCCTATCCTCCCGTGGTTTTGGTCTGTCCTCCTGTGTTTGGGGCCTCTTCTCCTGTGGCTGGTGCCTGTCCTTCCGTGGTTGGTGCCTGTCCTCCCATGGTTGGGGCCTGTCTTCCTGTGGTTTGGGCTTGTCCTCCCATGGTTTGGGCCTGTCCTCCCTTGGTTGGTGCCTGTCCTTCCATAATTTGGGCCTGTCCTTCCATAGTTGGGGCCAGTCTTCCCATGGTTAGGACCAGTCTTCCAGTGGTTGGGGCCAGTCCTCCTGTGGTTTAGGCCTGTCGCCCCGTGGTTTGGGTCTGTCCTCCTGTAGTTGGGGCATCTTCTCCTGTGGCTGGTGCCTGTCCTTCCGTGGTTGGGGCCTGTCCTCCCGTGGTTTGGGCCTGTCCTCTGGTGGTGGGGGCCTGTCTTCCTATGGTTTGGGCTTGTCCTCCCATGGCTTGGGCCTGTCCTCCTGTGGTTGGTGCCTGTCCTTCCATAATTTGGGCCTGTCCTCCCGTAGTTGGGGCCAGTCTTCCTATGGTTAGTACCAGTCCTCCAGTGGTTGGGGCCCGTCCTCCAGTGGTTGGGGCCCGTCCTCCCGTGGTGGGGGCCCGTCCTCCCGTGGTTGGGGCCAGTCCTCCAGTGGTTGGGGCCAGTCCTCCAGTGGTTGGGGCCAGTCCTCCAGTGGTTGGGGCCTGTCCTCCAGTGGTTGGTGCCTGTCCTTCCATAATTTGGGCCTGTCCTTCCATAGTTGGGGCCAGTCTTCCCATGGTTAGGACCAGTCTTCCAGTGGTTGGGGCCAGTCCTCCTGTGGTTTAGGCCTGTCGTCCCGTGGTTTGGGTCTGTCCTCCTGTAGTTGGGGCATCTTCTCCTGTGGTTGGGGCCTGTCCCTCCGTGGTTGGGGCCTGTCCTCCCGTGGTTTGGGCCTGTCCTCTGGTGGTTGGGGCCTGTCTTCCTGTGGTTTGGGCTTGTCCTCCCATGGCTTGGGTCTGTCCTCCCGTGGTTGGGGCCTGTCCTTCCATAATTTGGGCCTGTCTTCCCGTAGTTGGGGCCAGTCTTCCCATGGTTAGTACCAGTCCTCCAGTGGTTGGGGCCCGTCCTCCCGTGGTTGGGGCCAGTCCTCCAGTGGTTGGGGCCAGTCCTCCAGTGGTTGGGGCCTGTCCTCCAGTGGTTGGGGCCTGTCCTCCAGTGGTTGGGGCCTGTCCTCCTGTGGTTGGGGCCTGTCCTCTGGTGGTTGGGGCCTGTCTTCCTGTGGTTTGGGCTTGTCCTCCCATGGCTTGGGCCTGTCCTCCCGTGGTTGGTGCCTGTCCTTCCATAATTTGGGCCTGTCCTTCCATAGTTGGGGCCAGTCTTCCCATGGTTAGGACCAGTCTTCCAGTGGTTGGGGCCAGTCCTCCTGTGGTTTAGGCCTGTCGTCCCGTGGTTTGGGTCTGTCCTCCTGTAGTTGGGGCATCTTCTCCTGTGGCTGGCGCCTGTCCTTTCGTGGTTGGGGCCTGTCCTCCCGTGGTTTGGGCCTGTCCTCTGGTGGTTGGGGCCTGTCTTCCTGAGGTTTGGGCTTGTCCTCCCATGGCTTGGGTCTGTCCTCCCGTGGTTGGTGCCTGTCCTTCCATAATTTGGGCCTGTCCTCCCGTAGTTGGGGCCAGTCTTCCCATGGTTAGTACCAGTCCTCCAGTGGTGGGGGCCTGTCCCCCCGTGGTGGGGGCCTGTCCCCCCGTGGTGGGGGCCTGTCCCCCCGTGGTTGGGGCCAGTCCTCCAGTGGTTGGGGCCAGTCCTCCAGTGGTTGGGGCCTGTCCTCCTGTGGTTGGGGCCTGTCCTCCTGTGGTTGGGGCCAGTCCTCCTGTGGTTGGGGCCTGTCCTCCTGTGGTTGGGGCCTGTCCTCCTGTGGTTGGGGCCTGTCCTCCTGTGGTTGGGGCCTGTCCTCCTGTGGTTGGGGCCTGTCCTCTGGTGGTTGGGGCCTGTCTTCCTGTGGTTTGGGCTTGTCCTCCCATGGCTTGGGCCTGTCCTCCCGTGGTTGGTGCCTGTCCTTCCATAATTTGGGCCTGTTCTCCCGTAGTTGGGGCCAGTCTTCCCATGTTTAGGACCAGTCCTCCAGTGGTTGGGGCCAGTCCTCCCGTGGTGGGGGCCTGTCCTCCCGTGGTTGGGGCCTGTCCTCCCGTGGTTGGGGCCTGTCCTCCCGTGGTTGGGGCCAGTCCTCCAGTGGTTGGGGCCAGTCCTCCAGTGGTTGGGGTCTGTCCTCCGGTGGTTTGGGTCTGTCCTTTAGTGGTTTGGGCTGTAGTTACAGCCTTGCGGGATATCCTTATTTTACCATTAAACTAAGTGATGTCCAGGAATGTACCTGGAGGGATCAGGCAGGTAAGCTGTTTGCTCAGTGACAAGCCACTACAGGCAGCGGAAGGTTTAGAGGACATTTTTAGAGTCAAGTTGCAGCAAAACCAGTTTCTGTGCTCCTGGCGGGGAAGTGAAACCTGTCAGTGTTACTTCTGAAGTCATGTAATAAAACTTACAGCTACATCTATGATATTCTGCAGTATTGACTATGCACACACTTATAGTGTTTTAAGCATTTTGTGGTTACCTTTAGGGATGAGTGAACCACACAAAATTCCGGTTCATCAAGGGGACCCGAACTTTGAGGGCGATTTTGCCTCGGGGGGCGCAGAGTGTGTAGGAGGAAGTGCTGTTCACCTTATCTGAGCCCCGCAATCCAGGTGCCATCAGTGGTGGCATCCAGTTCAAATGGTCCATGGCAGGGGCCACAGAAAGATGGCCATGAGTGAGGACACTCCTAGTGCCGGCTGGCAGTGCTAGTACCAGGAGTGTCCTCACTCATGGGAGCAGTGGCCTTTTTCCGGGGCCACGGCTAAGGTGAGTTGTTCAGCAGCTTTCTGCTGCAAAATCCTTTAGGTGAAGCTGGCTGATTGGCTGCCAAGGACCTTGTAGTTTGGGTTTGCTCAACACTAGTTAAATTTGCTCCCAGTATTGCTGGAATCTCGATGAGAATTCATGGAAAGCATTTAGCGATAATCAGGTCTGTCATTCATTTTTAGTACATTTTTAGGGTCCATCTGGACCAGCTTACCCCCTTCCCAAATACTAGACATGACAGCTAAGCTACGTTACTATCCATGCTATCCTGTATCAATAAGTATCTGCTTACCATAATACCCCGTGCATAATATTTGTTTTTACCTTGTCTATAATTGCTGCCTTTTACAGCGCCACGGAAGATGATGGTGATTTATAAATGAACAATATTAACAAAATGCTAATAATCAAAATCAACTTTTCTTAAAAAAAATACACAGTGCATTACATACGTACAAGGAATTATTTGTGGCAGGTAGGTCTGTTACGGATGAAAAGAATAAATGATGAGGAAGGGATGTCCTCGGGGCAGACTGGCCATAGGGAACACCAGGAGATTTGTGGGCTGCAAGCTAGAGGCTACACCCAGCCCAAAGTGCCCTAAAGCAGTGCAGCCTCCCTCAAAAGGGATCCTTTATACTACTTCTTCTCTCTGCTCCCTGCTTCTCCAGGTCCCCCTGCCCCATCTGCCCTTTTTACTATACCTGCCATATATTACATATCCACCCCTGGCCATGATCTCTTCCTGCAATGCTATAGCTATAACTGGGGGTGGGCATTCCCTCCATTGTCACAGTATCTGCCCCTACAATAATTAAACTTTAGCGCACCATCATTAATTACATATACACCCCTGTCCATGATTTCTTCCTGCAATGCTATAGCATCAGCAGATAAACAAACTCATTGATCAGCTGAGGAGCTCCTTGGGGCGCAGGAGTTCATGTGCTGGTGATATTCTTAATTTCACGGGCTGATATTGTATACTGATGAAGTATGTCACACACCCCGCTTCAAGAATCCATAACATGTGGGTAATATCGTCCTGAAGAGGCGTTCCTGCAGAGATGATAGTAAAAAGAAAGCCCCTCCCTGATCCATAAATACCTGGGACCTCCCACTCACTACCCAGTTTTCCATCTCTGCAAGACGGCGAGCAAGTCAGAAGATGATGGCTCCTCCTTGCCTGGGGGAGTTTCAGGTAGCCGGGGTAACTCCCGGCCCGTTTATTGAATATTCCCGCTCGGCCTTCTTTACTGAATAATCCCTGATATTATATGCCTCCTCAGTTTTGGCTGCGGGCCCGAGCGAGGGTATGCTAGCACCTCTGGTGCTTAGGAGCAGTGCTCCCCCCGTGAGACCCTAAAATAAGAGGGTAGGCGGTGGTCCCGGGTTGGTGATCCCGGTTTGGGATGCCCCGTCCCTTGGTATTGCCCCTGGGGTTGGGTCCCTCTTCAGTCCTCATTTTATTCCTCTGTGGGGGTGGGGGTCTCCCTCCCAGGGCCTGTAGTTCCCGCTGTCCCTTGTGGTGCTGTGTCACTTGGGTGGCGGCTGGTGTATGTGTGGTGATTGTGCTACTGTATGAGCGCCGCGACCGCCATGTCGGCCGGGGCGCCGGGTGCTTTGCAAGGAAGACTGTACTTCATGTTGGGGGCGGGGCCGGCCCGCGGCGCGCTGCCGCGGCCGAGACCCCGCTTCTTCTCAGGCCAGGTTAGGCCGGACGGGTGCGACGCTGGACTCGGCGGTCGCACCCGCCGGGCGTGTCATTTTGTCCGGCGCCGCTACTGCGGAGGCGCCGGTTCTCTCAGTTCCGTTGGCGGCAGAGGGTGTTGCGTCCTCGTCGGAGGGGGGGGGCGGGGCCGGGTTTTCGGCGCGTCGCCGCGGCTCCGCCCCTCCCTCCTCTCTGCTGCTGCTGGCGCCAGTGCGGAGCCTTGTTAGTTCCGTGCTGTCAGGGAAGGGGCGTTTTTTCTCTTCCTTCGCGCGCTCTGCGTCTTGGCCACGCCCCGGATTCCTTGCCTGCGTCTCTTCATGCTCGTGGTGGACTCCATTGTTCCGTAGGATTTGTGAGTGGCCCTGTGGGTCCTATTTATTATACACTGTTTTGTTGTCTCTTGGTCTTATATTTAAGGGGTTCTTTCTGTCTTTCAGGCGGTGTATCCTATTGGGAGTGTCATCTTTAGTAATTAGAGGGTTTTCTCCCGGTCCTAGATCCCTGGGTTCACTTAGTCTTAAATCCTCCCACTTGGGACATTAAAGGGGCATCCCGGGTTGCTTATTGGCGTAATTCCCTGGGTCATTGCGACCAACAAAGTTCACCTTATGGAGGCATCCCCGGATACTGGGGCAGGGGCCCCTTCGGGGCATCCCAAAAGGTGCATGTTGTGTGGTGCATCCATTGCAGGGGACGATGTACTGCTTTGTATACCTTGTGCACAGCAAACTATTGCGCGGCAGTCTGGAGCGCAGGCTTCTGGATCAGCTCCGCCGGCCGAGTCATCTCAACCCCCCTCCCTGACACGCGCTCCGTGTGACGTTGTCATGGGCAGGGATCTGCAAGCTGAGATGTGCGCCAGATTGGCCAACCTTGAGAAAATTGTTTCCAAGTCGGCCGCCCGAAAGGCCCCGGCCAAGAGGAAGCATTTGTCCCCGGCTTTGCCGGCTGACGACCTGGACGAGTTTAATAATCTGGATTGGTCTGATTATTCTGGGCTAGAGGAAGGTGAGGTTTCTGAGGGCTCAGAGGTTTCGGATGATGCTCAGTCCGTTGGCGCTGATGAGGAGCTTAGTGAGTTGGGGAGATCCTCGGATTCCTCTCACGCGCTGGCACTGATGTTGGAGGTTCTGAAGATTTCCCCTCCCGAGGTGGCGTCACAGCAGGAGGGTGAGTTGTTTGAGGAGTCCAGGCCGCGCTTGGAGTTTCCTTCACAACGGCACTTTCACAAGATCATTGATAAGGAATGGGACAGGCCGGCTAGGCTCCCTGGCGTCCCTCAGGGGTGGGACAAGAAATACCCTTTCCCTTCGGAGGTGGTTAAGCGCTGGGTTTCCCCTCCCGAGGTCGATGCTCCGGTTCTGGGGTTGTCTAATTCCTCGGTTTTAAATAGGCCGGATTGCTCCTCCCTTAAGGATGGGGAGGATAAACGTATTGACCAAATGGCGTGTCATGGCTTTACTAGCATTGGGTCAGCCATACAGCCTGTGTGCGCTTCTGAGCTTATGGTCTTGGCTGCCAGGGCTGTGGTCAGGGACTTGTTGTCATCTTCCGGACTTCGCCCTGGTAGTGCTGAGTTCCTTAGTCTCAAACGGTGTGAGTTATTTTTGTCCTTTGTATTGACTGCCTTGGATGACACCTTGATGATGTGTGGCAGGACATCGGCCTTGTTGGTGACTATTCGGCGGTCGGTCTGGCTGCGCCAGTGGGCGGCCGACTTTATGTCTAAAAAGTCCCTGACGGCTTTACCTTTTGTTGGGTTGAGGCTCTTTGGAGAAACATTGGACTCCGTCACCAAGGGCGGTAGGTTGCCTCAACGTAAAAAGCAGCGCCGTTCCTTTCGGGGGACGCCTGTTTTTACATCTTCCTTTCGTGGGGCCAGATTTGGTAGAGGATTTGCGTCCCAATCTTCTAGAGGTGATTCCGGGAACAGGGGCAGGGGACGTGCCCGTTCTGGATACCATTGGGGGTCCAAGCCCAAGCCGGCTATTAAGCCGGCCCAGCAATGAGGGGGCGCCCTCACCCTTGCGGGTGGGGGGACGGCTGAGACACTTCTCTCGGATCTGGGATCAAGAAGTCTCGGACAGATGGATTCGGGAAGTGGTGTCTTCTGGTTACAAGCTAGAGTTCGAGCTCCGCCCCCCCTCCAGGTTCTTCAGGTCTCGGATGCCTTCGGAGCCTCTGGTGGCACAGGGACTCCTGGCGGCAGTAAAGAATCTTCTGGACATGGCTGTCATTTGCCCAGTGCCCCTCTCGGAGCAGGGCAGGGGCTTCTATTCCAATCTGTTCACGGTTCCCAAGAAGGACGGGTCGGTCCGTCCTATCTTGGATCTGAAGCTTCTCAACAGGTTTATTCGGCCACGCAAATTCCGCATGGAGACGCTGCGCTCGGCCATTCACTCTCTTCGTCAGGGAGATTTTCTGACGTCCATAGACATCAAGGATGCTTACTTACACGTTCCGGTCTTTCCGGCACACCAGAGGTTTCTCAGGTTTGTGGTGGAGGATCGGCATTTTCAGTTTGCGGCTCTTCCCTTCGGTCTCACCTCGGCCCCTCGGGTTTTCACCAAGGTGCTAGCGGGGGTGATGGCTCTGCTCAGAGTTCAGGGTATCCGCATTGTGCCCTATCTGGACGATCTCCTGATCATGGCCTCTTCCTTCAACCAAGCGGAGTTGGACACCGGTGTGGTGGTGTCCACTCTGGAGAGGTTCGGTTGGGTGATCAACCACCCCAAGTCTTCTCTTTCTCCGTCCAGAGTTGTGACTTTTCTGGGGATGTCTCTGGACACCTCGCAGGCCAGGGTTTTTCTGCCCCTGGACAAGATTCTCTTGATTCAGGAGTTAGTTCAGCTTCTCTTGTTGGCCCATCATCCGACCATCCGTCTAGGGATGAGGCTGGTGGGTTTAATGGTGGCCTCGTTCGAGGCAGTTCCTTTTGCGCAGCTCCATACGAGGGCGCTTCAGTTGCATCTGCTGGCGGTTTGGGACAGGTCGCAGTCGTCATTGGACCGGTCCTTCCGGTTGACTCCCCGAGTTCGTCGTTCCCTACAATGGTGGCTGGGGTCTGTCAATCTGTCAAAGGGCAGATCCTTCCTGGCTCCATGTTGGGAAACGGTCACCACGGATGCCAGTCTGTCAGGTTGGGGGGGTGTTTGGAAGGACCTCCAGTTTCAGGGTCTGTGGAGTCCGCAGGAGGCTCACGAGCCCATCAATATTCTGGAGTTGAGAGCCATCAGGTTGGTTCTGTTTCGCTTGACTCATCAGTTGAGAGGTCTGCCAGTTCAGGTCCGGTCGGACAACAGGACGGCGGTTGCTTACATCAATCACCAAGGAGGGACTCGCAGCAGGAGTGCCCTCAGGGAAGTGTCTTTGATTCTGGAGTGGGCCGAGACCCACGTCCCGTGTATCTCAGCGGTCTACATTCCGGGGGTGGAGAACACGGAGGCGGACTTGCTGAGCAGGGCCTCCTCTCGTCAGGGGGAGTGGTCTCTCAGTCCCAGGGTGTTTCGGTTGATATGTCGCAGGTGGGGGGTCCCAGCGGTGGACCTCTTTGCCTCTCGGCACAATCACAAGCTTCCAGTCTTTGTGTCTCTCTCGCAGGATCCTCTGGCTCTGGCGGTGGATGCCATGTCTCTGTCCTGGAGGGATCTGGGTTTCCTTTATCTGTTCCCTCCGTTTCCAATGCTAGCCAGAGTGGTGCGCAAACTGGCCTTGGAAGGCGCGTCGGCGATTCTCGTGGCCCCGAGGTGGCCAAGGCGCGTTTGGTTCGCGGATCTTGTAAGGCTGGCAGAGGATCAGTTCGCTCTGCCTCTGCTGCCGGATCTGCTCACCCAGGGTCGGCTATGCTATCCCAATTTACCATCGCTGGCTTTGACGGCGTGGCTGCTGAAACCGCCATCTTAAAAGAAGAAGGTCTTTCTGACGCGGTGATTCAAACTCTTGTCAGCGCCAGGAAGCGGTCTTCCTCTTCTGTTTACTACAGGACCTGGAGGTCCTATATTGATTGGTGTGAAGGTAGGTCTTTCTCTTGTCGTGAGTTCTCCATTCCTAGGATTCTGGAGTTTCTTCAACATGGTTTGGATCTGGGGCTCCAAATTAGTACCTTGAAAGGGCAGGTTTCTGCCCTGGCGGTGTTTTTCCAAAGGTCCTTTGCTCTTCATCCTTTAGTCAGGACCTTTTTCCAAGGGGTCACGCATGTACGTCCGCCTAGGAAGGCCTTGGTTCCAGTTTGGGATTTGAATCTTGTTCTCTCTGCTCTTCAGGGTCCTCCGTTTGAGCCCTTGAATGAGGTTGCCTTGTCTTCGCTTACTCAAAAGGTGGCCTTTTTGGTGGCTATCACTTCGGCTAGGCGTGTTTCTGAGTTGGCAGCTTTATCCATTAAAGCTCCATACTTTGAGAAGCATCAGGACAAGGTTGTCTTTCGTTTCAAGCCGGATTTTCTTCCTAAGGTGGTCTCGGCTTTTCATTTAAATCAGGACATAGTTCTGCCTTCTCTATGCCCTAATCCTAGCAACGACAAGGAAAGGGCGTTGCATTCTTTGGATGTTGTTCGTGTTGTGGAACATTATCTTGAGGTTACGTCTTCTTTTCGTAAGACGGATGCCTTTTTTGTGGTGCCCTCCGGGCCTAGGAAAGGTTTGGCTCCTGCCAAATCTTCCATTAGTAAATGGATTCGTCAGGCCATCATTGGGGCCTATTCTGCCAAGGGGAGGAGTCCCCCTTTTCGTGTTACTGCTCATTCTACTCGTGCGGTTGGAGCGTCTTGGGCTTTTCAGCACCAGGCTTCTGTTGAGCAAGTTTGTAAGGCCGCTACCTGGTCTTCTGTTCACACTTTTTCCAAGTTTTACAAGGTTGATGTTTGGGCGTGCGCGGATGCTGTCTTTGGACGCAAAGTTTTGCAAGCTGCAGTGGTTTGAAGTTGTGCATTGTTGCCTAGTTTTGGATCCCCGCCCTTGTTTCTGGACACTGCTGTTGGATGTCCCACATGTTATGGATTCTTGAAGCGGGGTGTGTGACATACTTAGAATAATACCATTTTGTGAATACTCACCTTGTAAAATGGGTATTATAAGTATGTCACACACCCCGCTTCACCCGCCCTTTTCTGTATTCGGGATCCTCTATTTTGTGAACTTTGCGTGGTTGCGTTTTATATTTGCCTCTTCCTGGTCCCTTATCTTACTGCTTCTGTATACTGGGTAGTGAGTGGGAGGTCCCAGGTATTTATGGATCAGGGAGGGGCTTTCTTTTTACTATCATCTCTGCAGGAACGCCTCTTCAGGACGATATTACCCACATGTTATGGATTCTTGAAGCGGGGTGTGTGACATACTTATAATACCCATTTTACAAGGTGAGTATTCACAAAATGGTATTTTTTGGCCCCAGTATGCCCCTGCTTCTCACTAATTAGGAGCAACCTACCTAGGCAGCCATCCAGGGTGCCATCCAGTCTTGTTTATAAAATTCAGAGAAGCTTAGGGCTTAAGCAGCAGGAGGGAACCTACTTGAACTAGGAGCTACCTGCCCAGGCACTGCGGGCAGCCAATCCAGGGCACCGATTGTAAAGTTCCTGGTCCATGAGGAGTAAAGTCAGTCTAGATGGGGAACCTTAGAAGTTAAATGGGGAAAGTGAGGGGATCTCTCCGTGCCAGGAGCTTTCTACATAGGCAACCAATTCTAAGACTTCACAAAAGAATCTGGGCCAGAAAGTTGTTAGTATTCCAGAAGTGTACACACAAGAAGGTCAAGGTTGGAGGAAGGAGGAGAACTGTATGTGCCAGAAGCTGTCTTCCCAGGAAGGCATTCAAGGCACGCGACAGTTGGAATCCTGTCCGGGAAGTGGTTAGGCTCAGTCATGCCACCCTCCTATTATTTATATTGTTTATTCAAAAAGCACCATCATATTCTGTGGCACTGACATATGCCACCCAAGCCTATCTGTACCATCTAAGACCTCCCCTTGCCAGCCAGATTTAATGACAACCCTTTGTCCTACACAAGTAACCTTAAAGTGGATCCCCTGCCAGATTTCTAGCAGCGACCATTTGGGCAGCTTCCTTATTCCGCTCCATGAAGACCCTGATTTTGGATGTCTGCCTGCTATAGGATAGAAGGAAATATCCAGGGCTAAAAAACTCACCTGGCCACAGTCTAGTACCATGCTCATCTAAGGAGATTGCTGGTAGCTAATTGGGTTCATGGGATAGTGCCCCCATATATGGTGCGTGCGTGCCGACTTCACCAGCAGCCCAGGAACACAAAAGGGTGAGAGAACATTTTTTTTGACTTAATAGTGGGCCTAAATCAGGATGTCCAATGTGTCAGAAGGTGGGAGGGGGGCATTTTGGCTTTAGGTCAGTCTGGCAGAACCTTCCAGGAATGCCCATAGTGCAGACAAATAGAGAGACGGGACACCTGGCTGTATGGAATGAGTAAGCAATGTCCACCCAATAAACCAAGGGTCCATTTATACCACCCATACTACAAGGCCAGTAATATCTATGCCACCTGTCACCCACCTATACCACTTTGAGATCAATATTGTACTTTTCTGGAATCCAGCACGGGTTGCTTCATCTGTAATTCTTCACATTTGGGTAATCTGCCACCAGGTGGCGCAGTCGACTGCAGAAAGACTTGTGGCTCCTCCCGGCCCATAAAAGGGCAGGAATTACCCAGAAGACCCCTAGAGTTTCTCTGCAGTCTTGACTGCGAAGACAGAAGATTTTCTCTCTCTGGTTATTCGCAGGAGAGCAGGGCATCCCAAGCCCGTCGGCCCTGCAAGCCTATTCCCATCTGTGCTGGACCCTTTCTGCCTCCCAGCCCCGGCTGACGGCTCAGGTGATGGTAGGAGAACACCTCGGGTCGGGTGTTCATAGAGCTGTGCTCTGGGCCGCAGACCCTGTACCCAAAGGGTAGCCGGCCATAGGCTAATGGTGAGCCTGGATGGGGGAGGGAGAAACCACCCTTATTGTGTTTTTCCCACATGCTTTATTGTTATTGTGATGTTTCACACTGTCACGCTCCGGGTACCACAATTAACCACTTGGGCAACTCCAGCTCTCTTGGTAAGGATCTCAACCCCCAATCTCCGCAGCCAGCTTCACCTATAGGAGCCCCCGCTTGCCGAGACGCAGAACACGCCTGCTCGGGATCGGTTGCCCCCAGGACTTTATGGCTCAAAGGATGAAACCTTACGGTACAGAGGACTGGAGAGCCCGCGGCTGGAAGTGGAATTGGGTAGCCCGTATATGAGCGTAAGGTGGAAGTCCAAGGACAGGCTGGAGGTAGGTAGCAGGAGACCTGAGGAGGCGACAGAACAATGGGGTAGGCAAAACGTGGTCTGGGTACAAAGGCGAAGGTCGGCAACTGGAATCAAGATCGAGGTTGGTCAAAACTGGCAGAGGTCGGCAACAGGAATCAAGATCGAGGTTGGTCAAAACTGGCAGAGGTCGGCAACAAGAATCAAGATCGAAATCAAGGATAAATGACTACTAGGGTCTAGGCGCTATCACAGGCACTGAACAACTGACAGAGTGAACCCTTTATAGGGATAGATATGATGGGAGGTGAGTGTGTGATTGGTGCAACTATGAACTGGTATCTGATTGGGAGAACAGGGAGTGCACAACAGGAGGGGGGCGTAAGCCCCACTGAACCCAGGGCTCATTGGCCCTTCAGCAACCAGCACTGCCCCTACCCCACCTGCCCCTTTAATTAATTCTTCCTCCGGCAGGGCATAAACAGAACGTGCTTGCGCGCGTGCGCGAGCACGTGTGAGGAAGCCGGGACCACCGGCCTGAGGACGGGGAGGCGCGCGCACGGCTGCAGAAGCCGCCGCTCGCCGTGGCTGTCGGGCGGGAAGCCGCGCAGCGGGCGGCCGCGCTATGGGGACGCCGCTGGACCGAGGAACGGGTGAGTGGACCCTGACACACACTGGTTGTGTTTTACTTGTTTGCTGGCTCGCTTTGTTCCTTTCATCTGAGGCTTTTGGATGTGCGTTTTATTCTCCCCTTTGCTTGTGCTTCTTTCATGAGCTTGTGCATGGGCTGTGGGATGCTCATTGTTTCTTCTCTTTTATTATGTCTTTCAGACAGGCCTACTTGTGCTTGTGGTTTCTCCCGGTCCAGTTCCCCCTCCTTCCCCCAATTTTTTTGTTAGGGGATCCCTTGGGGGCATCCCGGGTGGGGTCTGTTAGCTCCGTTCTCCCGTGCTGGCCTATTGTGCTTTACTGTAATCACCATATGGAGGCTTCTGGGGATAGCGAGCTTGGGGCCCTTCGGGGCAGGCTCAGCTGTGTCTCATGTGCGGGGCATCCCCTTTGAGTGGTCGCAGCGCGGTTTGTGTCCCCTGCGCCCAAAGTGTCATTGCTGAACAGGTTGGGGCGAGCGCTTCTCTCTCCAGTCCTATCCTGCCTGCAGCATCACCTACTCCCCCACGCCTGCATTTAGCCCCCAGCGAGGGGGAAGCCAGTAGGGGCTCTCATTCGGATCTGGCGCTGCGCATGGCCAGCCTTGAGCGGCAGTTGGCCCGTCCGGTCGCCGGCAAGGCCTCTAGTAAAAAGAGGCACTTGGACGCGGACTTGTGCCTCTTTGCCTATGATGATGACACTTTTGATACCTATGGCGGCCGTGACTCCATGGAGGAGGGGGAATTGTTCCATAATTCCGACTCCTCCGGGGTTCGCCATGACGATTTTGATAGTGACCCCGGGTCCTCTTCAGGCGAGGACACTTGGCTCCCAGATGATACTGATAGACTGTCGTTGGTGGTGTTTGATACCATACACATTGTCCCCCTAAGGTGGCAAAGAAGAAGCAGGGGGAGCTTTTCCGCCCTGACAGGCAACGCTTAGAGTTCCCGAAGCAGGGAAATTTTCCAAGATGGTCCTTAAAAATGGGAACGGCCCAACAGATTACCCTTGGTGCCTAAGGGACTGGATAGAAGGTATCCCTTCTCGGCTGAGTTGGTTCCTCTTGGTCTTCTCCCCCGGAGGTGGACGCTCCCGTCCTGGGACTGTCTAATACTTCTGTTATGCCATCTCCCGACACCACTACCTTACGCGACAATGATGATCGTCGCATGGATCAGCTAGCTTGCCATGCCTTCACCTTTGTGGGGGCTGGCCTACGGCCGGTCTATTGTTGCTATTGCCATCAAGAAGAAGATTAGGCGCCTTGCTGAAGCCGCCAAATCTCGCAAGCGAGCGGATGACTACAAGGAACTTTTGCTTTGCTCTGACTTTATTGCCTTTGTGTTATCTGCCATGGATGATGCCGTCCGGCTTGGTGGTAGGGCTTCGGCCCTGTTGGTTGTCATGCGTCGGTCCATCTGGCTGCGTCAGTGGGCTGCTGACTCTGCTGCTAAGAAGTCCTTTCACGGGTCTTCGTCTATTTGGGGAGCGTTTTGATGCATTGGCCAAAGACGGTCGGCTCCCTCAGCGTAGAAAGCCTTCTCTGCCCTTTCGGGGGTCTTCTTCCTTTCTCTCTTCCCGTGGGGGACGCGGCTCCTCCTTCCCAGGTAGCCGCAGAGATTCTTGGGGACGAGGTAGATCCCGTGGCCGTCCCGGTCTCTCCCGGGGATTCTAGCCCAAACCCCCCAACCCAACCCCATCCGGGTGGGGGGACAGCTTCGGCTCTTTGCTCACGTCTGGAGACAACGCGTCTCAGACCTGTGGATTCAGGAGGTGGTGTCCTCCGGATACAAGATAGAGCTGGCAGCTTGGCTGCCCCCGAGATTTCTTCGGTCCCGGATCTCCCAAAATCCCGTGACGGTGCAGGGCCTGAGGTTGGCCGTCCAACATCTTCTGTCATCCGGAGTGGTTTGCCCTGTGCCTCTTCAAGAACAGGGTCGGGGGTTCTACTCCAATCTGTTCACTGTGCCAAAGAAGGACGGTTCCCTGAGACCCATCCTGGATCTGAAGGGTCTCAACAGATTTGTCAGGTTCAAACATTTCCGCATGGAGACCTTACAGTTGGTGGTGAGCTCCCTTCAGCCAGGTGACTTCATGTCACGGTGGACATCAAGGATGCCTACCTGCACGATCCTATCTTCCTGGGATATGAGAGGTTCCTGAGGTTCGGTCTGGGAGATCAACACTACCAGTTTGTGGCCTTACCGTTCGGTATCACCTCGGCCCTCGGGTGTTTACCAAGGTGCTGGGGGGTGTCATGGCCCTCCTGAGGAACCAGGGCATCCGCTATCTTCCTTACCTGGACGACCTGTTGATTGCTGCTCCATCTTTTCTTCAGGCCGAGAGGGATACTCGTATGGTAGTGTCCACCCTCGAGTCCTTCGGCTGAGTGATCATCTATCCCAAGTCTTCACTCTCTCCGTCGTTAGTGAGGTCCTTCCTGGGCATGACGCTGGATACCTCTCATACCTTCAGATGCAGGTGCGGGCCTTGTTATCGTGCCTTGTTATCGTGCCCTCATCCCTCCCTCCGTCTGGGGATGCAGTTGGTGGGTCTTATGGTGTCTTGCTTCGAGGCTGTGCCCTTTGCTCAGTTCCACATAAGACCTCTTCAGTTGAATCTCCTGACCGTCTGGGATCGGAGTCAGGAGTCCTTGGAGCAGGAATTCGCTCTGTCCCCTCTGGCCAGACAGTCCCTCTCGTGGTGGTTGCACCCGAGAAATCTTCTGGTGGGCAGGTCCTTTCTGCCGCCATGCTGGGAGATTGTCACCACGGACGCCGGTCCGACCGGTTGGGGAGGGTTTTGCCAATTGCTGAAGTTCCAGGGCCAGTGGGGGAGCTGAGAGCTATCAGGCTGGTTCTCTTCCAGTTGACTCCCCACCTATGGGGTTGTGCGGTCCAGGTCCGCTCGGACAATCAGACGGTGGTCGCCTACATCAATCATCAGGGCGGGACTCGGAGCAAACGAGCCCTCAAGGAAGTGTCCCTGATATTGTCTTGGGCAGAGAAGACTATTCCCTGCATCTCGGCGGTTTACTTCCCAGGAGTGGAGAACCAGGAGGCGGACTCCCTGAGCAGGGGGACGTCTCGCCTAGGGGAATGGTCTCTCGACAACAAGATCTTTCACACCCTGTGTCGCCGCTGGGGTCAGCCGGACGTGGACCTGTTTGCGTCCCGTCACAATCACAAGCTTCCAAGATTTGTCTCTCTGTCAAGAGATCCTCTGGCCTTTCCTAGCAATTCCTTGGACGGAGTTTCGACTCCTTTATGCATTTCCTCCCTTTCCTCTGTTGGGTCATGTGCTGCGCAAGATAGCCCAGGAGGGGGTACTGACCATCCTGGTGGCCCCCCGCTGGCCGAGGAGGGTATGGTTCACAGACGTCGTCCAGATGGCAGTGGATCAGTACGTCATACCCGACGATCCAGAGCTCCTCACTCAGGGACAGTTGCGCCATCCCAATTTAATAACGCTGGCTTTGACGGCTTGGCGGCTAAACCTCCATCCTGATGGATAAGGGATTGCCGGCTTCGATCATCAATACTATGATTCAGGCTCGGAAGAAATCCTCTTCTATGATTTACTACAGGGTTTGGCATGCTTACATAGCCTGGTGTGAGTCCAAGTCCTTTCCGTGTTGCTTTTTCTCCATTTCCAGGGTTTTGGAGTTTCTTCAACATGGCCTGGAGTCGGGTCTACAACTGAGTACCCTCAAAGGACAGGTTTCGGCCTTGGCCATTTTTTTCCAAAGATCTTTTGCCAATCATAGGCTGGTCAAGACTTTTTTCCAAGGAGTTACTCATGTACGTCCACCGCGTAAGCCCCTGCTACCGGTGTGGGATTTGAATTTGGTGCTTTCCGCTCTCCAGGGTCCACCATTTGAACCCTTGTGCGATTCATCTCTTTTCATTCTTACTGTTAAGGTGGCCTCCTTGGTTTCTATCACTTTGGTGCGTCGCGTCTCTGAATTGGCGGCGCTTTCCATTAAACCTCCTTATTTTGAGCGGCATCAGGATAAGGTGGTGTTCCGTCTTAAACCGGAATTCTTGCCCAAGGTTATCTGCCTTTCATCTCAATGAGGACATTGTCTTGCCTTCCTTGTGTCCTGCCCCTTCTAATTCTAAGGAGAGGACCCTTCATTCTCTTGATGTGGTCAGGGCGCTCAAATATTATTTGGTCGCCACTGAGTCTTTTCGGAAGTCTGATTCTCTGTTTGTCCTTCCTGCCGGGCCTAAAAAGGGCTTGCCTCCAGCCCAATCCACTATCAGCAAGTGGATCAGACAGGCGGTGATGCAAGCGTACTCTGAAAAGGGGAAGGAACCCCCTTTCCGTGTTACTGCTTACTCCACTAGGGCTATTGGTGCCTCTTGGGCGTTTCAGCACCAGGCTTCAGTTGAATAAGTTTGTAAGGCCGCTACTTGGTCTTTTTAAGTTTTACAAGGTTGATGTTATGGCCTCAGCTGTTTTTGGCCACAAGGTGCTTCAGGCGGTAGTGACTTGAACTGCCTGGGGATCCCACCCTTCATCATGGACACTGCTTTTGGATGTCCCCAATGTGAAGAATTACAGATGAAGCAACCCGTGCTGGATTCCAGAAAAATACAATTCTGTGATTACTCACCTGTAGAATTGATTTTATGGTAATCTAGCATGGGTTTCTTCATCCCACCCTTGTTATCGTTATTCTCTTTTGCCTTGTTATGGTGATTTTTGTAGAGAGATTTCTTTTTTGGTTATGTTTTCTACATGGTGTTGCCTCCCGGCTTCTTGCATTACTGCTTTTCAAACACTGGGTCTTCTGGGTAATTACTGCCCTTTTATGCTCCGGGAGGAGCCACAAGTCTTTCTGCAGTCGACTGCGCCACCTGGTGGTGGATTACCCAAATGTGAAGAATTACAGATGAAACAACCCATGCTGGATTACCATAAAATCAATTCTATAGGTGAGTAATCACAGAATTGTATTTTTACCCCCCACCCCTTTCATGCTTTCTAATGGCCAGCCCATACCTTAAAAAGCTTTGTCTCCAAAATGTGGTTGGTGGGACAAGCTTCACAAGAAAATAAAAGTAATAATCAGTGGTAGTGGTCCTTATTCTTTACTTTACACATTACAGGGAATGTTATAATGAGAAAGGTTTAGGATGGAACGCTAAATGACGAGGCCTGCTTTAAGTGCTGCTGATAATAAGAGCTGCTTTCCGGTTGTTGATCACAGACGTTAAGAAAACAAAACCGCACAATATTCCAAGCCGCCTGCATCAGTGACCCCCTGTGCTATCATATGGCACCATTTCCTCAGATTCTTAGCTGTGCTGTTTGCTGGGAAGTGATAAGAGAGGCTTGTGCCTTTACTCCGCCATGGCTGCAGCTGGGGCGGGGGGGGGGGGGGGGGGGGTATTGTCTGCTAAAGAAGACGTCTAACTAGTGTTATGAGGATATAATTTGACTGCAAGCTCAAAGATCAAGACTCTCTTGAGTCTCTTCTTATGTGCTAGCAATTACTTGATATGTTTTTGCTGTACAGCAATGTGTTTGGTGGTCTGGATTGTCCTATAGTACCTGTATTGCCTCTATTAGCCTTAAACCTGAACACTCAGTATGGAACGTCCTCCTGATTTAACCAGTAGTGAAGGGGTTGCTCTGTGAGGCATACCAGATACCAGCCACAGTCCCCCGGTGTGGGACGGCATCATGACAGGCTCGGAGGTATCCAGATTGCTGGAGCTTCCCCCCCCACCCCCGCACCGCAATGACCCTTGCAGCTCCCGAAATCTTTACCTTAAGCTCTATCCTCCGACAAAATGCAGTCCTGTGATTGGCCACCAGTGGTCACTTTCTCTTTCCTGGGCGCCAGTTAAAGTGGACCAACACCCACCGGTGATCACCTCCCTCCCCGCGGGACATCCGAGATCGGGATGTCCCGCGGGGTGAGACCCCCCCAAACACCCCAAACTCCTTACCTTAGTTTCGCCGGCGGCCCCCCAAAATCCTGGGTGTTGGTCCACTTTAAGGCTGGCTCACGTGACTGCCAGCGGGCAATCACAGGAACGCATTTTGGCTGTGGATCAAGATTAAAGCAGACCTCCAAAACAACTCACAGGCTGATTCATGACTAGCACCAGGTACCGACAGATGAGCGTCTGTAGCGAGGCATTGAGAGCGACCGCTAGTAGTCGCTGTGCTAAGCCATGGTTCGCTGTTTCAGAGCGTCTTAGTCGCTGGCCGCATTGATAAATATATCGTGTGAGTCGCTCTAACACCAGTTCAGCGAACGGTAGCGCCAGCTCAGTGCAACCGACTCACATCATATTCATCAAAAAAACAGCCTCACACAGTTCTAGTGCTCAAAATCAGGTCATTGTAGCCCATAGCGTCAGAAGCTGTGTGATTAAAGTCTGTTTTTGAACAGGTATCCACTAGTAACAAAGCCAAAACATATGGAATTACATTGTTATTACATTGTAACATGAACACTTTAATACCAGACATGTAAGGACAATTCTGCATAAAAATATTATAAATCATGTCAGAAAGATTTGTGTTTTTGTAAAAAAAAAAAAAAAAATTGGGATCAGGAAGAGGATATAAGGATCGTTCATGGAAATGTATGGGAGAGCGCCAGATAGCGACAGGTAAGACGTGGTGCTCTACAAGGCTAAACGCCGGCGCAGTACGCTGAGCCTGGGATAATCATTAATCGTATGCTACATGGCATTGTTCCAGTCGCTCACCAGATTCGGCTTCATAAATATGGAATTGCGTGCCGTGTCCACTTACAAGGCACTACCTGTCGCTATCCCTTCATGAATAAAGCCCTCAATCTATTTTACTCCCCCATCCCAGGTACATTACTGTTTGGATATTTTCTGCCCTCAATGCTGCTTGTTATTCTTGTTATAATGATTTTCTTTTTAATTTTTCCCAGCTATGCCATTGTTTTTTGACAGGATTCCATTGTTCTAAACTGGCTATTTAAGCCCCTTCTTCGCAATTTCATGCCGGGGGCAATCAGTACCTATTGAACATAGTGCTAGAAGAAAGATAAGAGCCAATTTCCCCCCAGTTTTTCTTTGAAGCCAAAATCGTTTGGGAGTATTTTTATCTAATTCAATTCAATGACACTAAGGGGAGTTGATACATGGGTTATTTTAATTTTAAATGTTATCTTCCACATGACATGGTTTGTTTGAATTTCAGTGGGTTGCAGGGATAATTTGCACAGTGGGGCTCCAGCAATCTGGATGTGCCCCCCGAGCCTGATCCATGGAACCTGCTGCAATAAAGTGAGAATGAGAATTTACTCTTTGGTCAGCTGTCATGTAGATGTGGCTGGCATCAAATTTTGTATTGGTCGCGTTAATTTTGACATGTGGAAACCGAAATCGGCTGAAAATAGGACTTACGAATGTGATCTTATTCATGATCTTTTTAAGGAACATTTGCCAACAAATCATCCATAGTCTGAATGCAAGCCGTCTGCTAGCATTTGAGTTGTAAGATTGCTCTCTGAACGGTCGATTAATCTGACCATGGAAATGGGCCATTACTCATTAGCCATATTGTCAGTATGAGAAGTCAGCCTAGGGGGTGGGCGTGACCTGCATGGAGAGCTTCTGTTGAGGTTAATGGACACTGCTGTACATGTCTCCATGCACTCCCCCACTGGGCCAGATCAGACTTCGAACTTGAAGGGTAGACCTAGATAGTGCTGCCATAAGGGCAGGACAGTCCTCTATGGGGCCCTGTCATTCAGGGGGGTTGTATGGGGCCTTAACATTTCTATTGATGCCCCTGAGCCAAAAGACAAATGGACAGGTAAAGGGAAAGGTATATAGTTTCCACAAATTTGAGAGCTATAAACAATATAATAATCCTGGAAAGGCAAATTGAAAAGCCATGGATAGCAGGGAATGCTGCCATCACTTCATAGTATGAGCACATGTCTGTTGAATGAGATGCAGAAGCGAATGTCCTCACTCCCTCCATTACACTCTAGTAGGAGGCCCATTAGAGCTGGCAGAACGCCATGGGAACGACATGGAAATGATCGTTCCTTACAGTCTCTCTTCATTATTAATTCAGAGCTCTCTTCCTTCCAGTCAACGATGAGCCATTCCGGCAGCGGAATGGAGGTGTTCTTGGAACGTTGTCACTTCTTGACATCTTACTTGGCACTTATTTGTCCCACAGACACAAATAAACTGGTGGAAATGTTGCCTTAGCTGCTGCGCCTTGCAATACTGTTTATGGAAAGTGCGTTAACTGATCCCAGATATTTGGAGGTTTCAGAGACAAATTCCAGATTTCTGCATCAGGGTTTTTAAATTATATTCAAGAGAACCATTCCCCAGTCCACAACCCTCCAAGCTTTCAGTTTCATCTATGATCTTGCCATACTACTTGCAACTAACAATGAGACGGACAGCAGTGTATTTGGTTTGCAAAGCATCAAGTTAGATTAGCGCCATTATCCTGCATTTAGTGCTCCCTGAATAATCGATACCCAGTGGCGTAACTAAGAGTCGCCGGGCCTTTGTGAAAACATTACATTTCTCATAGAGTAACCTTTTTCTTGTAATTTTAACTTACTTGGAAACAACTTAAGACAGAGACACATCAGACAACTGGCTTCTTTTTGCTTTTCATCATGTCATGTTAGCAAAAATCTGATAAACAAGTTTGTGGAGCCACAATGATGGGGTCATCTGACCCTATGGGCCCCAGTGTGGTCGTTGGCCCTGCAACCCATGTAGTTACGCCCCTGCTAATACCAAGTTCATGGGGAAATACATTTTTTCCCTAGTAAAGTAAAAAGAAGGAGGCTGAGGAAGAGTACACCAGGTATAAGGGCTGGTAACCCAGGGAATAGAGACTATAGAGAGAGTAGACTCCCCCCGTCTTTGCAAGTGTACTAAGCCTTAAAGTGGACCAACACCCTCCCATGATCGGCCCGGGAATCTATAAGATTCCCAGACCGATCAGACCCCTGACTGCGGGGCACCCCCCAGAAACCCCTAAATCCCTACCTTATCCACCATCCAGCGGCGCCCACCGCCGCCTCCCGCGCGTCCCTCTAGCAGGACGCGCACCCGCGCCGGCCGTTTGTGAATGGCCGGCGCAGGCACGCGCCCTGTAAGAGTGACGTGCGGCAGGCGCGCTCTCTTGTCCGTCGCTGCCTCCCGCTTGTCCGTCGGCGGGGATTGGCAGCGGCGATCACGTGGGAGCGAGGAGAGGTGAGTTTTTCGGGGTTTCTGGGGGGTTTCACACAGCGGGGCCCCGCCGAAGTGGACCAAAACCCAGGATAGTCAAAATCCTGGGTGTTGCTCCACTTTAATTCTTCAGCACTGGTCCGGTGCTCCAGAAGAGAACCCCTGGAGGTGCTGAAAAGTGTGAGTGCTGGGTGTCAAATGCAGATAGACATTAGTGGTATAACAGTAACCTTCTTTACTGGAACATGAATGCAGTGAAAGAATGTCACCCTACCATGGTGGCTAACACAGACATAGAAGTGATAGAACACAGTTGAATGTACAAGAAACAAAACACAGCAGAAAAATGCATAGATAGGCTTTAGATAAACATTGGTAACAGCGCGATCTACTGTCATAACTTGTCATAGCTGTAAACTGCAGTCAATCTGACAAAAGTCTCAAAATCACATTTCGAGACAAGCAGAAGCTGTTGCAAAGTATTGTATCTCCAACAGGAGGAACACTAGACCCATGCTGAAGGGCACTGTGCTTTTCCACACCCCTCTGGCCAGTGAGGATACGTGGTGGGGGTATAAAAAGGGGCCAATTATCCCCCCCATCGGCCCCTACTTACCTTTTGGATGTCCCCGATCCTCACCCCTGCCGCCGACATAGCTGTCTGTAAATGACAGAATGACTTTAGTCCCGGAGCGCTCAGCGAAATCTCACTAGATTTTGGTGGGTCCATCACATCCCAGCCATTAGCACTGCGCAGGTGCGAGATCAGGGGCCGTGTGCAGTGCCTGATGGGATGCAAGATGGTGTCACCCGTCGGAAGGTCACCGGAATCCGAGGGACCCAGAAGATGGATCCCCTGGGGAGGTGAGTAGAAGCTACCCAAAGGTAAAACTGGAAGGGGGGCAGCGGATAGGTAATGTTTGGGGGAGGTTTTAACCTGCCCCAATGTTCCTTTTTAAACACTTCAGCCAAATCTACTTCTTCCGGATTCAGGACCCCCCTCCCCCTGTTACTACTACAGAATCTCCACAAGTGTTTGCCTGACGCTGCCCTCCAGTGTGGCATCCTATTAGTTACACCGTTAACGCACACTGAAAATGTTGCTAAGTTTCACTTTGAAGCTGTTTTTACAATACATGTGCTGTGCTCAGGACAAGGCAACACAGTGCTCTTTTGTGTTATGCGCTTTATCTACATGCAGCATCGTGCCAGCTTATTGGGTGAATACAAAGTTCACCAAGCATAGGGGCTAATATCCCATGGAAGTTGCACAGCCAGCCTCTGGTCATGCAGAATGCAATAATCAATAATAATAATGCGCATTGGATAAAGGGGTGCCGTCTGAAACCTCTGCATGCATTGTGCGAGGTAAGCAAGGTGAGCATATAGATGATCTTGAAGGTTTCACATAGCGGGGCATCCCAAATTTGCTTCTGGGAATGCCTTTCAACTGGCTTTTGAATCTTTTCTACTCAAATTAAGCTATGGGTGTACTGCACTTAAGTGTTTCCCTATATTTGTTTTAAGGATTTTTTTTGGCCATTGTATGCTTGTGTACACATGTAATTTTTTCCTCTGCATTTAACCCATCCATGCAGTGAGTATACTCATGCCAGAGCGGTGGGCTGCCCTAATTACAGCACCCGGGGAGCAGTTGGGGGGTTAGGTGCCTTGCTCAAGAGCACTTCAGTCATGTTCCATGGCTGGGATTCAAACCTGCAACCCCCAGGTCACAAGGCCACCTCTAGGCCATGACTGGTCCTTAATATTTCTTGCCATGAGTCCCTCTGAATCAATAGACACATCTCTTCTTAGGTATTTCTTGGCTATGTGTTTTATTTTAGAAATAATTGTTTTTCTATTTTTGTCCGACACAACCCCTATAAAATAAGAAAGTAAAACCTTTTTGTGTGCAAGTGATTCTATCTGCATTTAGAGAGAGCTGAAGGCAACAATGAGAGGTCACCAGAAGAAGCATGATGAGCACAGGGAAGTCATTGTAGGGTGGAGACCGAGGACAGACAGCAGCTCGGCCAGAAAAGCACCATGATGTCATTCCGGGAGCTGTTACGAGCTGGCAGGCTTTCATTTACAGAGCAGATGCCAAGATGAGACTGACACTATTGAATCATGTTAGAGTCTGTTCTCTCGTGGTCCCTGTTTCTAGAGGGATTTTTCAAACAGCTTTTCCAAACCTAGTGAGAGCAGACACATGACTTGTAAGGGAGGATAAAAGCTTCATCTGATATGGATCAGAATTTTACTCAGAGGTGGTGGCCTTTGCAACTTCCCTTTAATAACATTTGAAACCGTATCAAATTGACTATACCTTATATAACCTTAGACCAGTGGTCTCGCTGACCTTTCTTACCATGAGAGCCACGTAAGGCCGAGCGTGTGCCTTCCGTGTGCCGCTGCTAATCCATTAATTAAATCTAATTCCTGTAAAAGTATTAGGGATGTTCCAGGACTACCCCGGGCTTCTACCAGAGACATTTTATGTTCCACAGCTTTGTTACACTGTAGCTTTTCCCATCTGCTAAATCAGTTTAGGAAGATCCCGTACGAGCCAATTTGTGTCAAGTCTGTGTTTGAAAACTAGGTCAGTGATCGTCATTCTGGTACAACTCCTCATACACCCACTAATGGCAAATGTGTTGCTGTTGGCTGCTGGGAGGTTGACTTTATTTCCAACAATCCCGGCAGTGATTCAGACATCAACATGGAAAAATTGTATGATGTGTATTTGGCCATGTGAAATAGAAGTTCTCCACTGCCACCTAGTGGTTACATCTTATTGTTTGTGCTTCTGTTGCTAACAACAATATAACCGCTTCAAGGTTATTGGCGGGTTTATGTCACATTTGCCACATTTACACAACAAAATGTGCCATGTTTTCCGACTACTCCTGGGTTTGCTGTATTTGTAGTATGTAGTTCAGTGTAATTGGGCAAATGCCGGCCAACACTTGCTCTGTTCTCCAGCTTTAAAGTGGATCAAAGCCCACGTCGATCGGCTGATCGATCCCCCCCCCCCCAAGGAATCCAGGAAGAGGAGAGTTGGCATCAGCGATCTGGAGGGTTTTACACAGCGGGGCATCCCGGATCGTGGTGCCCCTTTAAGCATTAGACTCAGACAAGTTTTACAGAAAGTGTCTCTTTAGGTCATTTTTGCATTTATACCTGCTATTTTGAGCTTGGACTATTAGATAACTAGTAAAAGCCGCTAATAAAAAAAACTTTTTCACATTGATTTTCAATTTCTTTTTAAACTCATTAGATTTTCAATTTACAAACAACCAGGACACACCCAAGGACAATTCACCTGCTTGCGCCAAACCGTTTTTGCCCCCAGAGCCTGAACTCTATTCACTAGTGCGTCTGTGCAGGCTCACCCGCTTTCCCATTATTATCAGTCATAGGGTAGTAGCTATGTCCAGTGCTGATTTTAGGGGAGGGTGAGCAGGGTGTGCCAAGGTCATTGTAGGCTCCTTTATCCCGCTAATCCTGTTTTCTGCAGATGAGTCATAGTTACATAGTAGTGTTGGGGAAAGTTATTGTTTTTTTCTTTTTACTGATAACTGCTAATAGTAACTGTTAATGTTATTTTCTTATAAATAAGCGTCTCATCCATTTTTGAAGCTGTCCGCTATTAATGCTTCTTAGAGCTTATTAAGCTTCTGTGGGAGGCTATTCCACAGATTTATAGTTCTTATGGTAAAAAATGATTGTCGCCTCCAGAGAATGAATCGAGCGGTAGTGCTCCCTTGTCTTTAGAGAGGATTTTACCTGAAATTTCTTTTGGTAAGGTTTTTTTTTTTTTTTTATATTTATACAAGTTAATCATGTCCCCCCTCAGTCGTCTCCTCTCAAGACTAAACAGATTTAATTCTTGTAATCTTTCCTCATAACTAAGATCCTTCATTCCCCTTATTAGTTTGGTGGCCCTCCTCTGCACCCTTTCCATAGTCAGACCGTCCTTTCTATGAATGGATGCCCAGAACTGGGCGGCATTGCAGGTGAGGGCGCACCGGTGCCTTGTTAACAGGCAAAATAACACCCCTATCCTGTGATTCCAGGCCTCTTTTAATATATGATAATGGGGTCGATTCAGAGCCTGGTGAGAAAACTCACTACTTTTTTAGGAGAGAAAACTGCCATTCACTTTCATTGTCTACCAGGTGTAAATTTTCACCTGGCTCCGAGTCAGCCCCAAGGTAGACAATGACAGTGAATGGCAATTTTCTCTTCTAAAAAAGAAGTACGTTTTCTCACAGGCTCTGAATCAATCCCAATATCTTGGTAGCCTTGGAAGCAGCTGCTTGGCATTGCATACTGATATTTAGCCTGCGGTCTACAGTAGCCCCAGATCCTTCCTAACACGTGAATCCTTGAGCTTTACTCCCCCGAGGACATATGTGGCCAGCAGATTATTAGACCCTAAATGCATTACTTTACATTTATCCATATTACACTTTATTTGCCAAGTGGATGCCCAGACACTCAAAAGGGTTAATTCATTTTGTTTAGAGAGTAAACACTTCTTTTTTTGCCTTTTTTCCCTAGTTGCAATTCAGCACCATATTTAGCTGTGCATTTTTTTAAACACAATGTATAGCTACATATGGTGCTGAATTGCACTTAGGGAAAAAAATCAAAAGTGTTTACTCTCCAAAAAAATGACGGTCATGAATCAGTGTCCAAGTCAGTCTGAAGCTTCTGAAGCATGGCATGGACATGGTTAGTGGTGCAGGCCATAAGACAGGCCCCTCATTCTCTCATATTGGTCTTTGTGATGGGGAGGGGGCACTGCCTTCTTCTAAATAAGAGGTACCGTAAAATATATGGGTATGGGATAGGATCAGCACCAAAGGACAGGTGAGGAGGGGGGAGAATTTTTTCCTTCCCGCACTGAGCACTATTTTGCCTAGAAACTTCCCTGGCTACGCTCTCTCCATTCACTGCAATGGAGGTGGCATGTCAGTTCAGATGCCCAGGAGCGCGCTCTCCACAGGGTAGGCGGGGATGCGGCCACCAGCGCGCCAAAGTTTGAATCATGTGCCACATAAAGCGCTGATTGGATGAGCTCCTCCACATGCGTCGTGGGAACGTCGGAAAGGTGAGTGAAACTGGGTGATCTGGGGGCTTTCACACAGGGGGCATCCTACATCGAGATGCCACTGGGGCAAGGACCAATCACCAGCATAGTCAAAGATTTCTGGGCCGATGGATTCCCTCCCCCCGGGGCATCCAAAATCGGAATGTCCCACTGTGTGACATAGCCCCATACACTTACCTTGCTTCCCAGTCCAACAGCGCATCCGCAAAGCCGCATCCCAACCCTGCTATCCCTCTAGCTGGGCGCGTGCCAGCTCCAGGCATTTGTAAATAGCCGGTGCGGCAGGCTCCCTGTTAGAGGGAAGCGGGAGATGCGGCCGCCAGCGTTCTCACAGCCACTGGCCTTAGACAACGTGACGTTAGCGGCTCAACAGCCACAAATAAGAGAGCACCACCAAAGAAAAAAATTCTAGTTTAAAAAAATAATTTTATTTGGAGAACAAAAACACTTTAAAAACACATATACACATCAAGACATTTAAAAACAACCACTGACTACCCCAGTTCTGTCTCACCTCATAGTGACCAACAGACAACACAATGGGTATCCCAAATGTGAAAAATTGCAATTTTATTGCTGGTAAGACGCCGCTATCAATGCAATTTTTTGTGCCGGCACAAAAGATAATTATGCTAATAAAAAATGAAAAGAATACCCGCTGATTGGACAAGCCGCCTCAGTGGGAAGAGGTGAGTTAACTTCGGTGATGTGGGGGTTTTCATGCAGCGGGGAACACCGATCGGGGTGCCCCTGGGGAAAGAACCAAAACCCAGGATTTTGACCTAAAGGATGTCCTCCAATAGAAGATGCCTATTGCAGCCATGTATGCTGTGGCTTTTAGTCCTGTCACATATAAACTCAATGGTATTTGTCCTAACTAAATGACAATGTGGGGTAACCTTTCTTTCAGGAGAGGCACCACTGAGCCCCCCTTTCTGATGATATCTTTTACTTGGGTCATCTGATTTCTTTCTCTGTAACAGGCTGCCTTACCCCCAGCATCATTCAAATGTATTTAGCAGAGCTTCCATATGTGTCTTTAGATGACATTAGGATATTTAGGAATATTTGCTAATTATTTTGATAGATATGAAAGAGAAATGTGTATTTTGCTTCTCTGCCTGGAGTTGAGCAGTGCATTAACTTGTGATATATGAGCAGTTTAGGCACAAATATTGATTGATGGCTTCTTCTAAAACTACATCCCAGATTAAGACATTTAGAGCAGCCAGCTCACTTTAGGAAATATGGTTTCCGGATGGCTGCCTGGAAATGGCTCATTATGAAGCTGAGCACGGGTGGGGGGTTAACCTATCATGACCTTAATAAGTGACGGGTTGGCCCTATGCAGCAATCAAATGGGTCAACATCACTTTCTGCAATCAGGGGAGAGTTAAAAGTTGGCCTATGGACCTGCTGTATTTTAGATGGCATGTGGACAATGTGCAGCTCTGTAATCTACTAGTCTAGTCTGAAATTTATACTAAATGGGAGCCAGAACTGCCCTAAATCTAATATGCAATGACCTAAGATAAAACAATCATACAAGTAATGTATAAAAAATATAGTACAGTATGTAGAGGCAGCATCCTTCTACCGCCCAATTACTTTGGGTGATACAGCTGGCTCGGCGGTGGCGTGGTTTAATAACTGATCTCAAGAATGATGGCTGACGTGATTAGGCTGGTGTGTTAGGATTACCATTAAGTTGGTAACCAGGTAGAGGAAAAATCGCCAGCAACCCTGGAGATTTTTGAGGCCTAATCAGCCAGAAGCAATGATACTGGTTGTTGCTGGTTTGATTAACAGGTAGAAATACCACCCTCAAACATTCCTAATCCTAACACACCAGCTTTCCTTTTACAGCCTTTAAAGTGGACCAACACCCAGGATTTTGACTATCCTGGGTCTTGGTCCACTTCGGTGGGGCACCCCCGATCGGGGTGCCCCGCTGTGTGAAACCCCCCCGAACCCCCCGAACTCACCTCCTCCGCCGCCGCCTCCCGCGCGTCCCTCTTGAGGCGCGCGTGCCCGCGTCGGCCATTCACAGACGGCCGGCGCGGGCGCGCGCACGTCTAGAGGGGCGCGAGGGAGGCGAAACTAAGGTAAGGAGTTTGGGGTGTTTGGGGGGGTTTCACCCCGCGGGACATCCCGATCTCGGATGTCCCGCGGGGAGGGAGGTGATCGGCCCGGGAATCTTATAGATTCCCGGGCCGATCACCGGTGGGTGTTGGTCCACTTTAACAAGCTCATTTGGAAGAATCACCTGCAACGTTAACCAACTCTTCTAACAAGAGAATTATTTCTACATGTGCTAACCTTTTTTATCCACTAGCCTTTACTCCCCTCTACAGCGCACCTAATACTTACCTTTTCCTTGAGTACTTATAGGATTAGGACAAGTAAACAGCCACTTCTAACTATCCAAAAGGACAGGTTTGCCTTATTCTAGGTGCAGCTAAACCCTACTTGGTACTAGAGATGAGCGAACTTCTTGAAAGTTCGATTCGGGCGATTTGCCGAATTTCCCCAAGAAATTCGGGTTCGCCCGAATCGAACTTTCACGAATCGCTCATCTGAAAAAAAAAATGCCGGCATGGTGGGAGCGGGCAGGCCGGTTACGCTGTCAGCGGGCGGCGGAAGCCGGCCCGCTGACAGCGCAGCCGGCCTGCCCGCTCCCACCATGCCGGCATTTGTTTAAAAAGCAAACACTTACCTGCATGGTCGGAGCGTGGAGGCCGGCGCCGCTCTCAGTCGCCCTCTGATGACGCGTCCTCTGATGACAGCTGAGAGCGGCGCCGGCCTCCACGCTCCGACCATGCAGGTAAGTGTTTGCTTTTTAAACAAATGCCGGCATGGTGGGAGCGGGCAGGCCCGCTGACAGCGTAGCCGGCCTGCCCGCTCCCACCATGCCAGCATTTTTTTTTTTTTATTTCAGGGAAAATTCGATCGGCACGAACCAAAAAAAATTCGGGTTCGTGCCGAATCGAATTTTCCCTGAAATTCGGAGCGAATTCCGGTTCGTCCGAACCGGTTCGCTCATCCCTACTTGGTACCTTTGCGCTGAAACAAACACAGATACCTCTTAAAAGAGGGACAGTCCCTTCAAATCATTGACACTTGGGAAGTATGTAGAGATTCTCCACATATTAAATACTCCAATTGACTACTCAGACCTTTAACTTCCCAGCTAAAACGCCTGACATACATTGCTGATCCGATATGAGTGACAGAGGACGGTGCACTGTGGGGGTTTCCATCAGTAGTGGATAAGAAAAAAATCCCCCACAGGCTGAAATTTCTTGGGCTCTTAGAGCAGCTCATACAGCTCAGCTTTGCACAATGTCTCAGCCTTCCACCTCCAACAACCGGTGTCTGATTTCACATCTACAGCTCAAGCTGTTCCTGTAGAAGAAAGACCTAAATGTAGAAACTGGGCGTAGGAGGGAGGAGACGCCCTGGAGTCTAGATATCGCCTGACATGCCATTTTCCTTTCTAGATAAAGATATGGCTGCACTGCTATGCTTTGTTATATATAATTATATGCTTATTGTGAACACACAACAGGTATCTGGAGCAATAAACGGTCCACACACTAGTAAGGGGTTCATAACGCCGCCTATCACGCAGTGACGCTTCCTGGAAATGTTTCATTTATTTCTCTAGCCGTGTTATGGGCAACCAATTTTTAATCTAACAGTCTGTTTTTTTTTTTGTTTTTTAAAGACGATGGCCTTCGATTCAATAAGAGTTGAAAAAATTTCTCATGGTAGTAAAAAATTCAATTCATGAGAAAAAAGCCTGAGAATGTCACTGTTGCTGAATCACCAGATAGGAAAACAATGAAAGTCAATGGCACTTTTTTACTCCTAAGAAAAGTAGAGAACTGTTTACTCCTTTCTACACCGTAGAAAAAGCTGCCATTGACTTTCGGGGAGGCCGATTCATTAATAGCGCCAGGTAGCGACAGATGAGCGACTGTAGCAGTATTTTCAGAGCGCCCGCTAGTAGTCGCTGTGCTTGGCCGTTGTTCGGTTGTTGACAGCGACTCAGTCGGTGTGCGGTAATGTTGAATATTGGGTGAGGAGTCGCTATTTGACAGGTTGCGCGCTGTATGGGAGCGCATGATAGCGAATGGCCATAGCGAACGGCTCCCAGCATATTCATTAACAAATCATGCTCAAAAAATTCTCGCGCTGTGAAATGCATGTTTAAACCCCAGAGCGCTGGCGGCGATGGGTTAAAAGTAGTTTTTTAACCCCCAAACAACCATATTTTTTGAAACCAAAAAAAACTAGTTTATAAAAACATTTTGTAATATGAATACATTAATATCAGACCTGTAATATCAATTATACACAAATTTTTTTTTTATTTTTTTTTTTACCTTAAAAAAAATATCTAACATTGCAGAAGTGGTAACAGAATTTTTCACATTAAAAAAAAATTAATAACAATTATTTATGATTATTTAAAGATTGTTCCATTGAAATGCATTGGAGAGCGCCAGGTAGCGAGAGGTCACACCTGTCGCTGTTCAAGGTCGCTTGCTGGCGCTGTGGGGTGAGGCTGGAATAATGATGAATGATTCGCTATCTGGCGCTCTCTCAGTCGCTAAGCAGGATTGGCTTGATAAATGTGTGATTGTGGTGGGGAGCCGGCGTTCTCGTGGCGGTGACCGTCATTACCGTTCGCTCACCAGTCGCTACCTGGCGCTATCCCTTTATAAATAAGGGCCATTGTCTTTGTATCTGGTGATTCAGTAACAGTGACATTATCAGACTTTTTTCTCATGAACTGAATTTTTTACTACCGTGAGATTTTTTTTCAGCTCTTCAGAATCAAGGCCAATGCATTATAATTTTACAAAAGAAATGTTCCGAAACTTTCCAATCAGACCTCAGATCAGGGGTGCCATACATGCATAAGTTTCCCCTGAGGCCGGGGGCCGCACTTTTGGCTTGTGTACAAAGTTTGGCTACATTGCCCATAGAGCAGGGATCTCCAACCTTTTATACTATGAGAGTCACTTTTAGAGGTTAGAGATGGTCCACTTTTGACAGTGGCTTGAAACCCACCACCCAACACTGAACTCTATAGGCTTCTAGGGCAGCTGAATTCCCCACCCCGGAGGCATCCAGAATCGGGATGCCCCGCTGTGTGAAACCCCCCAGGTCGCCTGGAAACTCCCCTTCTTTCCCGGTCCAATGGCGCACGCATGAACAGCAGCCGCAACGTGTCCGCGTCAGGCAGTTCTGAATGGCTGGGCAGGCTCCTTGTTAAAGGGAAGGCCCTAGACAAGCTCCTGGACAAAGGGGCGGTAGCGAATCCCAGTGTGCTGATTGGACGAGAGGCTGCACATGCGCTGTAGGACCGGGGAAGGGTGAGTGAGAATGGGCGTTCCGGGGGGGTTTACAAAGTGGGGCATACCCGATCAGGGTGCCCTGGGGGCAAGGACCAAAACCTGGGATAGTCAAAATCCTGGGTTTTGGTCCACTTTAAAACAAAATACAGTGAAGGATTTGAAGGCATAAAACACAATGGTTTGTTGGACATGGAGCTCACTAGTACCTAAAAAAAAAAAAAAAAAAAAAAAAAAAATCTCTGCCTATAAAATACCTATTCCACAGATGTGCATATATCAGCAGAAAAAGCATGCTGGCTTACTGCTCCCTGATTTTCCTTCATTTACCTGGCAGGTGGGGAAAGGAGTATTGCACTGGATGCTGGAAAAATAGGTCATATTGGCATATTTATTCACTTGTTGAATCTGCATTAACCCCTGCATGGCACTGCAATGCCTAACCCAGGGAGCCTTGCAGGGGCGGACTGGGGCTAAAAAACGGCCCGGGACTTTTTGGGGCACACCGGCCCTGCTGCACTGTTCTTAATGTCACTATATACACACCTTATTTTTGTTCCATAAGATGCACCCAGGGTTTAAAGGACTAAAATAAGAAAGAAAATATTCTGAACCAAATGGTGTGCTTAAATTCCCCCATTCAGTGAGCAGAATCACCCCATTACAATGAAGGCATCCCTCAGTACAGCCAGTGGGGCATCCCTCTGTACAGCCAGTAGGGGCATCCCTCTGTACAGCCAGCAGGGGGCATCCCTCAGTACAGCCAGTAGGGGCATCCCTCTGTACAGCCAGTAGGGGCATCCCTCTGTACAGCCAGCAGGGGGCATCCCTCAGTACAGCCAGTAGGGGCATCCCTCTGTACAGCCAGCAGGGGGCATCCCTCAGTACAGCCAGTAGGGGCATCCCTCTGTACAGCCAGTGGGGCATCCCTCAGTACAGCCAGTGGGGCATCCCTCAGTACAGCCAGTAGGGGCATCCCTCTGTACAGCCAGCAGGGGGCATCCCTCAGTACAGCCAGTAGGGGCATCCCTCTGTACAGCCAGTGGGGCATCCCTCAGTACAGCCAGTGGGGCATCCCTCAGTACAGCCAGTAGGGGCATCCCTCAGTACAGCCAGTGGGGCATCCCTCAGTACAGCCAGTGGGGCATCCCTCAGTACAGCCAGTGGGTCATCCCTCAGTACAGCCAGTAAGGGCATCCCTCTGTACAGCCAGTGGGGCATCCCTCAGTACAGCCAGTGGGGCATCCCTCAGTACAGCCAGTGGGGCATCCCTCAGTACAGCCAGTAGGGGCATCCCTCAGTACAGCCAGTAGGGGCATCCCTCTGTACAGCCAGTAGGGGCATCCCTCAGTACAGCCAGTGGGGCATCCCTCAGTACAGCCAGTAGGGGCATCCCTCAGTACAGCCAGTGGGGCATCCCTCAGTACAGCCAGTAGGGGCATCCCTCAGTACAGCCAGTGGGTCATCCCTCAGTACAGCCAGTGGGGCATCCCTCAGTACAGCCAATGAGCGGCATCCTGGAGCGATCGTGATCATCCTGCAATAGCGCTAGTGTGAAACCAGCCTCACCCTCCATTTTACTGTGACTTGTGATTTGATGCGGTGCATTTCCTGTCCCCCAGCGGCGTGGGCACCTGGAGTGGAAGGCGATGGCAGCAGGACTGGCAGAGGATGAGGCAGCAGCAGCGAACCGGCAACGCCGCCGCTCTCACACACACACACACACGCAAAAACACACATACGTGCTTACCGGCACTTCCCGGCTGTTGCGCGCCGGTCGGTGGGCGTGCCCCATATGGCCGGCGTCCATTGTTTTCATTGGACGCCGGCCATATGGGGCACGCCCACCGACCAGCGCTCAACAGCCGGGAAGTGCCGGTAAGCATGTATGTGTGTTATTGTGTGTGTGAGAGCGGCGGCGCCGGCAGGAACCGCAGGGCTGGGCAGGCCAGCTGGGCGGCCGGCTTCTCCCCCAGCGTCCAGCATCTTTTCCATGGGGTTGCGGCCCTCCCTGGCACCAGCCTACCGGGATTTAGCCCGGTATGCCCTATGGCCAGCCCGCCCCTGGAGCCTTGTACATCCCCAGCCTCAACAATGTGCTAGACCTCCACAAGTGTTTTAGTCCAGCATACAGTCTGCAAGCCACACGTCAGCCTCTGATCTGAGGTCTGATTGGAAACTCCATAAAAGTGAACCTTTCATATTAAAGCGGGAAATACAGTCAAAAATGACCATAGTTCCGCATTACTAGCTAGCAGCAGGGCAGCTGCCCCGACGTGCATCACTGCCGTGAAAATAAGAAACTGGGTGCCCAGATACTCACCGCTTTGGGACGTCTTCTGCGGGCTCCGTGACACAGCCTATCACAACTCGCAGCCAGCGCTGATAGACTCCCCTGCTGGTTGTGCTGATAGGCTGCTCACGGTGATGCTCCCACATGACTGCCAGCAGCCTATCAGCTCGGCCAGCAGGTGAGCCTATCGGTCAGTGGTGGGCGTAAGTTCAAGGATCAAACTACTAGATTTATTGGTAAAGCACAGGTTTTGGAAATGGGGGAAGGTGCCGAAAGTGATGCAGCGCCGGGCGCTCTGGTTTCAGCAGCACCAGATGAAACCTGGCGCTGTAGCTCAAGATCTCATAGAGCACAATGGGCAGAACTGGATTGAAGTGTTTATGCTAGGTGGGGCCTAAGGGGCAGTTGTGGCCTAGAGGTAAGGGAGCGGACTTGCAACCAGAGGGTGGCAGGTTCGAATCCCGGTCCTGGAACTTGACTGAAGTGCTCTTGAGCAAGGCACCTAACCCTCCACTGCTCCCCGGGCGCCGTTATTAGGGCAGCCCACCGCTCCGGACATATGTGCGCTCACTGCATGGATGGGTTAAATGCGGAGGACGAATTCCTATATGTGCCCAAGCATACAATGGCCATCTATGCATTAAAAATGAAAAAAAATTAAATGTTTTTTTGGGGTGTTATTAAAATTGATTTTAATGGCTTCTTTTGCTTAAAGCAGGCCTTCACCCTGAATAAGAGCCTATCTTATATGTTTCCCCAGTGGGGTAGCTAGGCTTTCTGACACCTGGGGCAAAGATTCAAAATGGTGCCCCCCACCACCTGTACCCAGGCCCCCCTTTGGTGCCCCCTGACCTTCTGCACCCGGGGCAAGTGCCCCCCCTATCTACACCCCTGTGTTTCCCCCACCCTGTACATACACATTGCTCACATTAAAAATCATCCTACCTGCATCTACTGCCTGTTAGGAGCCAAGATGGCGGCTCATGGAGCATCAAGCAGCCTGCAAATAGGAAGTGTCTTCTGACTGTGTCGCTCTGCATTCTGGGATTGCTGTCCTTTCTCCGACCCCAGCTCTGCTGCCTCTGTGCAACCCACAGCTATAACCTCACCCCCTGTACTTTATCCCACTCTCCTCTCCTCAGTATGTGATGCTTCTGAGTCAAGATGGCAGCACCCTGAGTCCTGAACAGAGTTGCAGGTTGATGGGGGAAAGAATAATGAGTAAGTGACTAATATATATATATATATATATATAAATAAACATATATTAAATATATTAATTTTAGATGCTGGAGAATAGTTTTTTAAGGGTTTGGGCTTTTCATTAAATCATGCTCAATGTGTAATTAGGACACAATTAAAACGCAACCTAAACGCACTGTAAAGTTTGTCTCCTTGTCCCCAGCAATAATGTAGAAACACCGACCGGCGCTGGGGAAAATACACCATCAAAGATTTCAGGGAGAAGAAAAAACAAATATGCTGTGGCGCGCCGGAAAAAACGCAGTACAAAGTGGCGCTCACTGGAGATTGGATAAACAGGCGCTGACATAGGCCGGCTAATACTTAAGGCACGGGCGTAGCTAGGGGGGAGCAGGGGGCACTTACCCCGGGTGCAGCAGGTTGGGGGGGGGCGCCAAATAGGGGCCTGAGCACAGGTGGGGGGCGCCGTTTCGAATCTTTGCCCTGGGTGCCAAAAAGCCCAGCTACTCCTCTGCTTAAGGGCAACAATCAAAGCTAATTAGTAGCATTTGCTGCAGCGACTTCTAGCGCCAATGTACTACACAGCACAGCGCCAGATTAGACGGAAATGCCAGCTCTCCGGAACCGGCGCTATAGCCACAAAAATGATGCTAAAAGGCGCACCTCATAAATAAGGCCCCTAATAACCCAGCTCTTCATTAGTGAATGCTGCCAAAATCATTAAAGCAGCGAGACTCTGCCCTTAGCATATGTTCATTAGCAGCAGGCTGGGGTCACGGGAGGTTGTGCCGCCCGCATACATTAACTGGCTTCTATAAAACCACATCCTGTTCTGAGACTCTTTATGCTGAATGGCAGAAATCCTGAGCCAGAGCTGTCTGCCCGATGGGATCTCAAATAAAAATATAGAAACTCCAACTCCAACCAGAACAACAGCTTTAGGCTGGGTGAAAAGAAGGTTAGAACCTGGGCAGTTTCTAGGCAAAATAGCACTCCATGAGGAAAGGATAAAATTCTGCCCCCTCCTGTCCCATCCCATGGTGCTGCTGCTGTCTCATATAGCTGGAATGCCCCGGCTAGATGAGGATACCGCACATGCACTGCAGCCTTGTGGGATGCCCAGGGAAAGCCTAAATAAAGTCTGATGACACTATGGCCCTTATTCATCAAGCGATAGCGCCAGGTAGTGTCCGACGAGCGCCAGGTAGCGGCAGCTAACGGCGACTACCGACTCAAGTACGCCCGGCGGCGGTCACAGTGACGCATTTATCAAGCAAAATGAGGCTAGCGCCGGCGAGAGCGACGGCTAGCGCGGCATTCATCATGAAACCGCCTGGACCGAACAGCGCCGCTGCAAAATTCCCTCACAGCGCCAGGTATGAGCTGTCGCTCCCTGGCGATGTCCAATGCATTTCAATGGAGCAATCTATAATTATTCATGATTAATTGGTAATAATTTTTTTTTAAATTTTTTTAATGTCAAAAAATCGGAGAACACTTCTGCAATGTTAGGATTTATTTTTAAGTTAAAAAAAAAAAAAATGTGCAGAATTGATCTAACAGGTCTGAGATTAATGTATTCATATAACAAAATGATTCTAAAAACATGTATAATGTTACATTCAAAAAATATGGTTGTTTAGGGGTTAAAAACTAGTTAATACACATCGCCGCCAGCGCTCTGGGGTTTAAACAAGGAATGGACAGCGACAGCACATTCGGAGCGTGATTTTTTGATGAATATGAAGCTAGCCGTTCGCTCTGGCCATTCGTTGTCAGGCGCTCACATACAACGCTGGACCTGTGAAACAGCGACCCCCCCAGCCCGTATTCAACATTACCGCACACCGACTGAGTCGCTGTCATCAAGCTAATGCCGGCCAAGCACAGCGAATACTGGCTGGCACTGAAAAAATCACGCTACAGTCGCTCATCTGTCGCTACCTGGCGCTATTGATGAATCGGCCTCTATGTGTTGAGGGCGAATGGGAACCGCATACGTCATTGGATTCACACTATTGGCCCACAGCTTCTGTGACCGAGTGTAGGAGAGCGCGCAGGGAAACGAAGCAGATATGGAGCAAGCGGCGGCCACCGGACATATGAAATCATGCAGGTTTGCTTCCCCCACATGAAAAATGTTTGTGTAATTAGGTAAATAGGATTGCTAATTATTGCCTACATACTTGTGTATATATTGGAGGTTTCACTCACATAAAAATTGTCACGATTAAGGGCATGTAGCCCAAAACGCGTCGACACCTTTCATAATTTTATATGCCTGTTGTATCGTTTTTTGGATGGAACATTTTAATTTGAACTTCAAATAAAACTGGACGTTTTAATCTGCGAACCGGGTGTCGGCTGGCCCTATTGTTCTAAGGTATTGACTACATAAGAGGTGAGCGCTCTTGGCCGTGCAGCTTCCTGCGGTTTGATCCAGATCAGCAATTCATTGCTGGCAATTGTCTGTTTGTATATGATTGAGAGGTAGTAGGTGAAACTCCATCAGGGTTCAGCCAGTGTTGGGGTCAGAAGAAAAGATGGAAAGATGGTCACTTTCTTTGAAGGGTTTCCAAGCTTCCAAAGTATTAGCAGAATTATAAGCTGAAGCAAAGTTATTGATAGCAGGACAGTTCTTAGAGGTTCTTAAAGTGGACCAAAACCCATGCTGATCAGCCCAGGAATCTATAAGATTCCCGGGCCGATCGATTCCCTCCCCCCGGGGCATCCAAAATCAATCGCCCAGGTGTTACCCTCCCAAATTAGGCCTTTCTTTTTCTTTATTAGTGTATTTCTTTTTTTTTTTCCTGTCATTATTTTGTGTTTATTCCATAGCCCATTTTGTGCAGGGCTATCACCCTGGTGTTATGCCCCCAATTTCACCTCTGACACATGTAAAAAAATATTTTTTCATTTATGTATTTATTTCTTTATATTTATTATTTATTTTTTGTTTTCTGTTATTGTTTGTTTCTGTTATTGTTATATGTTTCTATGTTTTGAATACTTCCTCTTGTCCATTTTGTGCAGGGCTATCACCCTGGTGTTATGCCCCCAATTTCACCTCTGACACATGTAAAAAAAATATTTTTTAATTTATATATTTATTTCTTTATATTTTTTGTTTTCTGTTATTGTTTTGAGTACTTTCCCTTACCCTGGTGTTATGCCCCCAATTTCACCTCTGACACATGTAAAAAAATATTTTTTAATTTATATATTTATTTCTTTATATTTTTTGTTTTCTGTTATTGTTTTGAGTACTTCCCCTTACCCTGGTGTTATGCCCCCAATTTCACCTCTGACACATGTAAAAAATATAACATTACATTTTTTTATTTATGTATGTATTATTTTTTTTATTTATGTATTTATTTCTTTATATTTATTAATTTTTTGTTTTCTGTTATTGTTTGTTTCTGTTATTGTTATATGTTTCTATGTTTTGAGTCCTTCCTCTTGCCCGTTTTGTGCAGGGCTATCACCCTGGTGTTATGCCCCCAATTTCACCTCTGACACATGTAAAAAAAATATTTTTTCATTTATGTATTTATTTATATTTATTTATTTTTTGTTTTCTGTTATTGTTTGTTTCTGTTATTGTTATATGTTTCTATGTTTTGAGTCCTTCCTCTTGCCCATTTTGTGCAGGGCTATCACCCTGGTGTTATGCCCCCAATTTCACCTCTGACACATGTAAAAAATATAACATTACATTTTTTTATTTATGTATGTGTTATTTTTTTTATTTATGTATTATTATATATGTTTATTTTTTGTTTTCTTTTATTGTATTGAGTACTTCCTCTCGCCCATTTTGTGCAGGGCTATCACCCTGGTGTTCCTCTCGATTATCAGCCCTCTAGCCCTTGCTGGCCCCATTTTACAGCCATTTTTGGGCCCCAAATTTTGAGTCCCCTATGCCTTCAATGGGGTTCGGGTCCTGTATTTCAACCAACCTGCTCATGGCTTATTATTATTATTTTGTTGGAGTTTTCACATGGTCAGATCTCTGTACTGTACTGCAGGCAAGTTATCAAAGCGTCGGTTGTTTTGCTTTGCATTATGTAGCTTTAGTGACATCTGGTGGATGTGTTATGTAACTACAACAATAATGAAACTGATATGGACTGATAAGGGCCTCAGGCACCTCTGCGTTTAAATGGCTTAATAAAAGCTAGGTTTTATTGCTATTGTGACGGGACCACTCGCCTTCACTTCGATTATGATTTTTGCAGCTCCTCCACCTTCTGTGCACATCAGATCCCTCATTCAGATATCTTTGGGTAAAAAAAAACTTTTGTTGTGTTGTGTACCTAGAGACCAATCGAGTTTCCCGTCTTTGTTTTAAAAGGGACAAATACGGCGAGGCCGATTCATTAACAGCGGCAGGTAGCGACAGTTGAGCGACTGTAGCAGCATTTTCAGAGCGCCCGCTAGTAGTCGCTGTGCTTGGCCGTTGTTCGGTAGTTGATAGCGACTCAGTCGGTTTGCCGTAATGTTGAATATTGGGTGAGGAGTCGCTATTTGACAGGTTCCGCGCTGTATGGGAGCGCATGATAGCGACTGGCCCTAGCGACCGGCTCCCACCATATTCATTAACAAATCCCGCTCAAAAAATTCTCGCGCTGTGAAATGCATGTTTAAACCCCAGAGCGCTGGCGGCGATGGGTTAAAAGTAGTTTTTTAACCCCCAAACAACCATATTTTTGGAAACCAAAAAAAACAAGTTTTTAAAATAATTTTGTAATATGAATACATTAATATCAGACCTGTAATTTTTTACCTTAAAAAAATTATCTAAAATGGCAGAAGTGGTCACAGAATTTTTCACATTTATTAAAAAAAAAAAAATTAATAACAATTAATTATTAATATTTAAAGATTGTTCCATTGAAATGCATTGGAGAGCGCCAGGGAGCGAGAGGTCATACCTGTCGCTGTTCAAGGTCGGACGCTGGCGCTGTGGGCTGAGGCTGGAATAATGATGAATGAGTCGCTATCTGGCGCTATCTCAGAGGCCGATTCATTAATAGCACCAGGTAGCGACAGATGGGCGCCAGTAGCGTTATTTTCACAGCGCCAGCTAGTATTCGCTGTGCTTGGCCGTTGTTCGGCTGTTGACAGCAACTCAGTCGGTGTGCGGTAATGTTTAAATAGGCGGTTAGGAGTCGCTGTTTGACAGGTTCCGCGCTGTATGGGAGCGCATGACAGCGAATGGCCATAGCGAACGGCTCCCAGCATATTCATTAACAAATCACGCTCAAAAAATTCTCGCGCTGTGAAATGCATGTTTAAACCCCAGAGCGCTGGCGGCGATGGGTTTAAAGTAGTTTTTTAACCCCCAAACAACCATATTTTTGGAAACCAAAAAAAAACAAGTTTTTAAATAACTTGGTAATATGAATACATTAATATCAGACCTTTAATATCAATGATGCACAATTTTTTATTTTTTTATTTTATTTTTTTACCTTAAAAAAAAATCTAACATTGCAGAAGTGGTAACAGAAATTTTGCCATTTAAAAAAAAAAAAAAAAACATTAATAACAATGAATTATTAATATTTAAAGATTGTTCCATTGAAATGCATTGGAGAGCGCCAGGTAGCGAGAGGTCATACCTGTCGCTGTTCAAGGTCGCTCGCTGGCGCTGTGGACTGAGGCTGGAATAATGATGAATGAGTGGCTATATGGCGCTATCTCAGTCGCTAAGCAGGATTGGCTTGATAAATGTGTGATTGTGGTGGGGAGCCGGCGTTCTCGTGGCGGGGCCCGTCATTACCGGCCGCTCACCAGTCGCTAACTGGCGCTATTCCTTCATAAATAAGGGCCTAAATGAATACAATGGTAAAAAGTCCTGCAGAATTCCAGGGCCGGTAATAAAACCTAAAGTTTTTAATTCATTTCATTTTCCATTAAAAGTAGTCTATATACCCAAGGGCTCGAGTATATATGGATAACTGCTTTGAAAGCAGAACAAAACTGGGGATTTTCACTATCTCAGATTCTAATCCTTGCTCTGGTTTGGGATCCCGATTTGGGATGCCTGGTTATGTGAAACCCCGAATTGGCCATAAAAAATGACATATGGCACATGTGCGGACTCATCACCTTATGCCGTGCATATTAATGCCCTGCATGCGGGTCTGTTAAGATTAACAGCTTGGCAATAGGAGCAACCGCATCACCCGTTTCCCTTTAGACAGGGAGCACTCAGCCTATCTGAATGGCTGGGCACAGGAGATGCTGGGGATGTGCCGACATCGCTGTGGGAGCCAGGGCAAAGGTTAGTTTTGTGGCGACCCGGGGGCAGGGCTCACACAGCCTGGGGCAGGCAGGCCTCAGCACTGGGCATACCCGGGCCCGGCACCTTGGGAGGGTCTATGCAGGGGCGTGCAGTAACCGGGACTAAGGACTGTCAGCCAGGGGCAGATTGGCCATTGGGAGAACCTTTCTTTCTGTCTGTCAGTCGTTTGTTTCTTTCCTTCTATTCCGTCTTTTCTTTTTCTTTTATCTGTTCTTTCTGCCATTCCTTTTATTTTTTTTTCTTCTATTATTTCAGTGTTTCTGTTATGTCTATTTTTCTTTCTGTTCTATCTCCTACTTTCTTCTTTGTTTCTTTCTTTTATCTGTTCTTTCTGCCATTCCTTTTTTTCCCTTCTATTATTTCTATCAGTATTTAGAAACATAGAAACATAGAAGGTTGACGGCAGAAGGAGACCATACGGTCCATCTAGTCTGCCCTTATGTGTATACTGTATGTACTCTGTATCATAGGATAGATGTGTGCTTATCCCAGGCATGTGCACATTCACTGACTGTTGATTTTCCAACTACCTCTGCTGGAAGTTTGTTCTGTATTCTGTTATGTCTTTTTTTTCTTCTGTTCTATCACCTACTTTCTTTCCATCTTTTCCATGGCCCTTATTTAACAAGGGATAGCGCCAGGTAGCGAATGGTGAGCGAACGGTAATGACGGTCACCGCCACGAGAACGCCGGCTCCCCTCCGCAATCACACATTTATCAAGCCGATCCTGCTTAGCGACTGACAGAGCGCCAGATAGCGAATCATTCATCATTATTTCAGCCTCACCCCACAGCGCCAGCGAGCGACCTTGAACAGCGACAGGTATGACCTCTCGCTACCTGGCGCTCTCCAATGCATTTCAATGGAGCAATCTTTAAATATTCATAATTAATTGCTATTATATTTTTTATGTTTTTTTTTTTAATGTCAAAAATTCTGTGACCACTTCTGCAATGTTATATATTTTTTTTAAGCTAAAAAAAAAAAATAAAAAAAAAAATTTGCAGAATTGATATTACAGGTCTGATATTAATGTATTCATATTACTAAATGTTTTGAAAAACATGTTTTTTTTTTTTTTCTAAAAATATGGTTGTTTGGGGGTAAAAAACTACTTTTAACCCATCGCCGCCAGCGCTCTGGGGTTTAAACAAGCATTTCACAGCGCGAGAATTTTTGGAGCGTGATTTGTTAATGAATATGCTGGGAGCCGTTCGCTAGGGCCGTTCGGTGTCATGCGCTCCCATACAGCGCGGAACCTGTCAAACAGCGACTCCTAACCCCGTATTCAACATTACCGCACACCGACTGAGTCGCTGTCAACAGCCGAACAACGGCCAAGCACAGCGAATACTGTGAAAATAACGCTACTGACGCTCATCTGTCGCTACCTGGCGCTATTAATGAATCAGCCTGTTTGTTTCTTTCTTTCATCTGTTCGTTCTGCTATTCCTTATTATTTATTTCTTCTTCCTTTCCATATCTTCTGTTTTTCCACCATTCCTCTCTATAAATTTCTGCTTTCATTTTTCGGTCATTCCTTTTATTCTTTCTTTCTGTTTAATGTCTAATTATTCTCTTCCTTTCTGTCTGTAAATCTATTCTTTGTTTCTTTTATTATCTTATTTTATATCTTTATTATCTATTCTTTCTGTCATTTTCTTTCTATTGTTTGTCATTTTTTTGCTTTCTTTTTTTCTGTCGTTATTTCTATTCTTTCTTTATTTCTGTCATTTCCTTAATTACTTTGTTCTTTATTTCTCTTTCTTTTTGTCATTCCATCTATTTATTTTACCTTCTATACTTTTACTGTGATTCCTTCTATTTTCTTTCTATTCTTTGGCAGTATTCCCCATACATACAGCCTTATCACCATGTATGGTGACATTTTATCGGCATAAACCAGGAGCCAGCCCTGTCTGAGGTTTTTTAGACTCCAGGACCAGCCAACCAAGGTTTTGTTGCGCTTTAATGGAAAGAATAAAGTCCAGGTACACACTAATTTCCTGCCATTTTATACATGTTAGAGACGGTGTAAAATGAGAAAAGCATCTAAAAATGATAGATTCTATGTGAATACTATATATGTGCTGAAAGCAAAGCCACTTTCCTCGCTTCGATTCCTAGATTGTGGCTTAGCTGGGAAGGGTGTGTCATGGAGCAGCATTTTCAGTCATGAGTATGCTCTGCTGTGGGCAGAGACAGCTGTGGGACCGCTGTAGCTTTCCAGGCTCACTCACGCTGAGAGCACCAAGAAAATGAGTATCTGCATGGTTCTGGAGGAATGACATTGAAAGGAGGAGCAAACTTCTAAGGCTTCCATCTGGCTCTGCAGGACATGGAGAAGAGGCTCATGGGACAGGCTTCAGGTGAGCTGTTTGCTGCCTAATTATTGTCCTTGGATTTACAGTCCCTTTGAGTCCCTAAAGTCAACTTGGGGAAGCCGATTTATTAATAGCGCCAGGTAGCGACAGATGAGCGCCAGTAGCGTTATTTTCACAGCGCCCGCTAGTATTATATGGTTATTATATAGTTGTTCGGTTGTTGACAGCGACTCAGTCGGTGTGCAGTAATGTTGAATACGGGGTGAGGAGTCGCTGTTTGACAGGTTCCGCGCTGTATGGGAGCGCATGATAGCGAATGGCCATAGCGAACGGCTCCCACCATATTCATTAACAAATCACGCTCAAAAAATTCTCGCGCTGTGAAATGCTTGTTTAAACCCCAGAGCGCTGGCGGCGATGTGTTAAAAGTAGTTTTTTAACCCCCAAACAACCAGATTTTTTGAAAAAAAAAAAATAACCAAGTTTTTATAAACATTTTGTAATATGAATACATGAATATCAGACCTGTAATATCAATTCTGCACCAATTTTTTTTTTTTTTTTACCTTAAAAAAAATATCTAACATTGCAGAAGTGGTCACAGAATTTTTGACATTAAAAAAAAAAACAAAACATTAATAACAATTAATTATGAATATTTAAAGATTGCTCCATTGAAATGCATTGGAGAGCGCCAGGTAGCGAGAGGTCATACCTGTCGCTGTTCAAGGTCGCTCGCTGGCGCTGTGGGCTGAGGCTGGAATAATGATGAATGCTTTGCTATATGGCGCTATCTCAGTCGCTAAGCAGGATCGGCTTGATAAATGTGTGATTGTGGTGGGGAGCCGGCGTTCTCGTGGCGGTGCCCGTCATTACCGGCCGCTCACCAGTCGCTACCTGTCGCTATTCCTTCATAAATAAGGGCCTAAGTGTTATTACCGCTTCTGGTATCTGGACTTGTCACCATTTTCTTGCTATGTTCTCATAGGGGGAGGCAGCCCCACCTGTGCACTCCAGGGCCGGCCAGCCAGCCAGATATAAGGGAACCAGCAAACCCTCTCATTTCATAAATATTAATGTAGGTAGATACTAAAATATTCAAGCTGTAACCCCCTTTCCAAACCATTCTTACTTTAAAGTGGACCAAAATCCAGAATTTTGACTATCCTGGGTTTTGGTCCTTTCCCCCGGGGCACCCCCGATCTGCTGTGTGAAACACCCCAGGACGCCGATGCCAACTCACCTCCCCATGGGGGAGATCGGGATGTCCCGCGGGGTGTAAACCCCCCAAAACCCCCGAAAAACCTTACCTCTCCAGCCGCTGCTTCCGCCACCGCCGCCTCACTCGCGCTCCTCTAGACGTGCGCGCGCCCGCGCCAGCCGTCTCTGAATGGCCGGCGTGGGCGCGCACACGTCAAGAGTGACGCGCGGGAGGCGCCGACGGGCAAGCTGCTTGTACGTCGCTGTCAATCAGCTTGTCCGTCGGCGCCGATTGGACGGCACGGCCACGTGGGAGCGGGGTGAGGTGAGTTTTGGGGGCTTTCTAGGGGGTTTCACACAGCGGGAAGTGGACCAATACCCAGGATAGTCAAAATCCTGGGTGTTGGTCCACTTTAAGCCAACGGCTCCGGCTCCAACAGGGATCCATTCACAAATGGCTGGCTAGAGGGATAGTGGGGATGCGCCATTGGCCCGGGAAGAAAGGTAAGTGAACGGGGTGTGGCCCCCTTGTGAGTGGCCCTGCCCAATATATCTGAATAGGTGCACACCCACACACAGCCATAGAGGGATGCAGGGGGCTCTGTGCTGATCGCCAGTACAGCTAAGCTTCCATTCAGTTTTATAAGCAGCACATTAAAGCGGAACAAAACCCATCATCTAAACGCATCCAGAGCCGGCTGCTGCCCTTTCCCTGGGGTATCCTGATGGTGTGAAACGCCCTGCGGTGCCTAAACACTCACCTTTCCCCACTCTTATGGGACATGAACGGGCTCTCCTCCAATGAGAGCCATCTGTCCTGACTATGTCTTCTCGTTGTCAGATACACTGGGGCAGGAGCGAGCACCATTCTAGTCAATGAGAGCTGTTTGCTGAGGAAGAGATTAGTGAAAAGCAACGTTTTAGGGGGTTTCACACAGCCAGGCCAATTTGGGATGCCCCAGGTAAACGGAACAAAACCTTGGTAAGTCAAAACCTCGGTAAGTTCTGCTTTAAACAAGAACACCACCTATTTTTCCAATATAGCTGTTGTTCACTGCGCAGGGGGCTTCCTGATTGCCGATGCCCCCCCCCCCCCCAACACTGCCTAAATGAAAAATTCTTACTTTTCAAATCACTTTCCCAGTGATATCGAGCCCTATGATTGGCCACCGCAGTCACATGGTCTGCAGGTTTCCTCTGAGTATCCAGTAATCGCAGTGGCCAGTCCCGGGGCTCGATTTCACCAGGGGAGCAACTTGAAATCTAAGGGCCTTATTTATCAAGGAATAGCGACAGATAGCGACAGACAGCGACAGATAGCGACTGGGGAGCCGGCCAGTAAAGCCAGGTACCGCAACTAGAACGCCGGCTCCCCTCCACAATCACACATTTATCAAGCCGATACTGCTTAGCGACTGAGATAGCGCCACCTAGCAACTCATTCATCATTATCCCAGCCTCAGCCCACAGCGCCAGCGAACATCCTTGAACAGCGACAGGTAGGACCTCTCGCTACCTGGCGCTCTCCAATGCATTTCAATGGCAGAATGTATTTTAATTAATAATTATTTTTTAAATTTTTTTTTTTTTTTAAATTTCCCAAAAAAAATCTGTGAACACTTCTTCCTTTGAAAATGTATTTTTTGGGGATTTTTAAAAAACATTTTTTTTTTTTGCAGAATTGATATTACAGGTCTGATTTTAAACTATTCAGGTTTGAATATTATTTCAAAATCATTCCATTTTTTTTTTTTTGGGTGGTTAGGGGGTTAAAAAACTACTTTTAACACATCGCCTACTGCGCTCTGGGATTTAAACATGCATTTCACAGCGCTAGGAATTTTTAAGGCTGATTTTTTAATGAATATGGTGGGTGCCGGTCGCTATGTCCAGTCGCTATCATGCGCTCCCATACAACAGCGAACCTGTCAAATAGCGACTCAGCATCTTGTATTCAACATTACGGCACGCCGACTGAGTCGCTATCATCCACCGAACAATGGCCAAGCACAGCGACTACTAGCGGTCGCTGTCAAAATACCGCTACAGTCGCTCAACAGTCGCTATCTGTCGCTATTAATGAATCAGCCTCTAAGAAATCCTATTGGCCTTGGACATAACAATGTAGCTGTTTGTTGAATTGCTCATTTCCAGTGTAAGAACAGCTTGTTGTTTAGGTGCAATGTTTATGTTTTGGATGTGTCAGCTTGTTATTGTTGTTGTGTGACGTTTGACACATTACTTCATTAAAGCGGCAAGTGTAACATTGTCATCAGTATAGCGAGAAATTCACTAATGTGCTAATCACTAATAACCAACCACATTGATTTAAAGGCAGCGCACAGAGAAGTCAAGACAGGCAGCCCAATTGGATTTCTGGGGACCTACCTCTTCTTCATTCTATTTTGCTTATAGGCTCCGCCTATTAGATGTCTGGACATTAAGGCCCTTATTTAACAAGGGATAGCGCCAGGTAGCGAATGGTGAGCGAACGGTAATGACGCTCACCGCCACGAGAACGCCGGCTCCCCTCCGCAATCACACATTTATCAAGCCGATCCTGCTTAGCGACTGACAGAGCGCCAGATAGCGAATCATTCATCATTATTCCAGCCTCACCCCACAGCGCCAGCGAGCGACCTTGAACAGCGACAGGTATGACCTCTCGCTACCTGGCGCTCTCCAATGCATTTCAATGGAGCAATCTTTAAATATTCATAATTAATTGCTATTATTTTATTATTATTATTTTTTTTAATGTCAAAAATTCTGTGACCACTTCTGCAATGTTAGATATTTTTTTTAAGCTTAAAAAAAAAAAAAAATTTGTGCAGAATTGATATTACAGGTCTGATATTAATGTATTCATATTACAAAATGTTTTGAAAAACATGTTTTTTTTTTTTTCTAAAAATATGGTTGTTTGGGGGTTAAAAAACTACTTTTAACCCATCGCCGCCAGCGCTCTGGGGTTTAAACTAGCATTTCACAGCGCGAGAATTTTTGGAGCGTCATTTGTTAATGAATATGGTGGAAGCCGTTCGCTATGGCCGTTCGCTGTCATGCGCTCCCATACAGCGCGGAACCTGTCAAACAGCGACTCCTAACCCCGTATTCAACATTACTGCACACCGACTGAGTCGCTGTCAACAGCCGAACAACGGCCAAGCACAGCGAATACTAGCGGGCGCTGTGAAAATAACGCTACTGACGCTCATCTGTCGCTACCTGGCGCTATTAATGAATCAGCCTGCCCGAATTGTTTACTGCTCCCCAGAAGGCAGCAGAGGTTTGCAAGCGGAAGCTGTCCAATTAGGGTGGTAGCTACTATTTTTGGTTAGCTGGAATTATGGGAGTGCCTCTTTTTTATTGGTCGGGGCCATGTCATAGAGTTTATACGTGAGGTCTCGTTTTTGCCTGCAGGAGGCTTGCAGGTCACTGCAGCACCGTTTCACCCTCTCGTTCAACTTTTTGAAACACACCTCCAGTCAAAAATAACTGGAGGTCCACTAACCTGCCCCTCTCTGGGCACGGCTCTTTCTAGGGGCGCACCATCACCCTGGACTACAATTGTGGGTGCCTTAATTCCAGCCTTCCTGTTTTCTGGGAGGCCAGTTTTAGTGGTGCTGGCCATAGGACTGCCCCCACATATTGGGCTCAGTTATGGTAGGAGAAACTGCTTGTGGCACAGCATGGCACTTACCTTTATGGGGCAGCAACATGTGATCGGTGAGGAGGGGGCAGATTATTTTTCACCCTGAACTGAATTCAGTTTTGCCTAGAAACTGCTCTGACACTGAGACATACCAACAGCAGACTATAGAAGGAAACATGAAAATAATGTATAGGTATGCACAACCACCAATTAATGTGTATGATCAAAGAGGTGCTGGCAATGTTAGGAGGAGAAAAATCCACATAGAGAACAACAAAAGATGGGGGCCCTAGACTCCCCTATTTCCCCACTCACCACCGCACACTGAGATGTAAATACAATAATTTGTATAAAAATATATAATTTTATTAAATCAAGGCTTAAAAAATAATAGAAAAAACATGGAGGGACACATTAAAAAACATTAAGACAAAACAAAACGCTGGAGGGGGGACCCATAACAATGGCTTGTATTGTTGCCCAATAGGGATAAATAAATATATCAAATAAGATTAATAGTTAATTTAAATGTAGATGGCGAGTTAGACCTCTTATGTGAAGCCAAAATATACATACAAAGTGCTAAAGTGCTGGCATGTGCCATTAAAGCGGACCTTCACTCTGAATAAGAGTCTATCTTATATGTTTCCCACACCCTGTACATACAGATAAATCATCCTACCTGCATCTACTGCATGTTATGAGCCTTTAAGCATCCAAGATGGCGGCTTATGGAAGCCGCCATCTTATCAGGCAGCCTGCAAACAGGAAGTGCCTCCTGACTTTGCTGCTCTGCATTCTGAGACTGCTGACCTTCACCTGACCCCAGCTCTGCTCTGAGCAAAGCACAGCTATAACCCGCCCCCCTGTACCTTATCCCACTCTCCTCTCCTCAGTAAGTGTGATGCTTCTGAGTCAAGATGGCGGCGCCCATGTCCTAAATTCCTGAACAGAGTTGCAGCCCAGCGGGGGAAAGAATAATAAGTTAGTGACTAAAAACGTAAAATATATTAATTTTATATGCTGGGGAACCGTTTTTTAAGAGTTTCGGTTCCCCAGCATTTTAAGGTCCGGTTTAAATGAATACTGTGAAAAAAGACAAATGAAGCAATGCTAATAAAACCTAAACAAAAAAACAGTAAATTCATCAAAAACCTTCAAGCATATAAAAATAAAGTGCAAAGTGCCAAGTGACAGTTAATCAAAAACCGGTACTAGCCGCCATAGTTCAATCAGAAAACCATATATTAACATATGTGTAAAGGATTACATCACCAATCAAAAATGCCTCAGGGGTCCCCGCATAGCAGCCCAGCACCGACGCATTGCGTGGCCAATTGCCACTTCGCCAGGGTGAGTATAGAAGGAAACATGAGACTGAGCAAAGCTAATGTAACACGTCTGCAGTCATGTGGTCCATGGAGAGCCTGGCCAAATCAGGTTCTAAATGTTGAAGAATATTTAGTGCTTCTGAGTCACTTTAGATAGACTTTGTGGGGGAATAAACTGCTTTACTGGAACACATGGGAAGTCATAATTATCTCAACATGGTGGATTACATGTAGGAAGAATCAACAACCATCACTGCAATACAGGAAATACAGGCAGGGCCGTTTCTAGGGAAAATAGTGCTCAAGGAAAGAAAAAAATCCTGCCCCCTCCTCACCCATCCTATAATGAAGCTGCAGGTATCTGCCATGCCGCTACTATAGCAGCAGGCAGTGCCCCCACCACCCCATTGCTAAGCCCAGTATTGGTGGATGTGGTGGCCCTGACGGCCAGGATGGCGGGGATAAAGGCGCCCCCAATGGTTTGGGTGCCCAGGGCGATCGCCCTGCTCGCCCTCCACTAAAAACAGCAACTAAAAAACAGAATACAACACAGAAAACAGAGATACTACACATAAGTGAAAGTAACAGCGCCATCTACTGTCAATGAACTGTAGTCCCTCCAGCGCTATATATGCAATACACATAAAAAGCTGAAGCAGTTGTATCTCCAGCACTAAAAGCAATCATCTCTCTATAAAACACACCCTGCAGAAAGCAGTAGGACATGGCAGGACCAGCATGGGGTAAATATTGGTCACTACATAGCTAGTCTGATCTCCAAATAATAGCTTGAAGACCATGGTGCTAGTAAGCCTGGCAGTGCCATAGCAGCTGGCAGTGCCCCCACCGCCCCATTGCTAAGCCCAATATTTGTAGATGAAGTGGCCCTGACTCCTCTGCAGAAAACAGAATGGCGGGGATAAAGGTGTCCCCAATGGCTTGGGTGCCCAGTGTGATCGCCCTGCTCGCCCTCCCCTAAAAACAGCCCTGAATACAACACAGAAAGCTGAGAGACTACACATAAGTAACAGCACCATCTGCTGTCAATGAACTGTAGTCCCTCCAGCTATATATATGCAATACACATACTAAGCTGAAGCTGTTGTATCTCCAACACTAAAAGCAATCATCTCTCTATAAACACACCCTGCAGAAAGGAGTGGGACATGGCAGAACCAGTGTAGGGTAAATACCATGGTGCAAGTAAGCCTGAAAGTGCCATAGCAGCAGGCAGTGCCCCATTGCTAAGCCCAATATTGGTAGGTGAGGTGGCCCTGACTTATTTGCAGAAAACAGGATGGCTGGGATAAAGGCGCCCCCCAATGGCCTGGGTGCCCAGGGTGATCGCCCCAGTTTGCCCTCCCCTGAATACAACACAGAAAACAGAGAGATTATACATAAGTAACAGCGCCATCTACTGTCAATTTCTCTGTGTAATAGGCTGTTTATTCCAAACATAGTTACGCAGTACCTTGTGTGCTTTGGCTTACTTAGACACCTCACTGATGCCTAGGTGTTTATATTCTATATTATATATATTTTTTGAGGTAGTATTAAAGCATAGCTAAAGTGCAGGCACGTGCCCCCAGGCTTGTGCACCATGGTGCCCCGACGCAAACCACCTACACCACCTCTGGCAAATGGCCAGTGCCGCCCGCCTCCTGCACGGTCCCGGCCACTGATCTCCACCCTTCCAGTGGGCCCTATTGGCTGCAAGTGGTCACGTGCATTGCGTTTCCTGCTTAATGGTATATGACTGCCAGCAGATGGGCATCCCAAATCTAGATGGAAGGTGTGGGGGGGGGGTGCAGAGGGCTGCTGCTGGTGTGGCTGAGCTAAATTAAAAGGCAGCAAGACCCATGGAGATCGACCCTATAAGATTCCAGGGCTGCTTGATCCCCTCCCCCACAGGGCATCCAAAATTGGTATGCCCTGCTGTGTGATACCCCCAGGTCACCCAGAAACTCACCTTCTTTCTCAGTCCAACAGCGCATGTGCGAGGAGCGTCCACATCCCCGTTATCCCTTCAGCAGGGCACGTGCCTGCACTAGACATTTGTTAATGGCCGGCCCAGGCAAACTCCCTGTTAGAGGGTGATCAAAACAAACGGTGAGGGGCACTACTAAAATCCTAACACAATTAAATCAGACCTGCATGGGTGCTCACTAAGTTCCACAACCACATAATAGTATCCCATCCAAAGAAAAAAAGGTGGAACTGAAGGAAAGGGCACACCAGCAGGTATATACAAGGTAGAAAATGTAATTTTATTACTGGCATATGAAAATTAAAAACTGCACATGAAAGACAAGACAAAATTAAAACAACAGTTTCCTGGTGAAATATCCTTGAATTTATGCAAAGTGCCCGAAACAAAAAGATATATGCATCAATCAAGTCAAAAGATGAGGAGTAAATACCGCCCGAGCTTGGTGAAGTGATCCCAGGAGACTGTAGCTGCCCCGCGCGCTCCGCCGCTGCTGCACGGCTTCTAACAGGGATATTCTTGTAGCATAGATCAATAATTGTTACCGCCCTTCTTGGTATCTTTAATCATATAGCAACCCATCTATTATGTGTATCCACATTGGGGTTAGGATCAATTTATTTACCCATTATATTATTGATTTATAGGATACATTCAGCACAGTTTGGTGTTAGTGCTGATAGTTGTATAAATTCAAGGATATTTCACCAGAGACTGTTGTTTTAATTTTGTCTTGTCTTTCATGTGCAGTTTTTAATTTTCATATGCCAGTAATGAAATTACATTTTCTACCTTGTATATGCCTGCTGGTGTGCCCTTTCCTTCAGTTCCACCTTTTTTTCTTTGGATGGGATACTCCCTGTTAGAGGGTAGCGGGGGATGTGGCAACCAGTGTGCTCGACCGCTCGACAAAGGGTGCCTGGCAGAGACTTCCTTACTCTGACTTGCTAATCATCTGATTGGCTGAGACATAGACGATGCTCCACATTCCTGAGCTCCACCCCTCCGGCTCTAATTTAACTTTTCAGGTAAGGGGATCACAGTTGTGTGTTCCAGAAGCTAAAAGGTTACTGGCAGCATTCTCATCTGGGGAGGTCATGACTGCTGCTTCATTTAGCCAAAGCTACTGATGAGCTCTCCTGCTACACTGGAAGGATTCTGGGATTTGTAGACAGAAACTATACTAAGGGCTTTACTAAAGGCAGGACAACTACTTTCACATTAGCAACACAGAGCCACAGGAATATACTAACTTGCAAACTGCTTGCTGATAAGCAAATCCTAAAACATATATTTATTTTGCATTCCAAAAGAGGAAACTGATAAGGCAGAATACGAAAAACTTCCTGACTCTGGCTCGCTAATCATCTGATTGGCTGAGCTCACCTGCAACACTGAAAGGATCCTGGGATTTGTAGACAGAAACTATACTAAGGGCTTTACTAAAGGTCAGGAAAATCACATTAGCAACACAGGGCCACAGGAATTTGCATAAAGTTTGCTAAGTAAATCCTAACACATATGTTTATTTTACATTCCAAAAGAGGAAACTAATAAGGTAGAAACTAAATAAGGTAGAATACGAAAAAACCTGACAAAAAGGGAGTTTTCCTTTAAAGTGGACCAAAACCCAAGCCCCAATGGCCATGGAATCTATAAGATTCCAGGGCCGCTAGACTCCCTCCCCCCTGGGGCATCCTGAATCAGGATGCCCCGCTGTGTGAAACCTCCCGGGCTGCCCGGAAACTCACCTTCCACCTCCAACGGTGCATGCGTGAGCAACGGCCTTTAGCAGGGCTCATTTGTGAATGGCCAGTGCGGACACGCTCTCTGTTAAAAGGTAGTGGGGATGCGGCCGCCAGCGATCCACTTGCCTTAGACGAGCTCTTAGACGAAGGGGTGGGAGCGGATCTGCTGATTGTGCTGATTGGACAGGAGGCGCTGTAGGACCGGGGAAGGGTGAGGCAGAACGGGCAACCCGGGGGGTTTCACACAGCGGGGCGATTGGGTTTTGGTCCACTTTAAAGCATTGAGCTCTATGTACTAAGCAGGAAGCCATGTCTGCAACTACTTCATGTCACCAATATTAATAACTTTAATATCTATTTCTAATTTCTTATTAATAGGGTGAACTGCGCAGCCGGGGGCGCGCTCCTATTGAAGTTTATGACTTTGTGACCGCTAAGGAAACCAAATATCCAGCACCGACAGCCGCATTTATACCCCACCATTTGAGCGCTCATGGAGGAGCTGACTACTACCTCATCAACTCCTTTATTTCTGCTGTTGCTGTAAGTACATTCACCCAGGGCAGGGCATTTATTCATACAACTACTTGGCACGCTGCACCATTCTGCCCCTTACACTTTTCCCAGCATCAACGGGTCTATATTACCGTAGTAATTTATTAGTGGTTATGGGTTTAATGGAAGAAAAGCTGAGCTTGTTAATTGTAATGTTAAGGGACACAAGCTCCTATACCAGTGGTGGTGAACCTATGGCGCCCGTGCCAGAGGCGGCACTCAGAGCCCTTTCTGTGGACACCCATCATCTTTCCAGTACATCTTTCCCTGGGACCAGGGTCATCAGGTTGGCACATAAATAAAGTTTTGGGTTACAGTTTGGGCACTCGGCTCCTAAAAGGTTTGCCATCACTGTATACAGTGTCGGGCTGGGATGGCTGGGGCCCAGCAGTAAAACGGACTCTGGGGGCCCACACTTTTGATACTGGCATCTAAGTGTGGGGTGGATCCCCAGAGTCTTTAAGCCAAACTGTATTGTCTTTACGCCAGAAACCTTATGCCAAACTATTGTGTGCACTTGGGATGCCACCATTAAGCTAAACATAGTTCAGGCTTTGGTGATAAAGGCCTGAGCCTATGGGCCCATTGGGGGATTCCCTGGTAACCCTAGGCTAGCCCAAGCCTACTCCTAGTGAGGTGGAATATTAAATATTATAATTAGTATTATTAATTTCATTTGTAGCAGCCTGTATGTCTCTACCACATTCCTGAGTATGTGGAGGGGTTTTCGCCCCCCCCCCTCCTCATAGGTTTAACCATTACCAAGAATGCTGAATGAGAAACAGATGTTCTTCATGTCTGAATTATACCTTCCATATATGTCTGTATTTGTATGAAATATCCAATAGCAATATGATATGTGTCCAGGCATCCAATCAGGATAGTCATTTAAGCTCTTTTGTCTAAAACTGTATTCGGGTATTGGCAATCGTAGTAAGCTAACCCCGGGTCGACTGAATAAACATTGTATTTCCTGAAGACTTTTGTTTCTGAGTCCGTGACATTTCCACTTCACTAGACACAGTAATTCTTAGCTGTTTGGGACAGTACACAGTCATTTCTGCTTCAAGACTGTATGCAGTGATTTCTGCTTTAAAGGAACTGTCCAGGCAAAAGGTTAGCTAAGTGCACTTACTTGCTATCTCATGTTTGTGTCAGGCCCTTGACGTTCCCTTTATTCAACCTATAGCTCCTAGCTCTTGAACACCACTGCTCAGAGTCTCTCACTTTCCCTCACTGAAACGCCTAAAGACAAAGGCAAACCAGTGAAGGACTCTGAGAAGTGCGGTCAGGAGCTTCTTCGGCTTTAAAAAGAGAAAATGTTAGACGATTTATTAGAAACACAGCCCCTGACACAAGCATGAGAGAATATGTAAGTTGACCATTTGCCTGGATAGTCTGTACCTAGTGATTATATATATATATATATATATATATATATATATATATATATATATTCTTTTTTCTATTTTTATTAATAAATTGGTCACTTTTGTATGAATTTGGGTGCTTTTGGGTTATTCTTTAATTATTTATAAATGTATTTATTTTTATTGGGGTTGTTTTCTTTCTATATACAAAAAGTTTTTGTGCCTTCACAAAAAAAAAAATAAAAAAATAAAATATATATATATATATATATATATATATATATATATTTATTTATGTACATGGGATGTTCCATTTGTCCATAAAGTATCCGCTAGTATATTGGTATTGTATGTGGGGGGCAGGGGGCGCTCTGTTTTTAATTGTGTCTGTGTCTTTTATGTGGATTTTAATCATGTGATTGGCTTTGTTTAATAAAATTGATTGATTATATGTACTATTTTATTGGGTGCTCCCATTTTTAAGGGCAGGTAAATGGTTTATCATCTTCCCCTTTATGTATAATAGCTTTTGAAGACCTAACAAGGGATTTGAGTGTAGGCCACATGTGGAGTTGCAGCATAGGCTGCCCATGGAGTATGTTTAAATTGCCACTTTGGCAGCTGTGCTATTTAATGTCCCATTTGTACCATATAGAGCAGCGCCAACACTGCATGCCAGACTCCAAACCACAGCAACCCACCACTACTAAAACCAGGCTTGTGAGGGTAGTCAAAATCTTGGGTTTTGGTCCACTTTAAAGTACTTAAGCATAAAGAAAATATGTTTGGGTGAACCCCCTGCGTGCCGTAACACAACTGGCATCACTGTAGCACTGTAGCTAATTTCAAATAGGCGGCATTGGAGTTGTACATGTATACTTAAAGGAAAAGTCCACTTTCTATGGCATTTTCAAAAGTGTATATATTCTTAGTATACAGTACGTCCTGCTCCAGATAGATTACTTACACTTGGGTTATCCTCCGCCAGATGGCGCTGTGCACTGCAGAGACATGCAAAAACAGGCTCCTCCCGGCCCCTCAAATACCCGGGGACCCCCAGATTTCTCTGCAGTGCTTACTGCGAAGACATGAAATTATCACTCTCTCGCAGGTGAGCGGGGCTATTAGCCTGCGGCCCTGTTGGACTATTCCCACCCGTTCCTCGTGTGATGTGCCTCCCAGCCTGGGCTGCGCTGGTCGGGTGAAGGTAGGCGGCACCATGCGTGCTTATGGAGCGCTGCTCCACCGCAGTCCCTCACCAAAGGGTAGGCGGTTTAGGCTGATGGTGAGCCTCTAGGGGATGCCCCTCCCGCCTTATTGCCACTTGCCCCGTGTAGCGGTGGGTCCTGTACAGAGGGCCGCCATCCTCCCTCATTCTCCCTGTAGCCTTGGGGGGGAAAGAAGGGGGGGGGGTGTGGGTGAGTGCGTATAGTGATTCATGTATGGCGTTTTGTCTGTTTTGACTAGATATGTGGTGTCAGCCGCCATGCTGACTTGTCTGTTTTACTATTACAATGGCCGCCGCCGCGCGCGTCTTTTCCTTCATTTGGATGTCCTACCTCAGACATTTCTGCGTTATCATTGGCTGCTTGTCTGTGGGCTTCGCGCTCTTCGGGGGGGGCGGGGGCCTGGCCTGGCGCGCTCCGCGTCACGGCCCGCTCTGGCCCGCCCTTTGAGGTTTGCTCTGCGCCATTTTGTCAGTCGCGCGCGTGTGTGACGGTTCTTCCTTCCGCGGTCTGTAAGTGCCCTCGCGGGTGGCTTTTATGCTCATTCCTTACTGTGCATGGTTTTGACTCCCCTTCTTCTCATTGTGTCTTTCAGACGGGTGAATCCAGTGGCTTCTCCCGGCCCGGTGTAATTGTTAGTAGGGCCTAGTATAATTACTCCCACTTCCCTAGCGGGTCATTGGTGCATCCAGGGTAGCTTACAGCGTCAATCCCTACTGGCTTATTGTGCCTATTAATCACCATATGGAGGCATCCCAGGATAATGTGACCGGAGTTCCTTCGGGACAAGCCCGGCTGTGTGTAGCTTGTGGGGTCTCACCTATCAGCGGTGACAGCGCACGGGTATGTGTTCCTTGCGCACAGCAGGAGCTAATGTTGTAACCCGCCCCTCCGGTGGCTGGGCCTGCACCTCGTCTCACTTCACCTACTCCCCCAAGCTTGAGTCTCACCCCCATTGAATTGCATACAAGCGGGGATTCTCATCCTGATGTGTCTGCTAGACTGGCCAGTGTTGAAAAATTGATTGCTAATACCTTAGCGCGTAAGGCCACCGCTAAAAAGCGTCACTTAACCCCTGATGTCACTCTTTTCCCTATGGAGTCTGATGAGTTGTTGCATCTATGTGGCTACACCCCATCGGATGAAGGGGAGCTGTTCTCTGATTCAGGGTCATCTGACGAGAGACCCAGGGGTCATGACGATTCTGGCTCTGACCCCTGGACCCCGGATGATACTGACAGACTGCTGGTTAAGATTTTTGAGGTTCTGTCCATCTCTCTGTTGCGGCTCCCAGGCAAAGGGGTGAGCTTTTTCATACTGCTAAGGCTCGTTTGGAATTTCTGGAGCAAACCCATTTCAATAACCTCGTGCTTAAGGAGTGGGAACGTCCCAGTAGACTTCCCGGTATACCTAAGAGTTGGGACAGAAAGTATCTCTTTCCTGCTGATAAGGTCAAGTGCTGGTCATCGCCTCCCGAGGTGGATGCTCCTATTCTAGGGCTGTCTAACCACCCCTCCTGGGGGTCTAAGCCCAAATCCTCTCCCAAGCCCCCTCAGGCATGATGGGGTGCCCTCGCCCGTCAGGGTGGGGGACGGCTACAGCACTTTGCTCACGTTTGGAGGCACCACGTTTCAGACCGGTAGATTCAGGAGGTAGTGTCCTCTGGTTACAAGATAGAGTTTGCTGTGCGCCCCCCCCCCCCCCCCCAAGATTCATCAGGTCCCAGATCCCCCAGGGCCCTGTCTCAGCTCAGGTTTTGATGCAGGCCGTGCAAGGCCTTCTGGGTCTGGGGGTCATTTGCAGGGTCCCCTTAAGAGAAAGAGGCAAGGGGTTCTATTCCAACCTTTTCACAGTTCCCAAAAAAGATGGGTCAGTCAGGCCCATTTTGGATTTAAAGATCCTCAACAAATTTGTCAAGAACAGGCGCTTTCGCATGGAAACTCTGCGCTCGGCCATTGGCTCCTTGCGCCCAGGGGATTTCATGACGTCTGTGGACATCAAAGACGCTTACCTTCACATCCCTGTGTTCTTGGGACACCAAAGGTTTCTCAGATTCGCGTTGGAAGATCAACATTACCAATTTGTGGCCTTGCCATTTGGCCTCACCTCAGCTCCCAGAGTGTTCACCAAGATGCTGGCGGGGGTGATGTCTCTGGTGAGGTCAAGGGGCATACGCGTGCTGCCCTACCTGGACGACATACTCATCACCTCTCGGTCTCTACAGCAGGCAGAGTTGGACACTCAGCTGGTGGTGTCCACCCTGGAGCCCTTCGGCTGGGTGATCAATCACCCCAAGTCCTCTCTGTCCCCTTCCTCGGTGACCCCATTCCTGGGAATGATTCTGGATACGGTTCAGTCAAGGATATTCCTTCCTCAACAGAAGGTGGAAGCGCTAACTGCGCAGGTGAGGTTCCTGCTATTGTGTCCCCAGTCCTCCCTCAGGCAGGGAATGCAGTTGGTGGGCCTGATAGTGGCGTGCTTCGAGGCGGTGCCTTTTGCTCAGTTCCATTTGAGGCCTCTACAACTTCACCTTCTATCAGTATGGGACAAGGACCCAACGTCCTTGGACGGAGTCTGTGTGCTTCCCCCCTTGGTCAGGCGGTCCCTTTCGTGGTGGCTGGACCACAGGAACTTGTTGGGGGGCAGGTCCTTTCTGGCCCCCTGCTGGGAGACGGTCACCACGGATGCCAGTCTGTCAGGATGGGGGGGATTCTGGAAGTCCCTGCGGTTCCAGGGGAGGTGGGGCCCTCAGGAGGCCCACTTACCCATCAACATTCTGGAACTACGAGCGATCAGGTTGGTACTGGAGCAGTTGACCAATCACCTGAGGAGTCTGTCTGTGCAGGTGCGCTCAGACAACAGGACGGCGGTTGCCTACATCAACCATCAGGGAGGGACCCGGAGCAGGGGGGCCCTCCAGGAGGTGTCACGGATTCTGACATGGGCGGAGGCCAATGTTCAATGCATTTTGGCTGTGTACATCCCGGGGGCAGAGAATCTACTGGCAGACTCTCTGAGCAGGGGGACCTCTCGTCAGGGGGAGTGGTCCCTCTGCAACAGGGTATTCCAGTCCCTGTGTCACCGTTGGGGTCTTTCCTCCATTCCCCCTGCTGGGCAGAGTCCTGCGCAAGATTGCTCTGGAAGGGGTGCCAGTGATTCTGTTGGCCCCCAGGTGGCCATGAAGAGTGTGGTTCGCAGACGTGGTGCAGATGGCAGTAGACCAGTACGTTCTGCCAGGAGTGCCAGATCTGCTCACTCAGGGCCCCTTACGCCATCCCAATTTACAAACTCTGGCTTTGACGGCCTGGCTGCTGAAACCTCCATCTTGATGGAGAAAGGCTTGTCTGCCTCGGTGGTTGAGACCATGGTGAAGGCTAGGAAGAAAACTTCCTCTTCCATCTATTATAGGGTATGGCGTACCTACATTGACTGGTGTGAGTCTAGGTCTCTTCCCTGTCGGGTGTTCTCAGTTCCCAGGGTTCTGGAGTTTTTACAGCATGGGTTGGAGTCGGGTCTCCAACTCAGTACTTTGAAGGGTCAGGTTTCTGCCCTGTCTGTCTTCTTTCAGAAGTCTTTTGCCCAGCATTCTTTGGTTAAGACTTTCTTTCAGGGGGTCACTCATGTGCGTCCCCCACGAAAACCTATGGTCCCTGTTTGGGATTTGAACTTGGTCTTGCCTGCCTTGCAGGGTGCTCCCTCTGAACCTATACAGGATGCTGCTCTTGCTGTACTTATCCTCAAGGTTGTCTTTCTGGTTGCTATTACTTCGGTCAGGTGTGTGTCTGAGCTGGCGGCTCTGTCTATCCAGCCCCCATACATTGAGAGACACCAGGATAAGGTGGTGTTCCGCTTTATGCCGACTTTCTGCCTAAGGTGGTGTCTGCTTTTCATTTGAATCAAGATATTGTTCTTCCTTCATTGTGCCCTAATCCTAGCAATGCTAAGGAAAGGGTTTTGCATTCCTTGGATGTGGTCAGGTGTCTGAAGTATTACCTAGTAGTCACTGCGTCCTTCAGGAAAACTGATGCTCTTTTTGTGGTCCCTTCTGGTCCTAGGAAGGGTCTGGCTCCTGCCAAATCTACTATCAGCAAATGGATCCGTCAGGCTGTGATTCAGGCCTATTCTGCTAAGGGGAAGAATCCTCCCTTCCGCCTTACTGCTCATTCTACTCGTGCTATTGGTGCCTCTTGGGCCTTCCAGCACCAGGCTTCTGTTGAACAAGTTTGCAAGGCCACTACTTGGTCTTCTTCTGTCTTACGTTTTTAAAGTTTTACAAGGTTGATGTTAGGGCCTCAGCTGATGCGGTTTTTGGCCGCAAGGTTTTGCAGGCGGCAGTGGTTTAAACTGTCTGCTGTTGCCTTTTTTGTTGGGGATCCCACCCTACTTTATGGACACTGCTATTGGATGTCCCAAGTGTAAGTACTATATCTCGAGCAGGACGTACTGTATACTAAGAATAATATAATTCTGTGAAATTCTCACCTGTAGCATTGGTATTATAAGTATACAGTACGTCCTGCTCCACCCCACCCTGGTTTTTGCATTATTCTGGATCCCCTGTATGGTGATTGTTACCATTGTTATAGTTACCAGTTTTTGGGTGGTTAAATTCTCCCGGCTTCTCTTTCACTGCTTTTCAATGCTGGGGATTTGTGGGAGGTCCCCGGGTAATTGAGGGGCCGGGAGGAGCCTGTTTTTGCATGTCTCTTTGCATCTGGCGGAGGATAACCCAAGTGTAAGTAATCTATCTGGAGCAGGACGTACTGTATACTTATAATACCAATTCTACATGTGAGTATTTCACAGAATTGTATTTTTTTTTATGCCGAAAGGATGCCCTCAAGGTGCTGAGCCGATCTAGTATTTTCTTATGTTAACAAGAATGTGTTTTATGGAAGTAGTTTCCCCTACCACCAATCTGTTGCTATCGCCAATGTACACCAGAAAGAGAGAAGTGAGCCCTGTACACACTGCTGCTATGGCTACTGAGGTGCCAAACCCCGAGGACACCCGCCATCTTGGTGAGTTTACAACCCCCAATCTCCGCAGCTAGCTTCACCTATACTCAAGTTTTCCGAGAGGCTTTAAAGTGGACCAACACCCAGGATTTTCACTGTCCTGGGTGTTGGTCCACTTCCGCGGGGCACCCCAAAAAAACTCACCTCACCCCGCTCCTACGGACGGACAAGCTGGAATACAGACCGGACAAGAAGAGCGCGCCCGCCGCCGCCGCCTCTCGTGCTTCCCTCTAACAGGGAGCGCACCCTGCTAGAGGGAAGCGTGAGAGGCGGCGGCGGCCCGCGCATGCGCCGTTGGAACGAGGAAAAGGTAGGATTTTTGGGGGGTTTCACACAGCGGGGCACCCCCGATCGGGGTGCCCCACAGGCTGGGAGCTGATCGGGCCGATCAGCAGTGGGTGTTGGTCCTCTTTAAATGCCTCACCGGACACAGTTGCCCCCAGGACTTGGTAGCTCAAAGATTGTGAACTCACAGGTGTGAAGATGGATGAACTAGAGGTACGACTGGGCGTTATTGGGCACAGATAATCAGTCCTCATGATACACAGCGCCAAGGGAGAAACATGAGAAAGGTCAAACTTGGTAATCAGAGAGTTCGCAGTACAAGGGAGGAGGCGGGAACGTAGTCGGAATCCAGGCAAAGGTCGATTCAGGCGGCCATCACGGAATAGTCAAGCAATCTAGGTCGGCAACGGTATAACAATCAACAAACACAGGATTAATAGCACCCAGCAGCGTGCTATCGCGGGCAGTGAGCGAGCAAGCTGGGAACAACTATGTAGCATGGAAGTGGAGGGGATTTTCTGGGGGAAAAACTAGGGCTCATTGGTCCAACCACAATTGTGCACCTGCGGGCACGGACAGACAAGCCGGGGATGCGGCCACGAGTGAAAGGCGTCGCTCACGCCAGCGCAGGCTGCTGACATGGCTGCCAGCCGACAGGGACCCAGTGCACGCTGCCCGAGAACACCGCGGGATCGACCATGTAAGTGTATCGTGACATAACGGAGCTCACTCATACTTACCCATACCCAGCAGCAGTGTTTTGTGTGTACAGGACTCTCTTCTTATAGATCTTGGTGTAATAGAAACAGATTGCAGATAGTGAAAACCACTTCCATTAAAAACACATTTGCTAACATAAGAAAAAAAATGTAAAAACACTAAATGGACTCAGGACCTTGAGGACATCATTTTGGCACACAAAAAAAATATGCAATGTCAAAAATTCCATTGAAAGTGGAAGTTCCTGTCTATACAAGAAAACAAGAAAAGCTATTCTCACCCCTGTTCTCCTGCTTAAAACTCTCCCTATAACTGAGGAAAGTGCCACTTTCCACTCTCACAGAAGTGGATAGATTTAGTGGATAGAAGAGCTGTGGGGGACAAAAGGTGAGTATGTTTTTTTTGTGGTTTCTTGTGTGGACATTAAAATGCAACCAGCAAAATGGAGTCTTGAAGTAGGGCACTAATACCATCTATGGTGGTTATTCATGAACAGATAGAGCCAGGTAGTGCTTCGTAGCGGCAGGCAGCGTCTGGTGAACGCCGGGCGCTGTAGGCAAAACCACATTTATGAAAGCGAATCTGGTGAGTGACTCTAACAGCACCATGTAGCGCCCGATGTATTATTAGCGTATAGCGCCGGTGCTCTAGCTTCCAGAGCGCCAGGCATTACCTTTCGCTCGGTGTCGCTCTCCCATACATTTCAATGGCCGTTCATTTACTTGTGTTTAAACAGCGTGTTTGACATTTTTTTTTTCTCAAATCATTGTGTGACGTCTCCTGGCTGCAAACAAACACTTTTAGAAACGTTTTTGACTTTTTATATTTTTATACAGAATTGTCATTACAAGTCTGGCACTAAAGTGTTAATGTCACAGTGTTAAAACAATGTCATTCCATGTGTTTTCGCTTTGTTACTGGTGGATATGTGTTCAAAACCAGACTTTAATCACACAGCGTCTGGCGCTCTATGCTATAGCGATATAAGTATGGTGTGGAGCACTGAGAGTCGCTGGCGCTACCTATCGCTCCATGCAGCGCTGTACTGGTGTTAGAACGCCCAACATACATCACATTCATCAATGCCGGCCAGGTTACTAGAGTGATTCAGCACCTGATACCCGCTTGCAGCGTATATTAGCGGTCGCTCTAAGTGCCGCTATACAGACGCTCATCTGTCAATACCTGGCGTTAGTAATGAATCAGCCTCTAAGTATTAAATTGCAATCAAAATTTTTATTTGCCACAAGATAAAAAACATACAAGACAAGACATACTTAAAAACACCACCTCGGCTGGACCATGCTAATACATACAATGATTATAATACTAAGGCCCTTATTTATGAAGGAATAGCGGCAGGTAGCGACTGGTGAGCGGCCGGTAATGACGGGCCCCACCACGAGAACGCCGGCTACCCACCACAATCACACATTTATCAAGCCAATCCTGCTTAGCGACTGAGATAGCGCCAGATAGCGACTCATTCATCATTATTCCATCCTCAGCCCACAGCGCCAGCGTCCGACCTTGAACAGCGACAGATATGACCTCTCGCTACCTGGCGCTCTCCAATGCATTTCAATGGAGCAATCTTTAAATATTCATAATTAATTGCTAATAATTTTTTTTTTTTTTTTAAATGTCAAAAATTCTGTGACCACTTCTGCCATTTTAGATTTTTTTAAGGGAAAAAAAAATATAAAAAAAAATTGTACACAATTGATATTACAGGTCTGATATTAATGTATTCATATTACCAAATTATTTTAAAAACTTTTTTTTTTTGGTTTCCAAAAATATGGTGGTTTGGGGGTTAAAAAACTACTTTTAACCCATCGCCGCCAGCGCTCTGGGGTTTAAACATGCATTTTACAGCGCAAGAATTTTTTGAGCGTGATTTTTTAATGAATATGGTGGGAGCCGGTCGCTATGGCCATTCGCTGTCATGCGCTCCCATACAGCGCGGAACCTGTCAAATAGCGACTCCTCACCCCGTATTCAACATTACCGCACACCGACTGAGTCGCTATCAACTACCGAACAACGGCCAAGCACAGCGACTACTAGCAGGCGCTCTGAAAATGCCGCTACAGTCGCTCAACTGTCGCTACCTGCCGCTATTAATGAATCGGCCTCTAATTATAAATAATATGCTGGCGGATCAAAATCTAATGCAATAATAAAGTGCCAAAATAGTGCCAATGAATTACATGCCAAAGTGCAAATACTTATCATACAATTGTAGATCATGGAGAGGTTTCAGTTATTGCATTAGATTTTGATCCCCCGGGATATTATTTATAATTAGTGTTACAATCATTGTATGTATTAGCATGGTCCAGCCAAGGTGGTGTTTTTAATTATGTCTTGTCTTGTATGTTTTTTTATCATTTTTTGCAATTTAACACTTAGATGGTGTTAGTGCCCCACTTCTAGACTCCATTTTGTTGGTTGCTGCTAGATGTACTGTGTAGTTTTGGGTCTAGTGGAAGCACCACCATTGTATTTATTTGAGATATATTGTTATAATGGTGTCTACATATTGTGATTGTTGGACTTTAAAATGAATAAGCTGCCTTGATATTTTCTTTACAGGACAATGACCCAACGCTTATCGTGTCTGGCCCTGATGATACTCTACACAGTCACTTGTTGGTTTTTCAGGCTGAGAAATCGAGAAGGGAGAATGTACTGGTGCACATAGAGCACAATCAAGCATAACGCACCTATACATAACGCCGTATGTGCCAACCTCAGCACTGACATTAACTGGATTGTTTCAGTTTCCTTAATGTGGCCTCATTTCAAATGTTGCCTTTTAATTCTCATATGAATAAAATAGTTCTGCTGAATTTTAAATCGTAAGCAAATGTGAAATGTAGTCAATCTGTCATGTGGCAGATCTCACACGTGATGGGCGAGGTGTACAACGCTGCTGGCCGCATTCCCTGGCTTCTCTTATGGCTGGATGATGAAGGAAGCTGATGATGTGGCCAAGGGCTGCGAAAACGCTGTGGGAGCACCGGGAAAAGTGAGCTTTGCGCACAGGGTTTCACGCAGCGGGGCGTCCCGATTCAGGGATAGCCTACCTTCTGGTCGTGGAGTCTTTTAGACCCGGGGTAAGCCAAAGAGAATTTTTAATCCACTTTAAAATGCATCTGTAGACATTTAAAATGGTGCAAATCCCGGGAATTTGACTTTTCTTGGGTTTTGTTCTGCGTCCCCTTGGGCATCGTGCTGTGTGGAAGCCCCCAGAAAGTCCACTAAAACTCACTTTTTCTCGCTCCAATGGCGCATGCATGGGCATCCAATCAGAGCCCTTTGACTTGACTACATCATTCAGCAAAGGGCTCTGATTGAAATGAATGGAGTGCGCGCTGCCCCATCCCCCGAATCCTTGGCCTCATGCCCGCTCCTGTCCCAGCCTATCTGAAGGGCTGGGAGCACACATGCTGCTAGGGATGCGCCCGCTCTCGCTTCCCATTGATGTCTATCAGAGCCATTGGCAAATGACATAGTCGTAGTAAACCGCTCTGATTGGATGAGAGCTCGCATGCCGTTGGACCGGGAAGAGGTGTTTTTCTGGGAGTTCTCTGGGGGTTTCACACAGCGGGGAATCCAAATGCCCCCTACAAAAACTGGACAGTCTAAATCCTGTGTTTTAAGCTCAGCGATTGAGAGGGCGTTTTAATGTTAGCAGGTGCAATGCTGCAAACTCATTTTTTGCCCAATTCTGCTTTAAAGTGGACCAAGACCCAGCTCGATTGGCCCGGGAATCTATAAAATTCCTGGTCCGATTGATTCCCCCCCCCCCCCCCCAGGGCATCCAAAATGCCCTGCTGTGTGAAACCCTACAGGTTGCCCCGTTCACTTACCTTGCTTCCTGGCCCAGCACATTTGTGAATGGCTGTCAGGGGCACACTTCCTGTTAGAGGGAAGCGGGGGATGCGCCCGCCAGCGGGCTCAGAGCCACTGGCCTTAGACGCTGTCTTAGATGGCGTGACGTCAGCGGCTCCTTGTGCGCTGATTAGACGAGTGGCCGCGAATGCGCCGCAGGACTGGGAAGAGGTGAGTTTCTTTGGGCGATCTGGGGGGTTTCACCGTGAGAAAGGACCAAAACCCAGGATATTTTGCCCCGGGGGAAAGGACCAAAACCCAGAATCTTTAAACGAATGTATGTATTGGGCCTTATTTATTTAGCATCTTTGTGGTGGCTATAGCGCCAGTTTTAGAGCGCCAGCATTTTCATCTTTTTTGGCACTGCACTATGGACTACAATGACGCTACAAAGTCGCAGCGTCGGATGCTAACTAACTTGATTTGATTGTTGCACTAGGTATTGGCCGGCCTGTGTCAGCACCCGACTGCTGATTACCCCTGCGTCATTAAGCGCCACTTTGTACCTCCGTCTTTTCTGCCCAGTGTTATTAAAGAAATCACTGCTGGGGACAAACTTTACAGTGCTTTTAAGCTGCGTTTTAGTTGTCCAAATTCTTCATTTGTAACAAAAGGAAGCAACGGAAAAAGATTTTTTTCTGAATAAAAATGTTATTTGGTGACATCTAGGTCCAGTGTTTCAATTATTGACAAGTCGCACTGCAACTTCTGTACAAATAAGTGTGTAATTATTTAATTTAATTAATTATAAGCATTAAACACTTCAATCCAGTTTTGCCCATTGTGCTCAATGAAATATTGACCTACAGCTCCAGGTTTCAAGCAGAGCACCTGGCGTGTGACCTCGAATAAGATGTTAGCTTTCGGACGCATTGGCGCTACCATTTTTTTAGATTTTGAATGGCACGCTAGGTGCCCCTGAGGCAAATAAAGGCCCTTATTTAACAAGGGATAGCGCCAGGTAGCAAATGGTGAGCGAACGGTAATGACGGGCCCCGCCACAAGAACGCCGGCTCCCCTCCGCAATCACACATTTATCAAGCCGATCCTGCTTAGCGACTGAGAGAGCGCCAGATAGCGAATCATTCATCATTATTCCAGCCTCACCCCACAGCGCCAGCGAGCGACTTTGAACAGCGACAGGTATCACCTCTCGCTACCTGGCGCTCTCCAATGCATTTCAATGGAGCAATCTTTAAATATTCTTAATTAATTGCTATTAATGTTTTTTTTTATTTTTTTTTTTAAATGGCAAAGATTCTGTGACCACTTCTGCAATGTTAGATATTTTTTTTAAGGTAAAAAAAAAATAAAAAATTTGTGCAGAATTGATATTACAGGTCTGATATTAATGTATTCATATTACAAAATGTTTGTAAAAACATGTTTTTGTTTTTTTTTTAATATGGTTGTTTGGGGGTTAAAAAACTACTTTTAACCCATCGCCGCCAGCGCTCTGGGGTTAAAACAAGCATTTCACAGCGCGAGAATTTTTTGAGCGTGATTTGTTAATGAATATGCTGGGAGCCGTTCGCTATGGCCATTCGCTGTCATGCGCTCCCATACAGCGCGGAACCTGTCAAACAGCGACTCCTAACCCTGTATTCAACATTACCGCACACCGACTGAGTCGCTGTCAACAGCCGAACAACGGCCAAGCACAGCGAATACTAGCGTGCGCTGTGAAAATAACGCTACTGGCGCTCATCTGTCGCTACCTGGCGCTATTACTGAATCGGCCTCCCCGTGTCGCTGTGCGGCGCTGACTCTTCATAAATAAGGTGTATGTGTAAATCATGGATTTAAAAACAGCATAAATCCTATCTTTACTATTTCTCACCCACCAGACACATGCATCAAACTTAAAGAATGAGGTATATATTTATTCTTTTTCTAAAGGTTATAGCAGTAGTTCTTAGCATTTTAAGTCATAAGCATAAGTCAATAAAATATTTTAGCACGGGTTTCCGGTGTAACCATGCCTCATTTTTGTTATGTTGTAACACAAATTAAATACAAAGGTGCTTGACTTGTACACATTAGTACTTTGTAATCCAAGTGTGTACAAAACACATATCAATGTCACAATAATTATTTTACTTTTTTAAGTATAAAAAAAATTTACAATATAAAATGTAATAATACATAAATTTAGAGACAAAATGTGCAAATGAGCGCTTAAATATTACGCTATAAGAGGCAGGAAGACTATAACTTTTTCATTAAGAGTCAACTAAAACACAAGATCCATCTCATTCATTCAGTTTTATTTTTTTCTGAATTGAGTGACGTCCTCAAGAAAATAAAACGTGCAAGTCCAGTTGCCTTGATTTATTCCTATAGGTAAACAAGATGCCTACATAAAGTATTTATGTGGATCTACACACAGGAAGCCTTCCCCAAAGCATTACATATGGACCAGCACCTTAAAGTGAAGCCTGTACCTAATGTAGTGGATTCACCTGTAACCCCCCCCCCCCCCCCCCCCCACCGGCACAGTGTCTTCTGCCATCCCATGAGTCACTAAAATCACTATGCAGAGGGTTGGCACATCTCCAGTAGGATGATCAGAGATGGCAGTGATATAAGAGACTGTGTACCCCAGAGGTTGATTATACAACCACTTCTATATCTAAAAGTGACCCTTCAAGGTTAGTTTTTTTTTTGGGGGGGGGGGCATCACAGGGGAAGCCAGGATCAAATGTTGGATAAAAGTTGGACAAGTTAAGTGGCCAGATTTATTGCTGCAAGATAAACTAGCTTGAGCATTTTCTGGTTTCTGTGCAGGACTATGGACAGGGTTCGATCCAAAGACCCAATACAAAGACAAGACTCAATGAAAAAAAAACAGTACAAGAACATAAGTAGGGTGAGATTTACCATTAGGTGCCAGCGACAGTATGAAAAGGGTGGCCAATCCAGAATGTTTAGCAAACTGGTGAAGAGAACTTTGCCAACATGTAATTAAGATGCCAATTTAATTGATCAATTGATTGGCATAATTTAATTGATCAATTGATTGTGTAAAGAGCTGTTGTTTCAATGCAGGAAAACCATACAAAGAACTTCAGGAGCCCATAGAGGTCAGACCACCAGCGGTGTGACCTATAGTTTAATTTATGATGAAAAACAGGATTAGAGTTTGTTGCCAGTGGCAAGAGTGTAGACCTGGTCCTGATGTTAGAGGTCCAAAAAGTAGATGAAGAAATGTCCTACTGTGACAAAACATTGAAATAAATTAACAGTGAAGACATGATTCCAGTGACCATGAGAAACTTGTATTCAAATGGAAGAATTGGTGTATGACACTTTCTTCTCGCTTGACCAGCCTCCAATAACTGCCGGCAAAGTGCAGCTACTGATGGACAAAGGAGCAGGCAGAGGATCTGGAGATGAGCTGGACTACATACAACCAAGGTATTTCCCCAATCCTCCAATGTTTGTGCAGGGATTGCTTCAAGTTGAGAAATCAATGTGCCTAATAAATTAATATTAACATTATAAATTAATTAAGATGTGCTCCTTTTAAATATTGTACTTGTGTTTTAGGTTCCCCTTTAAGATTACATTCATGGAAAAAGTACATTCAAGTAGACGAGGCTGCACAGGGGAATGCTGACCCTCATGTATGTGCTTTATAGGATTTCACAACTTCTGGCCTTTTAATCTTAAACTGCGGAGACAAGAAAGAAGACAACGATTAGAATCGCCTTTTGGAACTAAACAAAGTGAAGAACAATAATAAAATGTATAAGCAACTACAATGTTCAGCGTGTGTGGTGGTCAAGACAAGACACATGCTAAATATTTAACCTAAGAAATCTTTCATGTTCAGTCCCCCTGTCATCTGTTCTACAATGAACTTATAATCCCTTGACAATATTAATATTATTTCCTGGGATTATTTACTTGGTTGATCTAGTAGGGGGCATAAGCCCTTTTCAGTCGTATAATGCCTGTGAAGTGACATGATTTTTTAGGCCTCACTTTCTTAGTTAAAGTGGACCAACACCCAGGATTTTCACTATCCTGGGTTTTGGTCCACTTCCGAGGAGCACCCCGCCCTAAAAAACTCACCTCACCCCGCTCCTACGTGAGCGCTCGTCCAATCAGAGCGCTCAGAGCCGCTGTGGTATGTACGGACAAGCGACGGACCACGCTGGAGGCCGCATCTCGCGCTTCCCTCTAACAGGGAGAGTGCCCGCGCCGGCCATTCAGAAACGGCTGGCGCGGGTGCACGCCCTGCTAGAGAGAAGCGCGAGATGCGGCGCGCGCATGCACCGTTGGAACGGGGATAAGGCTTCTGGGCGTCCTGCGGGGTTTCACACAGCGGGGCATCCCGATTTCAGATGCCCTGCGGGGAGGGGACAAAGTCTAATGATCACTTTCTATTATTAAGTGCCTGGACAGTCCCTTTCATAGTGACTGTAGGGTTGAGTAAGAGCAGGAAAATAATAGACGTTTCTGTCTAGTTCTCCATCTTTGGAAAACATCTTCACCTCAACCAACACATGCCATGAAAGGATGCTTTTCAGTGATTGGGCAGTACAAGAACGTTTAGAGGTGGAGCTGCAAGGAATTGGAAGAAGAACATAGGCTAAAGCAGAAGACCTATCCTGGTGGCATCCCAGGAGAAGGTAGATCAGAAGAAACCAAGGCAATCAGGCCACTGCTTCGATCGGTTCTGCAGATCCCCCCCCCCCATTAAACAGAGACACCATGAGGGAAGTAGTCTCAAGTTGAGGCTGTTGAAGGGGTTGTGTAGAGTGCTAGGAGGAAGCCTGTCCCACTTTAACAAGTATCTTAGCTTCAAGGCTTTTGCAAAAGAAAGAGATTGGGTTTATCCTACAAAGAATGACCCTTCTTTCAAACCTCGCCTCAGCTTGGTGAGATTTAAAACAAGGGTCATTCTTTTTAGGATAAGCCCAATCTCTTTTGTACCATTGTTTAAAGCGGACCAACAGTCAAAAATGACTTAAACCAGACTAACACAACAAACAGTGCTCATATGCACCTCCAGGGCAATTTAGATTGCTGCACATAAAAATTCATTTACCTTTTTCTAACTCTGCTGGGGTCAATTTTAGGAACAAAAAGGCGGCTCATAGATCCTCAGGCCACCTGCAGACAGGGAGTGCTGCTGGGCTTTTTGTTACTGTGCATTGTGAGTTGGGAGAGGAAGCTCCAAAATGGCCACTACCTTTCTTTTCCAAATGTGCCAGGCTGTTGGTCCGTTTTTAGCCCTGTTTCTATACTAGCCTATATGTTAGTGGTAGTGATGCATGTTATCCTGGACGCTGCACTAATCGGCCTCCAAGGTATTCTGTTCAGCTTCAAGGATTTGTTTATGAACAAATAACTGGATTTAAAGTGGACAACAAGTTCAAAAAGACATTTTAACACCCCTGAGTTTTCTTGTTGGGATGCCCCTTCTGGACTTCCAAGTTAACAATTCAGATTCAGAGCCAGGTGAGAATTTACATTTTTTTAGGAGAGAAAATTGTCTTTAACTTTCATTGTCTACTGGGTGTAAATTTTCACTCTGGCTCTGAATTGGCCCCAAGGTAGACGATGAAAGTCAATAACAGTTTTCTTTCCTAAAAAGGATTGAGAATTCTCACCTGGCTCTGAATCAACCCCAATAACTTGGAAGTCCAAAATTAATGAGCCAGTGGGAGCTTATTTGGCACTGTTGTACCACATTTGACCACTGGTGGCCCATGGGGTTAACCAGGTATGTGTCTGCTGCGCCATGCATGGTCACTATTGCCAGGGACATGCAGTCTATGGCTGCTGCAGCACACGAATGCAAAAGCATGAGGAACATACATTCCAGACTTCCAATGTATCCTTAATTACAGGTGCCCAGATTGAGGGTGTTCATTTTTTAAACCTTTTTTTAGGGTCACTTTAAGAGTATTTTTCCCCATGTTTGCATTGTCCTCCATTGGTCAAGTTAGATTTGTAGAGTAGCTGGTTTAGAGTAAGGCCTGGTCCTGGACTGAAATGATTGCTTATAGGGCAAACAGAACCTTGCCCCCAGCCTAACACAAGGAAGAAAGTAATCAGCGAGGACTTTGGTCAAGTGTAGAGTGACAACAGGTCCATGGCCATCAGACAGCCCACCCGTCAGACCATAGTTACCGATTGGAGGGTGTCTACTTTGTCCAGTTTCGGCTGATATGTTCCTGAAGTAAAGTCTTCATATGGGTTTTCTTCTAGGATGTATTTTCCAGATTTCGGTGTGAAGTAGGCCATGTTGGTTCTAGCTAAGGCATCCATGTCTGAAACATCCACATAAGACATTATGAATATGTCATCATAGCGCATTATCCTTTGTAAGTAGTGTTACTGTTTGCATTTGGTTGAAAGTTAACTTATCCAACTAATTATTTTTTAGATTGAAAAACTATTTTAAAATATTGCAAACATCAGTATATATTGCCAAAAGCCCGAGATAAAGCCAAAACCCAGGCATTAAACAAACACACCCCCATTTGGAATGTCCCACATTTTTAAACTCCTCGAATCACCCTACGCTATTCTTGATTCGTGAACCCCTCACCGAGCCTGGCAGACTTGGATGGCTGCCACCATGACTGGCAGGATGCAAGAATGCCCTGGGTGTGTGGCTAAGCTTGGCTATGGACCCCAAAGGACGCCCTGCTCTGTCTGTCATGCGCACTTGCAGGGTTGCCGAGGACGAGTTATACATGTTCTGTGGAAATTCTAGATAGGGGTAAGTATTGGGCAAATGGTGGGTTTACAATGGAGGGACAAGGTATAGGCCAGCCCTAGAGATTTTTAAAATTTAGCACTGGCTAAAATGGGTTTTGGTCCACTTTTTTAAAAAAAATCCCTAAACCCCCTCTGGCCTCTATGACAAATAGGGTCCAGGTTTGCAGCATTCCTACTCTTTCCACCACCTCCCGCTGCATGTGAACACCATTTTTAGAGGCTACCCTTGCCTTCTGGAGCTTCATATGGCATGAGACCACTGAAGTGCTGCACTCCCCTTATCAGATAGCACCAATGATTATCCCTCTAACATGGGGCTCACAGATGAAGGAGAGGGTTAGCTTAGCTTAGACTGTAGTGTAGGGCGTCTTATGTCTGATCTGGGTTCTGTCTATGTCAGTCCATAAAAGTGTCTAAAGTATGAGGACACGTTTTCTCACCTGTGTGCTGGAAGTTTGTCCGCTCTTCATCATATGTAAACCATGTTTTTGAATTCCGTCTTTCTCCAGTCCAACTAAAAGGTAAAAAAATTCAGTTTTACTACAAACTCTACTCCCCATGAGGCAATAACTAAAGGGTGGTGCACTCACATGGACTAACCTACCCAATGCCCTATTTTATATAATGCAGGATTGAACATGTGGCTGAAGGGATAACACACCCTCTTGGCAACAGTTTCTTATACTAGATTGTTAATAGTAAATCTGGGAGGATCCACCAGCTATAATTCCAGGAGCAGGGCTGCTTCTAGGGGAGGGCGAGCACCACCCTGGACACCAAAACCAGCCGAAGGACTCCAGAGTGGAGATCACCACCTGGGTGTCCTGTTCGGCCTGATGAAAGGACTGAGCCACAATGATGATGTCGTCCAGGCAGGGAAGGATGCGAATGGCCCGGGTTCGCAGGAGAGCCATCACCCCCACCAGCACCTTGGTGAACACCCGAGGCGCCGAGGTGATACCGAATGGTAAGGCCACAAACTGGTAATGCTGATCCTCCAGCACGAACCTCAGAAATCTCTGATGACCTGGGAAGATAGGCACATGAAGATACCAGCCGAAGGACTCCAGAGTGGAGATCACCACCTGGGTGTCCTGTTCGGCCTGATGAAAGGACTGAGCCACAATGATGATGTCGTCCAGGCAGGGAAGGATGCGAATGGCCCGGGTTCGCAGGAGAGCCATCACCCCCACCAGCACCTTGGTGAACACCCGAGGCGCCGAGGTGATACCGAATGGTAAGGCCACAAACTGGTAATGCTGATCCTCCAGCACGAACCTCAGAAATCTCTGATGACCTGGGAAGATAGGCACATGAAGATAAGCATCCTTGATGTCCACGGTGGTCATGAAGTCGCCCGGGCGAAGGGTACTGACAGCAGAGCGTAGCGTCTCCATGCGAAAATGTTTGAATCTGACAAACTTGTTGAGGCCCTTCAAGTCCAGAATGGGCCTCAGAGAGCCATCCTTTTTGGGGACCGTGAAGAGATTGGAATAGTACCCCTGACCCTGTTCTTTATGGGGCACCGGACAAATGACCCCTGACTCCAGCAGGCATTGAACCGCCAAAAGTAAACCTTGAGCTGACAGGGGGTTTAAAGACATCCGGGATCTGATGAATCTTGGGGGCGGCCAGGCTGCAAACTCTATCTTGTAACCGGAGGACACCACCTCCTGATTCCTGAAAGAGCCGAAGCCGTCCCCCCACCCGGATGGGTGAGGGCGCCCACTCATGCCTGGGGGGCCTTGGGAGGAGGTTTGGGCTTGGAGCCCCAGGAGAGACCGAGACGTCCACGGGATCTGCCACGTCCCCAAGACTCTCTGCGGCTATCTGAGAAGAGGGAGCCATGAACTCCTCTGGAAGAACGAAGGGAGGGGAGGGAGACGGAGGTCCCCCGAAAAGGTCGGGGCTGCCTCCTACTCTGAGGCAGCCTGCCATCCTTGGCCAAAACATCAAGATGCTCACCAAAGAGCCGCAGCCCCGCAAAGGGGAGCCCAGTGAGAGCCTTCTTAGCAGCAGCATCAACTGCCCACTGACGTAACAAACAGAGTGGCGCATAGCCACCAAAAGTGCAGAGGTCCTACCGATCAGCCGCACAGCATCATCCATGGCAGTAAGGATAAATGCAACAAAATCAGAGCAAAGCAAGAGGGCCCTATTATCCTCCCTCCTCCTACCAGCCATAGCGCCATCACAGAGATGCTTGAGCAGTTTCTTAAGGGCAATAGCAGTAATGGCAGCAGCACAGGCCGGGCGCAATCCAGCCCCCACACAAGTAAAAGCATGGCAGGCTAGCTGATCCATGCGCCGGTCCTCGCTGTCCTTTAAAGTGGTAGTGTCAGGAGAAGGCATGACCGAAGTATTAAACAGGCCTAGCACGGGAGCGTCCACCTCAGGGGGACAGGAACAACGCTTTACTATATCAGCAGGAAAGGGATACCTCTTATCCAATCCCTTGGGCACAGCGGCCAGCCTGTTAGGACGTTCCCACTCCCTAAGCACCATAGAAGTGAAATGGCCCTGCTCAGGGAACTCCAGACGCTGTTTACCAGGACGAAAAAGCTCACCCTACTTTCTCTTAGCCACCTCAGGGGAGCAATGTGCAAGATTTCAAAAATTTGTGACAGCAGATTATCAGTGTCCTCAGGGTACCATGATTCCTCCCCGGACGCAGACCCAGGGTCACTAAAGCAACCCTCCTGGAACAGTTCCCCTTCCTCTAGGGAATACAGTCCACCAGTGGCATCAAATTCCTCATACGCCTAAGTGGAGCGCAAGGGAGTGGAAGTCAGGTGCCGCTTCTTGCCAGAGGCCTTCCTAGGAATAGGCCCAGCAAGCTGCTTCTCAATGTTGGCCACACGAAGTGCCAGATCAGACTGTGACCCCCTGCTAGCATCCCCCTCACTGGGAGCTAATTGCAGCGGGGGGGGGGGGGGGGTAGGTGATGCCGAAGGGGGCGCAGAGCTAGGAAGCGATGCAGGCAAACCAAGCTGGAGCGCAAGGACACTTTGAGCGCAAGGCACGCACACCGTGACATCATTGCTGATAGGGGATACCCTGCACATGGAACACAGCCGGGATTGCGCCGAAGGACCCCCGAGCATGCTATCCCCAGAAGCCTCCATATGGTGATTAACACAGGCGCAGTTGGCCAGTGCTGGGTAAAGGCTAATACAAAAATACAAAAGTGACGGCCATTTACAAATGGGTGCGCGCCCTGCTAGAGGGACGCGCGGGAGGCGGCGGCCCACGCATGCGCCGCTGGAACGAGGATCAGGTAGAAATTTCGGGGATCTGGGTGCCCTGCAGTCAGGGAGCTGATCGGTCCGGGAATCTTATAGATTCCCGGGCCGATCAGGGGAGGGTGTTGGTCCACTTTAATCCAGATGCCCTTCACAGTGAAGCAATACCAGTTGTTTCCGCCATCTATATACAAATGACCCTGCACATGGGTGTTACGTGTTACCCCCCCATTAATGTATAACTTGCAATATACATACACAAACATTTTCCTTCTTCTGTAGAATATCACAGCAAATATTAATACAATAAGCAGCAGGAGCACTCCTCCAATGATCCCAAATATCAAGGCATAAAATCCAGCAGTGCGGCTAGAGATTTCACAGTGTTCCCCGCTGTATTGTTGGAACGCATTCTTGTAGCACCTAAAAGAATAGAAGGGACATGAAATTAAATATGGAAGCATTTAGGAAGCTTGAGGGGAGTTTTTCTGAGCTCTCTTTAAGATTTCAAAACAAATTCAAAGACACAATTCTCAGATTAGTGTCCTTAACACATTGAAAGCAGCCTTTAAAGCAGACCAAAACCCCAAATCTATAACTCAGATATCATTTCTAAAAGACACCAGGGCCGGGTTACAGGTTGATTTGCGCTGGTGTATCTATATGACAGTATATCAAAGCGGAACTCTACCCTGAATAAGAGCATGTATGTTTCCCCCACCCTGTACATACAGATTGCTCAGATTAAAAATCATCCTACCTGCATCTACTGCATTTTCTGAACCTTTAAACATCCAAGATGGCGGCTCATAGCGCATCAGACAGCCTGCAAACAAGAAGTGTCTTCTGACTGTGTCGCTCTGCATTCTGGGATTACTGTCCTTTCCCTGACCCCGGCTCTGCTGTGTCTGTGCAAAGCACAGCTATAACCCCGCCCCCTGCACTTTATCCTACTCTCCTATCCTCCTTGTCAAGATGGCGGCGCCCGTATCCTAGAGTCCTGAACAGAGTTGCAGCCAGTGGGGGAAAGAATAATAAGTGACTAAAAACTTGAAATATTTAAATTTCAGATGCTGGGAAATAGGGTTTGGGCTTTTCATTAAATCATGCTGAAGGTCCGGTTTAAGTGTGACTGAATCCACATAATCCATTTGCCATGATTAAGTCCCCAAGGTGACAGGGACCTCCTCTGTCTAGGTATAAGTCTTCTAATTCAATATGATCAGCTTCTTTCATGCACCTTTGGACCAGATAACTATCACCCGGGACATGGTTATCCTTAGCAATAAATCAAGGCAAATTTGCATGTTTGAAGATACGAACCTGTGATTTTTTACATGCAATTAGCTGGCCAGCCTTAAAGGAGCAGTATCGTGAATTTTTCTTGGTGACTTATATTTAAATGGTACTTTGAATGTAGGTAGGTGTTGGAGTAAGAATTACAAATGTAGAAAAAAATGATGTGTGTGTTGTGCAGCTGGAGACTAATAGCTCATGTTTATGTCTGATGAGTGTCGGGTCCCGACACTCTGGCCTGTTCCACGCTGAGGAGAGGGGTGAAACAATGTATCAAAGTCTCAGCTGTTCAGTGCTGGCAGCCGTCCAGCATAAGATAACAACATTGCAACAGTGCCTGGCCAGAACTTATATATCTAAAACAGAGAGAAAAGCTCTAGAAGTCATTTAGCTGATTTTGACAGTTTTCCCTTCATGTTGGCTCTGCTGCAGAATCTTTCAGTTTACCATTTTCTCTCTCTTTTCTCAACACATTTTTCCATATGATCTTTCTTTCAGCTTTGTGTGTTTTGAGCAAAGCCCAACCCAGGATTTTCACTATCTGGAGTTTTGTTTTGTGCCCCTAGGGGCATCCCGGCTTGGGATGCCCTGATATGTGAAATCCCCAAGTTCTCCTGTGAAAACGTACCTTTCCCTGTCCCACAGCGCATGCGCGGGCTCTCATCCAATCAGCGCTGTTTGCACGCAGATGGGGAGCCTGAGCAGTAACCTTCCTGGCCGCCCGGCCTGTCTAAATGACTATCTGAGTGAGCAAGCCAGAAAAATGGGGGGATCAGTGGTTATCCAGGGGTCGTTTCACACAGTGGGCATCCTGATTTAGAATGCTCAAGGGGCAAGGTCAATGGCCGAGTCTTATAGACTTCAGGGTCAGCCACTCAGGGTTTTGTTCCACTTTAATACCTTTAGATTTTCCTGCACAGTTATTCAAAGAAGTTATTTTCAGTCAGTTTAGTTTATTTTGTATAGATTTTACACATTTGAGTCACCTGGTCTCATAACAAAAGCAGCACCTCACACACACACAGCCGTTACCACTGATTACAGTGTCAGCCTCTGAGGTAAAGTGTTGCTAGGAGACCAGTGGGCTAAATGAAGCAGCTCACTAAATACAACCCAGCAGATCCCCCTATTCAGCAAATGGACTGAGCCATTGTCATTATACAATTTAAAAGAAAGGCAGATATTTTTTCCTTTTTCTATCGCCAGATTATTTATACACATGTTAGAAGCTATTGTGTGGCTATTTAATTATTTATCTTTTTTAATGCAAATTTCGTGATACTGCTCCTTTAACTTCAAGTGTGTGAGTGTGGATTTGAGAGGGGCGGTGGCTGCCCAGTCTGTGGGGGGGGGGGGGCCCGTGTGGTTCTATTAAGCAACGTTGCTTTTTATGTTTTGCTAAGAGGGAGGTGGGTGTTGTCAATATGATTTTGGGCCTCATAAATAACTATTGCTGTATGTTCTTGTTTCTGCATATGTGTTTAGAGGTTAGTGAGGCGCCCTATATGTTCCTCCTTCGTGGGGTAAGGGTAGTGCACAGGGAATTACTATAAGGGGATCTCCCAGGTTTTTATTAATCATTTTTGTGTACATCTGCTTTTTCTGTAAAATAATATTTTCTAACATTGCTCCTGATCTTCCCCCTCGACTAGCTTCAGGTTGTGCCCCCTTGTTCTATCATGGGGAGGCTGATTTATTAATAGTGACATGTAGCGACAGCTGAGCGACTGTAGCGGTATTTTCACAGCGCCCGCTAGTAGTCGCTGTGCTTGGCCATTGTTCAGTTGTTGACAGCGACTCAGTCGGTGTGGCGTAATGTTGAATACAAGGTTACGAGTCGCTATTTGACAGGTTCCGCGCTGTATGGGTGCGCATGATAGCGACTGGCCCTAGCGACCAGCTTCCACCATATTCATCAAAAAATCATGCTCAAAAAATTCAAGCGCTGTGAAATGCATGCTTAAACCCCAGAGCGCTGGAGGCGATGTGTTAAAAGTAGTTTTTTAACCCCCAAACCACCATATTTTTGGAAACCAAAAAAAAAAGTATTTTAAATAATTTAGTAATAGTAATATGAATACATTAATATCAGACCTGTAATATCAATTCTGTACAATTTTTTTTCCCTTAAAAAAATTATCTAAAATGGCAGAAGTGGTCACAGAATTTTTCACATTTAAAAAAAACCAAAAAAAAAAAAACATTAATAACAATTAATTATGAATATTTAAAGATTGTTCCATTGAAATGCATTGGAGAGCGCCAGGTAGCGAGAGGTCATACCTGTCGCTGTTCAAGGTCGGACGCTGGCGCTGTGGGCTGAGGCTGGAATAATGATGAATGAGTCACTATATGGCGCTATCTCAGTCGCTAAGCAGGATTGGCTTGATAAATGTGTGATTGTGGTGGGGAGTCGGCGTTCTCGTGGCGGTGCCCGTCATTACTGGCTGCTCACCAGTCGCTACCTGTCGCTATTCCTTCATAAATAAGGGCCTAAGTTTCTTCTTAAAAACACTCCCTCCTGAACCTTATTCAATCCTATAAAGGTCTCAATCATGTCCCCTCTCCCTTCTTTCCTCTAGACTATAAACATGCCCTCCCACAAAAAATCTGGATGCCTGTGATTGCTATGCCCTCTGCTTTATACAATGGACCCGGAGCCCAGGTCATCCATCCTGTTTGCCGCCCCTAGAAATAGCCCTGAGATTAGCCATCCTAAATTGTGCTATTGCTCTGATGGAAGAGGGTAATACACACAAAATACATTAAAAAAGTAGAAAGTTTATAGACCTAACTATAGAAAATAGTAGCCAAAGCAGTACAACCCCCTACTCTTCCATCTGTATGTACAGAGACCCCCACCCAGCTGTAGCATCTTCTGTAAGTACCACAGGCATGGTAGCAGGTTAACAGCATTAGGAGTTGCTCCTTAATGATATAAATGAAAATGACTTACTGACATATGGAGCCATTGAGTGCATTGTGACATATTCCATTGTAATTGCAGTAGTCTGGGTGATTGTAGCACGGCCCTGTACAGAAGCAGGTCTGATTGTCACATGTAACGACATACCCAGCATAATCTATAGCACAGGTCACATATGGCTTCAGCTCTTCTACCTCTGAAAAAGAAAGACATAAAACCATCAACCAGCCAGACAGTAGATGCTTTATGGCAGAGTCATGTTGTTTGTACAGCATTACTTTAGTCATGTTGTGTTTAAGGCATCTGGGAGGGTCCGGATCCTAGGAAATGGAAGGAGTAGGGCTAGTAGGGATATGCTGATAGTTTAGGGGTCCTGGGATGAAGAAGGGATTTCCTGTACCAGGAGACGGGCAGACTGTCCATTTTCCAAAAATAAAGAGTCAAGAAATGGGCAGAGTAGCACCAGACAGGGTTACACAAATAGAGGGGTTGATTCAGAGCCAGGTGAGAATTCTGACTCTGTTTTTAGGTGAGAAAACTGCCATTCACGTTCATTGTCTACCTTAGGACTTATTTAAACCGGACCTTCACCATGATTTATTGAAAAGCCCAAACCCTTATAAAATGATTCCCCAGCATCTAAAAATAATATATTTTAAGTTTTTAGTCACTTATTATTCTTTCCCCCACTGGGCTGCAACTCTGTTCAGGACTTAAGGATACGGGCGTCGCCATCTTGACTCAGAAGCATCACACTTGGGAGAGTGGGATAAAGTACAGGGGGCGGGTTATAGCTGTGCTTTGCTCAGACAGAGCAGAGCTGGGGTCAGGAAAAGGTCATCAATCCCAGAATGCACTTCCTGTTTGCAGGCTGCCTGATGTCCCATGAGCCGCCATCTTGGATGTTTAAAGGCTCATAACATGCAGTAGATGCAGGTAGGATGATTTTTATTGTGGGCAATCTGTATGTCCAGGGTGTGGGAAACATATAAGATAGACTCTTATTCAGAGTGAAGATCCGCTTTAACAACTGGGTGTAAATTTTCACCTGGCTCTCAATCGGATCCAAGGTAGACAATATACGTCAATGGCACTTTTCTCTCCTAAAAAGGGAACTAGTTTTCTCACCTTGCTCTGAATCTACCCCATAGTGTGAGGACCAAGAGAGGTCAATTTCTCCCAGCAGGTAAGCTAATAAAGTGTAGGATTGCACATATAACGTATAGTAAATTTGGACATAGTCTGGCCAAGCTTCATGATGAGGAGCCATCCTACATCACCAAGGAGAGAACATTGACCCTGGCCAACTACATTGGAGTTACAAATCTCAGTTCGGGAAGCCAATCAATAGGATGTAAAGCCACTGTAGCTCTGCTGTGAGTTCAGCTTCCTAGTTTAAACTGGACCTTCAGTTACATTTAATGAAAAGCCCAAACCCTAAAAAAAAAAAACTATTCCCCAGCATCTAAAATTAATATATTTTACATTTTTATTCGCTTACTTTTTATTCTTTCCCCCACTGTGCTGCAACTCTGTTCAGGCGCCGCCATCTTGCCTCAGAAGCATCACATACTGAGAAGAGGAGAGGGGTAAAAAGTGCAGAGGGGGCAGGTTATAGCTGTGCTTTGCACAAACAGAGCAGAGCTGGGCTCAGGAAAAGGACAGCAATCCCAGAATGCAGGGCAGCACAGTCAGAAGACACTTCCTGTTTGGAGGCAGCCTGAGACTCCATGGGCCGCCATCTTGGATGTTTAAAGGATCATAAAATGCAGTAGATGTAGGTAGGATGATTTTTAAATTTTTAATGTAGGAAATCTGTATGTAGAAAGTGGGGGATACATATAAGATAAGCTCTTATTCAGGGTGAAGGTCCGCTTGTAGCCACCGGAGGACAGGAGGTCGGGGCACAAGCAGCTATATAAATACACACACCCACCCAACCCTGACACAGAAGCACCACTAAACAAAAATAGCTATAAAAAATTTGACAAAGTTTATTATTACATATAACTACATTGTATACTCAATACCATATGACAAGATTAAAAACATATTAAAAAACATGTAAGACAAACTATCAACGAGGAGGGGGCACACCTTGAAAAAGTGACGCTGTGACGTCACGAAACGCGTTGGTGGTGAGGAGTATGGGCAGGTAAGGAGGGGGGGGTCTGTTTATTTGAGCCTGCTTTCGGTTTATTCATATTTCTTTATCTGGCACATTTTTCCACCTGGTGAGTCCTCATATCAGCTGTAGTGAGGCAGGATGTGTTTTAGAATGCTCATTTTTTTTTGTCTCTAAGGTATCGGTAGGGCTATAGTTATATTAGGACACTATTTAGAATAATTAATTGATATTAAGCACTAATTGCACATCTTTATGAATTTTTGTACATTATGCACATTTTTCTAGTATAGTTTAGGTTCATCTTTTTTGTCACTAGATAGGCATCTATAGCAGCGTTGTGATTGGATCAAATTGGTCCCCCCCCCTTCCCCCTCTTTTGTGTGGCCCCCTCCTCGTTGATAGTTTGTCTTACATGTTTTTTAATATGTTTTTAATCTTGTCATATGGTATTGAGTATACAATGTAGTTATATGTAATAATAAACTTTGTCACATTTTTTATAGCTATTTTTGTTTAGTGGTGCTTCTGTGTCAGGGTTGGGTGGGTGTGTGGGACCCCCCCGTCTTTGGGTGTATGTTGGAACAGTTGTCCTGTTCACCCTGAACAGTTCAGCACACTATTATATTTTTGTTGGTGCGGTCCCTCTTTTTGTTTTACACAGCTATATAAATATGGTAGAGGATTTTGCCTTCAGCTACAAGTTTGGCTTGGAAATCTTTCAATAAACTCTCCATATATTTACAGACCCAAGACAAATCTAATACAACGTATGATTTCTATAAACGAGAGGGCAATACTTACGCAGTACAGCAGGGGGAGCAACACTAATTCTATATCCGGTAACACTGGCATTTACCACCTCACTGAGCGCTGATAGGGATTTCGTAAGGGATTTGTTTACTGCTGTCACCAGGTTGTTGTTTATAAAGTCGATACCCGTCTGGTTATTGGGGTAGCCATAGGTGACTGTACTGGTTACAATTATGCTGCCTTGCCTGTGAAACAAAGTTACACTTATTATTGAATGATAACATTAGTAATATACATATTAGACTATTATTAAAGCCCGTTCCCAGCCGACATTTTTACTGCAGTTATGGATAGAATAGGATTTCGTGATGTTCTATTTGTTGACTATAGGGTTGAATCAGCACCATATTTTTTTTTAATAAAACACTATTTTCTTTCTCAGTGCAATTCAGTACCGTATTTAGCAGTTTAACTTTTTTTTATTTGCACAACTAAATATGGTGCAGAATTGCACAGAGGGAACAAAATCATAGTAAAAAAAATATGGTGCTGAATTAACCCTTATGACTCTATTAAGATTATGAGGCCGATTCATTAACAGCGGCAGGTAGCGACAGTTAAGCGACTGTAGCGGCATTTTCAGAGCGCCCGCTAGTAGTCGCTGTGCTTGGCCGTTGTTTGGTAGTTGAACATTTGCCGTAATGTTGAATATTGGGTGAGGAGTCGCTATTTGACAGGTTCCGCGCTGTATGGGAGCGCATGATAGCGACTGGCCCTAGCGACCGGCTCCCACCATATTCATTAACAAATCATGCTCGAAAAATTCTCGCGCTGTAAAATGCATGTTTAAACCCCAGAGCGCTGGCGGCGATGGGTTAAAAGTAGTTTTTTAACCCCCAAACCACCATATTTTTGGAAACCAAAAAAAAACAAGTTTTTTAAATTATTTTGCAATATGAATACATTATTATCAGACCTGTAATATCAATTCTGTACCTTTTTTTTTACCTTAAAATTTTTTTTAAAATTGCAGAAGTGGTCAAAGAATAAAAAAAAAAATAACAATTAATTATGAATATTTAAAGATTGTTCCATTGAAATGCATTGGAGAGCGCCAGGTAGCGAGAGGTCATACCTGTCGCTGTTCAAGGTCGGACGCTGGCGCTGTGGGCTGAGGCTGGAATAATGATGAATGAGTGGCTATATGGCGCTATCTCAGTCGCTAAGCAGGATTGGCTTGATAAATGTGTGATTGTGGTGGGGAGCCGGCGTTCTCGTGGCGGGGCCCGTCATTACCGGACGCTCATCAGTCGCTACCTGTCGCTATTCCTTCATAAATAAGGGCCTTAGTTCATGTTCTGGTCTGGTCTGGTCTGCATTGACCAGAAAAGCAGGGAGTCCAGAAGGGTGTCACCAGCACATGAATACATTGAAATGGCAGCACCAACTGACACAGAAACCCTACATTTTTCTCAGGTCATCTGTGATTTGGTTTAGATGACTCTCATCTGTCAAAGGGTATAATCAACCCCCAAAGCAAGAGGCATCCCGTTCCCCCCCTTGCCCAAGCCTGATACCGGACAGCCCTGTTTCCCTTATATGAAATTGCCGAAAGGACAAGAGCCCACGCATGTGCCAAAGTTGCAGTGGTGAGGGGATGTTTTTTTACCTTGCTTGCTTTTTTAAGAAGAACAGAACCCACCAGCAGCCGCTGGCTTTTCCCAGGGACATTTTAAATCGAGATGCCCCACTGTGTGAAATCCACCAGGGCACCCTGAAAAATGCTCCAACGTCGCATGTGTCCTCTCTTGTCCTTTCAGCAAGCGGTTCTGATAGTTTACATCGGTAATGCATGGTGCAGCATCCCCAGCATCCTCTGTGGCATACGCATGCTCCGTTCCCAGCCACTTAGATAGGCTGGGACGAGAGCATTCACAAGGCCGGTGATAAGGGCTATTGACGTAGTCAAGGCAAAGGGCTCTGGTTGGGCAAGAGACATCGCATTTGCCATTGGAGTGGTGAAAGATTTTATTGGGCATTCTGGGGGGTTCCCAACTCCCAGGATTTGTTTCGCCTTAAATTTGTACTTCGCTACAGTACTCATGGTCACACAGTTAGTCCAGCCTGATGTAAGATCTAAAATGATGCCCCATGCACAGAGGCATGTAACTGTCATACTGATCATAGCTTTAGTTCTACAGAAAACATTGGCAGTTGCCATAAAATAGTAACATACAAAAGTATCACCCTTTAAATCATGGGAACAAGTACCTGAAATTATCAATCACTACATCCATAAAATAATCGGGTGCAGCACTTCGGAGTATGCTTCTCAGCTGTGAAATAGAAATGACATGTTACTACACAGTGCCAGATTAGCAATATATTCCCACAAATATAGTTGGCTTAACAACAGGAGTCTAAAAGATATTGTTCTTCATCATACACATGTGCAACTTTCAGGTGCACTGTTTGCAAGTCCACTATTTTTTATACAGTTTCTTTTAGTCATAAGATTTGGGGGGAGGCAGGAGAATTACTTTGGGTCTGACTGGAAAGCTGCTTTAACACCATTATGCAATCCCTGCCCCACTGTGACCCCTAGCCAAGAAACCCTATGTTCTGTCCACAATGCTACAGCCTAAGATTCATGGCTGTTGGGGGCCGAACCCAACCATTGCTCATTATCTGCCACTACAGTCCTAAAGCTTCAGTACATTGATTTACAAGTGGCCAGATCCACCCTTGCTCATGATCTGCATCTACAAAGCCATAGCCTCATTCTTGGATTGCATTTCAAGTCATTGTTCAGGCACTGCTGTTAAACTACAGAGTAGCCCTACATGCTCCCAATTTTATTTTTATTTTTAAATAAAGTTTGCAATGCAGAGAAATCTCACTTCATGTTCATGCCGTACTAATTTCTACACTTCTTGTGTGGTGGTAGAGTCTTCTCCCTGGGAATACTGCTTGTATTAGCATGAGGCTTTCCCTTGGCATGCAGAGAGGGAGATTGATGCAGTGAGGTTGAAGGATTGACAAGAAGGTGAAAGTAGGGATTGGTTAGCAGCCAGGAGGGGGAGGAATAGAGACATATATTCTGAATAGAAGGGTGTCCATTGTCCAGGATGATCAGATGATTGATAGTTGATGACCAGAAGGAGGGAGGAGCGGTTTACAAAGTGAGCTCGAAAAGGAGTAATCCTTGACAGGGAAGTCCCAGGCAGAATTTTGGCCCCAGGACTAATATATTTAGTTGGCCCACAATGATTTAAAATACACAAGCTGTAAAGATGCAATGTTTCTATACATACAGGATTTATCAAGATTTCTTCAAGGCTGATGTACTCTGTGGATGATCTGTCTAATAAGGCTTTCGAGAATTCTTTGTGCAAGGTGATCTCTGCATAGACCTTTCTTTTTGGTGTTTTTTCTTTATCTGTGGAATGTATAAGGTAATTATAAGAGAAAAAAGTTTTCAAATCTAGTTCACAACTGCATCACATGACTTATTATAGGCAGAGTGCTGTTAGTGCCATAGGAATCTCCTAGTCTGTGATGTCACCACCCTTGCCCCTGGATGATTTTCTATCAAATTTCTGTCTATAGTTTCCCAACTGGAACTGAAGGTTGCATTTCCTAATTGGTTAACAGACAGAAAAAAGGGGGTTCTTCCCATGGCCACTCAACCAAAAACAGAAAGAAACATTTAAGAGCACAATTTGGAGATTGGGATGGTCCAAACCCATCTCAGTGACATGGGCAAACAGCCCCTCCTGAGCATGGTAATGATGCCAGCATCCAGTGACAGTAGATATTTAAGAATAACTGCGCACACATTGGATATTAGGATGGGCCAAACTCTTTTAGGATGCACTTTTGTAACTGGTAAAATGGACAACTATCGTCTCCTATAGGGTATAGAGCATGACAATGAAGCTGGCATCCAGTGAAAGTGTTCAAGGAGCTGGCTGCCCAGGCAGAAAAAAGAACCATTTCTCGATGTAAGTATTGGTGGCAGTTGGGTGGGTGGCAGGTTTTGGTACACAATAGGAAATGCATGTGCCTATGGCTTCCTAATAGGGTGTGTTTTGTTAAAGTGGACCAATGGTGGTTGACTCTGGGCAGGAAGTGCGCAATGGCGCACTCTATCAGCAGCCCCGTCTGGTTGGTGCCAAGGGCGCCGCCATTTTGTGGGTTCCCGTAGATCGGTCAAATCTACGGTCAAATGCGTATCAGGGCCTGTAATAATTCAAGGGAGTACTAATCACCCTGTGTCAGGTCCAGTGAGACGTTGTGTTCTACTTTGTCTTTTTATTGGTAGCGGAGTACATTTTTTTTAGCAAATAGGAGCAGATCTTTGATCAGTTCAAATTTGGTTGAGTTAGATTCGGGACAGAAATCGAGGCCTAGTTGCAAAACTGTTATTCTGTCTGTTGTTGAAACCTATAGCAGTGAATAATATTCTGAGGGCAACAAGCACCCATCCAAGCAAACTCAAACGGAGTATCCTATTCAGGGAATACTTACGGGCCAAGAGGAACTAAACATCCCGGCTGAATCCCAAACCTGAGTAGACGGCATTTGGGATAGACTGCTCCTAAGGGGGTATACTAAAAAAACCCTCAGACAAGCATACAAACGAGCTAGAGACAAGGACAGACAAGCCTTACTTTTTTCCAACAAGGGACAGCCCAAAGCTGCCTTTCGTTCTAACATATACACAACAACACCAAAACATTAGAGAGCTCTTACACAAACATTGGCATGCCTTCGCGTCTTTATAAAATCCATAAAAGAAGTCCATAAAAGACTCTTTGGTCAGAGGTCCCGATACCGGGGAAAGAACATGCTGTAAAATTAAAGGCATTTAGAGATGCGAAGGATGTAGCTCTTGTAGATACATCAAACAGGGGAAAACATTCATCCTCCATAACAACCAGACACATACTATCAAACACTTTATAAATTGTAACTCCACGAACATCATATGTTACCTAACATGTCCATGTTCCTACATAGGCAAAACCAACCGGAAACTCAAAACCCAAAAATACGAGCATATAAAAACAAAAACATAAACACACCAGTAGGGAAGCATGTTTCCATGAAACACAAGGCCAACCCCAAATCTATCAGCTTTCAAGAGTTAGATAGGCTGCACGACATATCGAAACACACACTTCAACGAGAAGCAATGTGGATTACAAGATGGTCACCCACCTGGTCTAAATAAAACCTGTAGTTTCTCCCCTTTCTAAAGTGACTTTCCCAAAGGAATTACCCACTTCTGGCATCCTAACTAGTACAATTAATAACTGGGTTCCCCAAAAATTATCACCAAAAATGTACTTTTCTATAATTGATACAGATATAAAATATCTCACAAGATGCCTGTCTCTGTGCCCTGGACATGCTCCCCCAGTGTGACATAGCACCATTTATCCTTCACAGTAATCACCAAGTCCCAAATAACCTTAGAAAAGTTGGCACATCATTTACCGACAACTATGTCGCAAAACATAACAAAAACAAACCAACAATATGGCGGCGAGTACACTGCCATCAGAACACATATTCTGCTATGACGCACTAACCAACAACATGGCGGTGACTTCACCACCGACAGGATACACATTTGACCAATCTACACTAACCCACCAAATGATGGCGCCGTTGTCAGAGTCTGCCATTGCGCACTCCCTGCCCTGGGTCAGCCACCTAAAGGGGCACAGCTGTGAAGGAGTGGAGAACATAGGCCACCCCCTCCTTGCACACAGCAGCCCTGTTTTGTGCAAGCACAGACAAACGGCGCGAACAGCGGACTCTAACTGGCAGGAAAAGGCCATTTAAAAAGTCCCACGCCAACATACAGCCACCAGCACGAACAGTGCAGACTATAAGAACCCCAATCTTTCTGTACTAACGTAATTTCAACATAAATTGATGTATAAAATGCTTTAACTTCACTAAATGTATGTGAGCACTCCAATATTGGCTGGAATAAGGTACATGTCCCGTCAGGGGTAACTCAAAAACCCTCGACAGTGGAGATGGTACAACCCCCCTTTTCCTAGTTACAGATACCAGTACCCAACGCTCAATAGAAGCACATTTTTCTTCTTCCCACCCCCCCCCCCCCTTATTAAGGATGTGGAATAGCCTGGTGCCATCAGCATGGACCCAGTATACTTCCAGGGGTATTCCAGGGAATAGGGGCTGGTATCCTGCCAGGGATCCCCTCTAAGTCCTAAGCCCAGCGGGGTGGGGGTGGGGGGGTCTTTTTTCTTGTGATGTGTGGAAGACATATCCTCTTCTGATTCTGTAAAACTGGGTTATGTTCATGTGTCTTCAGAATAACAAATGGACCATAGCCCAGCACTACAGAATCAGGGGAGGCCCTGTCACCCACATGGCTAGAAAATAAAATTAGTGTAGGTACTATATTCTCTTTTTTAATTAATAAAAACAGGAACAATATTTCCCCCATATACTTTAATGTGTTTGACTTCAGATTTAAAAAAAAAACAGAATAACTTGACACATTTGGCCAAACATCCTACATACTGAATTAAGAGTCTGTTTCGCTCTTCACCAGTTATGAGGTGTTTGAAAAGCAGGAGGTAGTTTACTTGATAGTAATATAATTTACTGCTTACCTATAATGACATTTGTCTCATTCTTGCCGTATACACAATCGTTTCCAACGTAGAGACTGGTACAATTACAGGAACATGTACCATTGACATATGAACAATGAAAATTGTCATTGCTTATACATTCTTTAGCAGTAGTGCCTGCTGATGGGAGGATTGATATGGAAGTTTTCGTTGTAGCGCTAATAGTGCTATTCGAAAGTGATATTGCAGGATTCTTTGTAGATGTTAAGTTATATTGAGGCGTTTCAGATGTTGGCAGTAACATGGATGAATTATCAGATGATATTGAAGACTGCGATACTGGAGGAAAACCTGTGACAGTTAAAGTTTGTGAAGTGCTATTATCTGGAGTAGCTGTACTTTGGTGGCTGACAGTTTGATTCTCTGGGATAACTGGTGATTTAGATGCATTAGCTGTTGTAACTCTTGTAGACAAGGAATCTGAGGTTGTCAATTTGGATTCTGAGGGACTCTGAGAAAGGGATGCAAGTGGGGATGTCAAATGTGTTGATGACGTGGTCTCTTCATATGCAGTACTTGATACAACATGACTAGAAAACTCTGTGTTGGAACTATGTTTGGAAGTTGCATGAGTAACAGTTGGTAATTCTGTGGTTATTGTGACTGAAAAAGACTCAGAAGCACTTTTTGTCTCTGATCGAGTAGGGAGAGCATTGGTGGTGGCATTTGTAGAGGATACTACAGGTACTGAAGAGGTTACAGTTGCTGATTGTGTACTACTCTTGGTAGATGAGTATGAAGATGTCCCAGTGATAGAAACCAAAGGCGTGAAAACACTTTTAGATATTGCTTCTGTAGAGGATAATTGTTCAGTGTATGTGGTAAAATTAGGTATTTCAGTAGTACGTGTTTTATTAATTGTTGTACTTTGGAGTGTTCTTGTGGTTTGATCAGTTGCGCCTTTAGAAACATTTGTCATCTGCCTTGTACTCAATGTTTCTGAAGTGCTTATTGTTGATTCTGGCATATTGGAGAAGGGTGTTGAAGAGGAAACAGAGGTCCTGAGCATAGAGCTGGTTCCCTCATTGCCAGTAGTAGACAATATAGGTGTGGAAACAGATGATGAAACCAATTCAGACACACGGTGTGTAGAAGCTGATCTCTCTGTTTCAGTTGGGATGCTTGAAGTTCCAAAAGTACTTATCCCATATCTGGTTGAACTTTTTAGCTCTGTCTGGCTTTTGGTTTCTAATGGGCTAGTGAAGGGAAACATGGTCATTGAGGATGTCTCATTAGTACTCCTTGTTTCAGATACAGTAGTGACGGAGTGTGTGGTGACACTTGTGGATGCTGCTTCTGAGGGCATCAATTCTGACTGACCGTGAGAGATGGAAGTTAACAGAGGTAAAGATGCAGTGGTTGAAGGTGTGCTGATCTCTGTAGATATGTATGGAGATGTCCCTAAAGTTGTAACCATGGAAGTAGAAGCATGTTCAGATGTCGCTTCTATAGAAGGGGTAAGATCAGTTACCTCAGTAGTGCTTGTCCTATATATTGTTGTACTTTGGAATGTTTTTGTAGCTTGCTCAGTTGTACCTTCTAAAACATTTGTGATCTGTGTTGTAGTAGGCTTTTCTGAAACACTTGTTGATTCTGCAAGACTGGAGAAGAAAGTTGAAGAGGGAGTAGATATTCTGAGCACAGAGCTGGTTTCTTCGGTGCCAGTAGTAGATAGTAAAACTGTGGAAACAGATGAAGAAACCATTTCAGAGACATGTTCTGTAGTCGTCGATTTCTCCATTGTGGTTGGGATGCTTGGTAATCCGCTTGTGCTTTTCTCAGCTATTGTTGGACTTTGTAGCTCTGTGGTTCTTTCTGTTTCTAGTGGAGAAGTGAAAATATTTGTGGACATACGTGTGGGTGAGATTTTTGAAGAAGACATTGTTGATTGTGAAAGACTGGAAGAAGAGGACATTGAGGAATGTGTTGCCACGGCAGAGGAAGAGATGCTTCCTGAAACTGGTTCTGTAGCAGCTGATGTTGCTGTTCTTGTTGCAGGGCTTGTCACCTGGGTAGCACTACTCTCCTGTGAAGATGCACTTTGTTCGGAGACCGTTTGGGTTTCAGTGGTCCGTTGTGATTCAGATGCATTTGCAGTAGTTAACAAAACGTTTGAAGACACAGATTCTGAGGTTGTCATTTGTGGTTCTGAGACACTTGGAGATAAGGATCCTAGCGATGTTGAACGTGTGGAAAAACTGGTCTCTTCAACAACAGTACTTGATAACATATGTGATGAAAATGTGGGGGTAGATACTTCGTCAGATGTTGGGTGTGTAGAACTTGGTAATTCTGTAGTTATCATTGTACTGGTCTCAGGTGGTGAACTTTGCATTGTGCTTGATGCTGACTCATTTGTACTTCCTGTTTCAGTTAGAGTAGTGACCGAATGTGTGGTGGCACTTGTGGATGCTGCTTCTGAGGGCATCATTGTCAATTCTGACTGACTGGGAGAGATAGAAGTTAACAGAGGTGAAGATGCAGTTGTTGAAGGTGTGCTGATCTCTGTAGATATGTATGGAGATGTCCCTAAAGTTGTAACCATGGAAGTAGAAGCATGTTCAGATGTCACTTCTGTAGAAGTGGTAAGATCAGTTACTTCAGTAGTGCTTGTCCTATATATTGTTGTACTTTGGAATGTTTTTATAGCTTGCTCAGTTGTAACTTCTGAAACATTTGTGATCTGTGTTGTAGTAGGCTTTTCTGAAACACTTGTTGATTCTGCAAGACTGGAGAAGAACGTTGAAGAGGGAGTAGATGTTCTGAGCACATAGCTGGTTTCTTTGGTGCCAGTAGTAGATAGTAAAACTGTGGAAACAGATGGAGAAACCATTTCAGAGACATGTTGTGTAGTTGATTTCTCCATTGTGGTTGGGATGCTTGGTAATCCGCTTGTGCTTTTCTCGGCTTTTGTTGGACTTTGTAGCTCTGTGGTTCTTTCTGTTTCTAGTGGAGAAGTGAAAATATTTGTGGACATAATTGTGGGTGAGGTTTTTGAAGAAGACATTGTTGATTGTGAAAGACTGGGAGAAGAGGACATTGAGGAATGTGTTGCCACGGCAGAGGAATAGATGCTTCCTGAAACTGGTTCTGTAGAAGCTAATGTTGCTGTTCTTGTTGCAGGGCTTGTCACCTGGGTAGCACTACTCTCCTGTGAAGATGCACTTTGCTTGGAGACCGTTTGGGTTTCAGTGGTCCATTGTGACTCAGATGCATTTGCAGTAGTTAACAAAACGTTTGAAGACACAGATTCTGAGGTTGTCATTTGTGGTTCTGAGACACTTGGAGACAAGGATCCTAGCGATGTTGAATGTGTGGAAAAACTGGTCTCTTCAACAACAGTACTTGATAACATATGTGATGAAAATGTGGGGGTAGATACTTCGTCAGATGTTGGGTGTGTAGAACTTGGTAATTCTGTAGTTATCATTGTACTGGTCTCAGGTGGTGAACTTTGCATCGTGCTTGATGCTGACTCATTCGTACTTCCTGTTTCAGATAGAGCAGTGACCGAATGTGTGGTGACACTTGTGGATGCTGCTTCTGAGGGCATCATTGTCAATTCTGACTGACTGGGAGAGATGGAAGTTAACAGAGGTGAAGATGCAGTTGTTGAAGGTGTGCTGATCTCTGTAGATATGTATGGAGATGTCCCTAAAGTTGTAACCATGGAAGTAGAAGCATGTTCAGATGTCACTTCTGTAGAAGTGGTAAAATCAGGTACTTCAGTAGTGCTTGTCCTATCTATTGTTGTACTTTGGAATGTTTTTGTCGCTTGCTCAGTTGTACCTTCTGAAACATTTGTGATCTGTGTTGTAGTAGGCTTTTCTGAAACACTAGTTGATTCTGCAAGACTGGAGAAGAACGTTGAAGAGGGAGTAGATATTCTGAGCACAGAGCTGGTTTCTTCGGTGCCAGTAGTAGATAGTAAAACTGTGGAAACAGATGAAGAAACCATTTCAGAGACATGTTGTGTAGTCGTCGATTTCTCCATTGTGGTTGGGATGCTTGGTAATCCGCTTGTGCTTTTCTCAGCTATTGTTGGACTTTGTAGCTCTGTGGTTCTTTCTGTTTCTAGTGGAGAAGTGAAAATATTTGTGGACATAATTGTGGGTGAGGTTTTTGAAGAAGACATTGTTGATTGTGAAAGACTGGGAGAAGAGGACATTGAGGAATGTGTTGCCACGGCAGAGGAATAGATGCTTCCTGAAACTGGTTCTGTAGAAGCTAATGTTGCTGTTCTTGTTGCAGGGCTTGTCACCTGGGTAGCACTACTCTCCTGTGAAGATGCACTTTGCTTAGAGACCATTTGGGTTTCAGTGGTCCATTGTGATTCAGATGCATTTGCAGTAGTTAACAAAACGTTTGAAGACACAGATTCTGAGGTTGTCATTTGTGGTTCTGAGACACTTGGAGATAAGGATCCTAGTGATGTTGAACGTGTGGAAAAACTGGTCTCTTCAACAACAGTACTTGATACCATATGTGATGAGAATGTGGGGGTAGATACTTCAACAGATGTTGGGTGTGTAGAACTTGGTAATTCTGTAGTTATCATTGTACTGGTCTCAGGTGGTGAACTTTGCATTGTGCTTGATGCTGACTCATTTGTACTTCCTGTTTCAGATAGAGTAGTGACCGAATGTGTGGTGGCACTTGTGGATGCTGCTTCTGAGGGCATCATTGTCAATTCTGACTGACTGGGAGAGATGGAAGTTAACAGAGGTGAAGATGCAGTTGTTGAAGGTGTGCTGATCTCTGTAGATATGTATGGAGATGTCCCTAAAGTTGTAACCATGGAAGCAGAAGCATGTTCAGATGTCACTTCTGTAGAAGTGGTAAAATCAGGTACTTCAGTAGTGCTTGTCCTATCTATTGTTGTACTTTGGAATGTTTTTGTCGCTTGCTCAGTTGTACCTTCTGAAACATTTGTGATCTGTGTTGTAGTAGGCTTTTCTGAAACACTAGTTGATTCTGCAAGACTGGAGAAGAACGTTGAAGAGGTAGTAGATATTCTGAGCACAGAGCTGGTTTCTTCGGTGCCAGTAGTAGATAGTAAAACTGTGGAAACAGATGAAGAAACCATTTCAGAGACATGTTGTGTAGTCGTCGATTTCTCCATTGTGGTTGGGATGCTTGGTAATCCGCTTGTGCTTTTCTCAGCTATTGTTGGACTTTGTAGCTCTGTGGTTCTTTCTGTTTCTAGTGGAGAAGTGAAAATATTTGTGGACATAATTGTGGGTGAGGTTTTTGAAGAAGACATTGTTGATTGTGAAAGACTGGGAGAAGAGGACATTGAGGAATGTGTTGCCACGGCAGAGGAATAGATGCTTCCTGAAACTGGTTCTGTAGAAGCTAATGTTGCTGTTCTTGTTGCAGGGCTTGTCACCTGGGTAGCACTACTCTCCTGTGAAGATGCACTTTGCTTAGAGACCGTTTGGGTTTCAGTGGTCCATTGTGATTCAGATGCATTTGCAGTAGTTAACAAAATGTTTGAAGACACAGATTCTGAGGTTGTCATTTGTGGTTCTGAGACACTTGGAGATAAGGATCCTAGTGATGTTGAACGTGTGGAAAAACTGGTCTCTTCAACAACAGTACTTGATACCATATGTGATGAGAATGTGGGGGTGGATACTTCAACAGATGTTGGGTGTGTAGAACTTGGTAATTCTGTAGTTATCATTGTACTGGTCTCAGGTGGTGAACTTTGCATTGTGCTTGATGATGACTCATTTGTACTTCCTGTTTCAGATAGAGTAGTGACCGAATGTGTAGTGGCACTTGTGGATGCTGCTTCTGAGGGCATCATTGTCAATTCTGACTGACTGGGAGAGATGGAAGTTAACAGAGGTGAAGATGCAGTTGTTGAAGGTGTGCTGATCTCTGTAGATATGTATGGAGATGTCCCTAAAGTTGTAACCATGGAAGTAGAAGCATGTTCAGATGTCACTTCTGTAGAAGTGGTAAAATCAGGTACTTCAGTAGTGCTTGTCCTATCTATTGTTGTACTTTGGAATGTTTTTGTCGCTTGCTCAGTTGTACCTCCTGAAACATTTGTGATCTGTGTTGTAGTAGGCTTTTCTGAAACACTAGTTGATTCTGCAAGACTGGAGAAGAACGTTGAAGAGGGAGTAGATATTCTGAGCACAGAGCTGGTTTCTTCGGTGCCAGTAGTAGATAGTAAAACTGTGGAAACAGATGAAGAAACCATTTCAGAGACATGTTGTGTAGTCGTCGATTTCTCCATTGTGGTTGGGATGCTTGGTAATCCGCTTGTGCTTTTCTCAGCTATTGTTGGACTTTGTAGCTCTGTGGTTCTTTCTGTTTCTAGTGGAGAAGTGAAAATATTTGTGGACATAATTGTGGGTGAGGTTTTTGAAGAAGACATTGTTGATTGTGAAAGACTGGGAGAAGAGGACATTGAGGAATGTGTTGCCACGGCAGAGGAATAGATGCTTCCTGAAACTGGTTCTGTAGAAGCTAATGTTGCTGTTCTTGTTGCAGGGCTTGTCACCTGGGTAGCACTACTCTCCTGTGAAGATGCACTTTGCTTAGAGACCGTTTGGGTTTCAGTGGTCCATTGTGATTCAGATGCATTTGCAGTAGTTAACAAAACGTTTGAAGACACAGATTCTGAGGTTGTCATTTGTGGTTCTGAGACACTTGGAGATAAGGATCCTAGTGATGTTGAACGTGTGGAAAAACTGGTCTCTTCAACAACAGTACTTGATACCATATGTGATGAGAATGTGGGGGTGGATACTTCAACAGATGTTGGGTGTGTAGAACTTGGTAATTCTGTAGTTATCATTGTACTGGTCTCAGGTGGTGAACTTTGCATTGTGCTTGATGCTGACTCATTTGTACTTCCTGTTTCAGATAGAGTAGTGACCGAATGTGTGGTGGCACTTGTGGATGCTGCTTCTGAGGGCATCATTGTCAATTCTGACTGACTGGGAGAGATGGAAGTTAACAGAGGTGAAGATGCAGTTGTTGAAGGTGTGCTGATCTCTGTAGATATGTATGGAGATGTCCCTAAAGTTGTAACCATGGAAGTAGAAGCATGTTCAGATGTCACTTCTGTAGAAGTGGTAAAATCAGGTACTTCAGTAGTGCTTGTCCTATCTATTGTTGTACTCTGGAATGTTTTTGTCGCTTGCTCAGTTGTACCTCCTGAAACATTTGTGATCTGTGTTGTAGTTGGCTTTTCTGAAACACTAGTTGATTCTGCAAGACTGGAGAAGAACGTTGAAGAGGGAGTAGATATTCTGAGCACAGAGCTGGTTTCTTCGGTGCCAGTAGTAGACAGTAAAACTGTGGAAACAGATGAAGAAACCATTTCAGAGACATGTTGTGTAGTCGTCGATTTCTCCATTGTGGTTGGGATGCTTGGTAATCCGCTTGTGCTTTTCTCAGCTATTGTTGGACTTTGTAGCTCTGTGGTTCTTTCTGTTTCTAGTGGAGAAGTGAAAATATTTGTGGACATAATTGTGGGTGAGGTTTTTGAAGAAGACATTGTTGATTGTGAAAGACTGGGAGAAGAGGACATTGAGGAATGTGTTGCCACGGCAGAGGAATAGATGCTTCCTGAAACTGGTTCTGTAGAAGCTAATGTTGCTGTTCTTGTTGCAGGGCTTGTCACCTGGGTAGCACTACTCTCCTGTGAAGATGCACTTTGCTTAGAGACCGTTTGGGTTTCAGTGGTCCATTGTGATTCAGATGCATTTGCAGTAGTTAACAAAACGTTTGAAGACACAGATTCTGAGGTTGTCATTTGTGGTTCTGAGACACTTGGAGATAAGGATCCTAGCGATGTTGAACGTGTGGAAAAACTGGTCTCTTCAACAACAGTACTTGATACCATATGTGATGAGAATGTGGGGGTGGATACTTCAACAGATGTTGGGTGTGTAGAACTTGGTAATTCTGTAGTTATCATTGTACTGGTCTCAGGTGGTGAACTTTGCATTGTGCTTGATGCTGACTCATTTGTACTTCCTGTTTCAGATAGAGTAGTGACCGAATGTGTGGTGGCACTTGTGGATGCTGCTTCTGAGGGCATCATTGTCAATTCTGACTGACTGGGAGAGATGGAAGTTAACAGAGGTGAAGATGCAGTTGTTGAAGGTGTGCTGATCTCTGTAGATATGTATGGAGATGTCCCTAAAGTTGTAACCATGGAAGTAGAAGCATGTTCAGATGTCACTTCTGTAGAAGTGGTAGAATCAGGTACTTCAGTAGTGCTTGTCCTATCTATTGTTGTACTTTGGAATGTTTTTGTCGCTTGCTCAGTTGTACCTTCTGAAACATTTGTGATCTGTGTTGTAGTAGGCTTTTCTGAAACACTAGTTGATTCTGCAAGACTGGAGAAGAACGTTGAAGAGGGAGTAGATATTCTGAGCACAGAGCTGGTTTCTTCGGTGACAGTAGTAGATAGTAAAACTGTGGAAACAGATGAAGAAACCATTTCAGAGACATGTTGTGTAGTCGTCGATTTCTCCATTGTGGTTGGGATGCTTGGTAATCCGCTTGTGCTTTTCTCAGCTATTGTTGGACTTTGTAGCTCTGTGGTTCTTTCTGTTTCTAGTGGAGAAGTGAAAATATTTGTGGACATAATTGTGGGTGAGGTTTTTGAAGAAGACATTGTTGATTGTGAAAGACTGGGAGAAGAGGACATTGAGGAATGTGTTGCCACGGCAGAGGAATAGATGCTTCCTGAAACTGGTTCTGTAGAAGCTAATGTTGCTGTTCTTGTTGCAGGGCTTGTCACCTGGGTAGCACTACTCTCCTGTGAAGATGCACTTTGCTTAGAGACCATTTGGGTTTCAGTGGTCCATTGTGATTCAGATGCATTTGCAGTAGTTAACAAAACGTTTGAAGACACAGATTCTGAGGTTGTCATTTGTGGTTCTGAGACACTTGGAGATAAGGATCCTAGTGATGTTGAACGTGTGGAAAAACTGGTCTCTTCAACAACAGTACTTGATACCATATGTGATGAGAATGTGGGGGTAGATACTTCAACAGATGTTGGGTGTGTAGAACTTGGTAATTCTGTAGTTATCATTGTACTGGTCTCAGGTGGTGAACTTTGCATTGTGCTTGATGCTGACTCATTTGTACTTCCTGTTTCAGATAGAGTAGTGACCGAATGTGTGGTGGCACTTGTGGATGCTGCTTCTGAGGGCATCATTGTCAATTCTGACTGACTGGGAGAGATGGAAGTTAACAGAGGTGAAGATGCAGTTGTTGAAGGTGTGCTGATCTCTGTAGATATGTATGGAGATGTCCCTAAAGTTGTAACCATGGAAGTAGAAGCATGTTCAGATGTCACTTCTGTAGAAGTGGTAAAATCAGGTACTTCAGTAGTGCTTGTCCTATCTATTGTTGTACTTTGGAATGTTTTTGTCGCTTGCTCAGTTGTACCTTCTGAAACATTTGTGATCTGTGTTGTAGTAGGCTTTTCTGAAACACTAGTTGATTCTGCAAGACTGGAGAAGAACGTTGAAGAGGTAGTAGATATTCTGAGCACAGAGCTGGTTTCTTCGGTGCCAGTAGTAGATAGTAAAACTGTGGAAACAGATGAAGAAACCATTTCAGAGACATGTTGTGTAGTCGTCGATTTCTCCATTGTGGTTGGGATGCTTGGTAATCCGCTTGTGCTTTTCTCAGCTATTGTTGGACTTTGTAGCTCTGTGGTTCTTTCTGTTTCTAGTGGAGAAGTGAAAATATTTGTGGACATAATTGTGGGTGAGGTTTTTGAAGAAGACATTGTTGATTGTGAAAGACTGGGAGAAGAGGACATTGAGGAATGTGTTGCCACGGCAGAGGAATAGATGCTTCCTGAAACTGGTTCTGTAGAAGCTAATGTTGCTGTTCTTGTTGCAGGGCTTGTCACCTGGGTAGCACTACTCTCCTGTGAAGATGCACTTTGCTTAGAGACCGTTTGGGTTTCAGTGGTCCATTGTGATTCAGATGCATTTGCAGTAGTTAACAAAACGTTTGAAGACACAGATTCTGAGGTTGTCATTTGTGGTTCTGAGACACTTGGAGATAAGGATCCTAGTGATGTTGAACGTGTGGAAAAACTGGTCTCTTCAACAACAGTACTTGATACCATATGTGATGAGAATGTGGGGGTGGATACTTCAACAGATGTTGGGTGTGTAGAACTTGGTAATTCTGTAGTTATCATTGTACTGGTCTCAGGTGGTGAACTTTGCATTGTGCTTGATGCTGACTCATTTGTACTTCCTGTTTCAGATAGAGTAGTGACCGAATGTGTGGTGGCACTTGTGGATGCTGCTTCTGAGGGCATCATTGTCAATTCTGACTGACTGGGAGAGATGGAAGTTAACAGAGGTGAAGATGCAGTTGTTGAAGGTGTGCTGATCTCTGTAGATATGTATGGAGATGTCCCTAAAGTTGTAACCATGGAAGTAGAAGCATGTTCAGATGTCACTTCTGTAGAAGTGGTAAAATCAGGTACTTCAGTAGTGCTTGTCCTATCTATTGTTGTACTTTGGAATGTTTTTGTCGCTTGCTCAGTTGTACCTCCTGAAACATTTGTGATCTGTGTTGTAGTAGGCTTTTCTGAAACACTAGTTGATTCTGCAAGACTGGAGAAGAACGTTGAAGAGGGAGTAGATATTCTGAGCACAGAGCTGGTTTCTTCGGTGCCAGTAGTAGATAGTAAAACTGTGGAAACAGATGAAGAAACCATTTCAGAGACATGTTGTGTAGTCGTCGATTTCTCCATTGTGGTTGGGATGCTTGGTAATCCGCTTGTGCTTTTCTCAGCTATTGTTGGACTTTGTAGCTCTGTGGTTCTTTCTGTTTCTAGTGGAGAAGTGAAAATATTTGTGGACATAATTGTGGGTGAGGTTTTTGAAGAAGACATTGTTGATTGTGAAAGACTGGGAGAAGAGGACATTGAGGAATGTGTTGCCACGGCAGAGGAATAGATGCTTCCTGAAACTGGTTCTGTAGAAGCTAATGTTGCTGTTCTTGTTGCAGGGCTTGTCACCTGGGTAGCACTACTCTCCTGTGAAGATGCACTTTGCTTAGAGACCGTTTGGGTTTCAGTGGTCCATTGTGATTCAGATGCATTTGCAGTAGTTAACAAAACGTTTGAAGACACAGATTCTGAGGTTGTCATTTGTGGTTCTGAGACACTTGGAGATAAGGATCCTAGTGATGTTGAACGTGTGGAAAAACTGGTCTCTTCAACAACAGTACTTGATACCATATGTGATGAGAATGTGGGGGTGGATACTTCAACAGATGTTGGGTGTGTAGAACTTGGTAATTCTGTAGTTATCATTGTACTGGTCTCAGGTGGTGAACTTTGCATTGTGCTTGATGCTGACTCATTTGTACTTCCTGTTTCAGATAGAGTAGTGACCGAATGTGTGGTGGCACTTGTGGATGCTGCTTCTGAGGGCATCATTGTCAATTCTGACTGACTGGGAGAGATGGAAGTTAACAGAGGTGAAGATGCAGTTGTTGAAGGTGTGCTGATCTCTGTAGATATGTATGGAGATGTCCCTAAAGTTGTAACCATGGAAGTAGAAGCATGTTCAGATGTCACTTCTGTAGAAGTGGTAAAATCAGGTACTTCAGTAGTGCTTGTCCTATCTATTGTTGTACTTTGGAATGTTTTTGTCGCTTGCTCAGTTGTACCTTCTGAAACATTTGTGATCTGTGTTGTAGTAGGCTTTTCTGAAACACTAGTTGATTCTGCAAGACTGGAGAAGAACGTTGAAGAGGGAGTAGATATTCTGAGCACAGAGCTGGTTTCTTCGGTGCCAGTAGTAGATAGTAAAACTGTGGAAACAGATGAAGAAACCATTTCAGAGACATGTTGTGTAGTCGTCGATTTCTCCATTGTGGTTGGGATGCTTGGTAATCCGCTTGTGCTTTTCTCAGCTATTGTTGGACTTTGTAGCTCTGTGGTTCTTTCTGTTTCTAGTGGAGAAGTGAAAATATTTGTGGACATAATTGTGGGTGAGGTTTTTGAAGAAGACATTGTTGATTGTGAAAGACTGGGAGAAGAGGACATTGAGGAATGTGTTGCCACGGCAGAGGAATAGATGCTTCCTGAAACTGGTTCTGTAGAAGCTAATGTTGCTGTTCTTGTTGCAGGGCTTGTCACCTGGGTAGCACTACTCTCCTGTGAAGATGCACTTTGCTTAGAGACCATTTGGGTTTCAGTGGTCCATTGTGATTCAGATGCATTTGCAGTAGTTAACAAAACGTTTGAAGACACAGATTCTGAGGTTGTCATTTGTGGTTCTGAGACACTTGGAGATAAGGATCCTAGTGATGTTGAACGTGTGGAAAAACTGGTCTCTTCAACAACAGTACTTGATACCATATGTGATGAGAATGTGGGGGTAGATACTTCAACAGATGTTGGGTGTGTAGAACTTGGTAATTCTGTAGTTATCATTGTACTGGTCTCAGGTGGTGAACTTTGCATTGTGCTTGATGCTGACTCATTTGTACTTCCTGTTTCAGATAGAGTAGTGACCGAATGTGTGGTGGCACTTGTGGATGCTGCTTCTGAGGGCATCATTGTCAATTCTGACTGACTGGGAGAGATGGAAGTTAACAGAGGTGAAGATGCAGTTGTTGAAGGTGTGCTGATCTCTGTAGATATGTATGGAGATGTCCCTAAAGTTGTAACCATGGAAGTAGAAGCATGTTCAGATGTCACTTCTGTAGAAGTGGTAAAATCAGGTACTTCAGTAGTGCTTGTCCTATCTATTGTTGTACTTTGGAATGTTTTTGTCGCTTGCTCAGTTGTACCTTCTGAAACATTTGTGATCTGTGTTGTAGTAGGCTTTTCTGAAACACTAGTTGATTCTGCAAGACTGGAGAAGAACGTTGAAGAGGGAGTAGATATTCTGAGCACAGAGCTGGTTTCTTCGGTGCCAGTAGTAGATAGTAAAACTGTGGAAACAGATGAAGAAACCATTTCAGAGACATGTTGTGTAGTCGTCGATTTCTCCATTGTGGTTGGGATGCTTGGTAATCCGCTTGTGCTTTTCTCAGCTATTGTTGGACTTTGTAGCTCTGTGGTTCTTTCTGTTTCTAGTGGAGAAGTGAAAATATTTGTGGACATAATTGTGGGTGAGGTTTTTGAAGAAGACATTGTTGATTGTGAAAGACTGGGAGAAGAGGACATTGAGGAATGTGTTGCCACGGCAGAGGAATAGATGCTTCCTGAAACTGGTTCTGTAGAAGCTAATGTTGCTGTTCTTGTTGCAGGGCTTGTCACCTGGGTAGCACTACTCTCCTGTGAAGATGCACTTTGCTTAGAGACCATTTGGGTTTCAGTGGTCCATTGTGATTCAGATGCATTTGCAGTAGTTAACAAAACGTTTGAAGACACAGATTCTGAGGTTGTCATTTGTGGTTCTGAGACACTTGGAGATAAGGATCCTAGTGATGTTGAACGTGTGGAAAAACTGGTCTCTTCAACAACAGTACTTGATACCATATGTGATGAGAATGTGGGGGTAGATACTTCAACAGATGTTGGGTGTGTAGAACTTGGTAATTCTGTAGTTATCATTGTACTGGTCTCAGGTGGTGAACTTTGCATTGTGCTTGATGCTGACTCATTTGTACTTCCTGTTTCAGATAGAGTAGTGACCGAATGTGTGGTGGCACTTGTGGATGCTGCTTCTGAGGGCATCATTGTCAATTCTGACTGACTGGGAGAGATGGAAGTTAACAGAGGTGAAGATGCAGTTGTTGAAGGTGTGCTGATCTCTGTAGATATGTATGGAGATGTCCCTAAAGTTGTAACCATGGAAGTAGAAGCATGTTCAGATGTCACTTCTGTAGAAGTGGTAAAATCAGGTACTTCAGTAGTGCTTGTCCTATCTATTGTTGTACTTTGGAATGTTTTTGTCGCTTGCTCAGTTGTACCTTCTGAAACATTTGTGATCTGTGTTGTAGTAGGCTTTTCTGAAACACTAGTTGATTCTGCAAGACTGGAGAAGAACGTTGAAGAGGTAGTAGATATTCTGAGCACAGAGCTGGTTTCTTCGGTGCCAGTAGTAGATAGTAAAACTGTGGAAACAGATGAAGAAACCATTTCAGAGACATGTTGTGTAGTCGTCGATTTCTCCATTGTGGTTGGGATGCTTGGTAATCCGCTTGTGCTTTTCTCAGCTATTGTTGGACTTTGTAGCTCTGTGGTTCTTTCTGTTTCTAGTGGAGAAGTGAAAATATTTGTGGACATAATTGTGGGTGAGGTTTTTGAAGAAGACATTGTTGATTGTGAAAGACTGGGAGAAGAGGACATTGAGGAATGTGTTGCCACGGCAGAGGAATAGATGCTTCCTGAAACTGGTTCTGTAGAAGCTAATGTTGCTGTTCTTGTTGCAGGGCTTGTCACCTGGGTAGCACTACTCTCCTGTGAAGATGCACTTTGCTTAGAGACCATTTGGGTTTCAGTGGTCCATTGTGATTCAGATGCATTTGCAGTAGTTAACAAAACGTTTGAAGACACAGATTCTGAGGTTGTCATTTGTGGTTCTGAGACACTTGGAGATAAGGATCCTAGTGATGTTGAACGTGTGGAAAAACTGGTCTCTTCAACAACAGTACTTGATACCATATGTGATGAGAATGTGGGGGTAGATACTTCAACAGATGTTGGGTGTGTAGAACTTGGTAATTCTGTAGTTATCATTGTACTGGTCTCAGGTGGTGAACTTTGCATTGTGCTTGATGCTGACTCATTTGTACTTCCTGTTTCAGATAGAGTAGTGACCGAATGTGTGGTGGCACTTGTGGATGCTGCTTCTGAGGGCATCATTGTCAATTCTGACTGACTGGGAGAGATGGAAGTTAACAGAGGTGAAGATGCAGTTGTTGAAGGTGTGCTGATCTCTGTAGATATGTATGGAGATGTCCCTAAAGTTGTAACCATGGAAGTAGAAGCATGTTCAGATGTCACTTCTGTAGAAGTGGTAAAATCAGGTACTTCAGTAGTGCTTGTCCTATCTATTGTTGTACTTTGGAATGTTTTTGTCGCTTGCTCAGTTGTACCTTCTGAAACATTTGTGATCTGTGTTGTAGTAGGCTTTTCTGAAACACTAGTTGATTCTGCAAGACTGGAGAAGAACGTTGAAGAGGGAGTAGATATTCTGAGCACAGAGCTGGTTTCTTCGGTGCCAGTAGTAGATAGTAAAACTGTGGAAACAGATGAAGAAACCATTTCAGAGACATGTTGTGTAGTCGTCGATTTCTCCATTGTGGTTGGGATGCTTGGTAATCCGCTTGTGCTTTTCTCAGCTATTGTTGGACTTTGTAGCTCTGTGGTTCTTTCTGTTTCTAGTGGAGAAGTGAAAATATTTGTGGACATAATTGTGGGTGAGGTTTTTGAAGAAGACATTGTTGATTGTGAAAGACTGGGAGAAGAGGACATTGAGGAATGTGTTGCCACGGCAGAGGAATAGATGCTTCCTGAAACTGGTTCTGTAGAAGCTAATGTTGCTGTTCTTGTTGCAGGGCTTGTCACCTGGGTAGCACTACTCTCCTGTGAAGATGCACTTTGCTTAGAGACCATTTGGGTTTCAGTGGTCCATTGTGATTCAGATGCATTTGCAGTAGTTAACAAAACGTTTGAAGACACAGATTCTGAGGTTGTCATTTGTGGTTCTGAGACACTTGGAGATAAGGATCCTAGTGATGTTGAACGTGTGGAAAAACTGGTCTCTTCAACAACAGTACTTGATACCATATGTGATGAGAATGTGGGGGTAGATACTTCAACAGATGTTGGGTGTGTAGAACTTGGTAATTCTGTAGTTATCATTGTACTGGTCTCAGGTGGTGAACTTTGCATTGTGCTTGATGCTGACTCATTTGTACTTCCTGTTTCAGATAGAGTAGTGACCGAATGTGTGGTGGCACTTGTGGATGCTGCTTCTGAGGGCATCATTGTCAATTCTGACTGACTGGGAGAGATGGAAGTTAACAGAGGTGAAGATGCAGTTGTTGAAGGTGTGCTGATCTCTGTAGATATGTATGGAGATGTCCCTAAAGTTGTAACCATGGAAGTAGAAGCATGTTCAGATGTCACTTCTGTAGAAGTGGTAAAATCAGGTACTTCAGTAGTGCTTGTCCTATCTATTGTTGTACTTTGGAATGTTTTTGTCGCTTGCTCAGTTGTACCTTCTGAAACATTTGTGATCTGTGTTGTAGTAGGCTTTTCTGAAACACTAGTTGATTCTGCAAGACTGGAGAAGAACGTTGAAGAGGTAGTAGATATTCTGAGCACAGAGCTGGTTTCTTCGGTGCCAGTAGTAGATAGTAAAACTGTGGAAACAGATGAAGAAACCATTTCAGAGACATGTTGTGTAGTCGTCGATTTCTCCATTGTGGTTGGGATGCTTGGTAATCCGCTTGTGCTTTTCTCAGCTATTGTTGGACTTTGTAGCTCTGTGGTTCTTTCTGTTTCTAGTGGAGAAGTGAAAATATTTGTGGACATAATTGTGGGTGAGGTTTTTGAAGAAGACATTGTTGATTGTGAAAGACTGGGAGAAGAGGACATTGAGGAATGTGTTGCCACGGCAGAGGAATAGATGCTTCCTGAAACTGGTTCTGTAGAAGCTAATGTTGCTGTTCTTGTTGCAGGGCTTGTCACCTGGGTAGCACTACTCTCCTGTGAAGATGCACTTTGCTTAGAGACCGTTTGGGTTTCAGTGGTCCATTGTGATTCAGATGCATTTGCAGTAGTTAACAAAACGTTTGAAGACACAGATTCTGAGGTTGTCATTTGTGGTTCTGAGACACTTGGAGATAAGGATCCTAGTGATGTTGAACGTGTGGAAAAACTGGTCTCTTCAACAACAGTACTTGATACCATATGTGATGAGAATGTGGGGGTGGATACTTCAACAGATGTTGGGTGTGTAGAACTAGGTAATTCTGTAGTTATCATTGTACTGGTCTCAGGTGGTGAACTTTGCATTGTGCTTGATGCTGACTCATTTGTACTTCCTGTTTCAGATAGAGTAGTGACCGAATGTGTGGTGGCACTTGTGGATGCTGCTTCTGAGGGCATCATTGTCAATTCTGACTGACTGGGAGAGATGGAAGTTAACAGAGGTGAAGATGCAGTTGTTGAAGGTGTGCTGATCTCTGTAGATATGTATGGAGATGTCCCTAAAGTTGTAACCATGGAAGTAGAAGCATGTTCAGATGTCACTTCTGTAGAAGTGGTAAAATCAGGTACTTCAGTAGTGCTTGTCCTATCTATTGTTGTACTTTGGAATGTTTTTGTCGCTTGCTCAGTTGTACCTTCTGAAACATTTGTGATCTGTGTTGTAGTAGGCTTTTCTGAAACACTAGTTGATTCTGCAAGACTGGAGAAGAACGTTGAAGAGGTAGTAGATATTCTGAGCACAGAGCTGGTTTCTTCGGTGCCAGTAGTAGATAGTAAAACTGTGGAAACAGATGAAGAAACCATTTCAGAGACATGTTGTGTAGTCGTCGATTTCTCCATTGTGGTTGGGATGCTTGGTAATCCGCTTGTGCTTTTCTCAGCTATTGTTGGACTTTGTAGCTCTGTGGTTCTTTCTGTTTCTAGTGGAGAAGTGAAAATATTTGTGGACATAATTGTGGGTGAGGTTTTTGAAGAAGACATTGTTGATTGTGAAAGACTGGGAGAAGAGGACATTGAGGAATGTGTTGCCACGGCAGAGGAATAGATGCTTCCTGAAACTGGTTCTGTAGAAGCTAATGTTGCTGTTCTTGTTGCAGGGCTTGTCACCTGGGTAGCACTACTCTCCTGTGAAGATGCACTTTGCTTAGAGACCGTTTGGGTTTCAGTGGTCCATTGTGATTCAGATGCATTTGCAGTAGTTAACAAAACGTTTGAAGACACAGATTCTGAGGTTGTCATTTGTGGTTCTGAGACACTTGGAGATAAGGATCCTAGTGATGTTGAACGTGTGGAAAAACTGGTCTCTTCAACAACAGTACTTGATACCATATGTGATGAGAATGTGGGGGTGGATACTTCAACAGATGTTGGGTGTGTAGAACTAGGTAATTCTGTAGTTATCATTGTACTGGTCTCAGGTGGTGAACTTTGCATTGTGCTTGATGCTGACTCATTTGTACTTCCTGTTTCAGATAGAGTAGTGACCGAATGTGTGGTGGCACTTGTGGATGCTGCTTCTGAGGGCATCATTGTCAATTCTGACTGACTGGGAGAGATGGAAGTTAACAGAGGTGAAGATGCAGTTGTTGAAGGTGTGCTGATCTCTGTAGATATGTATGGAGATGTCCCTAAAGTTGTAACCATGGAAGTAGAAGCATGTTCAGATGTCACTTCTGTAGAAGTGGTAAAATCAGGTACTTCAGTAGTGCTTGTCCTATCTATTGTTGTACTTTGGAATGTTTTTGTCGCTTGCTCAGTTGTACCTCCTGAAACATTTGTGATCTGTGTTGTAGTAGGCTTTTCTGAAACACTAGTTGATTCTGCAAGACTGGAGAAGAACGTTGAAGAGGGAGTAGATATTCTGAGCACAGAGCTGGTTTCTTCGGTGCCAGTAGTAGATAGTAAAACTGTGGAAACAGATGAAGAAACCATTTCAGAGACATGTTGTGTAGTCGTCGATTTCTCCATTGTGGTTGGGATGCTTGGTAATCCGCTTGTGCTTTTCTCAGCTATTGTTGGACTTTGTAGCTCTGTGGTTCTTTCTGTTTCTAGTGGAGAAGTGAAAATATTTGTGGACATAATTGTGGGTGAGGTTTTTGAAGAAGACATTGTTGATTGTGAAAGACTGGGAGAAGAGGACATTGAGGAATGTGTTGCCACGGCAGAGGAATAGATGCTTCCTGAAACTGGTTCTGTAGAAGCTAATGTTGCTGTTCTTGTTGCAGGGCTTGTCACCTGGGTAGCACTACTCTCCTGTGAAGATGCACTTTGCTTAGAGACCGTTTGGGTTTCAGTGGTCCATTGTGATTCAGATGCATTTGCAGTAGTTAACAAAACGTTTGAAGACACAGATTCTGAGGTTGTCATTTGTGGTTCTGAGACACTTGGAGATAAGGATCCTAGTGATGTTGAACGTGTGGAAAAACTGGTCTCTTCAACAACAGTACTTGATACCATATGTGATGAGAATGTGGGGGTGGATACTTCAACAGATGTTGGGTGTGTAGAACTTGGTAATTCTGTAGTTATCATTGTACTGGTCTCAGGTGGTGAACTTTGCATTGTGCTTGATGCTGACTCATTTGTACTTCCTGTTTCAGATAGAGTAGTGACCGAATGTGTGGTGGCACTTGTGGATGCTGCTTCTGAGGGCATCATTGTCAATTCTGACTGACTGGGAGAGATGGAAGTTAACAGAGGTGAAGATGCAGTTGTTGAAGGTGTGCTGATCTCTGTAGATATGTATGGAGATGTCCCTAAAGTTGTAACCATGGAAGTAGAAGCATGTTCAGATGTCACTTCTGTAGAAGTGGTAAAATCAGGTACTTCAGTAGTGCTTGTCCTATCTATTGTTGTACTTTGGAATGTTTTTGTCGCTTGCTCAGTTGTACCTTCTGAAACATTTGTGATCTGTGTTGTAGTAGGCTTTTCTGAAACACTAGTTGATTCTGCAAGACTGGAGAAGAACGTTGAAGAGGGAGTAGATATTCTGAGCACAGAGCTGGTTTCTTCGGTGCCAGTAGTAGATAGTAAAACTGTGGAAACAGATGAAGAAACCATTTCAGAGACATGTTGTGTAGTCGTCGATTTCTCCATTGTGGTTGGGATGCTTGGTAATCCGCTTGTGCTTTTCTCAGCTATTGTTGGACTTTGTAGCTCTGTGGTTCTTTCTGTTTCTAGTGGAGAAGTGAAAATATTTGTGGACATAATTGTGGGTGAGGTTTTTGAAGAAGACATTGTTGATTGTGAAAGACTGGGAGAAGAGGACATTGAGGAATGTGTTGCCACGGCAGAGGAATAGATGCTTCCTGAAACTGGTTCTGTAGAAGCTAATGTTGCTGTTCTTGTTGCAGGGCTTGTCACCTGGGTAGCACTACTCTCCTGTGAAGATGCACTTTGCTTAGAGACCGTTTGGGTTTCAGTGGTCCATTGTGATTCAGATGCATTTGCAGTAGTTAACAAAACGTTTGAAGACACAGATTCTGAGGTTGTCATTTGTGGTTCTGAGACACTTGGAGATAAGGATCCTAGTGATGTTGAACGTGTGGAAAAACTGGTCTCTTCAACAACAGTACTTGATACCATATGTGATGAGAATGTGGGGGTAGATACTTCAACAGATGTTGGGTGTGTAGAACTTGGTAATTCTGTAGTTATCATTGTACTGGTCTCAGGTGGTGAACTTTGCATTGTGCTTGATGCTGACTCATTTGTACTTCCTGTTTCAGATAGAGTAGTGACCGAATGTGTGGTGGCACTTGTGGATGCTGCTTCTGAGGGCATCATTGTCAATTCTGACTGACTGGGAGAGATGGAAGTTAACAGAGGTGAAGATGCAGTTGTTGAAGGTGTGCTGATCTCTGTAGATATGTATGGAGATGTCCCTAAAGTTGTAACCATGGAAGTAGAAGCATGTTCAGATGTCACTTCTGTAGAAGTGGTAAAATCAGGTACTTCAGTAGTGCTTGTCCTATCTATTGTTGTACTTTGGAATGTTTTTGTCGCTTGCTCAGTTGTACCTTCTGAAACATTTGTGATCTGTGTTGTAGTAGGCTTTTCTGAAACACTAGTTGATTCTGCAAGACTGGAGAAGAACGTTGAAGAGGTAGTAGATATTCTGAGCACAGAGCTGGTTTCTTCGGTGCCAGTAGTAGATAGTAAAACTGTGGAAACAGATGAAGAAACCATTTCAGAGACATGTTGTGTAGTCGTCGATTTCTCCATTGTGGTTGGGATGCTTGGTAATCCGCTTGTGCTTTTCTCAGCTATTGTTGGACTTTGTAGCTCTGTGGTTCTTTCTGTTTCTAGTGGAGAAGTGAAAATATTTGTGGACATAATTGTGGGTGAGGTTTTTGAAGAAGACATTGTTGATTGTGAAAGACTGGGAGAAGAGGACATTGAGGAATGTGTTGCCACGGCAGAGGAATAGATGCTTCCTGAAACTGGTTCTGTAGAAGCTAATGTTGCTGTTCTTGTTGCAGGGCTTGTCACCTGGGTAGCACTACTCTCCTGTGAAGATGCACTTTGCTTAGAGACCGTTTGGGTTTCAGTGGTCCATTGTGATTCAGATGCATTTGCAGTAGTTAACAAAACGTTTGAAGACACAGATTCTGAGGTTGTCATTTGTGGTTCTGAGACACTTGGAGATAAGGATCCTAGTGATGTTGAACGTGTGGAAAAACTGGTCTCTTCAACAACAGTACTTGATACCATATGTGATGAGAATGTGGGGGTGGATACTTCAACAGATGTTGGGTGTGTAGAACTTGGTAATTCTGTAGTTATCATTGTACTGGTCTCAGGTGGTGAACTTTGCATTGTGCTTGATGCTGACTCATTTGTACTTCCTGTTTCAGATAGAGTAGTGACCGAATGTGTGGTGGCACTTGTGGATGCTGCTTCTGAGGGCATCATTGTCAATTCTGACTGACTGGGAGAGATGGAAGTTAACAGAGGTGAAGATGCAGTTGTTGAAGGTGTGCTGATCTCTGTAGATATGTATGGAGATGTCCCTAAAGTTGTAACCATGGAAGTAGAAGCATGTTCAGATGTCACTTCTGTAGAAGTGGTAAAATCAGGTACTTCAGTAGTGCTTGTCCTATCTATTGTTGTACTTTGGAATGTTTTTGTCGCTTGCTCAGTTGTACCTCCTGAAACATTTGTGATCTGTGTTGTAGTAGGCTTTTCTGAAACACTAGTTGATTCTGCAAGACTGGAGAAGAACGTTGAAGAGGGAGTAGATATTCTGAGCACAGAGCTGGTTTCTTCGGTGCCAGTAGTAGATAGTAAAACTGTGGAAACAGATGAAGAAACCATTTCAGAGACATGTTGTGTAGTCGTCGATTTCTCCATTGTGGTTGGGATGCTTGGTAATCCGCTTGTGCTTTTCTCAGCTATTGTTGGACTTTGTAGCTCTGTGGTTCTTTCTGTTTCTAGTGGAGAAGTGAAAATATTTGTGGACATAATTGTGGGTGAGGTTTTTGAAGAAGACATTGTTGATTGTGAAAGACTGGGAGAAGAGGACATTGAGGAATGTGTTGCCACGGCAGAGGAATAGATGCTTCCTGAAACTGGTTCTGTAGAAGCTAATGTTGCTGTTCTTGTTGCAGGGCTTGTCACCTGGGTAGCACTACTCTCCTGTGAAGATGCACTTTGCTTAGAGACCGTTTGGGTTTCAGTGGTCCATTGTGATTCAGATGCATTTGCAGTAGTTAACAAAACGTTTGAAGACACAGATTCTGAGGTTGTCATTTGTGGTTCTGAGACACTTGGAGATAAGGATCCTAGTGATGTTGAACGTGTGGAAAAACTGGTCTCTTCAACAACAGTACTTGATACCATATGTGATGAGAATGTGGGGGTGGATACTTCAACAGATGTTGGGTGTGTAGAACTTGGTAATTCTGTAGTTATCATTGTACTGGTCTCAGGTGGTGAACTTTGCATTGTGCTTGATGCTGACTCATTTGTACTTCCTGTTTCAGATAGAGTAGTGACCGAATGTGTGGTGGCACTTGTGGATGCTGCTTCTGAGGGCATCATTGTCAATTCTGACTGACTGGGAGAGATGGAAGTTAACAGAGGTGAAGATGCAGTTGTTGAAGGTGTGCTGATCTCTGTAGATATGTATGGAGATGTCCCTAAAGTTGTAACCATGGAAGTAGAAGCATGTTCAGATGTCACTTCTGTAGAAGTGGTAAAATCAGGTACTTCAGTAGTGCTTGTCCTATCTATTGTTGTACTTTGGAATGTTTTTGTCGCTTGCTCAGTTGTACCTCCTGAAACATTTGTGATCTGTGTTGTAGTAGGCTTTTCTGAAACACTAGTTGATTCTGCAAGACTGGAGAAGAACGTTGAAGAGGGAGTAGATATTCTGAGCACAGAGCTGGTTTCTTCGGTGCCAGTAGTAGATAGTAAAACTGTGGAAACAGATGAAGAAACCATTTCAGAGACATGTTGTGTAGTCGTCGATTTCTCCATTGTGGTTGGGATGCTTGGTAATCCGCTTGTGCTTTTCTCAGCTATTGTTGGACTTTGTAGCTCTGTGGTTCTTTCTGTTTCTAGTGGAGAAGTGAAAATATTTGTGGACATAATTGTGGGTGAGGTTTTTGAAGAAGACATTGTTGATTGTGAAAGACTGGGAGAAGAGGACATTGAGGAATGTGTTGCCACGGCAGAGGAATAGATGCTTCCTGAAACTGGTTCTGTAGAAGCTAATGTTGCTGTTCTTGTTGCAGGGCTTGTCACCTGGGTAGCACTACTCTCCTGTGAAGATGCACTTTGCTTAGAGACCGTTTGGGTTTCAGTGGTCCATTGTGATTCAGATGCATTTGCAGTAGTTAACAAAACGTTTGAAGACACAGATTCTGAGGTTGTCATTTGTGGTTCTGAGACACTTGGAGATAAGGATCCTAGTGATGTTGAACGTGTGGAAAAACTGGTCTCTTCAACAACAGTACTTGATACCATATGTGATGAGAATGTGGGGGTGGATACTTCAACAGATGTTGGGTGTGTAGAACTTGGTAATTCTGTAGTTATCATTGTACTGGTCTCAGGTGGTGAACTTTGCATTGTGCTTGATGCTGACTCATTTGTACTTCCTGTTTCAGATAGAGTAGTGACCGAATGTGTGGTGGCACTTGTGGATGCTGCTTCTGAGGGCATCATTGTCAATTCTGACTGACTGGGAGAGATGGAAGTTAACAGAGGTGAAGATGCAGTTGTTGAAGGTGTGCTGATCTCTGTAGATATGTATGGAGATGTCCCTAAAGTTGTAACCATGGAAGTAGAAGCATGTTCAGATGTCACTTCTGTAGAAGTGGTAAAATCAGGTACTTCAGTAGTGCTTGTCCTATCTATTGTTGTACTTTGGAATGTTTTTGTCGCTTGCTCAGTTGTACCTTCTGAAACATTTGTGATCTGTGTTGTAGTAGGCTTTTCTGAAACACTAGTTGATTCTGCAAGACTGGAGAAGAACGTTGAAGAGGGAGTAGATATTCTGAGCACAGAGCTGGTTTCTTCGGTGCCAGTAGTAGATAGTAAAACTGTGGAAACAGATGAAGAAACCATTTCAGAGACATGTTGTGTAGTCGTCGATTTCTCCATTGTGGTTGGGATGCTTGGTAATCCGCTTGTGCTTTTCTCAGCTATTGTTGGACTTTGTAGCTCTGTGGTTCTTTCTGTTTCTAGTGGAGAAGTGAAAATATTTGTGGACATAATTGTGGGTGAGGTTTTTGAAGAAGACATTGTTGATTGTGAAAGACTGGGAGAAGAGGACATTGAGGAATGTGTTGCCACGGCAGAGGAATAGATGCTTCCTGAAACTGGTTCTGTAGAAGCTAATGTTGCTGTTCTTGTTGCAGGGCTTGTCACCTGGGTAGCACTACTCTCCTGTGAAGATGCACTTTGCTTAGAGACCGTTTGGGTTTCAGTGGTCCATTGTGATTCAGATGCATTTGCAGTAGTTAACAAAACGTTTGAAGACACAGATTCTGAGGTTGTCATTTGTGGTTCTGAGACACTTGGAGATAAGGATCCTAGTGATGTTGAACGTGTGGAAAAACTGGTCTCTTCAACAACAGTACTTGATACCATATGTGATGAGAATGTGGGGGTAGATACTTCAACAGATGTTGGGTGTGTAGAACTTGGTAATTCTGTAGTTATCATTGTACTGGTCTCAGGTGGTGAACTTTGCATTGTGCTTGATGCTGACTCATTTGTACTTCCTGTTTCAGATAGAGTAGTGACCGAATGTGTGGTGGCACTTGTGGATGCTGCTTCTGAGGGCATCATTGTCAATTCTGACTGACTGGGAGAGATGGAAGTTAACAGAGGTGAAGATGCAGTTGTTGAAGGTGTGCTGATCTCTGTAGATATGTATGGAGATGTCCCTAAAGTTGTAACCATGGAAGTAGAAGCATGTTCAGATGTCACTTCTGTAGAAGTGGTAAAATCAGGTACTTCAGTAGTGCTTGTCCTATCTATTGTTGTACTTTGGAATGTTTTTGTCGCTTGCTCAGTTGTACCTTCTGAAACATTTGTGATCTGTGTTGTAGTAGGCTTTTCTGAAACACTAGTTGATTCTGCAAGACTGGAGAAGAACGTTGAAGAGGTAGTAGATATTCTGAGCACAGAGCTGGTTTCTTCGGTGCCAGTAGTAGATAGTAAAACTGTGGAAACAGATGAAGAAACCATTTCAGAGACATGTTGTGTAGTCGTCGATTTCTCCATTGTGGTTGGGATGCTTGGTAATCCGCTTGTGCTTTTCTCAGCTATTGTTGGACTTTGTAGCTCTGTGGTTCTTTCTGTTTCTAGTGGAGAAGTGAAAATATTTGTGGACATAATTGTGGGTGAGGTTTTTGAAGAAGACATTGTTGATTGTGAAAGACTGGGAGAAGAGGACATTGAGGAATGTGTTGCCACGGCAGAGGAATAGATGCTTCCTGAAACTGGTTCTGTAGAAGCTAATGTTGCTGTTCTTGTTGCAGGGCTTGTCACCTGGGTAGCACTACTCTCCTGTGAAGATGCACTTTGCTTAGAGACCGTTTGGGTTTCAGTGGTCCATTGTGATTCAGATGCATTTGCAGTAGTTAAGAAAACGTTTGAAGACACAGATTCTGAGGTTGTCATTTGTGGTTCTGAGACACTTGGAGATAAGGATCCTAGTGATGTTGAACGTGTGGAAAAACTGGTCTCTTCAACAACAGTACTTGATACCATATGTGATGAGAATGTGGGGGTGGATACTTCAACAGATGTTGGGTGTGTAGAACTTGGTAATTCTGTAGTTATCATTGTACTGGTCTCAGGTGGTGAACTTTGCATTGTGCTTGATGCTGACTCATTTGTACTTCCTGTTTCAGATAGAGTAGTGACCGAATGTGTGGTGGCACTTGTGGATGCTGCTTCTGAGGGCATCATTGTCAATTCTGACTGACTGGGAGAGATGGAAGTTAACAGAGGTGAAGATGCAGTTGTTGAAGGTGTGCTGATCTCTGTAGATATGTATGGAGATGTCCCTAAAGTTGTAACCATGGAAGTAGAAGCATGTTCAGATGTCACTTCTGTAGAAGTGGTAAAATCAGGTACTTCAGTAGTGCTTGTCCTATCTATTGTTGTACTTTGGAATGTTTTTGTCGCTTGCTCAGTTGTACCTCCTGAAACATTTGTGATCTGTGTTGTAGTAGGCTTTTCTGAAACACTAGTTGATTCTGCAAGACTGGAGAAGAACGTTGAAGAGGGAGTAGATATTCTGAGCACAGAGCTGGTTTCTTCGGTGCCAGTAGTAGATAGTAAAACTGTGGAAACAGATGAAGAAACCATTTCAGAGACATGTTGTGTAGTCGTCGATTTCTCCATTGTGGTTGGGATGCTTGGTAATCCGCTTGTGCTTTTCTCAGCTATTGTTGGACTTTGTAGCTCTGTGGTTCTTTCTGTTTCTAGTGGAGAAGTGAAAATATTTGTGGACATAATTGTGGGTGAGGTTTTTGAAGAAGACATTGTTGATTGTGAAAGACTGGGAGAAGAGGACATTGAGGAATGTGTTGCCACGGCAGAGGAATAGATGCTTCCTGAAACTGGTTCTGTAGAAGCTAATGTTGCTGTTCTTGTTGCAGGGCTTGTCACCTGGGTAGCACTACTCTCCTGTGAAGATGCACTTTGCTTAGAGACCGTTTGGGTTTCAGTGGTCCATTGTGATTCAGATGCATTTGCAGTAGTTAACAAAACGTTTGAAGACACAGATTCTGAGGTTGTCATTTGTGGTTCTGAGACACTTGGAGATAAGGATCCTAGTGATGTTGAACGTGTGGAAAAACTGGTCTCTTCAACAACAGTACTTGATACCATATGTGATGAGAATGTGGGGGTGGATACTTCAACAGATGTTGGGTGTGTAGAACTTGGTAATTCTGTAGTTATCATTGTACTGGTCTCAGGTGGTGAACTTTGCATTGTGCTTGATGCTGACTCATTTGTACTTCCTGTTTCAGATAGAGTAGTGACCGAATGTGTGGTGGCACTTGTGGATGCTGCTTCTGAGGGCATCATTGTCAATTCTGACTGACTGGGAGAGATGGAAGTTAACAGAGGTGAAGATGCAGTTGTTGAAGGTGTGCTGATCTCTGTAGATATGTATGGAGATGTCCCTAAAGTTGTAACCATGGAAGTAGAAGCATGTTCAGATGTCACTTCTGTAGAAGTGGTAAAATCAGGTACTTCAGTAGTGCTTGTCCTATCTATTGTTGTACTTTGGAATGTTTTTGTCGCTTGCTCAGTTGTACCTTCTGAAACATTTGTGATCTGTGTTGTAGTAGGCTTTTCTGAAACACTAGTTGATTCTGCAAGACTGGAGAAGAACGTTGAAGAGGGAGTAGATATTCTGAGCACAGAGCTGGTTTCTTCGGTGCCAGTAGTAGATAGTAAAACTGTGGAAACAGATGAAGAAACCATTTCAGAGACATGTTGTGTAGTCGTCGATTTCTCCATTGTGGTTGGGATGCTTGGTAATCCGCTTGTGCTTTTCTCAGCTATTGTTGGACTTTGTAGCTCTGTGGTTCTTTCTGTTTCTAGTGGAGAAGTGAAAATATTTGTGGACATAATTGTGGGTGAGGTTTTTGAAGAAGACATTGTTGATTGTGAAAGACTGGGAGAAGAGGACATTGAGGAATGTGTTGCCACGGCAGAGGAATAGATGCTTCCTGAAACTGGTTCTGTAGAAGCTAATGTTGCTGTTCTTGTTGCAGGGCTTGTCACCTGGGTAGCACTACTCTCCTGTGAAGATGCACTTTGCTTAGAGACCGTTTGGGTTTCAGTGGTCCATTGTGATTCAGATGCATTTGCAGTAGTTAACAAAACGTTTGAAGACACAGATTCTGAGGTTGTCATTTGTGGTTCTGAGACACTTGGAGATAAGGATCCTAGTGATGTTGAACGTGTGGAAAAACTGGTCTCTTCAACAACAGTACTTGATACCATATGTGATGAGAATGTGGGGGTGGATACTTCAACAGATGTTGGGTGTGTAGAACTTGGTAATTCTGTAGTTATCATTGTACTGGTCTCAGGTGGTGAACTTTGCATTGTGCTTGATGCTGACTCATTTGTACTTCCTGTTTCAGATAGAGTAGTGACCGAATGTGTGGTGGCACTTGTGGATGCTGCTTCTGAGGGCATCATTGTCAATTCTGACTGACTGGGAGAGATGGAAGTTAACAGAGGTGAAGATGCAGTTGTTGAAGGTGTGCTGATCTCTGTAGATATGTATGGAGATGTCCCTAAAGTTGTAACCATGGAAGTAGAAGCATGTTCAGATGTCACTTCTGTAGAAGTGGTAAAATCAGGTACTTCAGTAGTGCTTGTCCTATCTATTGTTGTACTTTGGAATGTTTTTGTCGCTTGCTCAGTTGTACCTCCTGAAACATTTGTGATCTGTGTTGTAGTAGGCTTTTCTGAAACACTAGTTGATTCTGCAAGACTGGAGAAGAACGTTGAAGAGGGAGTAGATATTCTGAGCACAGAGCTGGTTTCTTCGGTGCCAGTAGTAGATATTAAAACTGTGGAAACAGATGAAGAAACCATTTCAGAGACATGTTGTGTAGTCGTCGATTTCTCCATTGTGGTTGGGATGCTTGGTAATCCGCTTGTGCTTTTCTCAGCTATTGTTGGACTTTGTAGCTCTGTGGTTCTTTCTGTTTCTAGTGGAGAAGTGAAAATATTTGTGGACATAATTGTGGGTGAGGTTTTTGAAGAAGACATTGTTGATTGTGAAAGACTGGGAGAAGAGGACATTGAGGAATGTGTTGCCACGGCAGAGGAATAGATGCTTCCTGAAACTGGTTCTGTAGAAGCTAATGTTGCTGTTCTTGTTGCAGGGCTTGTCACCTGGGTAGCACTACTCTCCTGTGAAGATGCACTTTGCTTAGAGACCGTTTGGGTTTCAGTGGTCCATTGTGATTCAGATGCATTTGCAGTAGTTAACAAAACGTTTGAAGACACAGATTCTGAGGTTGTCATTTGTGGTTCTGAGACACTTGGAGATAAGGATCCTAGTGATGTTGAACGTGTGGAAAAACTGGTCTCTTCAACAACAGTACTTGATACCATATGTGATGAGAATGTGGGGGTGGATACTTCAACAGATGTTGGGTGTGTAGAACTTGGTAATTCTGTAGTTATCATTGTACTGGTCTCAGGTGGTGAACTTTGCATTGTGCTTGATGCTGACTCATTTGTACTTCCTGTTTCAGATAGAGTAGTGACCGAATGTGTGGTGGCACTTGTGGATGCTGCTTCTGAGGGCATCATTGTCAATTCTGACTGACTGGGAGAGATGGAAGTTAACAGAGGTGAAGATGCAGTTGTTGAAGGTGTGCTGATCTCTGTAGATATGTATGGAGATGTCCCTAAAGTTGTAACCATGGAAGTAGAAGCATGTTCAGATGTCACTTCTGTAGAAGTGGTAAAATCAGGTACTTCAGTAGTGCTTGTCCTATCTATTGTTGTACTTTGGAATGTTTTTGTCGCTTGCTCAGTTGTACCTTCTGAAACATTTGTGATCTGTGTTGTAGTAGGCTTTTCTGAAACACTAGTTGATTCTGCAAGACTGGAGAAGAACGTTGAAGAGGGAGTAGATATTCTGAGCACAGAGCTGGTTTCTTCGGTGCCAGTAGTAGATAGTAAAACTGTGGAAACAGATGAAGAAACCATTTCAGAGACATGTTGTGTAGTCGTCGATTTCTCCATTGTGGTTGGGATGCTTGGTAATCCGCTTGTGCTTTTCTCAGCTATTGTTGGACTTTGTAGCTCTGTGGTTCTTTCTGTTTCTAGTGGAGAAGTGAAAATATTTGTGGACATAATTGTGGGTGAGGTTTTTGAAGAAGACATTGTTGATTGTGAAAGACTGGGAGAAGAGGACATTGAGGAATGTGTTGCCACGGCAGAGGAATAGATGCTTCCTGAAACTGGTTCTGTAGAAGCTAATGTTGCTGTTCTTGTTGCAGGGCTTGTCACCTGGGTAGCACTACTCTCCTGTGAAGATGCACTTTGCTTAGAGACCGTTTGGGTTTCAGTGGTCCATTGTGATTCAGATGCATTTGCAGTAGTTAACAAAACGTTTGAAGACACCGATTCTGAGGTTGTCATTTGTGGTTCTGAGACACTTGGAGATAAGGATCCTAGTGATGTTGAACGTGTGGAAAAACTGGTCTCTTCAACAACAGTACTTGATACCATATGTGATGAGAATGTGGGGGTGGATACTTCAACAGATGTTGGGTGTGTAGAACTTGGTAATTCTGTAGTTATCATTGTACTGGTCTCAGGTGGTGAACTTTGCATTGTGCTTGATGCTGACTCATTTGTACTTCCTGTTTCAGATAGAGTAGTGACCGAATGTGTGGTGGCACTTGTGGATGCTGCTTCTGAGGGCATCATTGTCAATTCTGACTGACTGGGAGAGATGGAAGTTAACAGAGGTGAAGATGCAGTTGTTGAAGGTGTGCTGATCTCTGTAGATATGTATGGAGATGTCCCTAAAGTTGTAACCATGGAAGTAGAAGCATGTTCAGATGTCACTTCTGTAGAAGTGGTAAAATCAGGTACTTCAGTAGTGCTTGTCCTATCTATTGTTGTACTTTGGAATGTTTTTGTCGCTTGCTCAGTTGTACCTTCTGAAACATTTGTGATCTGTGTTGTAGTAGGCTTTTCTGAAACACTAGTTGATTCTGCAAGACTGGAGAAGAACGTTGAAGAGGGAGAGATGGAAGTTAACAGAGGTGAAGATGCAGTTGTTGAAGGTGTGCTGATCTCTGTAGATATGTATGGCGATGTCCCTAAAGTTGTAACCATGGAAGTAGAAGCATGTTCAGATGTCACTTCTGTAGAAGTGGTAAAATCAGGTACTTCAGTAGTGCTTGTCCTATCTATTGTTGTACTTTGGAATGTTTTTGTCGCTTGCTCAGTTGTACCTTCTGAAACATTTGTGATCTGTGTTGTAGTAGGCTTTTCTGAAACACTAGTTGATTCTGCAAGACTGGAGAAGAACGTTGAAGAGGGAGTAGATATTCTGAGCACAGAGCTGGTTTCTTCGGTGCCAGTAGTAGATAGTAAAACTGTGGAAACAGATGAAGAAACCATTTCAGAGACATGTTGTGTAGTCGTCGATTTCTCCATTGTGGTTGGGATGCTTGGTAATCCGCTTGTGCTTTTCTCAGCTATTGTTGGACTTTGTAGCTCTGTGGTTCTTTCTGTTTCTAGTGGAGAAGTGAAAATATTTGTGGACATAATTGTGGGTGAGGTTTTTGAAGAAGACATTGTTGATTGTGAAAGACTGGGAGAAGAGGACATTGAGGAATGTGTTGCCACGGCAGAGGAATAGATGCTTCCTGAAACTGGTTCTGTAGAAGCTAATGTTGCTGTTCTTGTTGCAGGGCTTGTCACCTGGGTAGCACTACTCTCCTGTGAAGATGCACTTTGCTTAGAGACCATTTGGGTTTCAGTGGTCCATTGTGATTCAGATGCATTTGCAGTAGTTAACAAAACGTTTGAAGACACAGATTCTGAGGTTGTCATTTGTGGTTCTGAGACACTTGGAGATAAGGATCCTAGTGATGTTGAACGTGTGGAAAAACTGGTCTCTTCAACAACAGTACTTGATACCATATGTGATGAGAATGTGGGGGTAGATACTTCAACAGATGTTGGGTGTGTAGAACTTGGTAATTCTGTAGTTATCATTGTACTGGTCTCAGGTGGTGAACTTTGCATTGTGCTTGATGCTGACTCATTTGTACTTCCTGTTTCAGATAGAGTAGTGACCGAATGTGTGGTGGCACTTGTGGATGCTACTTCTGAGGGCATCATTGTCAATTCTGACTGACTGGGAGAGATGGAAGTTAACAGAGGTGAAGATGCAGTTGTTGAAGGTGTGCTGATCTCTGTAGATATGTATGGAGATGTCCCTAAAGTTGTAACCATGGAAGTAGAAGCATGTTCAGATGTCACTTCTGTAGAAGTGGTAAAATCAGGTACTTCAGTAGTGCTTGTCCTATCTATTGTTGTACTTTGGAATGTTTTTGTCGCTTGCTCAGTTGTACCTTCTGAAACATTTGTGATCTGTGTTGTAGTAGGCTTTTCTGAAACACTAGTTGATTCTGCAAGACTGGAGAAGAACGTTGAAGAGGGAGTAGATATTCTGAGCACAGAGCTGGTTTCTTCGGTGCCAGTAGTAGATAGTAAAACTGTGGAAACAGATGAAGAAACCATTTCAGAGACATGTTGTGTAGTCGTCGATTTCTCCATTGTGGTTGGGATGCTTGGTAATCCGCTTGTGCTTTTCTCAGCTATTGTTGGACTTTGTAGCTCTGTGGTTCTTTCTGTTTCTAGTGGAGAAGTGAAAATATTTGTGGACATAATTGTGGGTGAGGTTTTTGAAGAAGACATTGTTGATTGTGAAAGACTGGGAGAAGAGGACATTGAGGAATGTGTTGCCACGGCAGAGGAATAGATGCTTCCTGAAACTGGTTCTGTAGAAGCTAATGTTGCTGTTCTTGTTGCAGGGCTTGTCACCTGGGTAGCACTACTCTCCTGTGAAGATGCACTTTGCTTAGAGACCGTTTGGGTTTCAGTGGTCCATTGTGATTCAGATGCATTTGCAGTAGTTAACAAAACGTTTGAAGACACAGATTCTGAGGTTGTCATTTGTGGTTCTGAGACACTTGGAGATAAGGATCCTAGTGATGTTGAACGTGTGGAAAAACTGGTCTCTTCAACAACAGTACTTGATACCATATGTGATGAGAATGTGGGGGTGGATACTTCAACAGATGTTGGGTGTGTAGAACTTGGTAATTCTGTAGTTATCATTGTACTGGTCTCAGGTGGTGAACTTTGCATTGTGCTTGATGCTGACTCATTTGTACTTCCTGTTTCAGATAGAGTAGTGACCGAATGTGTGGTGGCACTTGTGGATGCTACTTCTGAGGGCATCATTGTCAATTCTGACTGACTGGGAGAGATGGAAGTTAACAGAGGTGAAGATGCAGTTGTTGAAGGTGTGCTGATCTCTGTAGATATGTATGGAGATGTCCCTAAAGTTGTAACCATGGAAGTAGAAGCATGTTCAGATGTCACTTCTGTAGAAGTGGTAAAATCAGGTACTTCAGTAGTGCTTGTCCTATCTATTGTTGTACTTTGGAATGTTTTTGTCGCTTGCTCAGTTGTACCTTCTGAAACATTTGTGATCTGTGTTGTAGTAGGCTTTTCTGAAACACTAGTTGATTCTGCAAGACTGGAGAAGAACGTTGAAGAGGGAGTAGATATTCTGAGCACAGAGCTGGTTTCTTCGGTGCCAGTAGTAGATAGTAAAACTGTGGAAACAGATGAAGAAACCATTTCAGAGACATGTTGTGTAGTCGTCGATTTCTCCATTGTGGTTGGGATGCTTGGTAATCCGCTTGTGCTTTTCTCAGCTATTGTTGGACTTTGTAGCTCTGTGGTTCTTTCTGTTTCTAGTGGAGAAGTGAAAATATTTGTGGACATAATTGTGGGTGAGGTTTTTGAAGAAGACATTGTTGATTGTGAAAGACTGGGAGAAGAGGACATTGAGGAATGTGTTGCCACGGCAGAGGAATAGATGCTTCCTGAAACTGGTTCTGTAGAAGCTAATGTTGCTGTTCTTGTTGCAGGGCTTGTCACCTGGGTAGCACTACTCTCCTGTGAAGATGCACTTTGCTTAGAGACCGTTTGGGTTTCAGTGGTCCATTGTGATTCAGATGCATTTGCAGTAGTTAACAAAACGTTTGAAGACACAGATTCTGAGGTTGTCATTTGTGGTTCTGAGACACTTGGAGATAAGGATCCTAGTGATGTTGAACGTGTGGAAAAACTGGTCTCTTCAACAACAGTACTTGATACCATATGTGATGAGAATGTGGGGGTGGATACTTCAACAGATGTTGGGTGTGTAGAACTTGGTAATTCTGTAGTTATCATTGTACTGGTCTCAGGTGGTGAACTTTGCATTGTGCTTGATGCTGACTCATTTGTACTTCCTGTTTCAGATAGAGTAGTGACCGAATGTGTGGTGGCACTTGTGGATGCTGCTTCTGAGGGCATCATTGTCAATTCTGACTGACTGGGAGAGATGGAAGTTAACAGAGGTGAAGATGCAGTTGTTGAAGGTGTGCTGATCTCTGTAGATATGTATGGAGATGTCCCTAAAGTTGTAACCATGGAAGTAGAAGCATGTTCAGATGTCACTTCTGTAGAAGTGGTAAAATCAGGTACTTCAGTAGTGCTTGTCCTATCTATTGTTGTACTTTGGAATGTTTTTGTCGCTTGCTCAGTTGTACCTTCTGAAACATTTGTGATCTGTGTTGTAGTAGGCTTTTCTGAAACACTAGTTGATTCTGCAAGACTGGAGAAGAACGTTGAAGAGGGAGTAGATATTCTGAGCACAGAGCTGGTTTCTTCGGTGCCAGTAGTAGATAGTAAAACTGTGGAAACAGATGAAGAAACCATTTCAGAGACATGTTGTGTAGTCGTCGATTTCTCCATTGTGGTTGGGATGCTTGGTAATCCGCTTGTGCTTTTCTCAGCTATTGTTGGACTTTGTAGCTCTGTGGTTCTTTCTGTTTCTAGTGGAGAAGTGAAAATATTTGTGGACATAATTGTGGGTGAGGTTTTTGAAGAAGACATTGTTGATTGTGAAAGACTAGGAGAAGAGGACATTGAGGGATGTGTTGCCACGGCAGAGGAATAGATGCTTCCTGAAACTGGTTCTGTAGAAGCTAATGTTGCTGTTCTTGTTGCAGGGCTTGTCACCTGGGTAGCACTACTCTCCTGTGAAGATGCACTTTGCTTAGAGACCGTTTGGGTTTCAGTGGTCCATTGTGATTCAGATGCATTTGCAGTAGTTAACAAAACGTTTGAAGACACAGATTCTGAGGTTGTCATTTGTGGTTCTGAGACACTTGGAGATAAGGATCCTAGTGATGTTGAACGTGTGGAAAAACTGGTCTCTTCAACAACAGTACTTGATACCATATGTGATGAGAATGTGGGGGTGGATACTTCAACAGATGTTGGGTGTGTAGAACTTGGTAATTCTGTAGTTATCATTGTACTGGTCTCAGGTGGTGAACTTTGCATTGTGCTTGATGCTGACTCATTTGTACTTCCTGTTTCAGATAGAGTAGTGACCGAATGTGTGGTGGCACTTGTGGATGCTGCTTCTGAGGGCATCATTGTCAATTCTGACTGACTGGGAGAGATGGAAGTTAACAGAGGTGAAGATGCAGTTGTTGAAGGTGTGCTGATCTCTGTAGATATGTATGGAGATGTCCCTAAAGTTGTAACCATGGAAGTAGAAGCATGTTCAGATGTCACTTCTGTAGAAGTGGTAAAATCAGGTACTTCAGTAGTGCTTGTCCTATCTATTGTTGTACTTTGGAATGTTTTTGTCGCTTGCTCAGTTGTACCTTCTGAAACATTTGTGATCTGTGTTGTAGTAGGCTTTTCTGAAACACTAGTTGATTCTGCAAGACTGGAGAAGAACGTTGAAGAGGGAGTAGATATTCTGAGCACAGAGCTGGTTTCTTCGGTGCCAGTAGTAGATAGTAAAACTGTGGAAACAGATGAAGAAACCATTTCAGAGACATGTTGTGTAGTCGTCGATTTCTCCATTGTGGTTGGGATGCTTGGTAATCCGCTTGTGCTTTTCTCAGCTATTGTTGGACTTTGTAGCTCTGTGGTTCTTTCTGTTTCTAGTGGAGAAGTGAAAATATTTGTGGACATAATTGTGGGTGAGGTTTTTGAAGAAGACATTGTTGATTGTGAAAGACTAGGAGAAGAGGACATTGAGGGATGTGTTGCCACGGCAGAGGAATAGATGCTTCCTGAAACTGGTTCTGTAGAAGCTAATGTTGCTGTTCTTGTTGCAGGGCTTGTCACCTGGGTAGCACTACTCTCCTGTGAAGATGCACTTTGCTTAGAGACCGTTTGGGTTTCAGTGGTCCATTGTGATTCAGATGCATTTGCAGTAGTTAACAAAACGTTTGAAGACACAGATTCTGAGGTTGTCATTTGTGGTTCTGAGACACTTGGAGATAAGGATCCTAGTGATGTTGAACGTGTGGAAAAACTGGTCTCTTCAACAACAGTACTTGATACCATATGTGATGAGAATGTGGGGGTGGATACTTCAACAGATGTTGGGTGTGTAGAACTTGGTAATTCTGTAGTTATCATTGTACTGGTCTCAGGTGGTGAACTTTGCATTGTGCTTGATGCTGACTCATTTGTACTTCCTGTTTCAGATAGAGTAGTGACCGAATGTGTGGTGGCACTTGTGGATGCTGCTTCTGAGGGCATCATTGTCAATTCTGACTGACTGGGAGAGATGGAAGTTAACAGAGGTGAAGATGCAGTTGTTGAAGGTGTGCTGATCTCTGTAGATATGTATGGAGATGTCCCTAAAGTTGTAACCATGGAAGTAGAAGCATGTTCAGATGTCACTTCTGTAGAAGTGGTAAAATCAGGTACTTCAGTAGTGCTTGTCCTATCTATTGTTGTACTTTGGAATGTTTTTGTCGCTTGCTCAGTTGTACCTTCTGAAACATTTGTGATCTGTGTTGTAGTAGGCTTTTCTGAAACACTAGTTGATTCTGCAAGACTGGAGAAGAACGTTGAAGAGGGAGTAGATATTCTGAGCACAGAGCTGGTTTCTTCGGTGCCAGTAGTAGATAGTAAAACTGTGGAAACAGATGAAGAAACCATTTCAGAGACATGTTGTGTAGTCGTCGATTTCTCCATTGTGGTTGGGATGCTTGGTAATCCGCTTGTGCTTTTCTCAGCTATTGTTGGACTTTGTAGCTCTGTGGTTCTTTCTGTTTCTAGTGGAGAAGTGAAAATATTTGTGGACATAATTGTGGGTGAGGTTTTTGAAGAAGACATTGTTGATTGTGAAAGACTGGGAGAAGAGGACATTGAGGGATGTGTTGCCACGGCAGAGGAATAGATGCTTCCTGAAACTGGTTCTGTAGAAGCTAATGTTGCTGTTCTTGTTGCAGGGCTTGTCACCTGGGTAGCACTACTCTCCTGTGAAGATGCACTTTGCTTAGAGACCGTTTGGGTTTCAGTGGTCCATTGTGATTCAGATGCATTTGCAGTAGTTAACAAAACGTTTGAAGACACAGATTCTGAGGTTGTCATTTGTGGTTCTGAGACACTTGGAGATAAGGATCCTAGTGATGTTGAACGTGTGGAAAAACTGGTCTCTTCAACAACAGTACTTGATACCATATGTGATGAGAATGTGGGGGTGGATACTTCAACAGATGTTGGGTGTGTAGAACTTGGTAATTCTGTAGTTATCATTGTACTGGTCTCAGGTGGTGAACTTTGCATTGTGCTTGATGCTGACTCATTTGTACTTCCTGTTTCAGATAGAGTAGTGAACGAATGTGTGGTGGCACTTGTGGATGCTGCTTCTGAGGGCATCATTGTCAATTCTGACTGACTGGGAGAGATGGAAGTTAACAGAGGTGAAGATGCAGTTGTTGAAGGTGTGCTGATCTCTGTAGATATGTATGGCGATGTCCCTAAAGTTGTAACCATGGAAGTAGAAGCATGTTCAGATGTCACTTCTGTAGAAGTGGTAAAATCAGGTACTTCAGTAGTGCTTGTCCTATCTATTGTTGTACTTTGGAATGTTTTTGTCGCTTGCTCAGTTGTACCTTCTGAAACATTTGTGATCTGTGTTGTAGTAGGCTTTTCTGAAACACTAGTTGATTCTGCAAGACTGGAGAAGAACGTTGAAGAGGGAGTAGATATTCTGAGCACAGAGCTGGTTTCTTCGGTGCCAGTAGTAGATAGTAAAACTGTGGAAACAGATGAAGAAACCATTTCAGAGACATGTTGTGTAGTCGTCGATTTCTCCATTGTGGTTGGGATGCTTGGTAATCCGCTTGTGCTTTTCTCAGCTATTGTTGGACTTTGTAGCTCTGTGGTTCTTTCTGTTTCTAGTGGAGAAGTGAAAATATTTGTGGACATAATTGTGGGTGAGGTTTTTGAAGAAGACATTGTTGATTGTGAAAGACTGGGAGAAGAGGACATTGAGGAATGTGTTGCCACGGCAGAGGAATAGATGCTTCCTGAAACTGGTTCTGTAGAAGCTAATGTTGCTGTTCTTGTTGCAGGGCTTGTCACCTGGGTAGCACTACTCTCCTGTGAAGATGCACTTTGCTTAGAGACCGTTTGGGTTTCAGTGGTCCATTGTGATTCAGATGCATTTGCAGTAGTTAAGAAAACGTTTGAAGACACAGATTCTGAGGTTGTCATTTGTGGTTCTGAGACACTTGGAGATAAGGATCCTAGTGATGTTGAACGTGTGGAAAAACTGGTCTCTTCAACAACAGTACTTGATACCATATGTGATGAGAATGTGGGGGTGGATACTTCAACAGATGTTGGGTGTGTAGAACTTGGTAATTCTGTAGTTATCATTGTACTGGTCTCAGGTGGTGAACTTTGCATTGTGCTTGATGCTGACTCATTTGTACTTCCTGTTTCAGATAGAGTAGTGACCGAATGTGTGGTGGCACTTGTGGATGCTGCTTCTGAGGGCATCATTGTCAATTCTGACTGACTGGGAGAGATGGAAGTTAACAGAGGTGAAGATGCAGTTGTTGAAGGTGTGCTGATCTCTGTAGATATGTATGGAGATGTCCCTAAAGTTGTAACCATAGAAGTAAAAGCATGTTCAGATGTCGCTTCTATAGAAGTGGTAAGATCAGTTACTTCAGTAGTGCTTGTCCTATCTATTGTTGTACTTTGGAATGATTTTGTAGCTTGCTCAGTTGTACCTTCTGAAACATTTGTGATCTGTGTTGTAGTAGGCTTTTCTGAAACACTAGTTGATTCTGCAAGACTGGAGAAGAACGTTGAAGAGGGAGTAGATATTCTGAGCACAGAGCTGGTTTCTTCGGTGCCAGTAGTAGATAGTAAAACTGTGGAAACAGATGAAGAAACCATTTCAGAGACATGTTGTGTAGTCGTCGATTTCTCCATTGTGGTTGGGATGATTGGTAATCCGCTTGTGCTTTTCTCAGCTATTGTTGGACTTTGTAGCTCTGTGGTTCTTTCTGTTTCTAGTGGAGAAGTGAAAATATTTGTGGACATAATCGTGGCTGAGGTTTTTGAAGAAGACATTGTTGATTGTGAAAGACTGGGAGAAGAGGACATTGAGGAATGTGTTGCCACGGCAGAGGAATAGATGCTTCCTGAAACTGGTTCTGTAGAAGCTAATGTTGCTGTTCTTGTTGCAGGGCTTGTCACCTGGGTAGCACTACTCTGCTGTGAAGATGCACTATGCTTAGAGACCGTTTGGGTTTCAGTGGTCCATTGTGATTCAGATGCATTTGCAGTAGTTAACAAAACGTTTGAAGACACAGATTCTGAGGTTGTCATTTGTGGTTCTGAGACACTTGGAGATAAGGATCCTAGTGATGTTGAACGTGTGGAAAAACTGGTCTCTTCAACAACAGTACTTGATACCATATGTGATGAGAATGTGGGGGTAGATACTTCAACAGATGTTGGGTGTGTAGAACTTGGTAATTCTGTAGTTATCATTGTACTGGTCTCAGGTGGTGAACTTTGCATTGTGCTTGATGCTGACTCATTTGCACTTCCTGTTTCAGATAGAGTAGTGACCGAATGTGTGGTGGCACTTGTGGATGCTGCTTCTGAGGGCATCATTGTCAATTCTGACTGACTGGGAGAGATGGAAGTTAACAGAGGTGAAGATGCAGTTGTTGAAGGTGTGCTGATCTCTGTAGATATGTATGGAGATGTCCCTAAAGTTGTAACCATGGAAGTAGAAGCATGTTCAGATGTCACTTCTGTAGAAGTGGTAAGATCAGGTACTTCAGTAGTGCTTGTCCTATCTATTGTTGTACTTTGGAATGTTTTTGTCGCTTGCTCAGTTGTACCTTCTGAAACATTTGTGATCTGTGTTGTAGTAGGCTTTTCTGAAACACTAGTTGATTCTGCAAGACTGGAGAAGAACGTTGAAGAGGGAGTAGATATTCTGAGCACAGAGCTGGTTTCTTCGGTGCCAGTAGTAGATAGTAAAACTGTGGAAACAGATGAAGAAACCATTTCAGAGACATGTTGTGTAGTCGTTGATTTCTCCATTGTGGTTGGGATGCTTGGTAATCCGCTTGTGCTTTTCTCAGCTATTGTTGGACTTTGTAGCTCTGTGGTTCTTTCTGTTTCTAGTGGAGAAGTGAAAATATTTGTGGACATAATTGTGGGTGAGGTTTTTGAAGAAGACATTGTTGATTGTGAAAGACTGGGAGAAGAGGACATTGAGGAATGTGTTGCCACGGCAGAGGAATAGATGCTTCCTGAAATTGGTTCTGTAGAAGCTAATGTTGCTGTTCTTGTTGCAGGGCTTGTCACCTGGGTAGCACTACTCTCCTGTGAAGATGCACTTTGCTTAGAGACCGTTTGGGTTTCAGTGGTCCATTGTGATTCAGATGCATTTGCAGTAGTTAACAAAACGTTTGAAGACACAGATTCTGAGGTTGTCATTTGTGGTTCTGAGACACTTGGAGATAAGGATCCTAGTGATGTTGAACGTGTGGAAAAACTGGTCTCTTCAACAACAGTACTTGATACCATATGTGATGAGAATGTGGGGGTGGATACTTCAACAGATGTTGGGTGTGTAGAACTTGGTAATTCTGTAGTTATCATTGTACTGGTCTCAGGTGGTGAACTTTGCATTGTGCTTGATGCTGACTCATTTGTACTTCCTGTTTCAGATAGAGTAGTGACCGAATGTGTGGTGGCACTTGTGGATGCTGCTTCTGAGGGCATCATTGTCAATTCTGACTGACTGGGAGAGATGGAAGTTAACAGAGGTGAAGATGCAGTTGTTGAAGGTGTGCTGATCTCTGTAGATATGTATGGAGATGTCCCTAAAGTTGTAACCATGGAAGTAGAAGCATGTTCAGATGTCACTTCTGTAGAAGTGGTAAGATCAGGTACTTCAGTAGTGCTTGTCCTATCTATTGTTGTACTTTGGAATGTTTTTGTCGCTTGCTCAGTTGTACCTTCTGAAACATTTGTGATCTGTGTTGTAGTAGGCTTTTCTGAAACATTAGTTGATTCTGCAAGACTGGAGAAGAACGTTGAAGAGGGAGTAGATATTCTGAGCACAGAGCTGGTTTCTTCGGTGCCAGTAGTAGATAGTAAAACTGTGGAAACAGATGAAGAAACCATTTCAGAGACATGTTGTGTAGTCGTCGATTTCTCCATTGTGGTTGGGATGCTTGGTAATCCGCTTGTGCTTTTCTCAGCTATTGTTGGACTTTGTAGCTCTGTGGTTCTTTCTGTTTCTAGTGGAGAAGTGAAAATATTTGTGGACATAATTGTGGGTGAGGTTCTTGAAGAAGACATTGTTGATTGTGAAAGACTGGGAGAAGAGGACATTGAGGAATGTGTTGCCACGGCAGAGGAATAGATGCTTCCTGAAACTGGTTCTGTAGAAGCTAATGTTGCTGTTCTTGTTGCAGGGCTTGTCACCTGGGTAGCACTACTCTCCTGTGAAGATGCACTTTGCTTAGAGACCGTTTGGGTTTCAGTGGTCCATTGTGATTCAGATGCATTTGCAGTAGTTAACAAAACGTTTGAAGACACAGATTCTGAGGTTGTCAATTGTGGTTCTGAGACACTTGGAGATAAGGATCCTAGTGATGTTGAACGTGTGGAAAAACTGGTCTCTTCAACAACAGTACTTGATACCATATGTGATGAGAATGTGGGGGTGGATACTTCAACAGATGTTGGGTGTGTAGAACTTGGTAATTCTGTAGTTATCATTGTACTGATCTCAGGTGGTGAACTTTGCATTATGCTTGATGCTGACTCATTTGTACTTCCTGTTTCAGATAGAGTAGTGAACGAATGTGTGGTGGCACTTGTGGATGTTGCTTCTGAGGGCATCATTGTCAATTCTGACTGACTGGGAGAGATGGAAGTTAACAGAGGTGAAGATGCAGTTGTTGAAGGTGTGCTGATCTCTGTAGATATGTATGGCGATGTCCCTAAAGTTGTAACCATGGAAGTAGAAGCATGTTCAGATGTCACTTCTGTAGAAGTGGTAAAATCAGGTACTTCAGTAGTGCTTGTCCTATCTATTGTTGTACTTTGGAATGTTTTTGTCGCTTGCTCAGTTGTACCTTCTGAAACATTTGTGATCTGTGTTGTAGTAGGCTTTTCTGAAACACTAGTTGATTCTGCAAGACTGGAGAAGAACGTTGAAGAGGGAGTAGATATTCTGAGCACAGAGCTGGTTTCTTCGGTGCCAGTAGTAGATAGTAAAACTGTGGAAACAGATGAAGAAACCATTTCAGAGACATGTTGTGTAGTCGTCGATTTCTCCATTGTGGTTGGGATGCTTGGTAATCCGCTTGTGCTTTTCTCAGCTATTGTTGGACTTTGTAGCTCTGTGGTTCTTTCTGTTTCTAGTGGAGAAGTGAAAATATTTGTGGACATAATTGTGGGTGAGGTTTTTGAAGAAGACATTGTTGATTGTGAAAGACTGGGAGAAGAGGACATTGAGGAATGTGTTGCCACGGCAGAGGAATAGATGCTTCCTGAAACTGGTTCTGTAGAAGCTAATGTTGCTGTTCTTGTTGCAGGGCTTGTCACCTGGGTAGCACTACTCTCCTGTGAAGATGCACTTTGCTTAGAGACCGTTTGGGTTTCAGTGGTCCATTGTGATTCAGATGCATTTGCAGTAGTTAAGAAAACGTTTGAAGACACAGATTCTGAGGTTGTCATTTGTGGTTCTGAGACACTTGGAGATAAGGATCCTAGTGATGTTGAACGTGTGGAAAAACTGGTCTCTTCAACAACAGTACTTGATACCATATGTGATGAGAATGTGGGGGTGGATACTTCAACAGATGTTGGGTGTGTAGAACTTGGTAATTCTGTAGTTATCATTGTACTGGTCTCAGGTGGTGAACTTTGCATTGTGCTTGATGCTGACTCATTTGTACTTCCTGTTTCAGATAGAGTAGTGACCGAATGTGTGGTGGCACTTGTGGATGCTGCTTCTGAGGGCATCATTGTCAATTCTGACTGACTGGGAGAGATGGAAGTTAACAGAGGTGAAGATGCAGTTGTTGAAGGTGTGCTGATCTCTGTAGATATGTATGGATATGTCCCTAAAGTTGTAACCATGGAAGTAGAAGCATGTTCAGATGTCACTTCTGTAGAAGTGGTAAGATCAGTTACTTCAGTAGTGCTTGTCCTATCTATTGTTGTACTTTGGAATGTTTTTGTAGCTTGCTCAGTTGTACCTTCTGAAATATTTGTGATCTGTGTTGTAGTAGGCATTTCTGAAACACTAGTTGATTCTGCAAGACTGGAGAAGAACGTTGAAGAGGGAGTAGATATTCTGAGCACAGAGCTGGTTTCTTCGGTGCCAGTAGTAGATAGTAAAACTGTGGAAACAGATGAAGAAACCATTTCAGAGACATGTTGTGTAGTCGTCGATTTCTCCATTGTGGTTGGGATGCTTGGTAATCCGCTTGTGCTTTTCTCAGCTATTGTTGGACTTTGTAGCTCTGTGGTTCTTTCTGTTTCTAGTGGAGAAGTGAAAATATTTGTGGACATAATTGTGGGTGAGTTTTTTGAAGAAGACATTGTTGATTGTGAAAGACTGGGAGAAGAGGACATTGAGGAATGTGTTGCCACGGCAGAGGAATAGATGCTTCCTGAAACTGGTTCTGTAGAAGCTAATGTTGCTGTTCTTGTTGCAGGGCTTGTCACCTGGGTAGCACTACTCTCCTGTGAAGATGCACTTTGCTTGGAGACCGTTTGGGTTTCAGTGGTCCATTGTGATTCAGATGCATTTGCAGTAGTTAACAAAACGTTTGAAGACACAGATTCTGAGGCTGTCATTTGTGGTTCTGAGACACTTGGAGATAAGGATCCTAGTGATGTTGAACGTGTGGAAAAACTGGTCTTTTCAACAACAGTACTTGATACCATATCTGATGAGAATGTGGGGGTAGATACTTCAACAGATGTTGGGTGTGTAGAACTTGGCAATTCTGTAGTTATCATTGTACTGGTCTCAGGTGGTGAACTTTGCATTGTGCTTGATGCTGACTCATTTGTACTTCCTGTTTCAGATAGAGTAGTGACCGAACGTGTGGTGACACTTGTGGATGCTGCTTCTGAGGGCATCATTGTCAATTCTGACTGACTGGGAGAGATGGAAGTTAACAGAGGTGAAGATACAGTTGTTGAAGGTGTGCTGATCTCTGTAGATATGTATGGAGATGTCCCTAACATTGTAACCATGGAAGTAGAAGCATGTTCAGATGTCACTTCTGTAGAAGTGGTAAGATCAGTTACTTCAGTAGTGCTTGTCCTATATATTGTTGTACTTTGGAATGTTTTTGTAGCTTGCTCAGTTGTAACTTCTGAAACATTTGTGATCTGTGTTGTAGTAGGCTTTTCTGAAACACTAGTTGATTCTGCAAGACTGGAGAAGAACGTTGAAGAGGGAGTAGATGTTCTGAGCACAGAGCTGGTTTCTACGGTGCCAGTAGTAGCTAATAAAACTGTGGAAACAGATGGAGAAACCATTTCAGAGACATGTGTAGTCGTTGATTTCTCCATTGTGGTTGGGATGCTTGGTAATCCGCTTGTGCTTTTCTCTGCTGTTGTTGGACTTTGTAGCTCTGTAGTTCTTTCTGTTTCTAGTGGAGAAGTGAAAATATTTGTGGACATAATTGTGGGTGAGGTTTTTGAAGAAGACATTGTTGATTGTGAAAGACTGGGAGAAGAGGACATTGAGGAATGTGTTGCCACGGCAGAAGAATAGATGCTTCCTGAAACTGGTTCTGTAGAAGCTGATGTAGCTGTTCTTGTTGCAGGGCTTGTCAACTGGGTAGCACTACTCTCCTGTGAAGATGCACTTTGCTTGGAGACCGTTTGGGTTTCAGTGGTCCATTGTGATTCAGATGCATTTGCAGTAGTAAACAAAACTTTTGAAGACACAGATTCTGAGGTTGTCATTTGGGATTCTGATACACTTGGAGATAAGGATGCCAATGATGTTGAACGTGTGGAAAAACTGGTCTCTTCAATACCAGTACTTGATACCATATGTGATGAAAATGTGGGGGTAGATACTTTGTGAGATGTTGGGTGTGTAGAACTTGGTAATTCTGTAGTTACTCTTGTACTGGTCTCAGGTGGTGAACTTTGCATTGTGCTTGATGCTGACTCATTTGTACTTCCTGTTTCAGATAGAGTAGTGACCGAATTTGTGGTGGCACTTGTGGATGCTGCTTCTGAGGGCATCATTGTCAATTCTGACTGACTGGAAGCGATGGATGTTAGAAGAGGTGAAGATACAGTTGGTGAAGATTTGCTGATCTCTGTAGGTCTGTATGGAGTTGTCCCTAAAGTTGTAACCATGGAAGTAGAAGCATGTTCAGATGTCATCGTTGTTGTCGAAAATGAAACCATAGAAGTGGGCACACTTTTAGTTGGTTGTTCTGTAGAAACATAAGTTTCACATCTGCTTCCTGTATATGATTCATTACACCTGTAAAATGAAATATTTTATTTATTGATTGGTTTGTACCATATACACGTAAAAACACTGCAGTACACAGGGAATGTAATTTATAAACAATAGCAGTTTTTTAAAAACAATGATACTGTAATATTCCAGGAAATGCCATTATTTATTATTTCTTAATAAAAAAATAATGTAACAGAAAAACGGTTATAAATACTAAGAGAGAGACATATGCTTTATACAAATGTTGTAAACATACTTTATTAACATATGAGTAGGCCTGATCCAGGCTTACACAGCTTTATAGGATATAGAATATATCAGATTAGTTTCAGTTATTCATATTAGGGATTGCAAATTTACACATTCATTGTTAAAATAAACGAATCATTTAGCTCAGTTCAAGACTTGACAAACTGCCTTCCCCACTCATTTCCACTACAAAATTATTCAAATTTGACTTTATTTGTTTGTCCAGTGGATATGTGACTTATTGATACTGATGTGCTTGACGGGTGTTATTACAGACCAAACAATCTTTTATCAAGGTAAAAGAAGTTGGTACATTTACTTTCAAATGGTACAAACACCCCCCAACTTTCCCCAGGTCTAAGTTAAAGTGGACCAACACCCAGGATTTTGACTATCCTGGGTTTTGGTCCACTTCGGTGGGGCACCCCGATCGGGGGTGCCCCACTGTGTGAAACCCCCCAGAAAGCCCCAAAAACTCACCTCTCCCCGCTCCCCGGCGGCCAAGCGGGAGGCAGCGACGGACAAGAGAGCGCGCCTGCCGCCGCCTCCCGCGCGTCACTCACAGGGCGCGCGCCCGCGCCGGCCATTCACAAACGGCCGGCGTGGGTGCGCGTCCTGCTAGAGGGACGCGCGGGAGGCGGCAGCGGGCACCGCTGGATTGAGGAGCAGGTAGGGATTTAGGGGTTTCTGGGGGGTTTCAACAATCAGGGAGCTGATCGGTCCGATCATGGGAGGGTGTTGGTCCACTTTAAGGCAGAACCTGAGGGAGTGAATTGACCCAGGGTGCACGTATTACATGCATTCTTTCATCAAGTCCACAGTTCCTAGGGTGTTTTTTAGATATTTATTTCTAAGTAGAGCAAATTTAGCTTAGCGCATTTAATGGTCTGGTATCATTTTAAAAAAATAAATAGGTTGTTAAACTTAAAAGTGGTGATGGGTTTGGCGTTATTGTACTTACATGCATACAGGGCCATTTTGTTGATTGTAGCAGTCGAAATTATTAAAACAGTATTGTATACACGGTCCAATGCATTGACAGGATTCATTGGTACAGGTAATGTTGTAACCCGAAAAGTTCACTTTGCATGTCATGCTACTTCTAAGCTGTTCTAAGCCTAAGAAAATAAACATTAAAGATGATTTGTCTTCATCAGATAAAGAACAGAAATAAAAATTCTACTAAACTGTGTATAACATAAAATAGCCTGTACTACTTATTACAATTTTGTATGACCCCACTCACCATAAATCGAACTTACCAAAAATCTAACCTCAGTGAGCTAAGCCAGGAAGCAGAAGAAGAAGCTTCATCTGCTGATGAGATTGGACTGAGTGGAGTAGACAGCCATGGGAGTTAAGGAGGCACTCAGGGATGGCCTGTATCAGGGCCTACAGGAAGGCTGGGCCACGTCGGGCCTGCAGGCAAAACCTGGATTTGTTTTGGCACATGGTTGTGCCTGGGCTGAAGTGCCCACACAGCGATTTAAAGCGGTCCCATATCCATTTCCTAGCAAACATGTGCTGGAGCTGCATCATGGCAGGCTTGAGGGGGCATCCAGATTGCTGGAGACCCCCGCACAATACCCCCCACAACACCATGAAATACCAGATCTTCAGCAGAAATGTGGTCCTCAGATGGGCCGACGGCAGTCATGAGGGCCTTCTTTTAAGGCCAACATACGTGACCGCTGAGAGCTAATCGGAGGACCACATTTCGGCCAAGCAACCTGGTTCCCCCCCCCCCCCCCCCGAACCTGTCACGTTGCGACTCCACACCTGTTCGGTAGGAAGTGGGTGTAAGCAAGGCCTTGTTCCGGGATGGAATGGATACATTGAGTAGGGCTGTATGGCCAGAGAGGCTGATCCATGCTATAGGTCTGCTCTGATTATATGCTGAATAAAGATGACATTTGTTTGGATTTATGCCAGTAAGACGTTAAACAGTTTGAACTAATCCCTGTGTAAAGTATTACAATAGAGTCTTATAACAGCAATCAGTTAATTGTTGAACGTGTTACATTTCAATGGGCACAAGAAGAATTATTTAGCATTCACTGTAGGGTTTTTTACTTACTTGTTATGGCAGGAGGTTCAGAGGTCACTATTGGATCACTTGCTGTACTGTTGAATTCTGACATGTCAATATTGGAAAATGCTGTTGAAACTATAGAAACCAAATCTTTGTTGATAAAATCAATGCCTGCCTGGCTGTTGGTGTAGTTGTAGATCCCAGATGAATTTACAATTGTACTGCCATTGCTGAAAAAGAATAAAAAATATAAAAAATTGTCCCTTTAGATCCACATCTCCAGATGACATGGTGGCTCCCAATAGACTTGGATACATGTTTTTCTAGTCATATGTTAACTCTCTGGCTATTACACAGGCACACAAGGCTTCATTTCACCAAATACAGATACAAATACAGAGATTACATATGACATTTTTCAAGTCTGTTTACAAGGATAGGAATTGGATGGGACAGGGGAAGGGGCAAGATAAGACAATATAGGCAATAAGGTAAAAAGGTAAAAGGGGGGCCAGTTACAAGACAGCAATCATATTACACATGCACCCTCTACCCATCCACCTATACAAAAGATTAGCAGCCTCACAGTTTGTGGGTAGCTAGGGTGTTATTTTTGTTTTGTTTGGTTTGTAGGTAGTTGGGGTGGCTTCTTAATTTTATTCAGGATATAAATGTCAATGTCAAATTGTTTTTGAAGTGGGTGGTTTTACAGGGGGGGTACACGGAGTGGTCTTCCAGATTTAAATGGGAGCAATAGAGGGTGGACAGGGATAGGGACTGAAATGGTGGGAGGGGGGCACCTATGATATTTTCTGCTGTCTTAACCATTCTTTGTAGCCAAACCATGTCACTTACTTTGGCTCCACCATATCAAGTGGTGAGGGACGAGCCTAGAAGAGAGCATATTGTTGCATTGTAGTACACTACTAGCAGTTTCTTGTCTGGCCCTGAGTTTCCCCCAACTAAAAACAAATCAGCGGGGTTAACACAGTGACTTGACATGTCCCCTGCTGCCATTCAATGTGGAAGCCTGTTCTCACATATCTGGCAGGGACTAGCAGCGAGGCCAACATGAGAGCACCTGCTGGCACCGGAGCCAACAGTGATGAAACTGGAAGACTGCAGCTCTACTTCATGGTATTGAGCTTGTGTCTTGGGGAGTAAATGCCCCTTGTTTTATCAGGTGCCTGGATTGGGACTGTGCATTGTGTCACGCTACACTTGGCTATGTCTAAAATGTTTTCCATGTTAAAATGGCTGAGATATTGTGGTTTAAAAATGTACCCTCTGATGTCTTTTCTCAAGCATGTGTTTTTGGCCTGGGTGCTGTGATGCAGATTTCACTATTGCAGTAATCCAGCCACAGCAGCCCATTAAAAAAAGTGTGGTCCCCCTTCCCAAGGCTACCAACCGGCACACCAAGCATAGAGGCTGGGGTCCCCATGACTTGGAGGCCAAACTTCCGGGCCTCTGGCCATGCCCTCTGGCGCGGGTCTTGTTCCCCCTCAAGGGTGAATACCGGGCCAACACTGCTGGACACCGGCCTATTCCCTATCTCCTGGCAATGGGGGGTACAGGTAATGGCCTCTCTGCCGGGGTTTGGAGGGCCAAGGATCTTCTTTCCTCACAGGCTGCTCTAGTTCTTCTTCCATACAAACACTGGCAGAGTGCTCACTTTGAACACTTCTGTTAGCAGAAGAGGAGCCGATGAGGGACCCCAGAGGCACTGGACAGCGGCAGGAGGACACCATCTAGTGCTGGATGAAGAAGACGGCCATAAGTATAGTGAAATGTTAGAGCAATAAACAATGAATGACTTGCTATTAACCCACCCCATTACATGGGGGGTATGGAAGATCAACAGGGGCCCAGTGTTCACCCTGTTCAGACTCCAGTCCCTATGCTTGGTGTACCGGCTGTTAGAAGTGTGATGGGGCAGCACAGCATTTATTTATATTAATGACAAATTCACATAATCAGGGCTAGTTTCATCAGCTATCATTATTACAGAGAGGCCGGACAAACCCTTTAAGATTAATGGTCACTTTTTGTGGTGAGGCTAACATTATTAGTTGCATTAAAAGTTTAGAGCTTAAAGGGTAAGTCCACTTTCCATGGTATTTTTGAAAGTGTATAGTTTAGTATATTGACTTTCCATTAACCCCCCCCCCCCCCAATTTCCTGCTTCCCCAAAGTCAGGGGACAGATGAGCTGGCCATTTAGGCTTTGCGGGCTTGTAGCCAGCAGGGTGGGAGGCCACCAAGGCTGGCTTTTGCGCCCTGTTCTACAAGCCCTGCATAGCTGGTCCCTGGGCTGGTTTTTAACCCTTTAAATTCCAAAGGAGAGGGGGTCTCTATAACATACAAAATGTCGCTGGGCTGGCTTAGGCAGGGGAAAATCCAATTATCTTTGAAAACCGGGCCACCGCAGAGCCAACAGCAGCATACAGCTGCTCAGGAGGGGGGGGGGGTGTGGGCCAGGGGATGAACGGAGGAAGCCCAATTGGGTTTCCATTCACTTTAAAAAGGAGAAAACACAGCAATGTCTGGTGATGTCCATGAGTTCAAGACTTTAGGCAGTCATCGCCAACAAAGAGTTTTCAACCAAGTATTAGAAATGACCATTTTATTTACAATTATTACTTTTGTCCAATTACTTTTGAACCCTGAAATGAAGGGATTGTGTTAAAAATTGCATAAAAATGTAGTTTCTCACATTTATATGCAATCATTTTGTTCAACTCACTGAATTAAAGCTGAAACTCTGAACTTCAACTGCATCTAAATAGTTTCCTTCAAAATACATTGTAGTAATATAAAGAACCAAAATTAGAAAAATGTTGTCTCTGTCCAAATATTTATGGAGCTAACTGTATGTAAATTAATAATACTAATAATATTAGATAGATAAATAATAAGGGGCATAGTGCCCTGGCTATATATGGGATCTACAGAGATAAAACAACAGTACCTGAACCCATTCACAGTCATGTTGAAAAAGTACTGTGATGCTGCATTCTTAAATCTATAATAAAAATTCTGGAATGAAAAAAAAATGACATCAGGTTAATTGGGCCTGTGCAGCACAATAACAGGGTGCACAATACATGTCATATATACCATATCAAAAGATTTCTGCTGTATTATGTGGGCACAGTCTACCAGCAGGGACACTTGCTAGACAGAAATTCTGTGACAACACCATCAACTATATTTCAGTAGTACAGGCATTACATCTGCCCCTCGCAACTGCCCCTCATCCCCTTCCATTGCTCCTTCCTCTTCCTAAGATCTAGCTTCAATATACCTGAGATGCATGGCGGGAAACAGGGGCCAGGCTCTTCCTTTTGCTGCTAACACCATAATTACTGAATGCTTTTCCAAATTAACCTGCCATGTGACATCGCCACCAGGCAGCTGACACACAATACTAGAGGTCACTAGGTTGACTAGCAATTGCTAAAAGCAGCCCGGCTGTGCAGCCCATCAACCAGCTTTTAACCCTCCCCTCATCCAATCAGATCGGCCAGCAGGCCAGCAATCTCGCTGCCCCCCGCCCTGACCCCAACCAATCAGGAAGGGGAGCAGGTGTGGCATAGATAAGGACGGGCTGCGACAGGGGGCAGCTGCAGGCTGGTGCAGAATATAGCACCCAGCCAAGCCAGCGAGCGAGTGTGTCACACGGCCTGTTATGGGGGATGTTCTTCCACACAGCCTGCTATGGGATGATGGGGGGCTCTGTCACACAGTCTGCTATGGGGTGATTGGAGGTACTGTCACACAGTCTATTGTGGGGTGATGGGGTATTCTGTCATACAGTCTGCTATGGCGTGATGGGGAATTCTGCTACACAGAGTTTTGGGGGGTATTTTTTCTTATTTTTATTACATTTTTTAGGTATACATATTATTAGTACTGACCCTACCCCAGGGCAAATGCCCTGTTATTACCCCCATTTTTCAGCCCTCTACCCCTTACTACCCCCATTTTACAGCCATCATTGGATCCCCAAGTTCGGGTCTCTATTGACTTCTATGGGGTTCAGGTCAAGTTCGAGTGTCTGAACCAAACTTTTGTTCAAAGTTTGTCCGAAGTTGCCGAACCCAAACTTCTACAGGTTCGCCCAACACTATACATGTTTTCCAGCCACAAAAGGCCTTATCTGTGGGTATTCTTGGCATTTCAGTGCACCATGTTTAAATGAAGTAAATACAGTCTCTTACCTTTCTAACTGCTTCCTCAAGATCCAGGTACTCTTGTGAATTGAGGTCATCCAATTCTTCATTGTATGTTCTATTTAATGATATTATTACATTTATTACCATTGTTGGTGCTCTGTTCTTATCTAAATGGGAAAATGATATTCACATAAGTATGATTTTACACTTCTCATATGAATAACACAGTTAGCTTAGCCATTAGCTTAGTCAGATGCTTAGCCATCTTGCTAGTACAGTTCCTCAATGTGGGCACTGAAAGCAATTTCCTGATTCCGGATATGGCCTGTTGGTAATCATCATTACACTATATTAGGTCAGTAGGTCCTGCCTCATTCTTGTGAAAGCCATTGCTTTTTGGTTATAGAAACTCTCCTTTTGAGTCACTACAGGAATAAAGTAAGAAGCATTCAAAAACTTTATCTCCTCCCTACTTTTTAGGGACAACACACAAAACCTTTTGTCTGCAGCTGGTCTTCAAATATAATAGCACCTAGCATTATTAAGAATGGTCTGTAATTGCAATTGTTACTTTTATTCTAGTATTTAAATCTAGAGATGTTGTCATGACGTTACGCACAATGTTCTTTTGTAATTTAAATTGTCCAATATATAAATGTTGTTAACTTAAACCGGACCTTCAGCGTGATTTAATGAAAAGTCCAAACTCTTAAAAAATGGTTTCCCAGCATCTAAAATTAATACATTTTACGTTTTCAGTCACTAACTTATTACTCTTTCCCCCACTGGGCTGCAACTCTGTTCAGGAATTTAGGATACGGGCGCCGCCGCATCACACTTACTGAGGAGAGGCGAGTGGGATAAGGTACAGGGGGGCGGGTTATAGCTGTGCTTTGCTCAGACAGAGCAGAGCTGGAGTCAGGTAAAGGTCAGCAGTCCCAGAATGCAGAGCAGTACAGTTAGGAGGCACTTCCTGTTTGCAGGCTGCCTGATAAGATAGCGGCTTCCATAAGCCGCCATCTTGGATGTTTAAAGGCTCATAACATGCAGTAGATGCAGGTAGGATGATTTTTAATGTGGACAATCTGTATGTACAGGGTGGGGGAAACATATAAGATACACTCTTATTCAGAGTGAAGGTCCGCTTTAAGGGTTATTTACAGCTTCTCCACTAATATGGGAAAATTCTTCAGGTGCAAGAATGATCAGGTTCTGATGTGGAAATAATCGTCGCAACGTTGCAAATAAGCCCTGGATATCATGAACATATGTTGTTAAAACAGCCTACCTATTTCAACATCTACGTTGTCCTCGCCATTTTCACATTTATCTCCAAAGAGGAATTGAGGACAATGTATGCTTGAAGACTGGGATGAAGATACAAATAGCGACGTCACAACTGAGGATAGTTGAGTTGTACTAGTCTGTCCAGATCTAGACAAGGCAGAAATAGTTGCTGTGTGAACAGAAGACGGAATTGGTGAAGTGGCAGATGAACTGGATATATCAGAACCAATTTTTGTTTCTGACACAGTAGAAGATGTTGACTCTGGTAAACTTGAACCTGTAATTGTTGAAGTTTCTGTTTCCTTCATTGTTGATGATGTTAATAAGGCCGAAGTTGAAGTTGCTGTTTGATTAGCAATGGAAGATGAACCTTCAGAAAAAGATTGCAATACAGTAGATGATGGTAGTGGCTCATTTGTAGTGGATGCATCAGTCCCTTCAGTAGAATGCAAAGTTTCAGTTATTGCTGATGATTCCACAATTGCAGAAGTAGTTAGTGGTTTAGTAGAAGACACATTTTCGGATGTGGCAGATGACCTAGCTAAATCAGAAGCTGTTGTTGATGTTTCTGACAGAGTAGAAGATGGTGACTCTGTTGTCAAGGTCGATTGAGTTGTTTCAGTTGAAGTTTCCGTTTGATAAGCAGTGGATGATAAAGCTTCAGAATGAGACTGCGATGCAGTAGATGATGCTACTGGCCCACTTGGAGTGTATGCTTCTGTCCTTTCAGTAGAGTGAAACATTTCAGTTAATACTGATGATTCCAAAGTTGCAGAAGTAGTTGGTGTTTGAATAGTAGACGGGATTGGTGATGTGGCAGATGAACTGGGTATATCAGAAGATGTTGTTGGTCCTTCTGACACAGTAGAAGACGGTGACTCTGATAAGCTTGAACCACTGATGGTTGACGTATCTATGGTCAGGGTAGACTGTGCTGTTTTACTTGTCTCACTTTCTGTCATAGGCGAGGAACTTCTTACCTCCATTGTTGATGACTCTGCTGAGGACGGTTTAATTGTTTCAGTGGAAGCTGCTGTTGGAAAAGCCCTAGATGATAAACCTTCAGAAGCAGACTGCGATAAAGTTGATGATGTTAGCGGCTCATTTGTAGTGGATGCTACAGTCCCTTTAGTAGAATGCACAGTTTCAGTTATTGTTGATGATTCCACAATTGCAGAAGTAGTTAGTGGTTCTATAGAAGACAGATTTTCAGATGTGGCAGATGAACTAGCTGAATCAGAAGCTATTGTTGGTGTTTCTGACAGAATAGAAAATGGTGACTCGGTTGTCAAGGTTGATTGAGTAGTTTTAGTCGAAGTTTCCGTTTGATAAGCAGTGGATGATAGGCCTTTAAAATGAGACTGCGATACAGTAGATGGTGTTACCGTCCCAATAGTAGTGTATGGTTTGGTTCTTTCAGAAGAGTGAAAAGTTTCAGTTATTCCTGATGATTCCAAAGTTGCAGAAGTAGTTGGTGTTTTAACAGTAGACGGGATTGGTGACGTGGCAGATGAACTGGGTATATCAGAAGATGTTGTTGGTATTTCTGGCACAGTAGAAGACATTGACTCTGATAAGCTTGAACCACTGATGGTTGACGTTTCTATGGTCAGGGTAGACTTTGCAGATTTACTTGTCTCACTTTCCGTTATAGGCGAGGAACTCATTACCTCCATTGTTGATGACTCTGCTGAAGAAGGTTTAATTGTTTCAGTGAAAGCTGGTGCTGTGGAAGACCTAGATGATAAAGCTTCAGAAACAGACTGGGATACAGTAGATGATGGTAGTGGCTCATTTGTAGGGGATGCTTCAGTCCCTTCAGTAGAATGCACAGTTTCAGTTATTGCTGATGATTCCACAATTGCAGAAGTAGTTAGTGGCTTTGTCGAAGACAGATTTTCTGATGTGGCAGATGAACTAGCTAAATCAGAAGCCATTGTTGGTGTTTCTGACAGAGTAGAAGATGGTGACTCCGTTGCCAAGTTCGATTGAGTTGTTTCAGTTGAAGTTTCCGTTTGATAAGCAGTGGATGATAAAGCTTCATAATGAGACTGTGATGCAGTAGATGATGTTACTGGCCCGCTTGTAGTGTATGCTTCTGTCCTTTCAGTAGAGTGAAAAGTTTCAGTTATTCCTGATGATTCCAAAGTTACAGTAGTAGTTGATGTTTGAACAGTAGACGGGATTGGTGACGTGGCAGATGAACTGGGTATATCAGAAGGTGTTGTTGGTCTTTCTGACACAGTGGAAGACGGTGACTCTGATAAGCTTGAACCACTGATGGTTGACGTATCTATGGTCAGGGTAGACTGTGCAGTTTTACTTGTCTCACTTTCCGTTATAGGCGAGGAACTCATTACCTCCATTGTTGATGACTCTCCTGAGGACGGTTTAATTGTTTCAGTGGAAGCTGGTGTTGGAGAAGGCCTAGATGATAAAGCTTCAGAAACAGACTGGGATACAGTAGATGATGGTAGCGGCTCATTTGTAGTGGATGCTTCAGTCCTTTCAGTAGAATGCACATTTTCAGTTATTGCTGATGATTCCACAATTGCAGAAGTAGTTAGTGGTTTTGCAGAAGACAGATTTTCCGATGTGGCAGATGAACTAGCTAAATCAGAAGCTATTGTTGTTGTTTCTGACAGAGTAGAAGATGATGTCTCTGTTGTCAAGGTCGATTGAGTTGTTTCAGTCAAGGTTTCCGTTTGATAAGCAGTGGATGATAAAGCTTCAGAATGAGACTGTGATGCAGTAGATGATGCTACTGGCCCACTTGTAGTGTATGCTTCTGTCCTTTCAGTAGAGTGAAACATTTCGGTTAATACTGATGATTCCAAAGTTGCAGAAGTAGTTGGTGTTTGAACAGTAGACGGGATTGGTGATGTGGCAGATGAACTGGGTATATCAGAAGATGTTGTTGGTCTTTCTGACACAGTAGAAAACGATGACTCTGGTAAGCTTGAACCACTGATGGTTGACGTATCTATGGTCAGGGTAGACTGTGCAGTTTTACTTGTCTCACTTTCTGTCATAGGTGAGGAACTTCTTACCTCCATTGTTGATGACTCTGTTGATGACGGTTTAATTGTTTCAGTGGAAGCTGGTGCTGCAGAAGACCTAGATGATAAAGCTTCAGAAACAGACTGGGATAAAGTAGATGATGGTAGTGGCTCATTTGTAGTGGATGCTTCAGTCCCTTCAGCAGAATGCACAGTTTCAGTTATTGCTGATGATTCCACAATTGCAGAAGTAGTTATTGGCTTTGTAGAAGACAGATTTTCTGATGTGGTAGATGAACTAGCTAAATCAGAAGCTATTGTTGGTGTTTCTGACAGAGTAGAAGATTGTGATTCTGTTGCCAAGGTCGATTGAGTTGTTTCAGTCGACGTTTCCGTTTGATAAGCAGTGGATGATAAAGCTTCAGAATGAGACTGTGATGCAGTAGATGATTCTACTGGCCCACTTGTAGTGTATGCTTCTGTCCTTTCAGTAGAGTGAAACGTTTCAGTTATTCCTGATGATTCCAAAGTTACAGTAGTAGTTGATGTTTGAACAGTAGACGGGATTGGTGACGTGGCAGATGAACTGGGTATATCAGAAGATGTTGTTGGTCTTTCTGACACAGTGGAAGACGGTGACTCTGATAAGCTTGAACCACTGATGGTTGACGTATCTATGGTCAGGGTAGACTGTGCAGTTTTACTTGTCTCACTTTCCGTTATAAGCGAGGAACTCATTACCTCCATTGTTGATGACTCTCCTGAGGACGGTTTAATTGTTTCAGTGGAAGCTGCTGTTGGAGAAGCCCTTGATGATAAACCTTCAGAAGACGACTGAGATACAGTAGATGATGTTGGCGGCTCATTTGTAGCGGATGCTACAGTCCCTTCAGTAGAATGCACAGTTTCAGTTATTGTTGATGATTTCACAATTGCAGAAGTAGTTAGTGGTTTTATAGAAGTCAGATTTTCAGATGTGGCAGATGAACTAGCTGAATCAGAGGCTATTGTTGTTGTTTCTGACAGAGTAGAAGATGGTGTCTCTGTTGTCAAGGTCGATTGAGTTGTTTCAGTTGAAGTTTCCGTTTGATAAGCAGTGGATGATAAAGCTTCATAATGAGACTGTGATGCAGTAGATGATGTTACTGGCCCGCTTGTAGTGTATGCTTCTGTTCTTTCAGGAGAGTGAAAAGTTTCAGTTATTCCTGATGATTCCAAAGTTACAGTAGTAGTTGATGTTTGAACAGTAGACGGGATTGGTGACGTAGCAGATGAACTGGGTATATCAGAAGGTGTTGTTGGTCTTTCTGACACAGTGGAAGACGGTGACTCTGATAGGCTTGAACCACTGATGGTTGATGTATCTATGGTCAGGGTAGACTGTGCAGTTTTATTTGTCTCACTTTCCGTTATAGGCGAGGAACTCATTACCTCCATTGTTGATGACTCTCCTGAGGACTGTTTAATTGTTTCAGTGGAAGCTGGTGTTGGAGAAGGCCTAGATGATAAAGCTTCAGAAACAGACTGGGATACAGTAGATGATGGTAGTGGCTCATTTGTAGTGGATGCTTCAGTCCTTTCAGTAGAATGCACATTTTCAGTTATTGCTGATGATTCCACAATTGCAGAAGTAGTTAGTGGTTTTGCAGAAGACAGATTTTCGGATGTGGCAGATGAACTAGCTAAATCAGAAGCTATTGTTGTTTCTGACAGAGTAGAAGATGATGTCTCTGTTGTCAAGGTTGATTGAGTGGTTTCAGTCAAGGTTTCCGTTTGATAAGCAGTGGATGATAAAGCTTCAGAATGAGACTGTGATGCAGTAGATGATGCTACTGGCCCACTTGTAGTGTATGCTTCTGTCCTTTCAGTAGAGTGAAACATTTCAGTTAATACTGATGATTCCAAAGTTGCAGAAGTAGTTGGTGTTTGAACAGTAGACGGGATTGGTGATGTGGCAGATGAACTGGGTATATCAGAAGAAGTTGTTGGTCTTTCTGACACAGTAGAAAACGGTGACTCTGGTAAGCTTGAAACGCTGATAGTTGACGTATCTATGGTCAGGATAGACTGTGCAGTTTTACTTGTCTCACTTTCTGTCATAGGCGAGGAACTTCTTACCTCCATTGTTGATGACTCTGCTGATGACGGTTTAATTGTTTCAGTGGAAGCTGGTGCTGCAGAAGACCTAGATGATAAAGTTTCAGAAACAGACTGGGATAAAGTAGATGATGGTAGTGGCTCATTTGTAGGGGATGCTTCAGTCCCTTCAGTAGAATGCACAGTTTCAGTTATTACTGATGATTCCACAATTGCAGAAGTAGTTAGAGGCTTTGTCGAAGACAGATTTTCTGATGTGGCAGATGAACTAGCTAAATCAGAAGCTATTGTTGGTGTTTCTGACAGAGTAGAAGATTGTGATGCTGTTGCCAAGGTCGATTGAGTTGTTTCAGTCGACGTTTCCGTTTGATAAGCAGTGGATGATAAAGCTTCAGAATGAGACTGTGATGCAGTAGATGATTCTACTGGCCCACTTGTAGTGTATGCTTCTGCCCTTTCAGTAGAGTGAAACGTTTCAGTTATTCCTGATGATTCCAAAGTTACAGTAGTAGTTGATGTTTGAACAGTAGACGGGTTTGGTGACGTGGCAGATGAACTGGGTATATCAGAAGATGTTGTTGGTCTTTCTGACACAATGGAAGACGGTGACTCTGATAAGCTTGAACCACTGATGGTTGACGTATCTATGGTCAGGGTAGACTGTGCAGTTTTACTTGTCTCACTTTCCGTTATAAGCGAGGAACTCATTACCTCCATTGTTGATGACTCTCCTGAGGACGGTTTAATTGTTTCAGCGGAAGCTGCTGTTGGAGAAGCCCTAGATGATAAACCTTCAGAAGACGACTGAGATACAGCAGATGATGTTGGCGGCTCATTTGTAGCGGATGCTACAGTCCCTTCAGTAGCATGCACAGTTTCAGTTATTGTTGATGATTTCACAATTGCAGAAGTAGTTAGTGGTTTTATAGAAGTCAGATTTTCAGATGTGGCAGACGAACTAGCTGAATCAGAAGCTATTGTTGTTGTTTCTGACAGAGTAGAAGATGGTGTCTCTGTTGTCAAGGTCGATTGAATTGTTTCAGTTGAAGTTTCCGTTTGATAAGCAGTGGATGATAAAGCTTCATAATGAGACAGTGATGCAGTAGATGATGTTACTGGCCCGCTTGTAGTGGTTGCTTCTGTTCTTTCAGGAGAGTGAAAAGTTTCAGTTATTCCTGATGATTCCAAAGTTACAGTAGTAGTTGATGTTTGAACAGTAGATGGGATTGGTGACGTGGCAGATGAACTGGGTATATCAGAAGGTGTTGTTGGTCTTTCTGACACAGTGGAAGATGGTGATTCTGATAAGCTTGAACCACTGATGGTTGACGTATCTATGGTCAGGGTAGACTGTGCAGTTTTACTTGTCTCACTTTCCGTTATAGGCGAGGAATTCATTACCTCCATTGTTGATGACTCTCCTGAGGACGGTTTAATTGTTTCAGTGGAAGCTGGTGTTGGAGAAGGCCTAGATGATAAAGCTTCAGAAACAGACTGGGATACAGAAGATGATGGTAGTGGCTCATTTGTAGGGGATGCTTCAGTCCTTTCAGTAGAATGCGCAGTTTCAGTTATTGCTGATGATTCCACAATTGCAGAAGTAGTTAGTGGTTTTGCAGAAGACAGATTTTCAGATGTGGCAGATGAACTAGCTAAATCAGAAGCTATTGTTGTTGTTTCTGACAGAGTAGAAGATGATGTCTCTGTTGTCCAGGTCGAATGAGTGGTTTCAGTCAAAGTTTCTGTTTGATAAGCAGTGGATGATAAAGCTTCAGAATGAGACTGTGATGCAGTAGATGATGCTACTGGCCCACTTGTAGTGTATGCCTCTGTCTTTTCAGTAGAGTGAAATGTTTCAGTTAATACTGATGATTCCAAAGTTACAATAGTAGTGGGTGTTTGAACAGTAGACGGGATTGGTGACGTGGCAGATGAACTGGGTATATCAGAAGATGTTGCTGGTCTTTCTGACACAGTGGAAGACGGTGACTCTGATAAGCTTGAACCACTGATGGTTGACGTATCTATGGTCAGGGTAGACTTTGCAGTTTTACTTGTCTCACTTTCCGTTATAAGCGAGGAACTCATTACCTCCATTGTTAATGACTCTGCTGAAGACGGTTTAATTGTTTCAGTGGAAGCTGGTGCTGCAGAAGACCTAGATGATAAAGCTTCAGAAACAGACTGGGATACAGTAGATGATGGTAGTGGCTCATTTGTAGGGGATGCTTCAGTCCCTTCAGTAGAATGCACAGTTTCAGTTATTGCTGATGATTCCACAATTGCAGAAGTAGTTAGTGGCTTTGTCGAAGACAGATTTTCTGATGTGGCAGATGAACTAGCTAAATCAGAAGCTATTGTTGGTGTTTCTGACAGACTAGAAGATTGTGATTCTGTTGCCAAGGTCGATTGAGTTGTTTTAGTCGACGTTTCCATTTGATAAGCAGTGGATGATAAAGCTTCAGAATGAGACTGTGATGCTGTAGATGATGTTACTGGCCCACTTGTAGTGTATGCTTCTGTCCTTTCAGTAGAGTGAAACGTTTCAGTTATTCCTGATGATTCCAAAGTTACAGTAGTAGTTGATGTTTGAACAGTAGACGGGTTTGGTGACGTGGCAGATGAACTGGGTATATCAGAAGATGTTGTTGGTCTTTCTGACACAGTGGAAGACGGTGACTCTGATAAGCTTGAACCACTGATGGTTGACGTATCTATGGTCAGGGTAGATTGTGCAGTTTTACTTGTCTCACTTTCCGTTATAAGCGAGGAACTCATTACCTCCATTGTTGATGACTCTCCTGAGGACGGTTTAATTGTTTCAGTGGAAGCTGCTGTTGGAGAAGCCCTAGATGATAAACCTTCAGAAGACGACTGAGATACAGTAGATGATGTTGGCGGCTCAATTGTAGCGGATGCTACAGTCCCTTCAGTAGAATGCACAGTTTCAGTTATTGTTGATGATTTCACAATTGCAGAAGTAGTTAGTGGTTTTATAGAAGTCAGATTTTCAGATGTGGCAGATGAACTAGCTGAATCAGAAGCTATTGTTGTTGTTTCTGACAGAGTAGAAGATGGTGTCTCTGTTGTCAAGGTCGATTGAGTTGTTTCAGTTGAAGTTTTCGTTTGATAAGCAGTGGATGATAAAGCTTCATAATGAGACTGTGATGCAGTAGATGATGTTACTGGCCCGCTTGTAGTGTATGCTTCTGTTCTTTCAGGAGAGTGAAAAGTTTCAGTTATTCCTGATGATTCCAAAGTTACAGTAGTAGTTAATGTTTGATCAGTAGACAGGATTGGTGACGTGGCAGATGAACTGGGTATATCAGAAGGTGTTGTTGGTCTTTCTGACACAGTGGAAGACGGTGACTCTGAGAAGCTTGAACCACTGATGGTTGACATATCTATGGTCAGGGTAGACTGTGCAATTTTACTTGTCTCACCTTCCGTTATAGGTGAGGAACTCATTACCTCCATTGTTGATGACTCTCCTGAGGACGGTTTAATTGTTTCAGTGGAAGCTGGTGTTGGAGAAGGCCTAGATGATAAAGCTTCAGAAACAGACTGGGATACAGTAGATGATGGTAGTGGCTCATTTGTAGTGGATGCTTCAGTCCTTTCAGTAGAATGCACATTTTCAGTTATTGCTGATGATTCCACAATTGCAGAAGTAGTTAGTGGTTTTGCAGAAGACAGATTTTCGGATGTTGCAGATGAACTAGCTAAATCAGAAGCTATTGTTGTTGTTTCTGACAGAGTAGAAGATGATATCTCTGCTGTCAAGGTCGATTGAGTGGTTTCAGTCAAGGTTTCCGTTCGATAAGCAGTGGATGATAAAGCTTCAGAATGAGACTGTGATGCAGTAGATGATGCTACTGGCCCACTTGTAGTGTATGCTTCTGTCCTTTCAGTAGAGTGAAACATTTCAGTTAATACTGATGATTCCAAAGTTGCAGAAGTAGTTGGTGTTTGAACAGTAGACGGGATTGGTGATGTGGCAGATGAACTGGGTATATCAGAAGATGTTGTTGGTCTTTCTGACACAGTAGAAGATGTTGACTCTGATAAGCTTGAACCACTGATGGTTGACGTTTCCATGGTCAGGGTAGACTTTGCAGTTTTACTTGTCTCACTTTCCGTTAATGGCGAGGAACTCATTACCACCATTGTTGATGACTCTGCTGAAGACGGTTTAATTGTTTCAGTGGAAGCTGGTGCTGCAGAAGACCTAGATGATAAAGCTTCAGAAACAGACTGGGATACAGTAGATGATGGTAGTGGCTCATTTGTAGGGGATGCTTCAGTCCCTTCAGTAGAATGCACAGTTTCAGTTATTACTGATGATTCCACAATTGCAGAAGTAGTTAGTGGCTTTGTCGAAGACAGATTTTCTGATGTGGCAGATGAACTAGCTAAATCAGAAGCTATTGTTGGTGTTTCTGACAGAGTAGAAGATTGTGATTCTGTTGCCAAGGTCGACTGAGCTGTTTCAGTCGACGTTTCCGTTTGATAAGCAGTGGATGATAAAGCTTCAGAATGAGACTGTGATGCAGTAGATGATGTTACTGGCCCACTTGTAGTGTATGCTTCTGTCCTTTCAGTAGAGTGAAACGTTTCAGTTATTCCTGATGATTCCAAAGTTACAGTAGTAGTTGATGTTTGAACAGTAGACGGGTTTGGTGACGTGGCAGATGAACTGGGTATATCAGAAGATGTTGTTGGTCTTTCTGACACAGTGGAAGACGGTGACTCTGATAAGCTTGAACCACTGATGGTTGACGTATCTATGGTCAGGGTAGATTGTGCAGTTTTACTTGTCTCACTTTCCGTTATAAGCGAGGAACTCATTACCTCCATTGTTGATGACTCTCCTGAGGACGGTTTAATTGTTTCAGTGGAAGCTGCTGTTGGAGAAGCCCTAGATGATAAACCTTCAGAAGACGACCGAGATACAGTAGATGATGTTGGCGGCTCATTTGTAGCGGATGCTACAGTCCCTTCAGTAGAATGCACAGTTTCAGTTATTGTTGATGATTTCACAATTGCAGAAGTAGTTAGTGGTTTTATAGAAGTCAGATTTTCAGATGTGGCAGATGAACTAGCTGAATCAGAAGCTATTGTTGTTGTTTCTGACAGAGTAGAAGATGGTGTCTCTGTTGTCAAGGTCGATTGAGTTGTTTCAGTTGAAGTTTCCGTTTGATAAGCAGTGGATGATAAAGCTTCATAATGAGACTGTGATGCAGTAGATGATGTTACTGGCCCGCTTGTAGTGTATGCTTCTGTTCTTTCAGGAGAGTGAAAAGTTTCAGTTATTCCTGATGATTCCAAAGTTACAGTAGTAGTTGGTGTTTGAACAGTAGACGGGATTGGTGACGTGGCAGATGAACTGGGTATATCAGAAGGTGTTGTTGGTCTTTCTGACACAGTGGAAGACGGTGACTCTGAGAAGCTTGAACCACTGATGGTTGACGTATCTATGGTCAGGGTAGACTGTGCAGTTTTACTTGTCTCACTTTCCGTTATAGGTGAGGAACTCATTACCACCATTGTTGATGACTCTGCTGAGGACGGTTTAATTGTTTTAGTGGAAGCTGGTGTTGGAGAAGGCCTAGATGATAAAGCTTCAGAAACAGACTGGGATACAGTAGATGATGGTAGTGGCTCATTTGTAGTGGATGCTTCAGTCCTTTCAGTAGAATGCACATTTTCAGTTATTGCTGATGATTCCACAATTGCAGAAGTAGTTAGTGGTTTTGCAGAAGACAGATTTTCGGATGTGGCAGATGAACTAGCTAAATCAGAAGCTATTGTTGTTGTTTCTGACAGAGTAGAAGATGATGTCTCTGTTGTCAAGGTCGATTGAGTGGTTTCAGTCAAAGTTTCCGTTTCATAAGCAGTGGATGATAAAGCTTCAGAATGAGACTGTGATGCAGTAGATGATAATACTGGCCCACTTGTAGTGTATGCTTCTGTCCTTTCAGTAGAGTGAAACATTTCAGTTAATACTGATGATTCCAAAGTTGCAGAAGTAGTTGGTGTTTGAACAGTAGACGGGATTGGTGACGTGGCAGATGAACTGGATATATCAGAAGATGTTGTTGGTATTTCTGACACAGTAGAAGATGTTGACTCTGATAAGCTTGAACCACTGATGGTTGACGTTTCCATGGTCAGGGTAGACTGTGCAGTTTTACTTGTCTCACTTTCCGTTAATGGCGAGGAACTCATTACCACCATTGTTGATGACTCTGCTGAAGACGGTTTAATTGTTTCAGTGGAAGCTGGTGCTGCAGAAGACCTAGATGATAAAGCTTCAGAAACAGACTGGGATACAGTAGATGATGGTAGTGGCTCATTTGTAGGGGATGCTTCAGTCCCTTCAGTAGAATGCACAGTTTCAGTTATTGCTGATGATTCCACAATTGCAGAAGTAGTTAGTGGCTTTGTCGAAGACAGATTTTCTGATGTGGCAGATGAACTAGCTAAATCAGAAGCTATTGTTGGTGTTTCTGACAGAGTAGAAGATTGTGATTCTGTTGCCAAGGTCGATTGAGCTGTTTCAGTCGACGTTTCCGTTTGATAAGCAGTGGATGATAAAGCTTCAGAATGAGACTGTGATGCAGTAGATGATGTTACTGGCCCACTTGTAGTGTATGCTTCTGTCCTTTCAGTAGAGTGAAACGTTTCAGTTATTCCTGATGATTCCAAAGTTACAGTAGTAGTTGATGTTTGAACAGTAGACGGGTTTGGTGACGTGGCAGATGAACTGGGTATATCAGAAGATGTTGTTGGTCTTTCTGACACAGTGGAAGACGGTGACTCTGATAAGCTTGAACCACTGATGGTTGACGTATCTATGGTCAGGGTAGATTGTGCAGTTTTACTTGTCTCACTTTCCGTTATAAGCGAGGAACTCATTACCTCCATTGTTGATGACTCTCCTGAGGACGGTTTAATTGTTTCAGTGGAAGCTGCTGTTGGAGAAGCCCTAGATGATAAACCTTCAGAAGACGACCGAGATACAGTAGATGATGTTGGCGGCTCATTTGTAGCGGATGCTACAGTCCCTTCAGTAGAATGCACAGTTTCAGTTATTGTTGATGATTTCACAATTGCAGAAGTAGTTAGTGGTTTTATAGAAGTCAGATTTTCAGATGTGGCAGATGAACTAGCTGAATCAGAAGCTATTGTTGTTGTTTCTGACAGAGTAGAAGATGGTGTCTCTGTTGTCAAGGTCGATTGAGTTGTTTCAGTTGAAGTTTCCGTTTGATAAGCAGTGGATGATAAAGCTTCATAATGAGACTGTGATGCAGTAGATGATGTTACTGGCCCGCTTGTAGTGTATGCTTCTGTTCTTTCAGGAGAGTGAAAAGTTTCAGTTATTCCTGATGATTCCAAAGTTACAGTAGTAGTTGATGTTTGAACAGTAGACGGGATTGGTGACGTGGCAGATGAACTGGGTATATCAGAAGGTGTTGTTGGTCTTTCTGACACAGTGGAAGACGGTGACTCTGAGAAGCTTGAACCACTGATGGTTGACGTATCTATGGTCAGGGTAGACTGTGCAGTTTTACTTGTCTCACTTTCCGTTATAGGTGAGGAACTCATTACCACCATTGTTGATGACTCTGCTGAGGACGGTTTAATTGTTTTAGTGGAAGCTGGTGTTGGAGAAGGCCTAGATGATAAAGCTTCAGAAACAGACTGGGATACAGTAGATGATGGTAGTGGCTCATTTGTAGTGGATGCTTCAGTCCTTTCAGTAGAATGCACATTTTCAGTTATTGCTGATGATTCCACAATTGCAGAAGTAGTTAGTGGTTTTGCAGAAGACAGATTTTCGGATGTGGCAGATGAACTAGCTAAATCAGAAGCTATTGTTGTTGTTTCTGACAGAGTAGAAGATGATGTCTCTGTTGTCAAGGTCGATTGAGTGGTTTCAGTCAAAGTTTCCGTTTCATAAGCAGTGGATGATAAAGCTTCAGAATGAGACTGTGATGCAGTAGATGATAATACTGGCCCACTTGTAGTGTATGCTTCTGTCCTTTCAGTAGAGTGAAACATTTCAGTTAATACTGATGATTCCAAAGTTGCAGAAGTAGTTGGTGTTTGAACAGTAGACGGGATTGGTGACGTGGCAGATGAACTGGATATATCAGAAGATGTTGTTGGTATTTCTGACACAGTAGAAGATGTTGACTCTGATAAGCTTGAACCACTGATGGTTGACGTTTCCATGGTCAGGGTAGACTGTGCAGTTTTACTTGTCTCACTTTCCGTTAACGGCGAGGAACTCATTACCACCATTGTTGATGACTCTGCTGAAGACGGTTTAATTGTTTCAGTGGAAGCTGGTGCTGCAGAAGACCTAGATGATAAAGCTTCAGAAACAGACTGGGATACAGTAGATGATGGTAGTGGCTCATTTGTAGGGGATGCTTCAGTCCCTTCAGTAGAATGCACAGTTTCAGTTATTGCTGATGATTCCACAATTGCAGAAGTAGTTAGTGGCTTTGTCGAAGACAGATTTTCTGATGTGGCAGATGAACTAGCTAAATCAGAAGCTATTGTTGGTGTTTCTGACAGAGTAGAAGATTGTGATTCTGTTGCCAAGGTCGATTGAGCTGTTTCAGTCGACGTTTCCGTTTGATAAGCAGTGGATGATAAAGCTTCAGAATGAGACTGTGATGCAGTAGATGATGTTACTGGCCCACTTGTAGTGTATGCTTCTGTCCTTTCAGTAGAGTGAAACGTTTCAGTTATTCCTGATGGTTCCAAAGTTACAGTAGTAGTTGATGTTTGAACAGTAGACGGGTTTGGTGACGTGGCAGATGAACTGGGTATATCAGAAGATGTTGTTGGTCTTTCTGACACAGTGGAAGACGGTGACTCTGATAAGCTTGAACCACTGATGGTTGACGTATCTATGGTCAGGGTAGATTGTGCAGTTTTACTTGTCTCACTTTCCGTTATAAGCGAGGAACTCATTACCTCCATTGTTGATGACTCTCCTGAGGACGGTTTAATTGTTTCAGTGGAAGCTGCTGTTGGAGAAGCCCTAGATGATAAACCTTCAGAAGACGACTGAGATACAGTAGATGATGTTGGCGGCTCATTTGTAGCGGATGCTACAGTCCCTTCAGTAGAATGCACAGTTTCAGTTATTGTTGATGATTTCACAATTGCAGAAGTAGTTAGTGGTTTTATAGAAGTCAGATTTTCAGATGTGGCAGATGAACTAGCTGAATCAGAAGCTATTGTTGTTTCTGACAGAGTAGAAGATAGTGTCTCTGTTGTCAAGATCGATTGAGTTGTTTCAGCTGAAGTTTCCGTTTGATAAGCAGTAGATAATAAAGCTTCATAATGAGACTGTGATGCAGTAGATGATGTTACTGGCCCGCTTGTAGTGTATGCTTCTGTTCTTTCAGGAGAGTGAAAAGTTTCAGTTATTCCTGATGATTCCAAAGTTACAGACGTAGTTGATGTTTGAACAGTAGACGGGATTGGTGACGTGGCAGATGAACTGGGTATATCAGAAGGTGTTGTTGGTCTTTCTGACACAGTGGAAGACGGTGACTCTGATAAGCTTGAACCACTGATGGTTGACGTATCTATGGTCAGGGTAGACTGTGCAGTTTTACTTGTCTCACTTTCCGTTATAGGTGAGGAACTCATTACCTCCATTGTTAATGACTCTCCTGAGGACGGTTTAATTGTTTCAGTGGAAGCTGGTGTTGGAGAAGGCCTAGATGATAAACCTTCAGAAGCAGACTGCGATACAGTAGATGATGTTAGCGACTCATTTGTAGTGGATGCTTCAGTCCTTTCAGTAGAATGCACGGTTTCAGTTATTGCTGATGATTCCACAATTGCAGAAGTAGTTAGTGGTTTTGCAGAAGACAGATTTTCGGATGTGGCAGATGAACTAGCTAAATCCGAAGCGATTGTTGTTGTTTCTGACAGAGTAGAAGATGGTGTCTCTGTTGTCAAGGTCGATTGAGCGGTTTCAGTCAAAGTTTCCGTTTGATAAGCAGTGGATGATAAAGTTTCAGAATGAGACTGTGATGCAGTAGATGATGCTACTGGCCCACTTGTAGTGTATGCTTCTGTCCTTTCAGTAGAGTGAAACATTTCAGTTGATACTGATGATTCCAAAGTTGCAGAAGTAGTTGGTGTTTGAACAGTAGACGGGATTGGTGATGTGGCAGATGAACTGGGAATATCAGAAGATGTTGTTGGTCTTTCTGACACAGTAGAAGACGGTGACTCTGGTAAGCTTGAACCGCTGATGGTTGACGTATCTATGGTCAGGATAGACTGTGCAGTTTTACTTGTCTCACTTTCCGTTATAAGCGAGGAACTCATTACCTCCATTGTTGATGACTCTCCTGAGGACGGTTTAATTGTTTCAGTGGAAGCTGGAGTTGGAGAAGGCCTAGATGATAAAGCTTCAGAAACAGACTGGGATACAGGAGATGATGGTAGTGGCTCATTTGTAGTGGATGCTTCAGTCCTTTCAGTAGAATGCACATTTTCAGTTATTGCTGATGATTCCACAATTGCAGAAGTAGTTAGTGGGTTTGTAGAAGACAGATTTTCGGATGTGGCAGATGAACTAGCTAAATCAGAAGTTATTGGTGTTTCTGACAGAGTAGAAGATGGAGACTCTGTTGTCAAGGTCGATTGAGTTGTTTCAGTCAAAGTTTCCATTTGATAAGCAGTGGATGATAAAGCTTCAGAATGAGACTGTGATGCAGTAGATGATGCTACTGGCCCACTTGTAGTGTATGCTTCTGTCCTTTCAGTAGAGTGAAAAGTTTTAGTTAATACTGATGATTCCAAAGTTGCAGAAGTAGTTGGTGTTTGAAGAGTAGACGGGATTGGTGACGTGGCAGATGAACTGGGTATATCAGAAGATGTTGTTGGTATTTCTGGCACAGTGGAAGACGGTGACTCTGATAAGCTTGAACCACTGATGGTTGATGTATCTATGGTCAGGGTAGACTGTGCAGTTTTACTTGTCTCACTTTCTGTCATAGGCGAGGAACTTTTTACCTCCATTGTTGATGACTCTGTTGAGGACGGTTTAATTGTTTCAGTGGAAGCTGCTGTTGGAGAAGGCCTAGATGATAAACCTTCAGAAGCAGACTGGGATACAGTAGATGATGGTAGTGGCTCATTTGTAGTGGATGCTTCAGTCCTTTCAGTAGAATGCACATTTTCAGTTATTGCTGATGATTCCACAATTGCAGAAGTAGTTAGTGGTTTTGCAGAAGACAGATTTTCCGATGTGGCAGATGAACTAGCTAAATCAGAAGCTATTGTTGTTGTTTCTGACAGAGTAGAAGATGATGTCTCTGTTGTCAAGGTCGATTGAGTGGTTTCAGTCGAAGTTTCCGTTTGATAAGCAGTGGATGATAAAGCTTCAGAATGAGACTGTGATGCAGTAGATGATGTTACTGGCCCGCTTGTAGTGTATGCTTTTGTCCTTTCAGTAGAGTGAAAAGTTTCAGTTATTCCTGAGGATTCCAAAGTTGCAGAAGTAGTTGGTGTTTTAACAGTAGACGGGATTGGTGACGTGGCAGATGAACTGGATATATCAGAAGATGTTGTTGGTATTTCTGACACAGTAGAAGATGTTGACTCTGATAAGCTTGAACCACTGATGGTTGACGTTTCTATGGTCAGGGTAGACTTTGCAGTTTTACTTGTCTCACTTTCCGTTAATGGCAAGGAACTCATTACCACCATTGTTGATGACTCTGCTGAAGACGGTTTAATTGTTTCAGTGGAAGCTGGTGCTGCAGAAGACCTAGATGATAAAGCTTCAGAAACAGACTGGGATACAGTAGATGATGGAAGTGGCTCATTTGTAGGGGATGCTTCAGTCCCTTCAGTAGAATGCACAGTTTCAGTTATTGCTGATGATTCCACAATTGCAGAAGTAGTTAGTGGCTTTGTCGAAGACAGATTTTCTGATGTGGCAGATGAACTAGCTAAATCAGAAGCTATTGTTGGTGTTTCTGACAGAGTAGAAGATTGTGATTCTGTTGCCAAGGTCGATTGAGTTGTTTTAGTCGACGTTTCCGTTTGATAAGCAGTGGATGATAAAGCTTCAGAATGAGACTGTGATGCAGTAGATGATTCTACTGGCCCACTTGTATTGTATGCTTCTGTCCTTTCAGTAGAGTGAAACATTTCAGTTATTCCTGATGATTCCAAAGTTAGAGTAGTAGTTGATGTTTGAACAGTAGACGGGATTGGTGACGTGGCAGATGAACTGGGAATATCAGAAGATGTTGTTGGTCTTTCTGACACAGTGGAAGACGGTGACTCTGATAAGCTTGAACCACTGATGGTTGACGTATCTATGGTCAGGGTAGACTGTGCAGTTTTACTTGTCTCACTTTCCGTTATAAGCGAGGAACTCATTACCTCCATTGTTGATGACTCTCCCGAGGACGGTTTAATTGTTTCAGTGGAAGCTGGTGTTGGAGAAGGCCTAGATGATAAAGCTTCGGAAACAGACTGGGATACAGTAGATGATGGTAGTGGCTCATTTGTAGTGGATGCTTCAGTCCTTTCAGTAGAATGCACATTTTCAGTTATTGCTGATGATTCCACAATTGCAGAAGTAGTTAGTGGTTTTGTAGAAGACAGATTTTCGGATGTGGCAGATGAACTAGCTAAATCTGAAGCTATTGTTGTTGTTTCTGACAGAGTAGAAGATGGTGTCTCTGTTGTCAAGGTCGATTGAGTGGTTTCAGTCAAAGTTTCCGTTTGATAAGCAGTGGATGATAGACCTTTAGAATGAGACTGCGATACAGTAGATAGTGTTACCGTCCCAATTGTAGTGTATGGTTTGGTTCTTTCAGAAGAGTGAAAAGTTTCAGGTATTCCTGATGATTCCAAAGTTGCAGAAGTAGTTGTTGTTTGAACAGTAGAAGGGATTGGTGATGTGGCTGATGAACTGGGTATATCAGAAGATGTTGGTCTTTCTGACACAGTAGAAGACGGTGACTCTGATAAGCTTGAACCACTGATGGTTGATGTATCTATGGTCAGAGTAGACTGTGCAGTTTTACTTGTCTCACTTTCTGTCATAGGCGAGGAACTTCTTACCTCCATTGTTGATGACTCTGCTGAGGACGGTTTAATTGTTTCAGTTGAAGCTGCTGTTGGAGAAGCCCTAGATGATAAACCTTCAGAAGCAGACTGCGATACAGTAGAAGATGATAGCGGCTCATTTGTCGTGGATGCTACAATCCCTTCAGTAGAATGCACAGTTTCAGTTATTGCTGATGATTCCACAATTGCAGAAGTAGTTAGTGGTTTTGCAGAAGACAGATTTTCGGATGTGGAAGATGAACTAGCTAAATCAGAAGCTATTGTTGTTGTTTCTGACAGAGTTGAAGATGATGTCTCTGTTGTCAAGGTCGATTGAGCGGTTTCAGTCAAAGTTTCCGTTTGATAAGCAGTGGATGATAAAGTTTCAGAATGAGACTGTGATGCAGTAGATGATGCTACTGGCCCACTTGTAGTGTATGCTTCTGTCCTTTCAGTAGAGTGAAACATTTCAGTTAATACTGATGATTCCAAAGTTGCAGAAGTAGTTGGTGTTTGAACAGTAGACGGGATTGGTGATGTGGCAGATGAACTGGGAATATCAGAAGATGTTGTTGGTCTTTCTGACACAGTAGAGGACGGTGACTCTGGTAAGCTTGAACCGCTGATGGTTGACGTATCTATGGTCAGGATAGACTGTGCAGTTTTACTTGTCTCACTTTCTGTCATAGGCGAGGAACTTCTTACCTCCATTGTTGATGACTCTGCTGAGGACGGTTTAATTGTTTCAGTGGAAGCTGCTGTTGGAGAAGCCCTAGATGATAAACCTTCAGAAGCAGACTGCGATAAAGTAGATGATGTTAGTGGCTCATTTGTAGTTAATGCTACAGTCCCTTCAGTAGAATGCACAGTTTCAGTTATTGTTGATGATTCCACAATGGCAAAAGTAGTTAGTGGTTTTATAGAAGACAGATTTTCAGATGTGGCAGATGAACTAGCTAAATCAGAAGCCATTGTTGGTGTTTCTGACAGAGTAGAAGATGGTGACTCCGTTGCCAAGGTCGATCGAGTCGTTTCAGTCGAAGTTTCCGTTTGATAAGCAGTGGATGATAAAGCTTCAGAATGAGACTGTGATGCAGTAGATGATGTTACTGGCCCGCTTGTAGTGTATGCTTCTGTCCTTTCAGTAGAGTGAAACGTTTCAGTTATTCCTGATGATTCCAAAGTTGCAGAAAAAGTTGGTGTTTTAACAGTAGACGGGATTGGTGACGTGGCAGATGAACTGGATATATCAGAAGATGTTGTTGGTATTTCTGACACAGTAGAAGATGTTGACTCTGATAAGCTTGAACCACTGATGGTTGACGTTTCTATGGTCAGGGTAGACTTTGCAGTTTTACTTGTCTCACTTTCCGTTAATGGCGAGGAACTCATTACCACCATTGTTGATGACTCTGCTGAAGACGGTTTAATTGTTTCAGTGGGAGCTGGTGCTGCAGAAGACCTAGATGATAAAGCTTCAGAAACAGACTGGGATAAAGTAGATGATGGTAGTGGCTCATTTGTAGGGGATGCTTCAGTCCCTTCAGTAGAATGCACAGTTTTAGTTATTGCTGATGATTCCACAATTGCAGAAGTAGTTAGTGGCTTTGTCGAAGACAGATTTTCTGATGTGGCAGATGAACTAGCTGAATCAGAAGCTATTGTTGGTGTTTCTGACAGAGTAGAAGATTGTGATTCTGTTGCCAAGGTCGATGGAGTTGTTTTAGTCGACGTTTCCGTTTGATAAGCAGTGGATGATAAAGCTTCAGAATGAGACTGTGATGCAGTAGATGATCCTACTGGCCCACTTGTAGTGTATGCTTCTGTCCTTTCAGTAGAGTGAAACGTTTCAGTTATTCCTGATGATTCCAAAGTTACAGTAGTAGTTGATGTTTGAACAGTAGACGGGATTGGTGACGTGGCAGATGAACTGGGTATATCAGAAGATGTTGTTGGTCTATCTGACACAGTGGAAGACGGTGACTTTGATAAGCTTGAACCACTGATGGTTGACGTATCTATGGTCAGGGTAGACTGTGCAGTTTTACTAGTCTCACTTTCCGTTATAAGCGAGGAACTCATTACCTCCATTGTTGATGACTCTCCTGAGGATGGTTTAATTGTTTCAGTGGAAGCTGGTGTTGGAGAAGGCCTAGATGATAAAGCTTCAGAAACAGACAGGGATACAGGAGATGATGGTAGTGGCTCATTTGTAGTGGATGCTTCAGTCCTTTCAGTAGAATGCACATTTTCAGTTATTGCTGATGATTCCACAATTGCAGAAGTAGTTAGTGGGTTTGTAGAAGACAGATTTTCGGATGTGGCAGATGAACTAGCTAAATCAGAAGTTATTAATGTTTCTGACAGAGTAGAAGATGGAGACTCTGTTGTCAAGGTCGATTGAGTTGTTTCAGTCAAAGTTTCCATTTGATAAGCAGTGGATGATAAAGCTTCAGAATGAGACTGTGATGCAGTAGATGATGCTACTGGCCCACTTGTAGTGTATGCTTCTGTCCTTTCAGTAGAGTGAAAAGTTTTAGTTAATACTGATGATTCCAAAGTTGCAGAAGTAGTTGGTGTTTGAACAGTAGACGGAATTGGTGACGTGGCAGATGAACTGGATATATCAGAAGATGTTGTTGGTATTTCTGGCACAGTGGAAGACGGTGACTCTGATAAGCTTGAACCACTGATGGTTGACGTATCTATGGTCAGGGTAGACTGTGCAGTTTTACTTGTCTCACTTTCTGTCATAGGCGAGGAACTTTTTACCTCCATTGTTGATGACTCTGCTGAGGACGGTTTAATTGTTTCAGTGGAAGCTGCTGTTGGAGAAGGCCTAGATGATAAACCTTCAGAAGCAGACTGGGATACAGTAGATGATGGTAGTGGCTCATTTGTAGTGGATGCTTCAGTCCTTTCAGTAGAATGCACATTTTCAGTTATTGCTGATGATTCCACAATTGCAGAAGTAGTTAGTGGTTTTGCAGAAGACAGATTTTCCGATGTGGCAGATGAACTAGCTAAATCAGAAGCTATTGTTGTTGTTTCTGACAGAGTAGAAGATGATGTCTCTGTTGTCAAGGTCGATTGAGTTGTTTCAGTCGAAGTTTCCGTTTGATAAGCAGTGGATGATAAAGCTTCAGAATGAGACTGTGATGCAGTAGATGATGTTACCGGCCCGCTTGTAGTGTATGCTTCTGTCCTTTCAGTAGAGTGAAAAGTTTCAGTTATTCCTGAGGATTCCAAAGTTGCAGAAGTAGTTGGTGTTTTAACAGTAGACGGGATTGGTGACGTGGCAGATGAACTGGATATATCAGAAGATGTTGTTGGTATTTCTGACACAGTAGAAGATGTTGACTCTGATAAGCTTGAACCACTGATGGTTGACGTTTCTATGGTCAGGGTAGACTTTGCAGTTTTACTTGTCTCACTTTCCGTTAATGGCAAGGAACTCATTACCACCATTGTTGATGACTCTGCTGAAGACGGTTTAATTGTTTCAGTGGAAGCTGGTGCTGCAGAAGACCTAGATGATAAAGCTTCAGAAACAGACTGGGATACAGTAGATGATGGAAGTGGCTCATTTGTAGGGGATGCTTCAGTCCCTTCAGTAGAATGCACAGTTTCAGTTATTGCTGATGATTCCACAATTGCAGAAGTAGTTAGTGGCTTTGTCGAAGACAGATTTTCTGATGTGGCAGATGAACTAGCTAAATCAGAAGCTATTGTTTGTGTTTCTGACAGACTAGAAGATTGTGATTCTGTTGCCAAGGTCGATTGAGTTGTTTTAGTCGACGTTTCCGTTTGATAAGCAGTGGATGATAAAGCTTCAGAATGAGACTGTGATGCAGTAGATGATTCTACTGGCCCACTTGTATTGTATGCTTCTGTCCTTTCAGTAGAGTGAAACATTTCAGTTATTCCTGATGATTCCAAAGTTACAGTAGTAGTTGATGTTTGAACAGTAGACGGGATTGGTGACGTGGCAGATGAACTGGGTATATCAGAAGATGTTGTTGGTCTTTCTGACACAGTGGAAGACGGTGACTCTGATAAGCTTGAACCACTGATGGTTGACGTATCTATGGTCAGGGTAGACTGTGCAGTTTTACTTGTCTCACTTTCCGTTATAAGCGAGGAACTCATTACCTCCATTGTTGATGACTCTCCCGAGGACGGTTTAATTGTTTCAGTGGAAGCTGGTGTTGGAGAAGGCCTAGATGATAAAGCTTCGGAAACAGACTGGGATACAGTAGATGATGGTAGTGGCTCATTTGTAGTGGATGCTTCAGTCCTTTCAGTAGAATGCACATTTTCAGTTATTGCTGATGATTCCACAATTGCAGAAGTAGTTAGTGGTTTTGTAGAAGACAGATTTTCGGATGTGGCAGATGAACTAGCTAAATCTGAAGCTATTGTTGTTGTTTCTGACAGAGTAGAAGATGGTGTCTCTGTTGTCAAGGTCGATTGAGTGGTTTCAGTCAAAGTTTCCGTTTGATAAGCAGTGGATGATAGACCTTTAGAATGAGACTGCGATACAGTAGATAGTGTTACCGTCCCAATTGTAGTGTATGGTTTGGTTCTTTCAGAAGAGTGAAAAGTTTCAGGTATTCCTGATGATTCCAAAGTTGCAGAAGTAGTTGTTGTTTGAACAGTAGAAGGGATTGGTGATGTGGCTGATGAACTGGGTATATCAGAAGATGTTGGTCTTTCTGACACAGTAGAAGACGGTGACTCTGATAAGCTTGAACCACTGATGGTTGATGTATCTATGGTCAGAGTAGACTGTGCAGTTTTACTTGTCTCACTTTCTGTCATAGGCGAGGAACTTCTTACCTCCATTGTTGATGACTCTGCTGAGGACGGTTTAATTGTTTCAGTTGAAGCTGCTGTTGGAGAAGCCCTAGATGATAAACCTTCAGAAGCAGACTGCGATACAGTAGAAGATGATAGCGGCTCATTTGTCGTGGATGCTACAATCCCTTCAGTAGAATGCACAGTTTCAGTTATTGCTGATGATTCCACAATTGCAGAAGTAGTTAGTGGTTTTGCAGAAGACAGATTTTCGGATGTGGAAGATGAACTAGCTAAATCAGAAGCTATTGTTGTTGTTTCTGACAGAGTTGAAGATGATGTCTCTGTTGTCAAGGTCGATTGAGCGGTTTCAGTCAAAGTTTCCGTTTGATAAGCAGTGGATGATAAAGTTTCAGAATGAGACTGTGATGCAGTAGATGATGCTACTGGCCCACTTGTAGTGTATGCTTCTGTCCTTTCAGTAGAGTGAAACATTTCAGTTAATACTGATGATTCCAAAGTTGCAGAAGTAGTTGGTGTTTGAACAGTAGACGGGATTGGTGATGTGGCAGATGAACTGGGAATATCAGAAGATGTTGTTGGTCTTTCTGACACAGTAGAGGACGGTGACTCTGGTAAGCTTGAACCGCTGATGGTTGACGTATCTATGGTCAGGATAGACTGTGCAGTTTTACTTGTCTCACTTTCTGTCATAGGCGAGGAACTTCTTACCTCCATTGTTGATGACTCTGCTGATGACGGTTTAATTGTTTCAGTGGAAGCTGCTGTTGGAGAAGCCCTAGATGATAAACCTTCAGAAGCAGACTGCGATAAAGTAGATGATGTTAGTGGCTCATTTGTAGTTAATGCTACAGTCCCTTCAGTAGAATGCACAGTTTCAGTTATTGTTGATGATTCCACAATGGCAAAAGTAGTTAGTGGTTTTATAGAAGACAGATTTTCAGATGTGGCAGATGAACTAGCTAAATCAGAAGCCATTGTTGGTGTTTCTGACAGAGTAGAAGATGGTGACTCCGTTGCCAAGGTCGATCGAGTCGTTTCAGTCGAAGTTTCCGTTTGATAAGCAGTGGATGATAAAGCTTCAGAATGAGACTGTGATGCAGTAGATGATGTTACTGGCCCGCTTGTAGTGTATGCTTCTGTCCTTTCAGTAGAGTGAAACGTTTCAGTTATTCCTGATGATTCCAAAGTTGCAGAAAAAGTTGGTGTTTTAACAGTAGACGGGATTGGTGACGTGGCAGATGAACTGGATATATCAGAAGATGTTGTTGGTATTTCTGACACAGTAGAAGATGTTGACTCTGATAAGCTTGAACCACTGATGGTTGACGTTTCTATGGTCAGGGTAGACTTTGCAGTTTTACTTGTCTCACTTTCCGTTAATGGCGAGGAACTCATTACCACCATTGTTGATGACTCTGCTGAAGACGGTTTAATTGTTTCAGTGGGAGCTGGTGCTGCAGAAGACCTAGATGATAAAGCTTCAGAAACAGACTGGGATAAAGTAGATGATGGTAGTGGCTCATTTGTAGGGGATGCTTCAGTCCCTTCAGTAGAATGCACAGTTTTAGTTATTGCTGATGATTCCACAATTGCAGAAGTAGTTAGTGGCTTTGTCGAAGACAGATTTTCTGATGTGGCAGATGAACTAGCTGAATCAGAAGCTATTGTTGGTGTTTCTGACAGAGTAGAAGATTGTGATTCTGTTGCCAAGGTCGATGGAGTTGTTTTAGTCGACGTTTCCGTTTGATAAGCAGTGGATGATAAAGCTTCAGAATGAGACTGTGATGCAGTAGATGATCCTACTGGCCCACTTGTAGTGTATGCTTCTGTCCTTTCAGTAGAGTGAAACGTTTCAGTTATTCCTGATGATTCCAAAGTTACAGTAGTAGTTGATGTTTGAACAGTAGACGGGATTGGTGACGTGGCAGATGAACTGGGTATATCAGAAGATGTTGTTGGTCTATCTGACACAGTGGAAGACGGTGACTTTGATAAGCTTGAACCACTGATGGTTGACGTATCTATGGTCAGGGTAGACTGTGCAGTTTTACTAGTCTCACTTTCCGTTATAAGCGAGGAACTCATTACCTCCATTGTTGATGACTCTCCTGAGGATGGTTTAATTGTTTCAGTGGAAGCTGGTGTTGGAGAAGGCCTAGATGATAAAGCTTCAGAAACAGACTGGGATACAGGAGATGATGGTAGTGGCTCATTTGTAGTGGATGCTTCAGTCCTTTCAGTAGAATGCACATTTTCAGTTATTGCTGATGATTCCACAATTGCAGAAGTAGTTAGTGGGTTTGTAGAAGACAGATTTTCGGATGTGGCAGATGAACTAGCTAAATCAGAAGTTATTGGTGTTTCTGACAGAGTAGAAGATGGAGACTCTGTTGTCAAGGTCAATTGAGTTGTTTCAGTCAAAGTTTCCATTTGATAAGCAGTGGATGATAAAGCTTCAGAATGAGACTGTGATGCAGTAGATGATGCTACTGGCCCACTTGTAGTGTATGCTTCTGTCCTTTCAGTAGAGTGAAAAGTTTTAGTTAATACTGATGATTCCAAAGTTGCAGAAGTAGTTGGTGTTTGAACAGTAGACGGAATTGGTGACGTGGCAGATGAACTGGATATATCAGAAGATGTTGTTGGTATTTCTGGCACAGTGGAAGACGGTGACTCTGATAAGCTTGAACCACTGATGGTTGACGTATCTATGGTCAGGGTAGACTGTGCAGTTTTACTTGTCTCACTTTCTGTCATAGGCGAGGAACTTTTTACCTCCATTGTTGATGACTCTGCTGAGGACGGTTTAATTGTTTCAGTGGAAGCTGCTGTTGGAGAAGGCCTAGATGATAAACCTTCAGAAGCAGACTGGGATACAGTAGATGATGGTAGTGGCTCATTTGTAGTGGATGCTTCAGTCCTTTCAGTAGAATGCACATTTTCAGTTATTGCTGATGATTCCACAATTGCAGAAGTAGTTAGTGGTTTTGCAGAAGACAGATTTTCCGATGTGGCAGATGAACTAGCTAAATCAGAAGCTATTGTTGTTGTTTCTGACAGAGTAGAAGATGATGTCTCTGTTGTCAAGGTCGATTGAGTTGTTTCAGTCGAAGTTTCCGTTTGATAAGCAGTGGATGATAAAGCTTCAGAATGAGACTGTGATGCAGTAGATGATGTTACCGGCCCGCTTGTAGTGTATGCTTCTGTCCTTTCAGTAGAGTGAAAAGTTTCAGTTATTCCTGAGGATTCCAAAGTTGCAGAAGTAGTTGGTGTTTTAACAGTAGACGGGATTGGTGACGTGGCAGATGAACTGGATATATCAGAAGATGTTGTTGGTATTTCTGACACAGTAGAAGATGTTGACTCTGATAAGCTTGAACCACTGATGGTTGACGTTTCTATGGTCAGGGTAGACTTTGCAGTTTTACTTGTCTCACTTTCCGTTAATGGCAAGGAACTCATTACCACCATTGTTGATGACTCTGCTGAAGACGGTTTAATTGTTTCAGTGGAAGCTGGTGCTGCAGAAGACCTAGATGATAAAGCTTCAGAAACAGACTGGGATACAGTAGATGATGGAAGTGGCTCATTTGTAGGGGATGCTTCAGTCCCTTCAGTAGAATGCACAGTTTCAGTTATTGCTGATGATTCCACAATTGCAGAAGTAGTTAGTGGCTTTGTCGAAGACAGATTTTCTGATGTGGCAGATGAACTAGCTAAATCAGAAGCTATTGTTTGTGTTTCTGACAGACTAGAAGATTGTGATTCTGTTGCCAAGGTCGATTGAGTTGTTTTAGTCGACGTTTCCGTTTGATAAGCAGTGGATGATAAAGCTTCAGAATGAGACTGTGATGCAGTAGATGATTCTACTGGCCCACTTGTATTGTATGCTTCTGTCCTTTCAGTAGAGTGAAACATTTCAGTTATTCCTGATGATTCCAAAGTTACAGTAGTAGTTGATGTTTGAACAGTAGACGGGATTGGTGACGTGGCAGATGAACTGGGTATATCAGAAGATGTTGTTGGTCTTTCTGACACAGTGGAAGACGGTGACTCTGATAAGCTTGAACCACTGATGGTTGACGTATCTATGGTCAGGGTAGACTGTGCAGTTTTACTTGTCTCACTTTCCGTTATAAGCGAGGAACTCATTACCTCCATTGTTGATGACTCTCCCGAGGACGGTTTAATTGTTTCAGTGGAAGCTGGTGTTGGAGAAGGCCTAGATGATAAAGCTTCGGAAACAGACTGGGATACAGTAGATGATGGTAGTGGCTCATTTGTAGTGGATGCTTCAGTCCTTTCAGTAGAATGCACATTTTCAGTTATTGCTGATGATTCCACAATTGCAGAAGTAGTTAGTGGTTTTGTAGAAGACAGATTTTCGGATGTGGCAGATGAACTAGCTAAATCTGAAGCTATTGTTGTTGTTTCTGACAGAGTAGAAGATGGTGTCTCTGTTGTCAAGGTCGATTGAGTGGTTTCAGTCAAAGTTTCCGTTTGATAAGCAGTGGATGATAGACCTTTAGAATGAGACTGCGATACAGTAGATAGTGTTACCGTCCCAATTGTAGTGTATGGTTTGGTTCTTTCAGAAGAGTGAAAAGTTTCAGGTATTCCTGATGATTCCAAAGTTGCAGAAGTAGTTGTTGTTTGAACAGTAGAAGGGATTGGTGATGTGGCTGATGAACTGGGTATATCAGAAGATGTTGGTCTTTCTGACACAGTAGAAGACGGTGACTCTGATAAGCTTGAACCACTGATGGTTGATGTATCTATGGTCAGAGTAGACTGTGCAGTTTTACTTGTCTCACTTTCTGTCATAGGCGAGGAACTTCTTACCTCCATTGTTGATGACTCTGCTGAGGACGGTTTAATTGTTTCAGTTGAAGCTGCTGTTGGAGAAGCCCTAGATGATAAACCTTCAGAAGCAGACTGCGATACAGTAGAAGATGATAGCGGCTCATTTGTCGTGGATGCTACAATCCCTTCAGTAGAATGCACAGTTTCAGTTATTGCTGATGATTCCACAATTGCAGAAGTAGTTAGTGGTTTTGCAGAAGACAGATTTTCGGATGTGGAAGATGAACTAGCTAAATCAGAAGCTATTGTTGTTGTTTCTGACAGAGTTGAAGATGATGTCTCTGTTGTCAAGGTCGATTGAGCGGTTTCAGTCAAAGTTTCCGTTTGATAAGCAGTGGATGATAAAGTTTCAGAATGAGACTGTGATGCAGTAGATGATGCTACTGGCCCACTTGTAGTGTATGCTTCTGTCCTTTCAGTAGAGTGAAACATTTCAGTTAATACTGATGATTCCAAAGTTGCAGAAGTAGTTGGTGTTTGAACAGTAGACGGGATTGGTGATGTGGCAGATGAACTGGGAATATCAGAAGATGTTGTTGGTCTTTCTGACACAGTAGAGGACGGTGACTCTGGTAAGCTTGAACCGCTGATGGTTGACGTATCTATGGTCAGGATAGACTGTGCAGTTTTACTTGTCTCACTTTCTGTCATAGGCGAGGAACTTCTTACCTCCATTGTTGATGACTCTGCTGATGACGGTTTAATTGTTTCAGTGGAAGCTGCTGTTGGAGAAGCCCTAGATGATAAACCTTCAGAAGCAGACTGCGATAAAGTAGATGATGTTAGTGGCTCATTTGTAGTTAATGCTACAGTCCCTTCAGTAGAATGCACAGTTTCAGTTATTGTTGATGATTCCACAATGGCAAAAGTAGTTAGTGGTTTTATAGAAGACAGATTTTCAGATGTGGCAGATGAACTAGCTAAATCAGAAGCCATTGTTGGTGTTTCTGACAGAGTAGAAGATGGTGACTCCGTTGCCAAGGTCGATCGAGTCGTTTCAGTCGAAGTTTCCGTTTGATAAGCAGTGGATGATAAAGCTTCAGAATGAGACTGTGATGCAGTAGATGATGTTACTGGCCCGCTTGTAGTGTATGCTTCTGTCCTTTCAGTAGAGTGAAAAGTTTCAGTTATTCCTGATGATTCCAAAGTTGCAGAAAAAGTTGGTGTTTTAACAGTAGACGGGATTGGTGACGTGGCAGATGAACTGGATATATCAGAAGATGTTGTTGGTATTTCTGACACAGTAGAAGATGTTGACTCTGATAAGCTTGAACCACTGATGGTTGACGTTTCTATGGTCAGGGTAGACTCTGCAGTTTTACTTGTCTCACTTTCCGTTAATGGCGAGGAACTCATTACCACCATTGTTGATGACTCTGCTGAAGACGGTTTAATTGTTTCAGTGGGAGCTGGTGCTGCAGAAGACCTAGATGATAAAGCTTCAGAAACAGACTGGGATAAAGTAGATGATGGTAGTGGCTCATTTGTAGGGGATGCTTCAGTCCCTTCAGTAGAATGCACAGTTTCAGTTATTGCTGATGATTCCACAATTGCAGAAGTAGTTAGTGGCTTTGTCGAAGACAGATTTTCTGATGTGGCAGATGAACTAGCTGAATCAGAAGCTATTGTTGGTGTTTCTGACAGAGTAGAAGATTGTGATTCTGTTGCCAAGGTCGATGGAGTTGTTTTAGTCGACGTTTCCGTTTGATAAGCAGTGGATGATAAAGCGTCAGAATGAGACTGTGATGCAGTAGATGATCCTACTGGCCCACTTGTAGTGTATGCTTCTGTCCTTTCAGTAGAGTGAAACGTTTCAGTTATTCCTGATGATTCCAAAGTTACAGTAGTAGTTGATGTTTGAACAGTAGACGGGATTGGTGACGTGGCAGATGAACTGGGTATATCAGAAGATGTTGTTGGTCTATCTGACACAGTGGAAGACGGTGACTTTGATAAGCTTGAACCACTGATGGCTGACGTATCTATGGTCAGGGTAGACTGTGCAGTTTTACTAGTCTCACTTTCCGTTATAAGCGAGGAACTCATTACCTCCATTGTTGATGACTCTCCTGAGGACGGTTTAATTGTTTCAGTGGAAGCTGGTGTTGGAGAAGGCCTAGATGATAAAGCTTCAGAAACAGACTGGGATACAGGAGATGATGGTAGTGGCTCATTTGTAGTGGATGCTTCAGTCCTTTCAGTAGAATGCACATTTTCAGTTATTGCTGATGATTCCACAATTGCAGAAGTAGTTAGTGGGTTTGTAGAAGACAGATTTTCGGATGTGGCAGATGAACTAGCTAAATCAGAAGTTATTGGTGTTTCTGACAGAGTAGAAGATGGAGACTCTGTTGTCAAGGTCGATTGAGTTGTTTCAGTCAAAGTTTCCATTTGATAAGCAGTGGATGATAAAGCTTCAGAATGAGACTGCGATGCAGTAGATGATGCTACTGGCCCACTTGTAGTGTATGCTTCTGTCCTTTCAGTAGAGTGAAAAGTTTTAGTTAATACTGATGATTCCAAAGTTGCAGAAGTAGTTGGTGTTTGAACAGTAGACGGGATTGGTGCCGTATCAGATGAACCGGGTATATCAGAAGATGTTGTTGGTATTTCTGGCACAGTGGAAGACGGTGACTCTGATAAGCTTGAACCACTGATGGTTGACGTATCTATGGTCAGGGTAGACTGTGCAGTTTTACTTGTCTCACTTTCTGTCATAGGCGAGGAACTTCTTACCTCCATTGTTGATGACTCTGCTGAGGACGGTTTAATTGTTTCAGTGGAAGCTGCTGTTGGAGAAGGCCTAGATGATAAACCTTCAGAAGCAGACTGGGATACAGTAGATGATGTTAGCGGCTCATTTGTCGTGGATGCTACAATCCCTTCAGTAGAATGCACAGTTTCAGTTATTGCTGATAATTCCACAATTGCAGAAGTAGTTAGTGGGTTTGTAGAAGACAGATTTTCGGATGTGGCAGATGAACTAGATAAATCAGAAGCTATTGGTGGTTCTGACAGAGTAGAAGATGGTGACTCTGTTGTCCAGGTCGATTGAGTTGTTTCAGTCAAAGTTTCCGTTTGATAAGCAGTGGATGATAAAGCTTCAGAATGAGACTGCGATGCAGTAGATGATGCTACTGGCCCACTTGTAGTGTATGCTTCTGTCCTTTCAGTAGAGTGAAACGTTTCAGTTATTACTGATGATTCCAAAGTTGCAGAAGTAGTTGGTGTTTGAACAGTAGACGGGATTGGTGACGTGGCAGATGAACTGGGTATATCAGAAGATGTTGTTGGTATTTCTGACACAGTGGAAGACAGTGACTCTAATAAGCTTGAACCACTGATGGTTGACGTATTTATGGTCAGGGTAGACTGTGCAGTTTTACTTGTCTCACTTTCTGTCATAGGCGAGGAACTCATTACCTCCATTGTTGATGACTCTGCTGAGGACGGTTTAATTGTTTCATTGGAAGCTGCTGTTGAAGAAGCCCTAGATGATAAACCTTCAGAAGCAGACAGCGATACAGTAGATGATGTTAGCGGCTCATTTGTAGTGGATACTACAGTCCTTTCAGTAGCATGCACAGTTTCAGTTATTGATGATTCCACAATTGCAGAAGTAGTTAGTGGTTTTATAGTAGTCAGATTTTCGGATGTGGCAGATGAACTAGTTGAATCAGAAGCTATTGTTGTTGTTTCTGACAGAGTAGAAGATGGTGACTCTGTTGCCAAGGTTGATTGAGTTGTTTCAGTCGAAGTTTCTGTTTGATAAGCAGTGTATGATAGACCTTTAGAATGAGACTGTGATACAGTAGATGGTGTTACCGTCCCACTTGTAGTGTATGCTTCGGTTCTTTCAGTAGAGTGAAAAGTTTCAGGTATTCCTGATGATTCCAAAGTTGCAGAAGTTTTTGGTGTTTGAAGAGTAGAAAGGATTGGTGACATGGCAGATGAACTGGGTATATCAGAAGATGTTGTTGGTCTTTCTGACACAGTGGAAGACGGTGACTCTGATAAGCTTGAACCACTGATGGTTGACGTTTCTACGGTCAGGGTAGACTGTGCAGTTTTACTTGTCTCACTTTCCGTTATAGGAGAGGAACTTCTTACCTCCATTGTTGATGACTCTGCTGAGGACGGTTTAATTGTTTCAGTGGAAGCTGCTGTTGGAGAAGCCCTAGATGATAAACCTTCAGAAGCAGACTGCGATACAGTAGATAATGGTAGCTGCTCATTTGTAGTGGATGCTTCGGTCATTTCAGTAGAATGCAATGTTTCAGTTATTCCTGATGATGCCACAATTGCAGAAGTTGTTAGTGGTTTAGTAGAAGTCAAATTTTCAGATGTGACAGATGAACTAGCTAAATTAGAAGCTGTTAAGGGCAACTGAATTGTTTCAGTGGAAGTTACCATTTGATTAGCAGTGGAAGATAAACCATCAGAAACAGACTGTGATATAGTAGATGATGGGACAGGCTCATTTGTAGTGGATGCTTCCGTCCTTTCGGTAGACTGCAAAGTTTCACTTATTCCTAATGATTGTAAGATGACAGAAGTAGTTGCTGTTTGAGTAGAAGACAGAATTTGTGATGTGGCGGATGGACTTGGTATATCAGAAGCTGTTGTTGGTGTTTCTGACACAGTAGAAGATGGCGATTCAGATGGACTTGAACTTCTTTTGGTTGAATGTTCTGTGATCAGGGAAGACTGTGCAGTTTTACTTGTCTCTGTTTCTGTTATTAGAGATGAACTTGTTGCTGAATCTGTTGTTAAGGCCGATTGAACTGTTTCAGTGGAAGTTGCAGTTTGATAAGCAGTGGATGATAAACCTTCAAATACAGAGTCAGTTCGCAGAGTTTTCAACAGAGTAGAAGATGATAATTCTATTGTTGAATAGTCAGTGGTCAAGGTGGACTGCTCGGTTTTACTTGTCTTACTTTCTGGCGAATATGAGGGATCTGTTTCCTTCATTGATGACTCAGTTGGAAGAGCTGATTTCATCGTTTCAGTGGAAGATGCTGTTTGATATGCAGCTGATAACGTACCTTCAAAAGCAGGGTGTGAGATGCTAGCAGATGTTATTGGCTCAGGAACAGTGTAGGTTTTATTCCTTTCAGCAGACATCAAGGTTTCAGTTATCCCTGATTCTGAATTTACATAGGATGTGGATGTTTCAACAGATGACTGTTGTGAGGCAACAGACAGACTTGATATTTCAGAGCCTGTTGTTGATGCCTCTGCCATAGTAGAGAATGGCGATTCAGATGATCTTGATGTTTCAGTTGTAGATGGCATAGATGGGTCACTGAATGTAATTTGAGAGGGGCTTAAGCCTTTTATTGTTGAAAATTCAAGAGTCGTAGTGGACTGTACATTTTCAGTTTCAGATATGGACATGGATTCAGTTTGGGAGGTTGTACTGCTTGGAATACTGTAAACTAAAGAATGTAATAAAGTTTTTGTTGAACCAGATTCTTCTTTGTTTGTAGACACAAGTTTTTCAGTAGGAGGGAATGAGGTAGAATGCTCCTGGGAGGTGCTTTGTAAAATTGTAACTGAATTACTAATTTGTTCAAGTTCACTGTTGCTCGATCTGCTGGTTGCGGTATTTTGTGCAGACATGTCTGCGGGTGTAGTTGTAAAATAAGTTAGCAATGTAGTTGAAAGTGTTAGAGCGTCACCATCTGTCACAGTAACAGATAAAGTTCTATGATCCATATTAGCAGTTGTCATACTTGTGGCACTCTGTGAGGTAGAAGTCCATAAAGTAAAAGGGGAATCCTGTATAGTATTTTCATAACTGGCAGGGGATACAGAGTTGGACTCTGCTGTAGAAAGTTCTGTTATATTTATATCTGTTTCTGGAGAAGTAACCGTCCCTTGTGGTGTGTCTGTAAAAATAGACAGCAGAGATTATGTTTTTTGTCATTCTCAAGCTTACAATATTTATGACAAGAAAAACAAAGCTTTAAAGAGGGCCAAAATCATAGTATCCCGGCTCTAAAGTCCAAAAAACACCATAGGACTCGGGGTTACTGCTTTTCCCTGGGGAACACAATTTGCGATGGCCCGCTGTGTGAAACTTTGCTTGCCACCTGATATGCTTACCTGGTCAATGATCCCAGTGCCACATGTGCAGGCCACCAGAGGTATCCCCTGCAAGATTAGCATTAGCATCCATATGCACATCTAGAAAATCTGAATTAAGAAGAGCCCGCACATGCACTGTGGGATCACTGGCAAGGTAAGCAAATTGAGTAACCAGTAGGATTACACACAGTGGAGGATGCCAAAAGGGGTAGGGGAAAGGAACAAAGTCATTAAGCGACTCTAATTAACATTTCAATCACCACTGCGCCTAATTAGTGTTTTAACTTCCACTGCATGTAATGAGCGTTTCAATCATTGTAGCATTTAATTAGCATTTGACTTACACCTTGCAGTGGAGCCCACTGATCTCAGCTGAACCTCTAATGAGTAACAAAAAACATTAAAAAAAACAGGTCCAGCGATTGCTGCCCATCCCTGCAGCATCAACTGCGGCAGCTGCCTCACAGGGCCTCATTACAGGTGCACCTCTGTTCACAACTGTAGAGCTGCATTACCCACTGCTCTCATTACTGAAAAATATGGGGAGGGAAATAATGGTGGGAAGGAGGAAAGCAGGGAACATGAAAAGCAGAAGAAAGAGGAAGGAGAAAATGAGGAGAAAAGAATATGGTTGATTCAGTACCAGGTGTAAAAAGTCCACAACAATGGTTTTGGACAGAGGTGTAATGTGACGGGGCCCTAGTGCAAACATTAAATGGGGCCCTTTCACAGCTCATACAATAAATGTTTTCTGATGATGCCAAGTGAGTAAAAAAATGATAAATAAAGTGGAAGAGCAATAATGATGGGCCCTCCTGACCTTCTGGGTCCCGGTGCGGTTGTACCCCCTGCACACCCTCATGTTACACCCTGGTTTTGGAGTAACAGGTGCAATGTCCTTTCATTTTCTACCTACTGTGCCTTTGGACAGCTGCTAAAACAAATACAACCACAAGAGGGAGCCAGAACACCACCTCAATTACTATTAGACTGCACCTAATAACAAAGCCTGAATAATGTAACACAATCAGTCCACAGAACAAACATATCTCAAAAAGGGATCTTCAGCTTTAAAGTGGACCAAAACCCACGCTGATCAGTCTCACATAACTGATAGATGCCAGGCCCAATTGATTTCCTGCCCCCAGAGCATCCAAAATCAGGATACCCCACTGTGTGAAACCCCCCAGGTCGCCCCATACACTTACCTTGTTTCCCGGTGCAACGGCACATGCGCGAGCCGCATCCCCCCTATCCCTCTAGCAGTGAAAGGCCGGTTCGGGTACGCTCCCTGTTAGAGGGAAGCGAGGGATGCGGCCGCTGGCCTTATACGACGTGGCGTCAGCGGCTCCGAGTGTGCTGATTGGATGGGTTTTGGTCCACTTTAAGTCATTACATTCTATACTTTTAAATATTGTGACTCTTCCAGAACAACCGTGCATATATCCGCAATCAAGCATAAACTTTTTCCTGATGCACGCTGTAGATGCTGTAGCAGGTCTGCAAAGTCTGATCCTCCTTTCCATTTCTCCACAACCACCTTCAAATGTGGTCACACGGCCGCCCCCGGGTCCATCAGCCCTCTGAGCTTTAGTATGCGTGGCTAGTTAAATCACCATGATTTGCTGTGCTTGCTCGAGCTGGGAGCGCCTGGGACTGGGACCTTCTAAGTATCTACAGCAAGCTGAAAGAAATGGAGGAGAGGCACGCAGGGCAGCATTCAGGTGAGCTCCTTATTGTTTTGAGCTTCAGGTGAGCTGCCTTATTACTGCCATTGTCTGGAATGTCCCTATAAAATGGAACAAAACTCAGGGAGGCTGGTCATTGGCCTTCCCCCTGGGGCATCCAGAATTGGTATACTCCACTGTGTGAATCCCCCAGGTCACTGGTATTCACTTACCATTCCCTGGGCCAACGGCGCATCTTCAGGTTCTGAACACTCAAAGTCATTTTCCATGCAATTTTCCAGTAATTCAGCAAAAGGCTCTGAGCGAGAATGGCAGCTTCCCCCTGCTGTGAGCATGTTCACGCTCCAGCCATTCAGGAGTGCGCGACTGCTGGGGATGTGACCACTCTCGATGCCCTTTGAAGCCTATCAGAGCCTTTTGCAGAATGACATCATAGAAAACACCTCTGATTGGACGAGAACTAGCACATGTGCAATCGGACCGGGAAGAGGGATGCCCCAGGGCATGGAGCATGGAGAAAAAGCCAGAATAATCACAAATCACGGGTTTTGCTCCACTTTAAAAAGGAACAAAACCTGGAATTTTCAACAGATTGGAATGCCCTGGGGAGGGGGGAACAAAACCGGGGATAGTGAAAATTCTGCTTTATGAATTCCCCCAGATCACCCATAAACTCACCTTTCACAGGCCACCAGCCAATCACCAGCTCAGGCTCCATTCAGTTTGTCCAAGTCCAATATGAAAAAAGCCCGCCAGCATTTACAAAAAATTCCAACGGTTTCATTTCCAATGATTAAAAGCCATTCCAAAAACAGGCAGTCACATAAAACAATTAGGGGGGAATCCTCTTTCAACGCGTTTCAGACCGCCAGGTCCTTACTCATGACATGAGGATTCCCCCAAAACCGCTTTACTACAACCGATCCCACCCCAGCATACCCCTTCCCCAAACAACATTTTGACTATCCTGGGTTTTTGGTCCTTTCCCTGTGTGAAATCCCCCAGGCCGGCAAAATCAACTCACCTCTTCTCGATCCTATGGTGCAAGTGCGGCCGCCCTTCCAATCAGCAAGCTCGGATCTGCTGACGACACATTGTCTAAGCCTTCGTCTTGGGACAGCGGCTCCGAGCGTGATGCTGGCTGCATCCCCCGCTACCCTCTAACAGGGAGCATGCACACGCCAGCCATTCACAAATGCCTGGCGTGGGCACGCGCCCTGCTAGAAGGATAGTGGAGATGCGGCCGTGGCTCACACATGCACCGTTGGACCGAGAAATAAGTAAAGGTTATGGGGTGACCGGGGGGTTTTCACACAGCTGGGCATCCCGATTTTGGATGCCCCATGGGTGGAGTCGATCGGCCCGGGAAACTTATAAATTCCTGGGCTGATCGCTGTGGGTTTTGGTTCACTTTAATATACTTTATCAGTAAACTAATATTTTTTAGGACCATAAAGAATTTATCTAGGATGGAGCAGGGAACCATTTATAGATTTTGTGATAATAAGGTGGTCACACTTTACATTGTTTTTAAAACTCCTATAATATATATTTATTGTGATTTTATCATGTTTGTTGGCAAAGTGAAACAAAACCCAGGAATTTGATTATCCCAGGTTGTGTTCTGTTCCCGGGGGCATCCTGAATTGGGGCGCCCTGCTGTGTGAAACCACCTAAGATGCCCAGAAAAACTCACCTCTTCCCAGTCTCATGTCCAGACTGTCGTCCATTCAGAACCGTTTGCCATGACATTCGGCAAACTGCTCAGATTGACTTCAATAGGGAGTGCTAGGGAAAACATCCCTGCCAGCGAACGTCCTCCCACCCCCAGCCTATCTGAATGGCTGGGACGGGAGCGTGTGCACAGCCCAAGGATGCAGGAGATGTGGCCGCTCACACTCCCCATTATAAACAATCATTGATGTTTGCTAAATTACATAGGCACGGCAAATGGCTCTGATTGGAGGAGAGGCAGCGCATGAGCTGTTGGACTGAGGAAAGGTAATCTGATACTGATGATCACACAGCAGGACATCCCAATTTGGGATGCCTCGGGGGAAACCCAATGTCCGGCCCTGGGTATCGTTAAGCTTGAAAGTGGTACAAAACTCATCGGCATGACCCTGGAATCTTTTAGATTCAGCTACTGCCCTCTCGCCTGATTCCGGATGCCCCGCTTTGTGAAACCCCCTGGGGTGCCCGTAAAGACTTCGCAGCCTCTCATTGAATGAGAGCCATCTGTTGTAAATATGCCATTTGGCAAACGGCTCTCATTATTGTGAATGAGACGTACGCTGCCACATCCCCTGCATCCCCGTGGGGTGTGTGCACGTTCCCACCCCAGCCATTCATATAGGCTGAGGCGGGAGCACGCACGTCACCTCAAATGCGGGGGTTGTGCCAGTGTGTGCTTCCCATGATAGTTAATGAGAGCCATTTCCCGAATGACACGGCAGACCTCTCTTACTGGTCAAGAACCTGCTCATGCCCCGTTGGAACAGGTGAGTGAAAGCAACATTCTAGGGGGGTTCAAACAGCAGGGTGTTAAATCATCTCTCCTGGCCCAGAATCCAGTGATGTCCTCAGCGCTTTGGATGGCAGCCGCTCAAAGTCAGCATCCCTTGCTTTGTGCATACTCCCAGTCCCTATTCAGGTTAATGTGCAGCCTCGCCAAGATGGGAGAATGCACTGGATTGCCCAGTCCAGGTGTTTTTTTTAACTCCTATCCTGCCTCAGAGGGATGAGGGGGCAGAAAACTGGGCAGAAGGCAGAAGACATAAGATGAGCTGTGCAGCCTATGATTGAATTATTTGGGCTTTTGTCTGGGCCCCATTTTTTGTCAAACAGGCAGAGTAGAGTAACATGGCAGATGATGAGAAATATTTTAATTGGCAGCGCTGCTGTCACCCTGCCCTGGTATTCAGTGTAGACACACGCTTTAGGTACTCACGGATACTCCTTAGGGTTCTTCACATGAAGGTGCTTTGCTTCATATAGTATTTAATGTAGATTATTTTCCTTAGGACACACATAGCAGCAGAACAGGACGGTCAGGAGAACAGCAGAGCAGAAGGGGACAAGGTTGTCCAGCACCTTGGGGTCAGTTATTGGCCAGAGGAAACCATCAACTTTTTCTTTTCAGCTCAGTGGAAGTCTGGCTTAGCTGGCTTCTTTCTATGTCATGGTCCCACGGAGGCCTCATTCAGAATGGCTCCTGGGCCTATATGGGTCCTGGCCCTGGCATGGTTAGTGCCCCCACATCAGGTTCCTGAATTCCCAGACTTCACTAAACATAACCACCCTGGCCATGATTACATAAAATAACTGTATGGCCATCTAGTGGCTGGTGGCCCAAACTACAAGCTAAATATACTGAAAATGTGTTGTTTTTTTTTAAAGTGTTAAAGTGGACCAAAATTCAGGATTTTGACTATCCTGGGTTTCGGTCCTTGCCCCCGGGGCACCCCAATTGGGGGTGCCCCACTGTATGAAACCCCCAGATCGGTGAGCACAACTCACCTCTTCCCGGTCCTATGGCGCATGCACAGCCGCTTGTCCGATCAGCGCACTTGGAAGCGCTGACGTCACATCGTCTAAGGCGTTGTCTAAGGCCAGAGACCCCGAGCCCCACTTCCCTCTAACAGGGCGTGTGCCTGTGCCGGCCATTCACAAATGGGCGGCGTGGGCATGCGCCCTGCTAGAGGGATAGTGGGGATGCAGTCGCGGCTTGCACATGCGCCGTTGGACCAAGAAGCAAGGTAAGTGTATGGCGCAACCTGGGGGGTTTCACACAGTGGAATCTGGATGCCCCAAGGGGGGATCGATCAGGCGATTGTGCTGGGTTTTGGTCCACTTTAATCGCAGCCCAATGAAAGCAGCCATCAGTGAGCACATGATCTGGAGTCCTTTTAGTAGCTGGAAACCCAGAAGAGGGCATTTGGCCACTGGCTGCCAATCATATATACCTCACCGATAATCCCACGGGAGTGCACAGCCATAGAGGGATGCAGGAGGTGCCGCCACCAATTGGGAGCGTGCACACAACATTGGGGATGTGGCCATTCAAATAGGTTGGGGTGGGAATGTGCACGTAGCACACTGGACAAGAGTCCACGCATGCGCTCTTGGAGTTTGGACAGGTAGCTTTTCTGGCTTCCTGGGGGGAACATCATGCTTGGGATGCGGGGGAGGGGGCAAGGATCAGAACTCCAGAAAGTCGAATTCACAGGTTTTGTTCTGCTTTAACAGTGTGACATTAAACAAGAAAAAAAGTTTGCAGGCAGTCTGAGACTTGGCAGGGGTTCCTGTGATACTTCTAGGCACTGCATTGCCATGTTTTACTAAAACTTACTTGGGGGAGACAGCGTATATCACAGTTTGTGTTGTGGCTTCTGGTCCACTGTCCCTTGGAGACCTGCACTGGATCAGCTGAGTACAGCCAACTGAAGGGACAGTAGGGGGCAGTGTTCTGCTTTGGGGGCATGAGCACTAAAAGCGCCTAGGGAAGCATGAACCCTAAATACTTGCTCAGGATACGCCTCATGCTACGGTGCCTCAAGCCTGGGACGGGCTCCTCTCTATTCCTCCTTCCATATTCCGTTGGATTCTGTCTGGATGCAGCCTTCTGAACTTTACAGAGCAACAGACTGACTTGCTTTTTGGAAATGCAAAAGTGGTAAATACAGGCAGGGTTGGACTGGCCATAGGGAAACCCGGGGCAATGCCAGGTGGGCCGCACTGCTTTGGGGCCAGTTAGGCTGCTGCTTTTAACACCCGCATTCATTCCCCTCCCTCTCAGCCCCTGTACCCACAAGCCAAGGAACCGCAGCCTCCAATGCTATAGCCCCGGCACCTTTATTGGGGTAGGGCCTCAGCAGGGACCTCTCGGGATGGCCAGAGGCCGGTAAAATCCAGGGATGATATTTGGCCCCAATCCACCACTAAATACAGGGGTGCCCAGTCATGGTCATTGTGACTTTAATTTCTCTTTAATATTTTTAATGAATTAAGCCCCCACCCCAGGCGTTTCATAAACAGCGCAGGCTGTTGATTCCAAAAGGGGCCTTTCTTCAGCCCCATGCACAGAAGCCTTTAGCTATCTATCTGAGGATTCTGGGTAACAGATTTACTTATGTAGTGTTGGTTGACCTCTCCCAAGCCCTTTCATTCCCTAAGTTCCATCATATAAGGAATACAAGTCTATACAAGTCAGTGATATCAGGAGGGCCGCTTATATATTTCTACAAACAAACTGGTTCAAGTTTTGAGCAGAATCTCTAGTGAAAAATGAATGAAGGGTTGATCAAATCTGCAGCAGAGGGGCATCCTTATGAGAAATTGCTGGGAGCCACATACTAGGCAGATATACTCACCTGCACCTGCAAACCCTGCCCCCTTGTTACCTCCAGTGACCATGGGCAGGGATGGGGGCCAGAAATAAGATGTGACAGAGGCTCTGTCTTTTGGGTGTCATCACTATTCCATTGCCCACCGGGTCATTCACTGGCCTTTTCTTAATTAGGTTCCAGACAATGTCATTGTATTTTGATACTGTTACAGGCAATGTCATTGTAGTTTGGATTGTATTACAAGACTGCCATTGTGTTGATTGATTACGTCACAGACAATGGCATTGTCCTGATTGATTGTATTACAGCCTGCTATTGTTCTACTGATTGCGTCACCGGCAGAGTTGAGGGATTGTGTGTCCTGCTGCTATTGGTCAGTGTGGTTGTCATTGCATGGAGACTTGTGTATATAAGGCCTAGAGTGGCACTAATAAAAACAGTTCATCTTCACCCTCAATACTGAGTTCTGTCTCTTATTAGGGGAAACGCTATATTACAATTCACTAGCCCTTGTAAGGGCTGTTCCTGTTTCCTCACGGATGACTCTGGGATTCCTGCAGCACCTCTCACCATTGGGAAAAGGACGTCTCGGGCGGTGAAGCCCTCCGGCGATAAGGGTTATCGCTACATAAGACCAGGATTTTTTTTACCCCAGCCAGCTCACTACCAGGCCATGAGCTGCTGAGCCCTGCCCACAATGTACAGGGACAGACGATGCACAATTTGGATATCGCCACTCTAAAAGCGATGGTACAGACTGTATACAGCATATATTGTGTCTGTACCCATCTGTTATTAAAAAGGAACATCGGAGGCCCTGGAGTCTAAAAGATTCCTTGGGGCATCCTGAATTGGGATGTCCCACAGTTTAAAACAAACCAAACCCCCCCCAGAAGCTACGTTCCACTCACCTTGCCCCAAAGCCCCCGCGACCGCATCCCAGCTCGCCTCTAGACGTGCCTGCCCCCGTGCCCTGCCTTTCTGAATGGGCGGCGTGAGAACGCGACAACTAGGTGAGCGGAAGATGCGTCTGGCAATTCACTTGGCTGCCTTCGGTGCCACTCGGCTGCTTAGCCGACCAGGCAGCTTAGCTGTCAGCAAAGTCATTAAGGGAACTTAGTGAAGCCGCGTGAAAGCGAGCGCACTAATTGGTTGATCGTGGCAGTCAATTAGCGTGCTCGATCTCCTCCGAGTCTGCATCGTAGGAGCGACAGGAAGGTGTGACTTAGCGGCATACACACAGCGGGACATCACAATCCGGGATGCCCCCACTGAGAGGGACAACACCCCAAAAAGTGAAAATCGGGTGTGTTGATCCTATTTAATTATGTGATGGCTGGGTTCCTTGTTGGAACTTCCTATGTAGTCTGAAAATTGAACTACACCCAGTTACATTGGGGTCAGGTTCAAACTAGGTGCCCCTGCAATCAAATATAGGTTATTAACAGGAGCCAAGAAATTGTTGTATGGGGCCCCACAATTACTGATGGCAGCCCTGGGTATGCACAGGGTGGAACATGTGCCGGGGGCCTTGGCTAGAGGTACAATGGGGCTGGGAAGGGGGCTTAGACTTGGGAGGCAGGGACGGATGAAGGAATGTTGGAAGAGTAATGCATCAAATTCTGCACAGGTTTGGGTTTAAAGCGGACCTTCACCCTGAATAAGAGCCTATCTTATATGTTTCCCACACCCTGTACATGCAGATTGCTCACATTAAAAATCATCCTACCTGCATCTACCGCATTTTATGAGCCTTTTAACATGCAAGATGGTGGCTCATGGAGCATCAGGCAGCCTGCAAACAGGAAGTGTCCTCTGACTGTACTGCTCTGCATTCTGGGATTGCTGTCCTTTCCCTGACCCCAGCTCTGCTCTGTCTGTTTTAAGGGTTTGGGCTTTTCATCAAATCATGCTGAAGGTTCGGTTTAAGTGGGCTGCATGCTAGGGACTACACCCATCCCAACAGGCCCAGAGGCAGTGAGGTCCACTGGAAAATTCTCCCTGTGCTTCCTATGGCCAGTCCTCCCTTGACCATAGATGTTTGCCAGGTAGGTGCACAGTGTATGCAAGCCCGCCCACCAAACTCACCAGCCACCGGCAGTCAACAGGGGCCTGAACCTGCACAATCTAGGCTCCAGGTTTCCAGTGTCTTTATTGTCTGATCTTCTGGCATTGCTGCACTGAAGGTTCTTTGCCCTTTATAAAACATCCACCCAATAATAAAAGGCTTAGAGGGCACAATCTACATGCCAAGTGCCAATAATAATAATAGCTGCTGATAGCGATCTCTTTAGAAATGCCTGGCTAGAAGTACATGGGCTGCCCTTTTTATTATTAGGCTTGGCTATTTACTAGTCATTAATTACTAACAGAGGAATATAGATCCAGAATGGCTCATTCTGAGGAACTTGGTGAGGTCACCTTGCCAATAATTCAGGTTTATCAAATTTCTTTTCTGCTAGACCTGCTCATTCACCTGTTATTGTGAAGGGAAAGATCTCGGATCAACAAAAGCTGAGCCATGACGTAGCGGCCTCACAAACCACACAATCAACTGTTTTTGGTTACAACACTCAATAACAAAACTGTATGACAAGTGCCTAAGGTTTCTACGCTCAATGCCAGGCAGCTGTCCAAGGGGTGTACAGCACACCAACAGTGGATTGGTGATTGGTTAAAATGAAATGTTTTGGGGCCTTAAAGTTGACCAAAACTGGACTCTAGATCCATCCGTAACCCTTCCCGGGGGGGGGGGGGGGGGTCACTTCCCAGCCTCTGCTGCATACTCACTTTGTATCAGCATCTCATATCAGTAACATGTGGCAGTAAACTGCATTTATATGGCATCTACACTGTTCCCACCAGTGAATCACTAGACCTAAATTGCGCCAAATCCTTCCTGGGCTGCCTAGGTCCACAGGGGAACCCTAAACATGCATGACCAGGGGCAAACTGGGTCCAAAAATCAGCCAAGGATTTTACCCATGACCAGAACATGAGCTGCTGAGCCACACCATAATGTTCCTAGAAGACCAATGAGAGTGAAGCTATAGCATTGCAGAGACAGATCGTGGACATAATGGATATGGCACTGAAGTGTTAGTATTGTAGGGGTTGATTGCAGGGTTACAGGGTTGGATATGACCCCCCCCCCCTTCAGCCATGATGCAAAGGACTTTTTTGTGGTCCATTTGTTTGCCTTGCCATACGAGTTAGCTGTTTAATAGGACATGCAGGAGCAATTATAGGAATGCATTGTGGTAGTTTCGGGGGAGGCATCCAGATTGCTGGAATCCCTTGATCCCCTGGCAAATCCCTTTGATCTCCTGGCGAAATATGGCTCCATGATTGAGGGGAAAGAGGCAATCACAGGGGCTACGTTTTGCACAGGGCTCATGTTTTAGGTAAGGATTGCGGGGGGGGGGGGGGGGGGCTGTGCGCTGGAGATCCCCCAAACACATTAAGTAGAAAATAGGTGTGGAACTGCTGTATTAGCCAGTATTTTCTGAGGGCCAGGGTAGGGGATGCTGTAGTCTTCAGTTTGGTAATTTTAGTGTCTTTGCCCTGTATAAGTGTGACGGTGCATTCAGAAACCTCAGGGTCCTGTTTCTTCCTCCAGTAAACAAAAGCAACAAGTTTGGATAGATTTTGCGATACATCACAGTTTTTTTCTAAATTGGAGGCTCTTAAAGAGGAACATTAACGGAGCACTATCGTGAAAAAAATGGCCCAAAGATAAAATCCATATAAATATGCTGAATGGTGGGGGATAGGTCACTTATACCCCTGGCATCAAGAAATATCCAGCCAGGCTTGTTTCTTTCTTTTAGTGGAAGGAAAAGGACATCCGGGGTGACAGGCTCTGTCACCCCGGATAGACTCGTCATCCCTGGATTTTATTCCTACCATGAGAATAAACCACAAGCTTGGCGGGAGTTTTATTCAGTTTGGACGTATAAATGACCCCTCCTCTTATTAGCTGATATGTTTATATGAGTTCTTTTTATAACACAATTTAGTGATAGTGCTCCTTTAAAACCTCCCCCAAACCTCACCATTCTGCTTCCCCCCTCCGGTTTTACCTTTGGGCATTATTTACTCACCTCGCTGGGGGATCCATCTTCTTGGCTCCCTGAATTCTGACCTTCTGCTGGCGGAGCAATCTTGCGCCCCATCAGACACTGCGTGCGGCCCCCGATATTGTGCCTGCACAGTGCCCTTAAATGGGATGCAATGGGTCCGCCCTGAAATCCCACTAGACTTTGCTGTGTGGAGCGGGACTTTTAAGCTGACTGCAGGGGTGAGGATCGGGCCCCAAAGCAGCTGGATGTCGCCACAGCAGGCAGCGGTAACATCCAGAAGATAAGTAGGAGTCAATGGGGGGGTGGGGGGGCAGCATCGGCCCCTTTTTATTTTTGGTCTGATGTTCATCTTTAAAGGTGCAAAGGAGAAGGTAAATTCATACTAATGCCAGAAAGGGAGGTTCGAAATAAAATTTTTCGCTTGGTGTTCCTGTGTCTGCATACTTTTGTCCCCACATTACCCCAATCAGGAGAGGCTTACCCAACACCCAGTGCATTTCCTAACCCTGGATACTTCCCATCAGATATTTCTTGCTGTTCGGAGCCTGTGCAGAACATCAGGTTTCTCATGACATAGCTGACATTCATCGGATGCCATGTTAGGGGACAGTAAAAATCCATCCACTGTGACAGCGAGACGCTATTCAGACAAATGACATCACAGGCCAAGTCTCCCGTTACAAATTGGGATCAGAAAAGTTGAAAGTATTATGAGCAAACAATAGGCAACTAAGAGCCCTTATTCGTGCCTGGCTTAAACTTTCCTGAGGGCTACCTGAGCACCTGATCCTGTTACTAAATCTCTGTCCCCGGGGCTGCTGGAGGACCTGATCCTGTTACCAAATCTCTGCTCCTGACACCGATATCCCCGACTTGCATAAGAGTTTTGGTTTCGCTTGAAGGGAATGTTTATTTTATTTTTTCTTTGTTATCTTCTGAAGTGTGAATATTTGAACAGGTTGAAATGAATTATGACATTTATAGTTCATATTTACCAAATATAACTGTAAGGAGCCAGGACAAACAAGCACGAGTGCCAGCATGTGAAGGCTCACTGTACGCAACTGCTGCATTAAAGTGGACCAAAACCCACACCAATCGGCCCGGGAATCTATAAGATCAATTCCCTCCCGCTGTGTGAAGCCCCCCCAGGTCGCCCCGTTCACTTACCTTACTTCCCGGTCCAACAGCGCATGAGCGGGCCGCATCCCCGCTATCCCTCTAGCAGGGTGCACGCTCCCTGTTAGAGGGAAGTGGGGCATGCGGCCGCCAGCGCGCTCAGAGCCGCTGGCCTTAGACGAAGCTTAGACTTTGTGACGCCAGTGGCTCTGAGCATGCTGATTGGACGAGCGCCCACACATGCGTTGTAGGACTGGGAAGAGGTGAGTTTCTTCGGGCGATCTGGGGGGTTTCACGCAGCAGGGTGTCCTGAGGGAAAAGACCAAAACCCAGGATAGTCAAAATCATGGGTGTTGGTCCACTTTAAGGCCAATTCGGGCAATTCCCCCCCCCCCCCCCCCGATCCATCATGTGGTGCTACTGCTGTCCCATGTGTGTCCATTCCTCAGCAACAGGTGACCTGCCATCCCAAGGCTGCCATCAAAAACTTCTAGGGCACTTACAACCTATATTTCTGGGGCCCCTTCTATGGAGATCCTGGCATGGGATGGATGATTTGAGCTGGGAGACAGAGAGTGGATGAGTAGTGCTGGTAAGTCGATGAGTGGACCTTGGAACATTGGATGAGTGGGGCTTGGGAGTGGATGAGTGGAACTATGAAAGGGTTGGATTATTGGAGCTGTGGAGAGGATGAGTGGACCTGGGTTGGTGAGAGGTGGAGGAGAGCTGCATGATTATTCTATTGAGCTGGGAGCAGCCGAAGCAGGTCAGACTGAAGTTGCAGAAGAGTTACTATCAGGCCCATCAGCGGGGGCATTCTTCGTGACTGGGTCCCATACAGGAGGCCTGCCTGAACTGCCCTGATGCCAGCTCCAATCACAGATACACTTCTGCTAACTGCCACCTTTCCAAAGAATGAGCTGGGATCACCCTGAGCAGGTCACACAGAAGTTGCATCAGGGCTGCTTTTAGGCCCATCAGCAGGGCCCTTCTTCATGGCTGGTCCCCATACAGGAGGTCAGCCTCTCCTGCCCTGATGGGAACCCTGCCCCACTCACAGAAAGCACCCCTGTGCCTGGAATGTCCCTTTCAATTTTTTTAATTCTCCTAAAATGGCCAATGTACTGCAGTCTGCAACCCCCTAGTTTCCTTGTATTGTCATTTCAACTCCCAATCCCAAGGTTAGCCGCACTCCACAGCACCCCACTGCATACACACTCTCTCGAGCCAGCATTTAAGTCAGCTGTGTGTGTGGCAAGCATGGAGAGTGGAGATGCCGCCAGAGGTCTGTGCATGCTCTGCGGGATTAAGGATTGAGGGACTTATACGGGGAAACCAGGGGGGTTTCACATTATGGAGGCCTTCAAGGGAATTATTTAACCTGAACTATGGTCTTTTAAACTCTAGTCTGGGTTTTGGTCCACTTTTAAATACTTTACTGCACTGCACCATCTAATTGTTATGTTGAAATTAAAGGGTTTGTATCTAGACAGGGGAAAAGAGGCTCATTTCATTTCCAAGCTTCATTAGGCAATTCGTCCAGATCGATTCTGACCCGAAACCTCCCAGTCGGATTTTGACAAATCGCCAATCGTCACAATCTCTGATAGTAACCATTTCAGTTACATTACATTTCAGTACATTTCTTACACATTTTAGTAATGTTGCTGTTACACGTAAAATAATTTAGAGAGAAAAGTTGACTAAAGTGCAACTCCTTTTCTTTCTGAATATAAAAATACTTCTCGGACCTCTGTCTACTGCATATCGCTGCTGAATAATTACTGAAGATAAAGGGACTTCTTTGTTCGTTTAAAAAAATATTTTGGTAATGGAGACCTCTAGCATAAATGAGCTTTAGTGGGAATATTCTTATTTATATTTTTTGTGACATACCATATTTTTTGCCCCATAAAGCGCACCTGACCATAAGATACACCCAATGTGCTGCATGCCTCATTACAGGCAGTGTGCTGCATCCCTCATTGCAGCCAGTGTGCTGCATCCCTCATTACAGCCAGTGTGCTGCATCCCTCATTACAGCTACTGTGCTGCATCCCTCATTACAGCCAGTGTGCTGCATCCCTCATTACAGCCAGTGTGTGGCATCCCTCATTACAGCCAGTGTGGGGCATCCCTCATTGCAGCCAGTGTGCTGCATCCCTCATTACAGCCAGTGTGGGGCATCCCTCATTGCAGCCAGTGTGCTGCATCCCTCATTACAGCCAGTGTGCTTCATCCCTCATTGCAGCCAGTGTGCTGCATCCCTCATTACAGCCACTGTGCTGCATCCCTCATTAAAGCCAGTGTGCTGCATCTCTCATTACAGCCAGTGTGCTGTATCCCTCATTGGTTACATGGTTACCAGGAAAAACACGGTGGGCCCTGGTTTCAGGGGGGCCTTCAAACCTGAACTACGCATAGCTTATTTGTGGCATCCCAAGTGCACACACACAAACAATACAGTCTGGCATAATGTTTCTGTGCATGGGCCCTGAATGTAATCCAGAGATACCAACATCTAGTTGTGGGATGGGTCCCCAGAGTCAGTTCTACTGGTGGGCCCCAGGCCTCCCAGTCCAACACTGGAGTGGGCATGCTTTGGGGCGTCAACCGGACACTTTCACAGCAGCAATTTTTTTTGGACCAGAGAGGACCGCTGGGGTGCTCAATCTCCGATCCTGGTGAGTTATACACCAGCAGGTTGCAGTATGCGTTTATGCGCTCAGCTTGCGGACTAGGTTCGGTTTTGCGGGTCTAAAAAAATGCATTTGACGTTAAAAAAATAAAATGGGGGCTTCCAGCCAGTGCACCAGGCATAGAGACTAGTGTTCCCATGGCTTGAAGGCTAAACGGCCAGCCTCCAGCCATGCCAGGACACCAACCCTCAGCCCCGGGGTGGTGCTTCCCTGGAATTTTCTTCCTACTTCTTAGCTGTACTATGACACTACCAGGGTAAACATGTCCATAAGTATAGTTCAAAGCAAATGTATTTTTAAAAATGTAACACGGTTGTGGGTATGTTTTTACTCATTTTCACTACTAGTGAATTTGGAAGGGGCCCAAATGACCCCTTTACCTGTTCAGGGGCAGGTGCGCCAGCAAGTTACAAGTGAATTTCTGGACTCCACCTGATTACCTACACCCGCCCCATCTACGAGGGTGCGGAAGGTGCCCATTGTTATGTATCTGGTGTTTTTCCAGGGGTGGAAAATCCGTCTTTTCAATGCACAGTGTGAACCACCCCTCATCTTTAAACCTCTTATTAAGTATAAAAAAGCCAAGAAATAAACAGGAGGCTGCATTCATCCAAATGTAATGTAAAGCAACAATAAACGTCGTAGGGCCGTGCGACCACACACTGCATACTGAAAACCAGTTTAACCCTCTCCACACTCAGAATTTTGAGTTAAATTTAAAGTATTTTTTTTTTTAGCACAAATAGTTCCTATAATTACTAAATTCATAGTACAGTGTGAACAAAACTCATCTTAACCCCACTTTTATACCCTATTTTAATTCAGAGTATAAGTTGCACCTTTAAACTGCTAATACATGAAAGATTTGGGACAACACCCCTTATACCACTATTTTAATGCAGCGCCTGAGCCACCCCCTAATTTTTTCATTCACAGTATAAACAGACACACACACACACACACACACACACACACACACACACACACACACACACACTTTTAAAGCCCTGTTTAAAATCAGAGCATAGATGCCCTCTTACACATATTCATGACAGGGTTCAGGTAGACACCCCTTAAACAACTATTTCAATTCAGAAAATGAGACCCCCAACCTCTTATTCATGGCAGAGAGTGAGCAGTGTCACTTTAAATAATGGCTAAATACAAGGTGCCCACCCCTCTCATTGCCCCATAATTCAGATAGACCACCCTTTTTGACACAGATAGAGTTGCACTACGACTTAAATCCCCACTTCATTCCCAGACCTAGTGCAGATGGACTCTGCTTTAATCCTCAATTTTTTGACATAATACAGACCCCGCCCCCTTAATCCCAAATGCATGATCGAGAAATGGTGAACCTGCTTTGATTCTCTAATTTATGATGGTGGACACCCATTAATCCTTAAATCAGGTGAACCCCTCCTCTTTAGTACTTAAAGGAGCACTATCGTGAAAAAATGGCCCAATCAAAAAAACACATATAAATATGCTGGATGGCGGGAGGAGGGGTCACTTATACACCCAACATCAAGAAATATCTAGCCAGACTTGTTTCTTCTAATTTAATGGATAGAAGAGGAAATCAGAGGTGACAGGTTCTGTCAGCCCTCATAGACTAAACCTGGCACCCTGGATTTTATTCCTACCTTGTGAGAATAAACCACATGCTTGGTGGGAGTTTTATTCAGCTTGGGTGTATTAGCCAGCGTGTTTATATGGATTTTTAACATTACACAATTTCGCAATAGTGCTCCTTTAAATTCATAATTTAATACATATTGGCCACCCTTCAATGCTCAGAATTACAACATAATACGCCCCCCCCCCCTTAATTCCAAATCTCTGAGTACAGGTTTGCCCCCTTTAATTGGAAAATTCATGAGAGTACAGTTGCCCTCCTCTCCCACCCCTTTTAATCCTCAAATCAATGATAGTATACCGATAGACCCATTTAAAGCTCAGTAAGATTACATAATACAACTGACCCCCTTAATTCTCCAAACATACGACAGAGTACGTATGACCCCCTGCCCCTTTAATTCTCAAATTCATGACTTTTTATAATTGGCAAACTCTTTCATCTTTAACTCTATGACAGTACAGATGGACCACACTTTAATCTTGACTCCCCACCTTTACGCCCCAAATCTATCACCAATTACAGATGGACCCCATTATTTCTCGTATGTATCTCAGTGTACAGGTGGACGACCCTCTTCTTACTCTAAGACTCATGACCTAATATAGGTGGACCCCATTTAATTCTCAAATGTATGATAGCTTACAGGTGGACTCCCATTTTATCCTGAGATTTATGACAGCGTATATGCAGATACACTAAATTCCCAGATCTATGACACAGTACAGCTGGACACTCCTTTATTTCTCAAATGTATCACAGTGTACAGGTGGACCACCCTTTTACTCTAAGATTCATGACCTATTATAGGTGGACCACCATTTAATTTTCAGATTTATAATGTAGTACAGGTATGTAGTACAGGTGGGCACCCCTTACATCCATAAATTACAGCATATTCGTGGACCCCCTTTACTTTCCAGGTCTAAAAAGAGTACAGATGGACCCTTCGTTAATTCTTGATTTAAGACATAATACAGACACCCCAACTTTAATACCAAAATCTATTAATGATTACAGGTGCCCCCCTTTGGTATCTCAAATTTATCACAGTGTACAAGTGGACCATCCTTTTACTCTAAGATCCATGACCTAATATAGGTGGACTCCATTTTAACTCTAAAAAGTATGATGCGGTAGAAGTGGACACCCCATTAAATTCAAAACAGAGTAGAGGGGGGCCTCAAATTTGTGATTTACAATAGCTTACACATGGACCCCAATTTTATCCTCAGCTTAATGGCAGCATATCTGGGGACACGTTGAATTCCTATATCTATGACACAGTACAGATGGACACTCACATTTACCCATATTTATGATAGAGGACAGTTGGACCCTCCTTTAATCCTCAAATTACATAATATAGATGCTCTCCCCATCACAAATCTAAGTACAGGTGAACCTCCATTGATCTTCTGATTTATGACAGAGTGGACCCACGTTAAACCTCAAATCTACAGTGGATCCCTTTTTTTTTCTCATATGTATCACAGTGTGCAGGTGGATATATGACAAAGTGCAGGTGAACCCTCTTTAATTCTCATATCTGTCACAGAATATAGGTATTACTCTAAGTTGACCTTATTTAGGTTAACCCCTTTAATTATCATATTTATGAAGTGGAGACCCCCTGTAATTCTTAAATTAATACCGGAGTACAGGAAATGCATGAGTACATGTGGAGACCCCTGAAAGTCTAGTGGAATCAGACCTCCCTGTTGTTTCATTAGGGCTGATTCAGCACAGTAAGTATTTTTTTTTATTCACGTTTTTCTAAGAGAAAACTTTTTTCCTCATGATTTTTTCCCTCGATGCAATCCAGTGCCATAATTATAAATCCAAGTGCATATGTATCACAGTGTGCAGTTGGATATATGACAAAGAGGCCGATTCATTAATAGCGCCAGGTAGCGACAGATGAGCGCCAGTAGCGTGATTTTCTCAGCGCCAGCTAGTATTCGCTGTGCTTGGCCGGGGTTTGCTTGTTGACAGCGACTCAGTCGGTGTGCGGTAATGTTGAATACGGGCTGGGGGGTCGCTGTTTCACAGGTTCAGCGTTGTATGGGTGCGCCTGACAACGAATGGCCAGAGCGAACGGCTTGCTGCAGATTCATTAACAAAACACGCTCCGAATTTTTTCGCGCTGTGAATTCCTTGTTTAAACCCCAGAGCGCTGGCGGCGATGGGTGTAAAATAGTTTTTAACCCCCAAACAACCATATTTTTTGATTGTAAAATTATACAAGTATTTATAAACATTTTGTAATATGAATACATTAATATCAGACCTGTAATATCAATTCTGCACAATTTTTTTTTTTTTTTTTTTTACCTTAAAAAAAAATCCTAACATTGCAGAAGTGCTCACAGAATTTTTTACATTAAAAACAAAAAAAATAAACATTAATAGGAATTAATTATGATTAATTAAAGATTGCTCCATTGAAATGCATTGGACATCGCCAGGGAGCGACAGGTCATACCTGGCGCTGTGATGGGATTAGCAGCGGCGCTGTTCGTTGCAGTCGGCTACATGATGAATCCCGCGCTAGCTGTCGCTCTCGCCGGCGCTAGCCTCATTTAGCGTGATAAATGCGTCATTGTGACCGCCGCCGGGCGTACTTGAGTCGGTAGCCGAAGTTAGCTGGCGGTACCTGGCGCTCGTCAGACACTACCTGGCGCTAGCCCTTGATAAATAAGGGCCAAAGTACAGGTGAACCCTCTTTAATTCTCAAATCTGTCACAGAATATAGGTATTACTCTAAGATTACCTTATTTAGGTGAACCCCTTTAATTCTCAAATGTATACATAGCAGTACAAGTGGAGACCCCCTGTAATTGTTAAATTAATAACGCAGTACAGGAAATGCCTGAACACATGTGGAGACCCCTGATAGTCTAGTGGAATCAGACCTCCCTGTTGTTTTATCAGGGCTGATTCAGCACAGTGAGTAGTTTTTTTATTCACATTTTTCTCATGATTTTTTCCCTTGATGCAATTCACTGCCGTATTTAGCTGTGCACATTTTTTAACAAATTGCGTAGCTAAATATGATGCTGAATTGCACTGTGGAAAAAATCATGAGAAAAAACATTTTCTCTAAAAAAAAAACATGAGTAAAAAAATACTGTGCTGAATCAACCCTGTTGTGAGCAGGCCCCACCCCAATAATGCTTTTTGATTATTTGGTTATTATTGGTGGTGTCAGTTTTTTTTATAAAGGCAGACCCCAGTAATGCTTTTTGATTATTTGGTTGTTATTGGTGGTGTCTGTTTTTTTTTTATAAAGGCAGACCCCAGTAATCCTCTCATGTATTTACAGACATAGCTGAGCTGAGAGAAAAGGTAGCATCATCTTGTGGCGCCTGCTGCTGCAGGTGATTTATATTTAAAGTTATACCTTTGCAAGGATAAAAGTTTGTCTTTAGTTATTAATAAGCAGAAAATATAATAATAGACATAATAGACAGAGGCACTTACCAGTTGCTTGTCCATAGTTCCTGTGGTGCAGCCCACTGAGGAGTATAACAATTAAATAAATCCTAAATCTCTCAAAGCATTCCATTGCGCTGTCACCTCTTAGTCCAGCACCGCTGTTGTCTGTGAAGTAGCAACATGAAAACCTCCGGGCTGAAGAACAATCCTAAAATCTGAGCAGAGGTCCTGTGGCTGGAGATGTGATGAGCACCTTCAGGATTGAGACAACGTTACAGTAGATGCCTCTGAGTCAGGTACACTAACACTAAGGCTTGTCGTCACCAAGCTGTGACTACTGAGAACGAGTAACTGTCAGCTAGAGTGACAATGTAAAACACACCTTAAGTAAACGCCTATTACTTGATATTGCAAAAAAAAAAAAAAAAACCTGAGCACACAGGGATGCCCGAGCCCCTTCCTCTCCATTGCCAAATGACAAGGTGCTCCCGCTGATGTAATCAGCTATTTTAAGAGTTATGGGGGAATATCGGACACTGAACAATAGCGAAACTTTAATTGAAATTTAAAGAACTGGTCTTGGCAAATACATTCGCAAACGGCCAAGCCTTGCCAAGAATGGTGGATTGTGAAATGTTAACTTAATCGGTGCGGGAATCAGGTAATCTCTGTGTGGCTGAACTCACTGATACCCCAAGCCCTGATATGTGTCATGGTTTCTATAGGTATTTGGGCAGAGAGTTAAATAATTGTTGTCCTAGGTACAATCAGTGGTGGGCTGGCCATAGGAAGACCCCAGAAAATTCCTGGTGTGCAGCACTGCATTGGTGCCCGGTGGTCTGCTGCTACCCCCATCCAATCCCTGCCTCCCAAGCCTGCCACCTGTTCCTGGTCTGTTTCCCTGCTACATTTACTTTGTCTGTCTACCTGATAGCCATTTCCTGTCTCGCTTCCTGCCACCCCTTCCTGCTTTGCCCCTCACTACCCATTTCTAATCTCTACAACATTACCTGTTTCTTGGACATGTCCTCTCCTTTACACTGTTATTGACCTTGGCATGGCTACACACCTCCTCTGACTTGACCAATGATCAGTGGCATAAATACAATCCCATGGGCCCCAAAGCAATTTTTGGACTGGGGCCCCCACCAGACAGAACGATTTTAAGCCGGACCAGCACATACAAACTAGCTTGGAGAGCATCCAGAATGCTGGAGCCCCTGCCACATAAACCCCCCACCCAGAACACCCGATATTCTTACCTTCACCTCGAGCCTGCACCGGAAAGTTACGCAACTGACCACCAACGTGCATTTGGACGGGGATACCAGTGGCCGGCACCGAGGACACGATTATGGCCCACGTAACCGACCCAATTGTGGGACTTCTTTTCCGGTGCAGGCTCGAAGTGAAGGTAAGAATATAGGGCATCCTGGGGGATGGGGGTTATGTGCGGGGGGGGGGGTTGGTGCTGTCAAGCACCACAGAGGGGCTGCAAATAGATACAAAGGGACCAGAGAGGGGCTGCAAATAGATACAAAAGGACCAGAGAGGGGCTGCAAATAGATACAAAAGGACCAGAGAGGGGCTGCAAATAGATACAAAAGGACCAGAGAGGGGCTGCAAATAGGTACAAAAGGACCAGAGAGGGGCTGCAAATAGATGCAAAAGGACCAGAGAGGGGCTGCAAATAAGATACAGAAGGACCAGAGAGGGGCTTCAAATAGATACAGAAGGACCAGAGAGGGGTTTCAAATAGATATATAAGGACCAGAGAGGGGCTGCAAATGGATACAAAATGACCAGAGAGGGGCTTCAAATAGATACAGAAGGACCAGAGAGGGGCTGCAAATGGATACAAAATGACCAGAGAGGGGCTTCAAATAGATACAGAAGGACCAGAGAGTGGCTTCAAATAGATACAGAAGGACCAGAGAGGGGCTGCAAATAGATACAGAAGGACCAGAGAGGAGCTGCAAATAGATACAGAAGGACCAGGGAGGGGCTGCAAATGGATACAAAATGACCAGAGAGGGGCTTCAAATAGATACAGAAGGACCAGAGAGGGGCTGCAAATGGATACAAAATGACCAGAGAGGGGCTTCAAATAGATACAGAAGGACCAGAGAGGGGCTGCAAATAGATACAAAATGACCAGAGAGGGGCTTCAAATAGATACAGAAGGACCAGAGAGGGGCTGCAAATAGATACAAAATGACCAGAGAGGGGCTTCAAATAAATTCAAAAGGATCAGAGTTACAAATAGTCACAAAGTGACCAGATAGGGGCTGTAATTAGATACAAAGGGACCAGAGAGGGGCTGAAAATAGATACAAAAGGACCAGAGAAGAGCTGCAAATGGATGCAAGAGGACTAGAGAGGGTCTGCAAATAGATACAAAAGGATCAGAGAGGGTCTGCAAATAGATGCAAAAGGACCAGAGAGGGTCTGCAAATAGATGCAAAAGGATCAGAGAGGGTCTGCAAATAGATGCAAAAGGACCAGAGAGGGTCTGCAAATAGATACAAAAGGATCAGAGAGGGTCTGCAAATAGATGCAAAAGGACCAGAGAGGGTCTGCAAATAGATGCAAAAGGACCAGAGAGGGGCTACAAATAGATACAAAAGGATCAGAGAGGGTCTGCAAATAGATGCAAAAGGACCAGAGAGGGGCTACAAATAGATACAAAAGGACCAGAGAGGGGATGCAAATAGATACAAAAGGACCAGAGAGGGGCTGCAAATAGATACAAAAGGACCAGAGAGGGGATGCAAATAGATGCTAAAGGACCAGAGAGGGGCTACAAATAGATACAAAAGGACCAGAGAGGGGCTGCAAATAGATACAAAAGGACCAGAGAGGGGCTACAAATAGATACAAAAGAACCAGAGAGGGGCTTCAAATAGATACAAAGGGACCAGAGAGGGGCTGCAAATAGATGCTAAAGGACCAGAGAGGGGATGCAAATAGATGCTAAAGGACCAGAGAGGGGCTACAAATAGATACAAAAGGACCAGAGAGGGGCTACAAATAGATACAAAAGGACCAGAGAGGGGCTACAAATAGATACAAAAGAACCAGAGAGGGGCTGCAAATAGAAACAAAGGGGCCAGAGAGGGGCTGCAAATAGAAACAAAGGGACCAGAGAGGGGCTGCAAATAGATACAAAGGGACCAGAGAGGGGCTACAAATAGATACCAAAGGACCAGAGAGGGGCTACAAATAGATACAAAAGAACCAGAGAGGGGCTGCAAATAGATACAAAGGGACCAGAGAGGGGCTGCAAATAGAAACAAAGGGACCAGAGAGGGGCTGCAAATAGATACAAAGGGACCAGAGAGGGGCTGCAAATAGAAACAAAGGGACCAGAGAGGGGCTGCAAATAGATACAAAGGGACCAGAGAGGGGCTGCAAATAGAAACAAAGGGACCAGAGAGGGGCTGCAAATAGATACAAAAGGACCAGAGAGGGGCTGCAAATAGATACAAAGGGACCAGAGAGGGGCTGCAAATAGATACAAAGGGACCAGAGAGGGGCTGCAAATAGATACAAAAGGACCAGAGAGGGGCTGCAAATAAATGCAAAATGACCAGGGAGGGGCTGCAAATAAATTCAAAAGGATCAGAAAGGCTCTGCAAATAGATACAAAAGGACCAGAGAGGGGCTAAAATAGATACAAAGGGACCAGAGAGGGGTTGCAAATGGATGCAAGAGGATTAGAGATGGGCTCCTAATAGATGCACAAAGGACCAGAGATGAGTTTCAATTAGATGCAAAAAGGAACAGAGGGTGGCTGCAAATACTGTAGATGCAAAAGGGACCAGAGAGGGAAAGATGCAGAAGGGACATTAGATGGGCTACAAAGATGCAAAAAGGACCATAGAAGAACAGCAAAGAAAGGACCAGAGAATTGCTTCAGGAAGGGTCAGAGAGGGGCTACAAAGATGTGAAGGGTCAGACATCAGCTGTAATAAGGCTGCAGACAGGACAAGAGAGCAGCAGAAGATATGGTCCTGGGCAGCTTGGCAGCAGGGAACATGGCGGTATATATGTTGGCATGCAGGTAAGCCATCACCAAGCCCATGTGAGTGACACCCTGGCACCTGCGATGGAAACCGCTGGGCATTACTGAAATAAATGTACTCTGGCCTCCAGCCAAAGGCAGACCCTCCCCTTCCCATTGCTTCGGTTACCCGAGCTATTGCCAAGCTTAGATTAGGGAAGGGCAGCACATTGTACAGCAAGAGACTGCCTCCATCTGATAGAGAGAGAAAGGAGAGAGAGGAGTCACCCCTAGGTTTGGCAATGGCCTGGCTGGATTTACTGGAGCACAAGCCTCTTTTGCAAACAGATTGGGGTTTTATGGCATCGCAAAAGCCTAAAGAAACAGTTCCCATTCCTGTTGAGAGCAGTCCTGACAGAGGCTGAAAAAAGAAAGTCTACAGAAATAAATGTCAACCAACTGTCATAATGAAAGGAATCAGCAGTGTGGGCGGTTATGCCATCCAGGATACAAGCAAGCAACCATGCAGCCAGCGTGCCGGCACCCAGAGGAATCTGCCTGACCAGGGGCATGTCTAGAATATGGCTTTAGGGGGAATAGATTTCATTTTGAAAAAACCTTCCTAGTCACTATTGTGTCCCCCAGATAGAGGCCTTGTTTCAGAGCCAGCTGAGTTTGCAAGAAAAACATGTCCTCTCCACTTTTTCCCACTCTCGTGACTCAGCTGACCTTTCTTTTTTAGATTTTTTTAGGAGAGAATTTTCATTTTTTTTTTTGCGATGAAAATTAACTCCCAAAATTTAATCTCATTTGATTCATGGAGTGCTTTTTTTTCAAGGCATTTTGGAGAGACTGGGCTTTTCAGTGCTGGCAGAAACACTTTGGTTTCACTAGCTCACATGTTTATTTTTATTGTTCATAGTCATGCCACTATAGCCAGCATGATTTCAATGAAAATGACAGCCAACAATTGTTTATTTTTTCTACTATAGTTTTTTTTTTTTTAAAGCTTGCCCCCCCCCCCCCAAAAGGCCCGGGCATCAGGCATAAGGGCTGGTAGCACTGCTGTTTAAACAGGCCTTATGCCCTCTGGCATGTGTTCAGGACATGACACCCCTGGAAGAACCCTGTGCCCATACCGATATCTTCTGCACCCCCATCATCCCAAATGGCGGTGCGGGTAATCGGATGGGGTAGCGACATCTCACCCGCTGATGACAGCAGATAACATCCCGACCCCTTACCAGAACTGGTCTAGGGGGTTACCCTGGACCCCTTACCAGTTCACCCCAAGTGAGACAAAAACCACGCCTTCTTTCTTGTAATCCTCTGTCCCATTCTGCTCTCCTCTGATCTTGGGGGCTCTTCTTTGCGGCAGGCGGTGCACTTCTGTGCCTCTTGACTGATTAGCCATCAGTGGAGCAGAAGGGAGCTGAGTGAAAGGCCCGCTCAGCCTCAGCACACTCGCTCTCTGCTCCAGCCTTCACCATGGGAGCGACTGGAAGGTGAGTGGATTGGGTGACCTGGGGGGATACACACAGAGGGACCCCCGCATTGAGGAACAACACCCTGAAAACCAAAATTAGGTGTGTTGTTACTCTTTAAGGGCAATGAAGAGTAGGGAGAACAAGGGCCGATGCATAAGCCCAAATATCCCCCCCTTGACCCATTTGTAGGGGTATAAAACTCTGGCCTGTGGGGTCACCTGGCACATTTACCAATCATAGTCAGTGATCTCTTAGTTCCTTTTGCTAGTTGTCTTTTATCTCCACTCTCATGTCTCTGATCCAGAACACAAGGGGTAACTGTAGGCTCTTGTCCAATCAGTGATGTAAGCTGTGCATATTAATGCATGGCATACAGCGCCGATTGGAGACAGAGCCCGGCATAGTTAGAGGGGAGAGGATGCATCTCCAGAACCTGGCTTATGCACAGAGGAGATGCTCCCCATCTAGGCAGCAGAGCTGATACTCTATTCTACTCTGTTGCCTAGACAGGGGCTCTCTTCTGTGGATGAGCTCTATGCTAGAGTTGCACCAACTATATTTATCTATAAGGTGGTGCAGTGGTAGTGACCGCACCGGAACCCAATGAGATCAGGGGACACCATCACTGTGGCTCATCCACCTCATTTATCAGATTTGTGCTCACATGGCATCATGCCCAAATTCCCTTTTTCTTATTGCATGACACGGCCCGCTTCGGTATGGGGTATGTGGGTTATTCTGCCACAAGGTGGCGCAGTGGTACTGCAGAAAGCTGTGGCATGTCCCGGCTCCCTATAAAAATGGGCTTAACCATAGAGTTCCCCAGTGTTTCCTCTGCAGTGGACTGCGAAGTTAGCATATGGCACTCTCTCTTGCGCAGGTGAGCAGGGCAACCAAGCCTGCGGCCCTGCATGTCTATTTCCATTAGTTTCTGGACCCTCACTGCCTCCCAGGGTGGGCTGACAGATCGAGTGAAGGTAGAAGAGCACCAGGGTCAAGTGCTCCTGGAGCGCAGCTCCAAGCCGCAGACCCTGTAAGACAAAGGGTAGCTGGCCATAGGCTTTATGGTGAGCCTACTAGGGATGCAGAGTTTCTGTCCTGGCTTCTGAGGGGGCAAGTAGTTTGGGGACTGTGTCCCCTTATTTTCCTTTTGGGTCCCCCCCCCCACACCCCCCCTCTCTGGCCATGGCTGCTCTCTGCCTCCTCGTCTCTCTCTCTTCCCCCCCTCTGACTTAGTTGGGGGGGGGGGGAGGGGGGCGGTGTTAGCAGCGAGTGGTGATATCTGTGGTGTTTTGACGTTTTTGGTGTATTTTCTGGTGTTTTTAGCTGTCGTGCCGCTTTGTACTGCGGTCCGTGGCTGTGGGCGCTATAACCTGAGGTGATTTTGCTTTGTCATGGCGCCAGCAGGGTCACGTGAGCTCCATTTTTGCTCTCTTCGGGGGGGGGGGGGGGGGGGGGGGGGCGGGTGATGACGCGTATCGCGTCGTTCACCCCGCGGCCCGCCCCTCGAGGTACCTCTGCCGGCGCCATTTTGGACAAGCTGCGCGTCTGGATTTTCTCCCTTCCTGGCTGCAGCGCTGCTTCCTCTGGCGGGTCGCCTTATCCAGCGGTCTGTGCCTGTGTGACCCCACGGTGTCTTTGGTCCGTGAGTCCCCCTTGGGTTTTTTTTTATTGATTTGGGGTATACTTGCTGCGGGATGCTCATGTGTGTTTTTACTTACGTCTTTCAGGCGGGATACCATTGGGTTGTGGTTTCTCCCGGCTCCACTCCTTCCTCCCCCTCATGCCCCCTTTATTAACTTCTGGGGGCATCCCGTGGGAGGGCATCCCGGGTGGCTTCTGTCTTAAGCCTGTACCCACTGCTGGCCTATTGCGCCTGTGTTAATCACCATATGGAGGCTTCTGGGGATAGCGTGCTTGGGGGCCCTTCGGGGCAAGCCCGGCTGTATTCCATGTGTGGGGTATCCCCTGTGAGTAACAGTGTCACGGTGTGCGTGCCGTGCGCTGAAAGTGTCCTTGCGCTTCAAGCTGGTTTGCCTACTTTGCTTCCCAGCTCTGCGCCTTACTCGGCTTCACCTACTCCCCCGCTCCTGCAATTGGGCCCCAGTGAGGGGAATGTTGGCAGGGAGTCACATTCTGATTTGGCTCTGCGGGTGGCAAACATTGAAAAGCAGCTTGCCAGGAATGTTTCTAGGAAGGCCTCTGGCAAGAAGAGACACCTGGATCCCAGCCCTGCTCCCCTTACTGAGATGTATGTGGGGATTGATGATCTTGGTGGCTGTCACCCCCTTGAGATGGGGGAGCTCTCCCAGGATTCTGACCTCTCTGGGAACCAGCAGGAGGGTTGCGATAGTGACCCTGGGTCTGCGTCCGGAGAGGAATCATGGTACCTTGAGGACACTGATAATCTGCTGTCACAAATCTTTGAAATTTTGCACATTGCTGCCCCTGAGGTAACTAAAAGAAAGCAGGGGGAGCTTTTCGCCCTGGTAAACAGCGTCTAGATTTCCTTGAGCAGGAACATTTTACCACCTTGGTGCTTAAAGAATGGGAACGTCCTAACAAGATGCCTGCTGTGCCCAAGGGTTTGGATAAAAGGTATCCCTTTCCTGTTGATCTTGTTAAGAGGTGGTCATTTCCCCCTGAAGTGGACCCTCCCGTGCTAGGCTTGTCCAATACTTCGGTCATGCCTTCCCCTGACACTACCACTCTTAGGGATGGTGAGGACTGGGGCATGGATCAATTGACCTGTGTGGGGGCTGGCTTGCGCCCCGTATGTGCTGCCGCCATTACTGCTATTGCCCTTAAGAAGCTGCTCAAGCGTCTCATTGATGACACAACAGCTGGTAGTGTGGGGGAGGAATATAGGACTCTCTTACTTTGCTCTGATTTTGTGGCTTTTATCCTTACTGCTATGGATAATGCTGTGCGGCTGTGTGGTAGGACCTCTGTGCTCTTGGTGGCTATGCGCCGCTCTGTCTGGTTGCGCCATTGGGCAGCTGACGCTGCGGCTAAGAAAGCTCTCACTGGCCTCCCCTTCGTGGGGCTGCGGCTATTTGGGGAACGTCTTGATGTTCTAGCCAAGGATGGGAGGCTGCCTCAGCCCCCAGAGGGGGCCGTGGCTCCCTCCTCTCCAGTGGTCTCAGAGATTCTTGGGGCCGTGGCAGAACCCGTGGTTGTCCCGGTCTCTCCTGGAATCCTAAGCCCAAACCTTCTCCCAAGCCCCCTCAGGCATGATGGGGCGCCCTCACCCATCCGGGTGGGGGGACGACTTTGGCTCTTTGCTCACATCTGGAGGCTTCATGTTTCAGACCGGTGCATTCAAGAGGTAGTGTTCTCCGGTTACAAGATAGAGTTTGCAGCCTAGCCCCCCCCCTCCCAAGATTCATCAGATCCCGGATGTCTTTAAACCCCCTGTCCGCTCAAGGGTTGCTTCTGACGGTTCATTGCCTGTTAGAGTCCGGAGTCATTTGTTTGGTGCCTCATCAAGAAAGAGGTCAGGGGTACTATTCCAATCTTTTCACGGTCCCCAAAAAGGACGGCTCTCTAAGGCCCATTCTGGATCTGAAGGGCCTCAACAAATTTGTCAGATTCAAGCATTTTCACATGGAGACGCTGCGCTCTGCTGTCAGTACCCTTCGCCCGGGCGACTTCATGACCACTGTGGACATCGAGGATGCTTATCTTCATGTGCATATCTTCCCAGGTCATCAGAGATTTCTAAGGTTCGAGCTGCAGGATCAGCATTACCAGTTTGTGGCTCTACCCTTTGGTATCACCTCGGCACCTCGGGTGTTCACCAAGGTGCTGGCGGGAGTGATGGCTCTGCTAAGGAACCAGGGCATCCGCATCATTCCTTACCTGGACGAAATCCTGATTGTGGCCGAGTCTTTTCCTCAGGCCGAGCGGGACACTCAAATGGTGACATCCACTGTGGAGTCTTTTGGCTGGGTGATCAACTATCCCAAGTCTTCTCTGTCCCCGTCCTTGGTGAGGTCCTTTCTGGGCATGACTCTGGATACCTCTCAGGTCAAGGTGTTCCTTCCTCAGCAGAAGTTGGAGGGTCTTCAGCTGCAGGCTCGGGCTCTGCTGTTGTGTCCTCATCCCTCCATCTGTCAGGGGATGCAGTTGGTGGGCCTGATGGTGTCCTGCTTTGAGGCAGTCCTCTTTGCTCAGTTTCACATGAGACCTCTTCAGTTGCACCTCTTGTCAGTTTGGGATCGGGACCCTGTGTCCCTGGATCAGGAATTTGTTCTGTCTCCCCTGGCCAGACAGTCTCTCTCGTGGTGGCTGGACTCAAGGAACCTTCTGGGGGGCAGGTCCTTCCTGCCCCCGTGCTGGGAAACGGTCACCACGGATGCCAGTCTGACCGGCTGGGGAGGCTTCTGGAAGTCCCTGAGGTTCCAGGGTCGGTGGGGCCCACAAGAGGCCCATGCTTCCATCAACGTCCTGGAACTGAGGGAGATCAGGTTGGTTCTTTCTCACCTATCCACTAACCTTCGTGGTCGGGCTGTTCAGATCCACTCAGATAACCAGACGGCGATGGCCTACCTCAATCATCAGGGAGGGACTCGGAGCAAGCGAGCCTTCAAGGAAGTGTCCCTGATTCTGTCTTGGGTGGAACAGCATGTTCCCTGCATCTCAGCGGTCTACATCCCAGGGGTGGAGAACCAGGTGGTGGACTCCCTGAGCAGGGGGACGTCTCGTCTGAGGGAGTGTTCTCTCAACAGCCGGGTGTTTCTCTCCCTCTGTCTCCGCTGGGGTCAGCCAGATGTGGACCTGTTTGTGTCCCGTCACAATCACAAACTTCCCAGATTTGTCTCTCTGTCTCAGGATCCTCTGGTATTCGCCACGGATGCCTTGGCAATACCTTGGACGGAGTTTCAGCTTCTCTATGTGTTGCCTCCATTTTCTCTCCTGGGCAGGGTCATGCGCAAGATAGCCCAGGAGAGGGTACCAGCCATACTGGTGGCCCCTTGTTGGCCAAGAAGAGTTTGGTTCGCAGACGTCATGCGGTTGGCAGTAGAACGGCACGTCTTGCCCAAGGATCCAGATCTTCTCACCCATCCCAATTTACTAACTCTGGCTTTAACGGCTTGGCTGCTGAAACCTCCATATTGATGGAAAAGGGGTTGCCTGCCTCTGTTGTTGATACCATGATTTGGGCTAGGAAGAAGTCCTCGTCCTTTATCTATTACAGGGTCTGGCATGCTTACATTGGCTGGTGTGAGTCCAAGTATCTTCCCTGCCAGGTCTTTTCTATTCCCAGGATTCTGGAATTCTTACAACATGGTTTGGATCTGGGCCTTCAACTTAGTACCCTAAAAGGCCATGTTTCAGCTCTGGCAATTTTTTTCCAAAGATCTTTTGGCAATCACCGGTTGGTTAAAACCTTTTTTCCAGGGTGTTTCTCATGTGCGTCCACCCCATAAGCCTTTGCTACCAGTCTGGGATTTGAATCTGGTGTTGTCTGCTCTGCAAGGGCCTCCCTTTGAGCCTATCCGTGAGGCTGCCTTGTCTATTTAGACTCTTAAGGTAGCCTTTCTGGTGGCTATCACTTCTGTAAGGCGAGTTTCTGAGCTAGCTGCACTTTCCATCAAACCTCCTTATTTTGAGAGACATCAGGATAAGGTGGTGTTCCGGCTTAAGCCGGATTTCTTGCCAAAGGTTGTGTCTGCCTTTCATCTCAATCAGGGCTTTGTCTTGCCTTCATTGTGTCCTAATCCTGCTAATTCCAAGGAGCGGACACTGCATTCTCTGGAAGTGGTCAGGGCTCTGAAGTTTTATTTGGTCGCTACTGAGACTTTCAGGAAGTCTGATGCTCTTTTTGTTCCCACTATCAGCAAGTGGATCCATCAGGCGGTGGTTCAAGCCTATTCTGATAAGGGAAAAGAAACCTCCCTTTAGGATTACTGCTCATTCCACTCGTACTATTGGTGCCTCTTCGGCTTTTCAGCACCAGGCTTCTGTTGAACAAGTTTGCAAGGCCGCTACTTGGTCTTCTGTTCATACTTTTTCAAAGTTTTACAAGGTTGATGTTAAGGCCTCAGTGGATGCTGCTTTTGGCCGCAAGGTGCTTCAGGCGGTAGTGACTTGAACTACTGGCCGTTACTCTTTGGGGATCCCACCCTACTTTGGACACTGCTTTTGGATGTCCCAACTGTTATGAATACCGAAGCGGGCCGTGCCATGCAATAAAAAAAAAGCAATTCTGTGAGTACTCATCTGTAGAATTGTTTTTGTTCTTGCATGGCACGGCCCGCTTCGCCCCACCCTTGTTATCGTTATTCTTGGTTGCCTCTTTATGGTGATTGTTCCAAGTTAATTGTTTTTTTTTACCTTTTTCACATTTTTTACTTTATTCTCTCCCGGCTTCTTGTCTCACTGCTTGTCTACGCTGGGGAACTCTATGGTTAAGCCCGTTTTTATAGGGAGCCGGGACATGCCACAGATTTCTGCAGTACCACTGCGCCACCTTGTGGCGGAATAACCCAACTGTTATGAATACCGAAGCGGGCCGTGCCATGCAGGAACAAAAACAATTCTACAGGTGAGTACTCACAGAATTGCTTTTTAAAGCCTTCCTCCAACCACCTACTCCTCTCACCACCAAATGGTGCTTCTAAATCTAATACACAATTCATTGTCATCATCAAGTTAATCTATACATTTCTGTCTGAAAGTTTCTCCCACCTAAGCCTTGTGTATTCCTGTTTATTCCTGACATGTTTCACCAGGATATATGACTTGTTCAGGGGAATAAAAGACTTTAAGTTGCAAGGGAAATCTTGATGTTGCCAGTTGATATCAGATGTTCTGATGTTCTGGTAGTGGTGTGCAGCTACAATACTTTTGCTTCCCATTATCCTCACTCCGTCTCATCATGTTTCTGTTGACTCAGTCTTTAGTTTTCTAGTTATCTCCTCCAAGCACAACAGGATTGAGGCTGTCTATGCTGAGGTTGAGTTGAATCTCAATCTGCTGCCATTCCTAGTACACGGTCTGACCACATATTAGTTGTGCCATTGAGGCGGTGTTACCCTCTATTGAGTGCCAGGTCTCACTCCTCAGGAGATAATGTTCTGGAGGACTGGTGAGCTGTGGGATCTGGGCCAGGTGATCCAGTGCACAAGGGATATTCTGGCTTTGCTTTGGTGGGGCTAAAAAATGTTTCTCTTGTGGGCCCAAGGTGCACCTATCTGACACTGTAAAGAACCCACCCTCCCTACTAACTCTTTGGCTGTTAGAACAAATACTTACCAGGTCCCCACAATCTGCCTGGTTCTACAGTGAAACCCTGTGCCCTCTGGGCCACAGGGAATCATGGGTGACACTTTGGTCTCACAATCACTGTAGCAGGCACAGTCCAGCTGCAGGGTATTTTAGGCAGTTGGTGTAGGAGAGGGTATGGGGGATTCAGCATCCCTGAGGACTGCTGTGGTTTGTGATGAGTGTAGGTCCACTTTAACTACACTACTTGGAAGGAAAAGAAGGTACTAACCTCTGTTTATTTGTCCCTCATCTGCCTGTTAGATCTGGAATAAATCCTGCTTGAGGCCCTATTGATCCTGCCTAAATGTGATCTGGCGACAGAGAAGGAAACGTTTTAATGTCAATAATTGCGGCACAATCCAAGTCAGGCACACGCAGCCATGATGAAATCAAAGCCATGCACTCCTGATTATCCTCCTAAAAGCAAAGCAAATACAATGAAATCCCTGAGTTCAGAACACTAATGCAATTTTAATTCCCACATATTGTAACAAAGGACAGTAGCTGTAAAGCAATCCATCGGGAAATGGTGACCAGGGTGAGCTGGGTGTAAAACAAGGGGGTTCCCAAGGGGGTGGTACAGGGGTCTGGATTCCCTAGACCTGAAGGAGCACAGCGTTTCTACAGCTGCATTTTGCTGCCTTCAACGCAACATGGGGGCTATTTAAATTAAAGGATGAAAACTGTGGTACGGACGGACCTAGAGATCCCAAATCAGGACGCCCCATACCATAATACTCACTGGCTCCTGCACTGTGCTATTCTGCAACTGGCCAAACCAGCTTGCCCTGTAGAGCTGAACATTCTGCGGAATCCCCCAATGTAACCTGGGGGAAGGTGAGTATGTTGAAAACTGCAGGGCATCCCAAATCAGGATGTTTTCCAGGAGTTTAGAAATTATTATGAATTATTTTGGGGTTTTGATCTGCTTTAAGGGAAGCCTAGCAAAATGAGCAGCCAGGCAATGACTAGGTAACAAGTGAGAGCACCACTCAAATAAAAAAAGCGGAAGCGGAGAGGGGGAATGGGAGCCACACATTCACATAGCTCAGGACACATCTCAGTAAGTGAAGAGGGTTTAGGAAGTGAGGCAGCTGAGGAGCAGCAGTTTCCAAGTAAAAGACCCATCAATGTTCCAGCAGGAGTCACATCCTCATGTTCACTACTTTAGCATTAGTGTAGCAGGGCCGCTTCTAAAAGGAGGGCGAACAGGGCCAAGACCATTGGGTTTTCACGAACTGAGTGCCTAGAAACTGTGCCACACCCCCTACCAGATCCCTCCCAGATGCTTCTCTGTGTTCAACACAAATATATCTCTGGGAAAGGATAACATTTAGAAAAGAGACCAATTTAGACAATAGAGGGGTAAGGAACCAAAGATCCAGCAGTGCATTGGTAGGTAAAAGCAGAGGTCCCCTTTAGCAATCCAAGGTATTTTTAGATTGGAGGAATGAAAGAAAATAGAAAAAGGTCCTCTGGGTCCGTTTGGCTTTTGATCTTCTTGCAGTCTACATGGATGGGTTAAAGCGGACCAAACCCCACATTTTTAACTAGCATCCCCTGAATTGCTCCCCCCTTGAAGAGCATTTTTTGCCAATTTTTAGTGCTGCTCCTTCACTCTAATCACAGATAATGGCGCCTGTTTCAGCTGTAAAGCCCCACCTCCTTTATTTATTTCCATTGTTGTGTGTGGCAATGACTGTTTGCCTGCCATTTTACAGAGATGGACAGCAAAAAAAACAGTGTTCCAGGACAATTCGAAAAACGGGGTTATCTATTTCTAGTTCTACACCCTAGGAAGGGAATATCGGCAGGGGTTATGGCCAAATGTATTTCACAAGTTCGGTGGGTTTTGGTCCGCTTTAAGAATGAACCTAAAATGCACTCACAGGTGAACTTAAAGAAGAACTATGGTCAGAAATATACAGCAGTGGGGCACCGTGCTGTGCATCACTGCCGCCAAAAGAAAGAACCGGACCACCCAGGTACTCACCTTTTCCGGGATCTTTCTAAGGCAGCCGTGGAGCAGTCTAACAGCTTGTGCAGCCAGCGTCTGCAAAGTAATGTGCTCGGCCATCGCCCGCGCTGATAGGCTGCTCGCGGTCATGTGGGGCGTGCAACCCGTAAGAGATGAGTATCCGGGCGACCAGGTTCTTTCTTTTAGCCATGACAATGAACAGTGGGGCAGCCTGGCAATTCCTGACCAGAGTTCCTCCTTTATGTGACCTTCTGTATACATTTGAATGCAACTGTTCAATGTTTCGGTTGCTGTTTTCTAACAAGGACCTTAATGTGTTTGATCCATGACTTGCCCAAAACATTTCCAGGTTCAGTTAGAACTGGTATTAATACAGTCCTTCTCATCATGCTGTTCACATTCTGACGTCATGAGACCAAGAAGACACCTAACAATTGATCAGCCGTACCTCGCCATTGCGAGGCTTCAAACAGGATGTTCCCAAATGGAAGTGGCCATTGAGCTTAGAGAGCCATCAGCAGGATGCAACAGATACAGGAAGACTGGAAAGGTCATGTGACTGTGCCGGCCAATCAATGTTCTGGATTTCTCTGGGGAGAACATGGAGAACAGTAAGAAGAACATCTAGAAAAGGGGTATAACACAGCATAGCAACAGTCATAGTGGGCCCCCACAAAAAGAGTTTGTTAACACCTAGCTTCATGTGCTTTCCTGCCTCGGTCCTTTGCAGTTACACTCTTCACATCCTATAATGTGGCTGAGCAATGTGACATAAGCAATCACATGACAACTTATATAATTCTGCTGCACAATGTAGGCTGCACACCACAAAACAGGAAAATATATTTAAAAAGTATGATGTCCCATCGGTGCCACAAGGATGATAGCACCCTGTGAGGCCGTTTCTGTGATGCAGCTACAATTTTATCAACCAGATCGTAGGAACCGCCTGGACTCAGTGGAATAGAGACCCCTATACCAGTTCACAGGGCAGGAGGCCCAGCAAGTCACCTGTGGCAAGCAGGTGACTTGCCATTACCCCCGCTCCATTACCTGCATCCCCAAAGCCCAGGGGGGTGCAGAACAGCCCATGGGCTATGTGGGCTGGTAGCCTTGGTCTACCAGCCACTATAGCTGGTGCCTGGGCTGATTTTACTGGATAAGAGGGACTCTCCAATATTTTTTTATATTTTTAAGGGTTTGACAAATGGCTTTATACTGTGCAATAGTATGCATGGCATAAAGAGCTGATTGGATAAGAGCCCATCGGAAAGGTGAGTTGAGTGGGCGATCTGGGAGGTTTTACATAGAGGTTCATCCCAAATCAGGATTCCGCAGGGACAAGGACCAATCATCACAATAGTTAAAATCCTGGTGATCGGTCTACTTTAAACATTTGAAAAACATTCAAGGGGTATGAAGACTTTTCTAAGGCACTGTACATTATGTAGCATGAATTCCTGCTCATAATAAAACCATTCTTTAAGATATTCCATCCTCATGTTGAGGTGTTAATAGTCTGCTTCAACACATGCCCCGATTCTCAAAGATGCATTTCAAGACCAAAAGGGTGCACCTTACATATCAATTTCAGGAACTTTAGATGTATTTCACGTAATTCGCTAATGATCATTTTGTTCCGTAACATGATAGACATTCACTCTGATGGTCCTTGCAGAAATGTCGTCCGTCCTTCCCAATGGCCAGTCCAACCCTGAAAAACACCACCAGCATAGTTCTAGGTGGGGATTTTTTTTTTTTTTTTTGAATCTTGCAAATCTTTTTAAGAATCACGATAGCTTGATATCATTACCCGGGGCAAGGTTTTTATAGCGATGACTCATAAAGTTTACAAGGAAAAACACTGGATATTTTAACTTTTAGTGCCCTGCTGGGAACCAGGGGTCGCAGGCTCTTCTGCACTTTGGGGATGCAGCTAATAGGGCAGGGGCTTGTAGCAAGTCATATGCTCACTGGCAGAACACTTGCCAGCCCCTCCTGCCACTACCTGAGTTATAGGTAAGAAAAAAACACTGACACTGAGAATTTTATTTTTTATTTTATTTTTTTTATATACCCCGATGACCCGCGCCGATCACTGCCACTGCACAGACAGCCAAAAGTAATTGGTGTCCACTTTCCAAGCTAAATTTTAGGAGTTTCCTACATAAATTGGTAATGCTGGAATAATCGTCTTTTTCTATCCATCACTTACTGAGCTAGTTAAGTTAAATAATGTAAATTAGTCAAACACTAAATTTTCTATTGCTATCATATAATATAGTTTGATTTTCCCCTTTTTTTGTTTTATAATAGTTGCCCTTTCTCTTATGCATTGTAATGAGATGACTCTTACTGACCCAGTCCAGCTGCCTTTGTGCATAGCAGAACAAGGCTTCTTTCCCAGATTCTTCTCTTGCACTGCAGACCTAAATGGAGAATCTGATCAGATGCTAAAGGCAATATAGACACCGGAGAATTGCGAGCTATTGTCAAAGCATAAGTGATACCCCCGACCTCCCCACTGACCACCACTAGCAAAAATGTGTGTCTCAGAACATTAGTAAATTAGGGAAAATACACAAGATTTACTTCCTTATATATTTTCTCACCCTCAACCTCTGACGGCAGTGGCGGACTGGGAACATAAATCAGCCCTGGATTTTACTATCATTTTACATCGCTGCTGAGGCCCCCCAAACCATGATGCCTGGGCTACAGCATTGGGAGATGTGGTCCCTTGGCGTGTGAGTACAGTGGGGCTGGGTACAGGGGGCTAAGAAGGGGACTGAGGGGGAAAGGATTGAATGTGGGTGTTAAAGCCCAACTGGCCCCAAAGCACTGCAGGCCACGGGGCATTTGGGCATTGTCCCGGGTCTTCCTTTGGCCAGTTTGGTACATTGAAATACCGCAGTAGCAATATAAATAGTTCAAGTTAGATTTCAGTCTAGACTCTTAGATGTCATTTAGCCCAACCTCTATTCCATATTATATTATCAGTGACTGTGAATTCAGAGGGGAAACCCAACCATTAGGACTAGGGTTAGCTTGCGATCCTTAGCAATGAGGGAACCCGAACTGTAAATTATGTAATCGTTTCACAAGCGTAAGTTAACTTATGCTTATAAAACATACATTACATACTTTTCAATCAACCCTTTGAAAGTGTCTCCTCATGTTTTTAATATATAAATAATGTTTTGAAATTAAATAAAGAAAATGGAAATTCGATCATAATACTGTTATTAGACATATATATAAATATATTTACATGAGGAAACCTATTCAATGTGTCATTAATAAAACTCATAATATATAAAAAGAATAGAATATATTTATTTTATCAATTTTAAAATAGTATACTTTGTCCATGTATTATAAATATATTTAATTGATGCATATAACATAGAAAGCATTTAGACTTTTTTTTATTAACAAATTAAATCAAATCTATTTATATAAAAGTTTTATAAACATATGAAATAGTGGTGAATTAAATATAATATGATGCATTGACTAAAAAAATCTATATATTTAATGTACAGCTATCAAACAGATTGATATAGCAGCGATGATGGATGGATGGATAGATGAGATGAGACGAGATCTATCAGCATGTTTTGGAACTCTCGGTTCGCACATATATTATTGTACTTCATATCATATCAAATCATATATTATGTACTTTTATTGAAACAAACCTGGTGTCAAGGCGCTAATAGGGTGATCCGTGGACAGGTTTGGGTAGAGGGTTCAATTAGGGTTCAAACCCAGATTTTTTTTTTTATATTAGAAAATGAGAATAAACACCCTAACAACAGATTGGAAGTTTTCTCCTTTTTTTTTTGATCATGATGCAGTTCCTGGTAGAGCAGCAGAGGGCATAGGGGCTGGTAATGCAACAGGTATGCTGTGCCCCTTGGCATTGGGCTTACCAGCCCCTATGCTTGGTGTACTGGGACGGTTAGTGCCTTGGAATGGGAAATCTTTTATTTCCAAATATTTTTTGCATTAAAAGAAAATGTACATTTTTACACACTCCACCCACTAAAAGCAGCCTAAATGGGTGCCTGCACCTGCCCCCCCCCCCCCCACAGCAGCCCACCTAGCCCTTACAACGACACCAAAGTTTAGGTCTGCATTGACTTCTATAGGGTTTGGGATCAATATCTACTCAAGTTCGGGTTCCCAAACTGCAACAGGTTCACTCATCCCTACTTTTAAGGATGCTCAATCACACATCATACATCAAAATCACATTTAATGTACACATTCTCTGTGATTAATTGGTTTAAACATACAAATACATATCTGCATTGAATGTCCTTATTTCTTCTTCCTTATTATTTCTTCTTTAGATTATCGGTGCCTTAGCGATGGCGCATTATGTGAGATAAGATATACTATTAGAATTAATTTACACAAAGCCATATGTCAATGAAAACACTGGCAGTCAGAACAAATGTGATGTATGATAACCATGCAGATTAGTTAATTTAATATTCTTCTGTTAATTTTACTTGAATCATTGGCAAAGGGTCTGTCCAGGCATAACAATTACCAACTATACTCACCGTTTTTCTCACCGATTGCCAAGATTAAACGTGAGTATGCCTGGACAGAATGCTTTTTTTTATCTGTAATTATTGTTTATTTTCAAGTATTAAACCTGTAGTAAATTTTTTGAAAATGGGTGTTTTGGATACTATTGGGGTTCTGGAGTCTCTTCTGCTTTTTCTGTAACTGTTGAAAACCTGAACCATGGAATGTAGCTGAACCAGATGTGGCTGTAGGTATGCGAATCTGCGGTTTGCAGGAGGGTCTTCAGGAATTTGAATGTCCCATCCAGGGACATAAAAACGGGTGTTGGACCACTTTAACTTAACTCCTGAATATAACATGTGAAGCACACTCATTTCTATGGGTGGGTGTCCTGGATGCAGAAGTCGTCCCAGGCATCCTGTTTTCCCCAGATGGGTCAAGGGCAATGTTAATGGTGCTGGATATATGTCCCATACTGGGTCCAGTCATTGGGAGGGGCACTGGCGGCTGCTCAGGAAGAGGCACAGCGTGGCATATACTGGTATGGGACAGCAGCAGCATCATAGGATGAATGAGGAGGGACAGATTTTTTTCCCCACATGCATTGAAAATTATTTCACCTAGAAACTAGTCTGAGTACACCTAGCACTATGGCAAGTACACTTGTATGCTCCAGATACTAAACTGCACTGATGTTACAGAGCACCGAGGATGCCAACAAACCTGGGCACTTTGTTGTGTTGGTCTTGTAAGTGTAACCATTGTGTCTGGCAAAATTTCTGATGGCCGTGTCTCAGGTTTATAAGGAAAGACATGAGATATGTAAGATAACATTTCATCCCTATATAATGGCATTAGATGCCTTCAGGTAACTCCGCCTGGCCTCCTTCACACAGGAAAATCTGATCCACATCCAAAGGCAATATTGACATCCAAGAAATGAGCTCTATTGTCCAAACCTCTCGTGATATACGACCAATACGCTGCCACAGGCCACTGCCAGCAAAACACAGATATGACTTATAGGCAGTGTCGGACTGGCCCACTAGAGGATCATCCAGTGGGCCCCAGACACTGAACCAAGGCCACTATCAGGATAGTACAACAGATTGATCACAAAAACAGTGTTATTTCTTTGGTAAGTTACATCTACATCTATAATTTGGTCAGTAAACATCTGTTTTTTTAAATTTATGCAACAATCTAATCATCTATTAGCAGGAGGCTGAGCCCCAATTATAATTTCCTTTGGTTGGCCCCAAGGATAATTTTCTCTGCTGGGGCTCTGGTGGGGGGTCCCAAAGTGATTCCCTCCGGTGGGCCCCAAGAATTATTTCCTCTGGTGGGCCCAAGGTGTTCCAGTCCAATCCTGGTAATAAGGGGTGAGACAGACAATCTTATTTCAATTCTCATATATTAGCACTTATATCGCAGATATCTCAATATCGCTCCTTGCCCATTGGCTTGAGCCTTATTTAAAGCGGACCTGGCACAGTTGGCAAAGAAAGGTAGCGGTTATTTTGGAGCTCCCTCTCCCAGCATATCAGCTGCTTCCTGGATATAACTGACATAGCTGACAATGCACAGTAACTGGAAGCCCAGCAGCACTTCCTGTTTTCAGACGGCCTGCAGATATATGAGCCACCATTTTGTTTCTAAAATTCACTACAGCAGGAGTTTGAAAAAGCTAAATTAATTTTTATGTGCAGCAATCTAAATTGCCCTGGGGAGGGATGCATATGAGCACTATTTGTTGTGTTGGTCTGGTTTAAGTCATTATTGACTGTTGGTCCGCTTTATTCATTTGTTCCACTAAGGGCTTGACATGAAAGACCAGGACAAAACATACTGATTTAACAGCAGAGGCAGTACAAGGAGACATTTTCTGGCCCGTTTCCCCTGCACATAATAAATAAAGCTTTATGCTCTATCTGTTGTAATAAATGAAGCTTTATGCTCTATCTACAGTAATAAAGCAGCAGAGGGCAGCAGTAGGACCCCTTTGCCTTTGTTTCAGGTTGAATACTGAACTTTAGTAGAGCAATGTGTCTTACCGAGTGTGCTCCTCATCAATGTCGTAGCAATGACCCAGGGAGCAGATGTCTGGGACGACCCCTGAAGTGGTTTTGATCTGACAAAGTCATTATGACAGTTATTCAATGAGAGCAATCTAGCCATCTGCCAGTATGTGATACTGTTATTAGTTGGAAGCCGCACCTCTCACTGCTCATACATAATAATGCCACAGCTATGCAGCACAGGGGTCAGAATAATAAAAATATTTATATGACAAATGTGCAAATAATCCAATGACATTGCTGCTCTGGCTAGTTATCATGGCTATATATATATTTTTTTTTTATTTTTTATTTTTTTTTTTTAAGTGGACCTTCAGGCAGAAATGACTTGCTCACCCCCTGTTCCCTCCATTAAAAAAAAAAAAAAAAAACTATTGGACCCTTTTGCTGTCCATCAGCAGTGGTGGCCACACCACTCTCATGTTTCCACACTCCATACAAACCCCAATGGCTTCTGGTCATAACGTGCAAGTGTGGATGGTAAGTGGTTAAGTTATTTTAGACGATTCAGAAAGTGCATTGTGTGATTGCAGAAGCTGTGACATCTTTTTACGTGTTACGTCTTTCCTCACAGTAAAATTATTTGTGAGGATTACACTACAGGGGGCACCTCCCCCAGGTCCAAGAGCTTAATACAGCTTATAGGTAAGTAATTACAAACAGATGTATTCCGGATGTCAGATTTACCTTAGTCAAACGATGATGTATAGTGGAGCAGGGCACCCAGGGAAGCATGGGGACAGCCTGCAAATTTTTGGGTACCTCCAGCACAAATACGTGACTCACCCTGGACAGACACAACTGTGCTGGCTCTTTGTGCTCCGGTCTTTCACTTCTCCTATCTGGGATGAGGGCCTTCCTCCACCTCCCAGCACGCAGCCGGAGAGCTATCTTAACCATTTTTGGTTATAACTTTTTTGGGAGGGTCACAGGTCCCCAGTTCTGGTGCCAGGTGATTTGGCACGATGCAGCACGTCTGCTAGGTCCAAGAACTGGGGGTCAGGATGGACCCGAAACAGAGATCTTCATATCTCAGATTTGGAGCTCATTGTGTGGATGCGTCTTTGCCTCTCGGTTCTGATTCTGTATTTGGCGATTATGGTATTCGGTTATTTCTGATACTGTGTCGGAGACTGGATGTCTCAGGGGGTTCTTTCAAGTGGCCCTCTGAGGGCAGTCGCATGGGAGGAGGATCCTGCCAGACCTTACTGCAGCCAGCAAATCCTCAGAGGTGTAAGATGGCTTAGCAAGGGGGCTTTGAAATAGGGACTGGGTTGGCTCACCTCTCAAGGGCAAGTGTCAATTTCTTCAGGCCAAATGCCTGCTCCTCTTATTTGAAAGGCTTTTGCTACAAGGGCATTTGTTAGAAGGTGTATTTTGCAAGCTAAAGAGGTCTGGGTGTCAGGGATAAAATACAAAATCTGTCCTCATTTTTCTCACACTTACCTTTCGCCGAATTTTCCGACAAAAATCGTTTCGACCCGAATAAATTCGTGATGAATCGCTATTAAAAACGGCTATTTCTGAGCCTCCTAGAGCCTCAATAGGGTTGTAAACCATTCTGCCTTGCTGTAACACGCACAGGATGCGTGCTGGGTTAGTTAAATAATACTTTGAATAAATATCACATGCAGATCAGAGGCATCGCTAATAGAATCGCAGAGCGGCACAATTGAATTCAAGAGAGTTGAAGTGGCATCACTATGAGGGGCAGGAGCCCAAACATTGCTTTAAAGAGACACTGGAGTTGGCAGCAGCAGGAGCCCAAAAATTGGATGAATCACACCCTGGAGTTGGCAGCAGCAGCAGGAGCCCAAACATTACTTTAAAGAGACACTGGGGTTGGCTTCAGGAGCCCAAAAATTGGATGAATCACACCCTGGAGTTGGCAGCAGCAGCAGCAGGAGCCCAAATATACACTGGAGTTGGCTTCAGGAGCCCAAAAATTGGATGAATCACACCCTGGAGTTGGCAGCAGCAGCAGCAGGAGCCCAAACATTGGCTGAAAGATACACTGGGGTTGGCTTCAGGAGCCCAAAAATTGGATGAATCACACCCTGGATTTGGCAGCAGCAGCAGCAGCAGGAGCCCAAATATACACTGGAGTTGGCTTCAGGAGCCCAAAAATTGGATGAATCACACCCTGGAGTTGGCAGCAGCAGCAGCAGGAGCCCAAATATTACTTTAAAGAGACACTGGGGTTGGCTTCAGGAGCCCAAAAATTGGATGAATCACACCCTGGAGTTGGCAGCATCAGCAGCAGGAGCCCAAATATACACTGGAGTTGGCTTCAGGAGCCCCAAAATTGGATGAATCACACCCTGGAGTTGGCAGAAGTTGGCAGCAGCAGCAGCAAGAGCCCAAATATTACTTTAAAGAGACCCTGGGGTGGCTTCAGGAGCCCAAAAATTGGATGAATCACACCCTGGAGTTGGCAGCAGCAGCAGCAGGAGCCCAAACATTGGCTGAAAGAGACACTGGGGTTGGCTTCAGGAGCCCAAAAATTGGATGAATCACACCCTGGAGTTGGCAGCAGCAGCAGCAGCAGGAGCCCAAATATACACTGGAGTTGGCTTCAGGAGCCCAAAAATTGGATGAATCACACCCTGGAGTTGGCAGCAGCAGCAGCAGGAGCCCAAATATTACTTTAAAGAGACACTGGGGTTGGCTTCAGGAGCCCAAAAATTGGATGAATCACACCCTGGAGTTGGCAGCAGCAGCAGCAGGAGCCCAAATATACACTGGAGTTGGCTTCAGGAGCCCAAAAATTGGATGAATCACACCCTGGAGTTGGCAGCAGCAGGAGCCCAAATATACACTGGAGTTGGCTTCAGGAGCCCAAAAATTGGATGAGTCACACCCTGGAGTTGGCAGAAGTTGGCAGCAGCAGCAGGAGCCCCAACATTACTTTAAAGAGACACTGGGGTTGGCTTCAGGAGCCCAAAAATTGGATGAATCACACCCTGGAGTTGGCAGCAGCAGCAGCAGGAGCCCAAATATTACTTTAAAGAGACACTGGGGTTGGCTTCAGGAGCCCAAAAATTGGATGAATCACACCCTGGAGTTGGCAGAAGTTGGCAGCAGCAGCAGCAGGAGCCCAAACATTACTTTAAAGAGACACTGGGGTTGGCTTCAGGAGCCCAAAAATTGGATGAATCACACCCTGGAGTTGGCAGCAGCAGGAGCCCAAATATTACTTTAAAGAGACACTGGGGTTGGCTTCAGGAGCCCAAAAATTGCATGATTCACACCCTGGAGTTGGCAGCAGCAGCAGGAGCCCAAACATTACTTTAAAGAGACACTGGGGTTGGCTTCAGGAGCCCAAAAATTGGATGAATCACACCCTGGAGTTGGCAGCAGCAGCAGCAGGAGCCCAAATATACAGTGGAGTTGGCTTCAGGAGCCCAAAAATTGGATGAATCACACCCTGGAGTTGGCAGCAGCAGGAGCCCAAATATACACTGGAGTTGGCTTCAGGAGCCCAAAAATTGGATGAATCGCACCCTGGAGTTGGCAGCAGCAGCAGGAGCCCAAACATTACTTTAAAGAGACACTGGGGTTGGCTTCAGGAGCCCAACAATTGGATGAATCACACCCTGGAGTTGGCAGGAGTTGACAGCAGCAGCAGCAGGAGCCCAAATATTACTTTAAAGAGACCCTGGGGTTGGCTTCAGGAGCCCAAAAATTGGATGATTCACACCCTGGAGTTGGCAGCAGCAGCAGCAGGAGCCCAAATATACACTGGAGTTGGCTTCAGGAGCCCAAAAATTGGATGAATCACACCCTGGAGTTGGCAGCAGCAGCAGCAGGAGCCCAAATATACACTGGAGTTGGCTTCAGGAGCCCAAAAATTGGATGAATCACTCCCTGGAGTTGGCAGCAGCAGCAGCAGGAGCCCAAACAGTACTTTAAAGAGACACTGGGGTTGGCTTCAGGAGCCCAACAATTGGATGAATCACACCCTGGAGTTGGCAGAAGTTGGCAGCAGCAGCAGCAGCAGGAGCCCAAATATTACTTTAAAGAGACACTGGGGTTGGCTTCAGGAGCCCAAAAATTGGATGAATCACACCCTGGAGTTGGCAGAAGTTGGCAGCAGCAGGAGCCCAAACATTACTTCAAAGAGACCCTGGGGTTGGCTTCAGGAGCCCAACAATTGGATGAATCACACCCTGGAGTTGGCAGCAGCAGCAGCAGGAGCCCAAATATTACTTTAAAGAGACACTGGGGTTGGCTTTAGGAGCCCAAAAATTGGATGAATCACACCCTGGAGTTGGCAGCAGCAGCAGCAGGAGCCCAAATATACACTGGAGTTGGCTTCAGGAGCCCAAAAATTGGATGAATCACACCCTGGAGTTGGCAGCAGCAGCAGCAGGAGCCCAAATATTGCTTTAAAGAGACACTGGGGTTGGCTTCAGGAGCCCAAAAATTGGATGAATCACACCCTGGAGTTGGCAGAAGTTGGCAGCAGCAGGAGCCCAAACATTACTTCAAAGAGACCCTGGGGTTGGCTTCAGGAGCCCAACAATTGGATGAATCACACCCTGGAGTTGGCAGCAGCAGCAGCAGGAGCCCAAATATACACTGGAGTTGGCTTCAGGAGCCCAAAAATTGGATGAATCACACCCTGGAGTTGGCAGCAGCAGGAGCCCAAACATTACTTTAAAGAGACCCCGGGTTGGCTTCAGGAGCCCAAAAATTGGATGAATCACACCCTGGAGTTGGCAGCAGCAGCAGCAGGAGCCCAAATATACACTGGAGTTGGCTTCAGGAGCCCAAAAATTGGATGAATCACACCCTGGAGTTGGCAGAAGTTGGCACACCCGCTCAGATGGCACGCTACTTGCCGGGCAGGACAGCTTTTCCAGGGCAAACTCTGCTAGTTGCGGCCACAAATCAAGTTTGGCTGCCCAGAAGTCCAGCGGATCCTCAAGGTGTGTTGGCATGGTCATGTAAAAGTATGACATGACCTGCTGGTTGAGGTCCTGCTCCAGGTCTTCCTGCTGCTCATGAGTAGCCTCACTATGCGGGTGTAGAAAGCCACTCATTAGTGACTGAAGACTGAGGCTGCTGCTGCTGATGGAGCTGCTGCTGCTGCTCCTGCCAACCCCCCCAGCGGCCATGGCAGTGGAAGGTGAGCGCAGAGGTCCCCTCGAGTCAGACCTGCGAGAGTATGGACCATGGCACAGATAGGCATCGGCCAACTGCCTACGTAGAATGTCTTTGTAGTAGTTGAGTTTGTCCTCCCTCTCGGTGGGTTTAAAAAATGCCCCCATTTTGTGCCGGAAGCGAGGGTCCAATAAGGTGGACAGCCAGAAGTCATCCCGCCGACAGATGGAAACAATTCTGGGGTCACTACGCAAGCACGTGAGCATGCTTCGTGCCATTTGCGCAAGTGACTCGGATGGACTACCTGTCTCCATCTCCACTGCATACTGCCACGGTGTGCCCGGGTCCTCTGTCTCGCCTTCCTCAAAAACCTCTAGCTCCTCTGGCTGCTCCTGCTCCTCCTCTCCTGTCCGCTGACTAGATAAACCAGCCATTTCGCCAAGCCTAAACTGTGTTTCACTGGGCAACTCCTCCTCCTCCTCTTCCTCCTCCCCCTCCAGTTCAGCTCCAACGGGGTTCATGTGGCCGTAAGATGTAAACGCCATGTCTCCAGTGCCCTGACCAGCCATGGTTTCCAACATGTGCTGTAGTACATGAAGCAGTGGAATCACGTCGTTCATCCCGTAATCCTGCCGACTGACAAATAAAGTGGCATCCTCAAAGGGCCTGAGCAAACGGCAGGTGTCACGTATGAGCTGCCACTGGTTGACATTGAAGTTACACAGGGGAGTCCCCCTATCTGCTTGGATCATCAGGAAATCCGTGATGGCTTTTCTCTGTTCATATAATCGGTCCAACATGTGAAGGGTGGAATTCCAACGGGTGGGAACATCGCAAATCAGACTATGTTGGGGGATACCATTCTGACGCTGTAGCTCAAGAAGGGTGTGTTTGGCGGTGTAGGAGTGGCTGAAGTGCATGCAAAGTTTCCTTGAAGTTGTTAGGATGTCTTGCAGATGGGGGGAACACTTCAGAAACCGCTTGACAACCAGATTGAAGACGTGAGCCATGCAGGGGGCATGGGTCAGGCTTTCTTGACACAGCGCAGACAAAATGTTCTTCCCATTGTCGGTAACCATGATTCCCATTTTAAGTTTTCTCGGAGTAAGCCATGTTTGGATTTCCTGATGAATACATTTAAGCAGTTCCTCCCCTGTGTGACTCCGTTCGCCAAGACAAACCATGTGAAGCACTGCGTGACACCTCCGTGCCCTGCACACATGGTAGACTGGAGGGGCACTGAGACTTGAGCCTACAGTGGAGGGTGAGGAGATGGCGGAGGATGAGGAGGCCGAGTCGCACGGTGTCACAGGCCCAATGGGCAGAGAGCGCGGAGGCCGAAGCGGCGTGACCTGTCCAAGTTGCTGCTGCTGCTGCAAAGGGACCACATTCACCCAGTGGGCCGTAAACGACATGTACTGCCCCTGACCGTAGTTACAGCTCCAGATGTCGGCGCTGCCATGTATTTTGCTACACACCGACAGGCTCAAGGACTGGCCCACCTTCTGTTCAACAAAAGTGTGCAGCGCTGGTACTGCCTTCTTGGCAAAGAAATGACGGCTTGGGACTCTCCACCTCGGCTCAGCACAAGCCATCAGTTCTCTGAAAGGTGCAGATTCCACCACCTGAAAAGGGAGCGACTGCAGCACCAGCAACTTGGACAGGAGCACATTCAGCTTCTGCGCCGTAGGATGAGTGGGCGCATACTGCTGTCTCTTGGACATGGCTTCGCTGATGGATTGCTGGCGGGATGCATGACTTGGAGGAGGAGGAGGAGGAGCAGGAGCAACAGAGGATGGGTATGACGCACAGCTGCCTTCGGCTGAGGTGCTGGAGCCTTGGCTGGCAGAAATTGGGAGCTCACTTGGTGAGGAAGCAGACTGGACCACCCCTTGGGAGCCTCGGTTCTCCCAGGTCGTTTTATGGTGACGCATCATATGTTGACGCAGGGCCGTGGTGCCAACATTTGGACCCTGGCCACCCTTCACCTTTTGCCTACATATCTTGCATGTGGCCATGTTACCCTCCTGCGGATGCCTCAGGAAGAACTGCCACACTGCCGAGTAGCTACCTTTCCCACCCCCTGGCCTCACTGATTCACTGCTGCTGTTGCCAACTCCAGGAACCCCTGCTCCACTACCTCCCGATAAGGTAGACTGCCGCACAGCAGGTGCTCTACCCCGGCCCCGGCCCCGGCCCCGGCCGGCTCCAGCCTTTGGAATTGTGCCCCCATGCTGACTGCTACCACCTTGCTGCCTCAGCTGCTGACTCCGGGGCAACCTGCGCCCCTCTTCTCCTGATGATGACGATGAAGCCCCTTCATCACCCGGCTCCCAAGTGCAATCGGCTTCATCGTCATCATCATCATCACCGAGTTGTGGCTGTACGTCACTGATGTTCGTGGATTCGTCAACAGTGTCTGGCGCAGGAGCTGGAACGCTCGCAGCACCCACGACACTGTCCACATCACTATTTGTCTGCCTAGCTAGAGAAGCCACCTCCATTTCTTGGCTGGGCAGTAGCTGCTGACTGTCCTCTATCTGATGGTCCTCCTCACTAAAGAGTGGAGCTGAACCCAAAGCATAGGATACGTCGCTGGGGGAGGGAACGGCGTAGGCCAGAGGCAATGGGAGGACTGGGACTGCTCTCGGGGCATGCCAACTCAGGGTTGTGTCAGAGGAACCTACCGACCCTAGACTGGGGGTCTCAGATGTAAGTTGTGATGATGTTGTTGATGAGCGCGTCAACCAATCTACCACGGCAGATGCGTTACTGGTGGAGACCCGACCGCTAGCAGATACTGGCAGATTAGGTCTCTCAGCATGACTCCTGCTGCTACTGGCCCCCAGTCTGATGCGAGCTCTGCCTGCGGAATCTTGGCCTCTGCCACTCCTCTTTTCACTTCCAGGCACTTGTCTGCCCGACATAGTCTAACTGGCGTGGTAGTAGGTGATATTTAAAGAACCCGCGGGCAGCGGTGGGTCTATATGAAACAGAATATAATGCACACCAAAAGTGAGCAGTAACACTCAGCCTCCAACAGGCCTGCTTAGTGTAAATAAGAGAGCTGCTTAGTGTAAATAAAGAGGGGTATGCTATGTTACAGAATGGGATGCCCCAACAGAAGTGCACCTGGCAGGCAGCAGTAAGTCTATGTGTCTTTATCAGGCCTAATTTCAATTATAATAAGTGCAAATGGTTATATGGTCTTAAACAGAGGCTGCTGTAGTCACAGAATGGGATGCCCTAAAAAAGAAGTGGACCTGGCAGGGTCCAGAAGTGCTATGCCCAGCAAAAGTGTCTTTATCAGGCTTAATTTCAATTATAATAAGTGCAAATGGTTATATGGTCTTAAACAGAGGCTGCTGTAGTCACAGAATGGGATGCCCCAAAAAAGAAGTGGACCTGGCAGGGTCGAGAAGTGCTATGCCCAGCAAAAGTGTCTTTATCAGGCTAATTTCAATTATAATAAGTGCAAATGGTTATATGGTCTTAAACAGAGGCTGCTGTAGTCACAGAATGGGATGCCCCAAAAAAGAAGTGGACCTGGCAGGGTCGAGAAGTGCTATGCCCAGCAAAAGTGTCTTTATCAGGCTAATTTCAATTATAATAAGTGCAAATGGTTATATGGTCTTAAACAGAGGCTGCTGTAGTCACAGAATGGGATGCCCTAAAAAAGTAGTGGACCTGGCAGGGTCCAGAAGTGCTATGCCCAGCAAAAGTGTCTTTATCAGGCCTAATTTCAATTATAATAAGTGCAAATGGTTATATGGTCTTAAACAGAGGCTGCTGTAGTCACAGAATGGGATGCCCTAAAAAAGAAGTGGACCTGGCAGGGTCGAGAAGTGCTATGCCCAGCAAAAGTGTCTTTATCAGGCCTAATTTCAATTATAATAAGTGCAAATGGTTATATGGTCTTAAACAGAGGCTGCTGTAGTCACAGAATGGGATGCCCCAAAAAAGAAGTGGACCTGGCAGGGTCGAGAAGTGCTATGCCCAGAAAAAGTGTCTTTATCAGGCTAATTTCAATTATAATAAGTGCAAATGGTTATATGGTCTTAAACAGAGGCTGCTGTAGTCACAGAATGGGATGCCCTAAAAAAGAAGTGGACCTGGCAGGGTCCAGAAGTACTATGCCCAGCAAAAGTGTCTTTATCAGGCCTAATTTCAATTATAATAAGTGCAAATGGTTATATGGTCTTAAACAGAGGCTGCTGTAGTCACAGAATGGGATGCCCCAAAAAAGAAGTGGACCTGGCGGGGTCGAGAAGTGCTATGCCCAGCAAAAGTGTCTTTATCAGGCTAATTTGAATTATAATAAGTGCAAATGGTTATATGGTGTTAAACAGAGGCTGCTGTAGTCACAGAATGGGATGCCCTAAAAAAGAAGTGGAACTGGCAGGGTCCAGAAGTACTATGCCCAGCAAAAGTGTCTTTATCAGGCCTAATTTCAATTATAATAAGTGCAAATGGTTATATGGTCTTAAACAGAGGCTGCTGTAGTCACAGAATGGGATGCCCCAAAAAAGAAGTGGACCTGGCAGGGTCGAGAAGTGCTATGCCCAGCAAAAGTGTCTTTATCAGGCTAATTTCAATTATAATAAGTGCAAATGGTTATATGGTGTTAAACAGAGGCTGCTGTAGTCACAGAATGGGATGCCCTAAAAAGGAAGTGGACCTGGCAGGGTCCAGAAGTACTATGCCCAGCAAAAGTGTCTTTATCAGGCCTAATTTCAATTATAATAAGTGCAAATGGTTATATGGTCTTAAACAGAGGCTGCTGTAGTCACAGAATGGGATGCCCCAAAAAAGAAGTGGACCTGGCAGGGTCGAGAAGTGCTATGCCCAGCAAAAGTGTCTTTATCAGGCTAATTTCAATTATAATAAGTGCAAATGGTTATATGGTGTTAAACAGAGGCTGCTGTAGTCACAGAATGGGATGCCCTAAAAAAGAAGTGGACCTGGCAGGGTCCAGAAGTACTATGCCCAGCAAAAGTGTCTTTATCAGGCTAATTTCAATTATAATAAGTGCAAATGGTTATATGGTGTTAAACAGAGGTTGCTGTAGTCACAGAATGGGATGCCCTAAAAAAGAAGTGGACCTGGCAGGGTCCAGAAGTACTATGCCCAGCAAAAGTGTCTTTATCAGGCCTAATTTCAATTATAATAAGTGCAAATGGTTATATAGTCTTAAACAGAGGCTGCTGTAGTCACAGAATGGGATGCCCCAAAAAAGAAGTGGACCTGGCAGGATCGAGAAGTGCTATGCCCAGCAAAAGTGTCTTTATCAGGCTAATTTCAATTATAATAAGTGCAAATGGTTATATGGTCTTAAACAGAGGCTGCTGTAGTCACAGAATGGGATGCCCCAAAAAAGAAGTGGACCTGGCAGGGTCGAGAAGTGCTATGCCCAGCAAAAGTGTCTTTATCAGGCTAATTTCAATTATAATAAGTGCAAATGGTTATATGGTGTTAAACAGAGGCTGCTGTAGTCACAGAATGGGATGCCCTAAAAAAGAAGTGGACCTGGCAGGGTCCAGAAGTACTATGCCCAGCAAAAGTGTCTTTATCAGGCCTAATTTCAATTATAATAAGTGCAAATGGTTATATGGTCTTAAACAGAGGCTGCTGTAGTCACAGAATGGGATGCTCTAAAAAAGAAGTGGACCTGGCAGGGTCCAGAAGTACTATGCCCAGCAAAAGTGTCTTTATCAGGCCTAATTTCAATTATAATAAGTGCAAATGGTTATATGGTCTTAAACAGAGGCTGCTGTAGTCACAGAATGGGATGCCCCAAAAAAGAAGTGGACCTGGCAGGGTCGAGAAGTGCTATGCCCAGCAAAAGTGTCTTTATCAGGCCAATTTCAATTATAATAAGTGCAAATGGTTATATGGTGTTAAACAGAGGCTGCTGTAGTCACAGAATGGGATGCCCTAAAAAAGAAGTGGACCTGGCAGGGTCCAGAAGTACTATGCCCAGCAAAAGTGTCTTTATCAGGCCTAATTTCAATTATAATAAGTGCAAATGGTTATATGGTGTTAAACAGAGGCTGCTGTAGTCACAGAATGGGATGCCCTAAAAAAGAAGTGGACCTGGCAGGGTCCAGAAGTACTATGCCCAGCAAAAGTGTCTTTATCAGGCCTAATTTCAATTATAATAAGTGCAAATGGTTATATGGTCTTAAACAGAGGCTGCTGTAGTCACAGAATGGGATGCCCCAAAAAAGAAGTGGACCTGGCAGGGTCGAGAAGTGCTATGCCCAGCAAAAGTGTCTTTATCAGGCTAATTTCAATTATAATAAGTGCAAATGGTTATATGGTGTTAAACAGAGGCTGCTGTAGTCATAGAATGGGATGCCCTAAAAAAGAAGTGGACCTGGCAGGGTCCAGAAGTACTATGCCCAGCAAAAGTGTCTTTATCAGGCCTAATTTCAATTATAATAAGTGCAAATGGTTATATGGTCTTAAACAGAGGCTGCTGTAGTCACAGAATGGGATGCCCCAAAAAAGAAGTGGACCTGGCAGGGTCGAGAAGTGCTATGCCCAGCAACAGTGTCTTTATCAGGCTAATTTCAATTATAATAAGTGCAAATGGTTATATGGTGTTAAACAGAGGCTGCTGTAGTCACAGAATGGGATGCCCTAAAAAAGAAGTGGACCTGGCAGGGTCCAGAAGTACTATGCCCAGCAAAAGTGTCTTTATCAGGCCTAATTTCAATTATAATAAGTGCAAATGGTTATATGGTCTTAAACAGAGGCTGCTGTAGTCACAGAATGGGATGCCCCAAAAAAGAAGTGGACCTGGCAGGGTCGAGAAGTGCTATGCCCAGCAAAAGTGTCTTTATCAGGCTAATTTCAATTATAATAAGTGCAAATGGTTATATGGTCTTAAACAGAGGCTGCTGTAGTCACAGAATGGGATGCCCTAAAAAAGAAGTGGACCTGGCAGGGTCCAGAAGTGCTATGCCCAGCAAAAGTGTCTTTATCAGGCCTAATTTCAATTATAATAAGTGCAAATGGTTATATGGTCTTAAACAGAGGCTGCTGTAGTCACAGAATGGGATGCCCCAAAAAAGAAGTGGACCTGGCAGGGTCGAGAAGTGCTATGCCCAGCAAAAGTGTCTTTATCAGGCTAATTTCAATTATAATAAGTGCAAATGGTTATATGGTGTTAAACAGAGGCTGCTGTAGTCTCAGAATGGGATGCCCCAAAAAAGAAGTGGACCTGGCAGGGTCCAGAAGTACTATGCCCAGCAAAAGTGTCTTTATCAGGCTAATTTCAATTATAATAAGTGCAAATTGTTTTATGATCTTAAACAGAGGCTGGTGTAGTCACAGAATGGGATGCCTCACAGCAGACTTAAGATCAGTTCAGTATATATGCACAGTTAGTTAGTATAAGCAGCCTGAAAACGCTAACAAAGCCTGTCAAGCCAGCTAGTAACACTCAGGCTGGATGAAAAAAAAAAAAAAAACTCCCTGTGACAGCCTCCGATTTTTCTACCTTTCCTTGTTTTTCGCTGACTTTCTGTCTGTCTCCTGTCTGTCTCCTGCCTGTCTCCAGCCTGTCCCTGTCTGTCCCTGCCTGTCTAACTGCCTCTTTCCCTCAGCTACACAGCGTTCTGTCTCTCACGAATGCAATAGAGAAATGAGGTAGGAAAAGCAAGATGGCCGGCCTTAAATAGGCCTGTGACGTCACCGGGCTTGCTGGCTGCTGATAGGCTGCATGTGACTGTCCCAGCATACACTGCCCCAGCTTACATGTCTGGACATGCCCCGTCCGCCATCTTAGAATGCCTGTAAATGTAAATGAATGGATGTTAAAGGAAAACTTTGAGCGATCGAATCGCGTGGAAATTCGGATTCGATCCGAATCGAATTTTTCCTGAAATTCGGATCGAATCCGGGTTCGTCCGGATCAATTCGCTCATCCCTACTGTAGACCAAAACCCACTATGCTCACCATACCCCTCATATAGCTTATTCTGTTTAGCATTCAAAATCCTGTTCTGTTGGTTGTAGTTTTCAATCTTCAGCCACCTCCTGCTTGTCACTATCATCACCAAACTGAAACACTTTACTTCTTCTAATCAGTCTGGGATCCTCATTGCAGTAACATTGGATGTCCTGCAGGTTTGGGAGGGGAGGCAGGTAAGTGCTAAATCACAAGGTGGGTACTTGGTGGAGCGTGTTTTGGTGCTTTCATCCTGGAATCTGGAATAGTGCCATGAGAACTGTTTAATTAGACAGACAGGTGTGAGTGTGCTAACATCCGGCTGTCTCTGTGGCCAGTAATCTCCTCCTTTTATATCCTCCAAGTGACTTTTATATGGCTGTTAGATAAATAATTACATATCTTCGGGACACCACAACATGTTTGAGCAGGTATAAATCAGCTCACATTTATTTTTAAAGAATAAGTGCAGTATTGTTACCTAGATATTATCATGCATTGAAATAGGCTTGGAATCATGGGGTAGGGATTTTATATTTCCTCTTTACGAGGCATCATCTGGAATATGCCATGCACTTCTGGGCACCAGTTCATAGAAAGCATTCCCTGATTATGGAAAGGATGCAGAGGAGAGCCACCAAACTAATAAGGGAAATGAATGATCTTAGCTATGAAGAAAGATTTTGGGAATCATATTAGTTAATCTTGAGAGGAGACTTCTAATGGGGAACATGATTAATATATATGGTCAATAACATAAATATGGGGAAAATCTCCCCTCTATAGACAAGGGGGCACGCTCTCCACCTGGAAAATAAAATATTCAGTCTCCAGAGAAGATAATCATCCTTTACTGTGAAGTAGAAATTGAATGCACTCAGAAGCATAAGTCTTCAGGAAATACAATGCTTATTCGGTCGACCAGGGGCTTGCTTACTTCCAGTGCCCAAAATGCCCCCCTTTGATGCTTGCTTAAATACAGATTTAGACAAAGGTACTTAAAAAAACCACCCTGATTTAATGCCTGGACATATGTCATACTTCTATTGGACATTTCAAACATATACTGCACATATAGAAAGTTTAACTTACACCTTAAGAGCATCTGACATAACATTCTTTGTAATGGGCATTCCTATGAGGGGGAGGGGTGAAAATCCCTCCACATACTCCCCTATGAGGGGAATGTGAGGGATGGCATACAGGCAGCTAGAACTGAAATAATTAATACTAATTATAATATATGTAGAATCTCCACACCCGGGGCCACTTTCGTCCTTTGAGGTTGACCAGTGCCGCATAGTTGTAAGGCAACGTCCCCTCACCACTCACATGGGCGGCCACTTCCTCTGTCAACGTCCTCTTTTCATGTGTGTTGGGCTTGAAGTCTTACCTTTAGTCCATGAAAATCTGCAAAGAACAAGCACATTTGGATTATTAACTTGCATCCTTCTCTGTTTGGGTCTCCTTTAGGTACATATGCATGCCCCTTCCCCTTTAATTACTTGTGACGATGCAAGCACCAAAGCTTGCTATACGCTAGTGTATGCCTATGCTACCTAATCCAGCTCTCACATCCCACAGTAGTGGGGGATTGCAAGTGCAGACGAACTTAGGCCAAGTGGTGCACCTAACTCTTCACTCCGCTGTTACTGTTGGATAGTGCTCACTGAAACCACTCAACAACATGACACAGCCAGATCTGCGATCCCACTGTAGTGGCGGATTGCAAGCGCAGAGGCCAAGTGGCACACCTGACTATTTACTCCGTTACAAATGTTATACATAAATCACTTAGGCACCTCAGCGTTGCATACTACCATGGCATGAATTCCATGGCATGAAAGGGTGAATTAACCTCATGATGCACTCCTGCTGTTCACTGGTGTACACAGCAGATGCCATGTTGGTCCTGGGTGTCAACTGTGTGAGGCACCCTTGCACCGAGGCACACCAGCGCCTACACGGCCCGGGGGATCCCAGAAGTGTTTTTGCATCCATATGCATATGTAGCTTATAGGTTGCTGGCACCTGTGCTAGCCTGTTAAATAAATTCAATTGATGTTCAATTAACCACCCACTTATATCTAAAAGAACACAGATGAGCCTCAGACTTTAAGGCTTGTGCTTACTTAGGAGCTCACTATGTCACACCATAAGTGACAACACAGCATCCAACACATATGCGAGATGAATAAGCGCGAAAGTTCAGGAGCCGAGGGTAGCTTGGGTAGAGCAATGAAATGAGCCATCTTACTGAATCTATCGACGACCACCCAAATCACAGTATTCCCATGTGAAAGAGGCAAATCAACAATAAAGTCCATCGAAATGTGAGACCATGGTTCTTTAGGGATCTCAAGGGGAATCAGATAACCACTAGGGGCCTTGTGTACCCCTTTACTTCGTGCACAAACGGAACATGCGTTGATAAGGGTAGTGATATCACGTCTCATAGAAGGCCACCATATGTGGCTTCGAGCTAAAATAAAAGTTTTATGAACTCCCAGATGCCCAGCAGTTTTAGCGTCGTGGAATTCACGGATTACATCAGAACGCAAATGCGGCGGTACAAAGTGACATCCTATGGGTACATTTACAGACGATTCATTTTGGAACGGCACCAAAACACTAGAGAGATCAGGGAGCAAGGCCTCGACTACACAACCTGCAGGTAAGATAGGTTCACCAGTATCTCCCCGATCTTTACACTCACCAAACATGCGCGACAGAGCTTTAGTATTTTTTACACCTGGCTTAAAGGTAATAATAAAATTGAAACGCGAAAAAAATAATGCCCAACGGGCCTGTCGAGAATTCAACCTCTTGGCGGAGCCTATATACTCGAGATTTTTGTGATCGGTATATACAGTGATAGGATGTAAGGAATCCTCCAACCAATGACGCCACTCATCAAATGCCAGTTTAATAGCTAATAGTTCCCTATTGCCGACATCATAATTTTGTTCTGCGGTATTAAACTTCCGAGAAAAATAGGCACATGGATGCATACGTTCAGGAGATCCAGAGAATTGCGATAAAACAGCTCCAACACCTAATTCAGACGCATCTACTTCAATAACAAAAGGTCTGTTGACATCAGGGTGCACTAAAACTGGCGCCGAAGTAAAAGCCTGTTTTAGGACACAAAAGGCTTCAATAGCTGATGGTGACCAGTTAGCAGTGAACGCGGCTTTGCGGATGAGATTGGTGAGAGGAGCAACGATACTAGAAAAACCCTTGATAAAACGTCGATAGAAATTAGCAAATCCTAAAAAGCGTTGTAATTCTTTTAAGGATTTGGGTTGTACCCAATCCCGTACTGCCGAAACCTTTCCCGCATCCATCTCCAACCCCTGACTAGAAATAATATACCCCAAGAAGGGAACGGAGGTGACCTCAAACATACACTTAGAGATTTTAGCGTATAGATTATTTTCTCTCAATTTCTGAAGGACCAGTTTTACATGTTGCCTGTGTTCGAAAAGGTTCTTGGAGAAAATGAGGATGTCATCCAAATAAACCACTACGAAGTTACCCAAATAGTCACGAAACACGTCATTAACAAAGTCTTGAAAGACCGCAGGAGCATTGCAAAGGCCAAAAGGCATGACTAAATATTCGTAATGACCATCTTTAACATTGAAAGCCGTTTTCCATTCATCCCCTTGCCGTATACGGATCAGGTTGTAGGCCCCCTTTAGATCTAGTTTAGAAAAAATTCGAGCCCCCACTACCTGATTAAATAAATCACCTATTAAGGGAAGAGGATATCGATTTTTAACGGTGATCTTATTCAAGGCTCTATAATCTATGCAAGGCCTTAAACCCCCATCCTTCTTCTCAACAAAAAAGAAGGCGGCACCCGCCGGTGATGTTGACGGGCGGATAAAGCCTTTACTCAGATTTTCCGAAATATATTCCTTCATAGCCTGCTCTTCTGCTCGATTCAGATTATAAATTTTCCCCCTAGGAGGAATAGTTCCAGGAAGTAAGTCGATGGGACAGTCATGGGGTCTGTGTGGGGGAAGATTATCAGCGGATCGCTCAGAAAAGACATCTGTCCAATCTGTATAAGGAAGAGGCAGTTCCTGGGGCAAAATCTGAACACTCCTAAGGACAGTGGAGAAGCAATGTGACTTGCAGTAATTGCTCCACTTAACCAGATCACCCCACTGCCAGTTAAATATGGGGTTATGGAGCTTTAGCCATGGGTATCCCAAAACTACTGGTGTTTCCGGACAATCAAACACCAGGAATTCTATGTGTTCAGAATGAGATGAGCCAACCACCAATTTGAGAGGAGGGGTCTTGTGACTGACCGGTTCTCCCTGGATAGCCTTCCCATTTATGGCCAAAACCTGGAGAGACTTTTCAAGGGATACCAGTGGAACTCCCAGGAGGGAGATTATGTTCCGATCCAGGAAGTTACCTGCAGCTCCACTATCGACAAAAGCAGATACTGCCTGTTTGGAAAGACCCCAGAAAAGCTCCGTAGGGATTAACATCTTATCATGATGAGAGTAATGCTTCAACCCACCTAGATCAGTACCCTCTTCCTGATCTAGGCGAGAAAGTTTCCCGCCGGATACCCCTTATTTGGACAAGACCTGGCAAAATGTCCCGGGGACCCACAATAGAGGCAAAGACCCAAAGACCGTCTTCGTTGTTTCTCGTCCTGAGAAAGACGGGCTCTGCCAACCTGCATTGGCTCCTCTTGAGAGGGGGAGGAGGTGTTTACCCCACCAGGAGTTGAAGGGTTGGGAGTTTGTGAAGGTCTAAAGGGATTGGTAACCCTAACCCTTTCCCTGGCTCTCTCTCTAAGACGTCTATCGATCCTGATGGAGACCTGCATGAGTTGATCCAAATCTTTGGGAGTGGGAAAATTGACCAAGGCATCTTTAATATTCTCAGAAAGCCCCATACGGAATTGGCTACATAGGGCTGGATCATTCCAAGTAGACTCCACTGCCCAGCGCCGGAACTCAGCGCTGTAGTCCTCGGCGGAATTCCGACCCTGCTTCAGGGCCCGAAGCCTGTTTTCTGCCGTGGACTGACGATCTGGATCCGCATAAAGCACTCCCATAGCTGAGAAAAAGGATGTAACGGAGTGTAAGGCAGGATCTTCAGGAAGCAAGCTGAAAGCCCATGACTGAGGGTCTCCTTGTAACAGAGAGATAATTAAACCCACCCGTTGAGTTTCTGTGCCAGAAGATAAAGGCCGCAGCCTGAAATAGAGTTCACATGAATTCTTGAAGTTCGAAAAACCGGCCCGGTCTCCAAAGAATTTTTCTGGTAAAGGAACCTTTGGTTCAGGAATATGAGGTGGTACAGCGGGTGTAGTAATCTGGCGGGTTTCTTGATTGGCCACTCTCTGGGCAAGTTGGTTGATAGCAGTGGCCATCGCCTGAACTTGCTGTACCAGGTCTTCCATATTAACTTTCGGGCCTGTTATAATGTCACGCTCCAGGTACCGCAATTAACCACTTGGATAACTTCAGCTCTCTTGGTAAGGACCTCAACCCCCAATCTCCGCAGCCAGCTTCACCTATAGGAGCCCCCGCTTGCCGAGATGCAGAACATGCCTGCTCGGGATTGGTTGCCCCCAGGACTTCTATGGCTCAAAGGATGAAGCCTTACTGTACAGAGGACTGGAGAACCCGTGGCTGGAAGTGGAATTGGGTAGCCCGAATTTGAGCGTAAGACGGAAGTCCAAGGACAGGCTGGAGGTTGGCAACAGTAGATCTGAGGTGGCGACAGAACAATGGCAATAGACAGATCGTGGTCTAGGTTCAAGGCAAGGGTCGGCAACAGGAGTGGAGATCGAGGATGGTCAAAGGCAGGCAAGGGTCGGCAACAGGAGTGGAGATCGAGGATGGTCAAAGGCAGGCAAGGGTCGGCAACAGAAGTGGAGATCGAGGATGGTCAAAGGCAGGCAAGGGTCGGCAACAGGAGTGGAGATCGAGGATGGTCAAAGGCAGGCAAGGGTCGGCAACAGGAACACAGATCGATATCAAGGTAAGTAACAAACGAGGGTCTAAGCGCTATAACAGGCAATGACCAACTGGCTGAAGAGGGGTATATATAGGAAGCAGGTATGATTGGGCCAGGGAAGAGAGCCTGATGATTGGTGCAACTAGAATCTTTAATTTAATTGGATAACACAGGGCGTACCGCCCAGGAGTCTGAAAAGGCTGATGATAGCATCCAGATATCAGAAGGAGATTGGCCAGTAACAATAGGATCAATTCCCTAACTCACACCTGCCACTAATTAACTCTCCTCCGGCGGCCGTGCTGAGAGCAGCGCCGCCGGAGGGTATAAGTGAAACGTGCTCGCGCACACGCGCAAGCACGAGAACTAGAGCCGGGGCCGCCGGCCAACGCAGGCAGAGGCGCGTGCACGCCAGGCGAAAGAGAGGCCACCGCCCGCCGCGGCCGCCGCACAGACAGCCGCGCGGCGGGACGGGGAGCGCCGCAGGAACGGGACGCAGGTAAGTGGATACTGACAGCAATATCCTGTAACGGCTCAAAAGGAGGACCCTGGAGAGCCAAAAGAACCAAATTCAAATCCCAAACAGGAACCATAGCCTTCCGAGGGGGTCCAACATGAGTGACCCCCTGGAAAAAAGTCTTAACCAGTGGATGTAAGGCAAAAGATCTTTGGAAGAAAACAGACAGAGCAGAGACCTGCCCTTTCAAGGTACTAAGCTGGAACCCAAGATCCAGACCGTGCTGAAGAAACTCCAAAATCCTAGGGATCGAAAACACCCTGCAAGGCCAGGCCCTAGCCTCACACCAGTCAATATAGGACCGCCAAGTCCTATAGTAAATGCCAGAAGAGGAACGCTTCCTAGCTCTAATCAAGGTCAGAACAACAGCCTCAGACAAACCTTCCTCCTTCAGAATGAAGGTTTCAGCAGCCAAGCCGTCAAAGCCAGCATTTGTAAATTGGGGTAAAGTAGTTGACCCTGAGATATGAAATCCAGAAACATGGGCAGCCGGTACTGAACTTCCGCCAGCCGTACGACGTCAGCGTACCAAACCCGTCCTGGCCACCTTGGGGCCACCAGAATTGCTGTTGCACCTTCCAGAATCAGCTTGCGAACTACCTTGTCCACCCTGGAGAAGAAAGGAAACAGGTACAGGAACCCCAGATCCTTCCAGGCAAGGGACAAGGCATCCACTGCCAGGGCTAGAGGATCCTGAGATAAAGACACAAAGGATGGGAGTTTGTGATTGTGCCGTGAGGCAAAGAGATCCACCTCCAGAGTCCCCCACTTGTGACAAAGGGACCGAACAAAACTCCGAGATTGAGAGACCACTCCCCTCGGCGAGAGAACCCCCTGCTCAGGGAATCCGCCTCCGTGTTCTCCACTCCAGGAATGTAGACTGCCGAAATGCAAGTAACATTGCTCTCCACCCAAGTCAGGATAAGAGAGACTTCCCTAAGGGGGACTCCTGCTGCGAGTCCCTCCTTGGTGATTAATGTAGGCTACCGCCGTCCGATTGTCTGATCGAACCTGAACCGGTAGGCCCTGTAGGTGCGACGTCAGCCGTGCCAGGACAAGCCGGATGTCTCTGAGCTCTAAGACATTGATGGGGGTGTGAGCCTCCTGAGGACCCCACAACCCACTGAACTGATGACTTTTCCAGAAACCTCCACAGCCTGACAGGCTGGCATCCGTGGTAACCGTCTCCCAACAAGGGGCCAGAAAGTATCTGCCCCTCATCAGGTTGCTCAACTCCAGCCACCACCGAAGTGACTGCTGAACCCTGGGAGACATCCTGAAAAGTTGATCCAAGGACTACGGACATTTGTCCCAATGCGTCAATAGGTGAAGTTGGAGAGATCTCATGTGAAACTGAGCAAACGGGACTGCCTCGAAGGAAGCAACCATCAATCGCACCAGTTTCATCCCCAGACGGATAGAGGGGCAAGGATCGGCCAGAAGAAGGTGGATCAGATCCTGAACCCCCTGCACCTTGGGCTGAGGTAGAAACACTCCAGCTTGAATGGTATCCAGATTCATGCCCAGGAATGAAAACTCCCTTGATGGAGAGAGAGAGAGAGAGAGAATTTGGGGCGGTTGATTACCCATACGAACCTCTCCAGAGTCGACACCACCTTGTGGGTGTCCAGCTCCGACCCTCGGTCGCTGAGGTCAACCCGAAGGGAAGGGCTACAAAACTGAAAAAATTGATCGTACACCACGAACCTGAGGAATCTCTGATGTGCTGGAAAAATTGAAACATGCCGATACGCATCCTTGATGTCTATGGACGTCATAAAGTCCCCTTGATGAAGGGAATTGATGGCCGAGGGCAGAGACTCCATGCGGAACATCTTGGTTCTGATGAACCCGTTGAGGATCTTCAGGACCAGAATGGGTCTTATGAAACCATCCTTTTTGGGAACCGTGAACAGATTGGAATAGTAACCCCTGCCTCTCTCTGAGGGAGGCACCGGGCATATGACTCCCATGTCCAGAAGATTCTTTTTTCTTTTTTTTTTAACTGCTAACAGGAGCCCCTGTACAGCCTGAGGGTCCGAGGGCACCCGAGACCTTAAAAATCTTGGAGGAGGCCAGTACTCGAATTCCAGTTTGTACTCGGACAAGACCACTTCCAGAAACCATCTGTCTGTGACCTCCCAGGCCCAGACCTGGAAGAAGAGCCACAGCCGTCCCCCCACCCGTACGGGTGAGGGGGCCTCTTCATTGTTGAGCTGGTTTAACAGCAGACTTGAGCTTGGAACCCCAGGCAGAAGCGGGACGGCCCGACCTCTGCCTCTGTTTCAGGAAGAACCTCTGCCCCCGGAGTAGGCAACATCTCTGACCGCTCTGGCACCACGAAAGGAAGGGTTGAAGGAGCTAGCCCCCCGAAAGGAGCGACGCTGCTTCTAACGCTGAGGTAACTTACCTCCCTTAGCAACCGCATCCAACTTATCTCCAAACAGCCGCGTACCCAAGAAGGGAAGGGCTGTGAGCGATTTCTTGGCCGCAAAGTCCGCTGCCCACTGGCAAAGCCAGACCGATCGGCGCATGGCTACCAAGAATGCCAAAGTTCTCCTACACATGACAATAGTGTCCTCCATAGCGGTCAATACAAATTCCATGAATAATTTGCACCTCTTAAGGTTAGTGAACTCGGCACTGGCTGGGTCAAATTGGGTGTCAAGTAGCAAGTCCCTAACCAAAGACCTAGTAGCCACCATAGCAAGTGCAGATGCACACACAGGTCGCAAGGCTGAACCAACACTGGCAAAAGCATAACCTGCCCTCTAATCAAGGCGCTTAACCTCGCCATCCTTAAGGGAAGTGGCGTCTGGGGTGTGGACCACAGAGGTGTTGGACAATCCCAAAAAACTGGCGCATCAACCTCGGAAGGAGAAGACCAGCGCTTAACCGCTTCCACCGGAAAAGGATACTTCTTATCCCATCCCTGAGGAACACCCGGAAGCCGGCTCTGTTTCTCCCATTCCCTAAGGATCAATGCCTCAAAATGACCTTGGGTAGGAAACTCCAAGCATGGCTTGGAGGACCCTAAAAATTCCCCTTTTTGGACAGGGGGTGCCTCTGGCGGGGCAATATACAAAACCTCCAAGAGATGTGCCAAAACCCTGGAAGTGTCAACGGCATCCCCAAGCGCCTGCCCAACATCAGTATCACAAAAAATGCACCTCATCAGCATCTGATACCTCAAACAATTCCCCTCTCTAATGGGGAATAATCCGACCAATCAAGGGAATCATCATCAAAATCCAAAGCCGCCTGGGCCGGCGACAAATGACTCTTTTTAGCCTGGGCCATCTTGCCCACCGCGCTAGCAATAAATCTCTCGATGCTGGCCAAATTAGTACAAACATCAGAGTGCGACTCCCCGCTAGCGACCATGTCACTTGGGGTACGGATAAAGCAGAGAGGGGGAGGCGATGAAGCGGGAGGTGCCGACCCAGACGCCTGGGGGCCCAACTGCCGCGTTATGGCCTTTTGTGCACATGGTATAAAGATCAGCACAATATCACCCGTAAGGGATATCCCCCAAACCCACACATGGCCGGGATTGTCCCAAAGGGAGCCCGAGCCCAATATCCTGCGGAGCCTCCATATGGTGATTTTTTGGATAGTCGCAAGACCTAGGGAATTATGCTAGTAAGCAACCCCGGGATGCCCCTTTAAAGTCCCTGTGGGAGGATTTTGAAAAAGAAGTGTAAACTTTTAATGCTAGGGATTACTAGGAAAGACATGAATGAAGAGGACACCATTAGCACAAGTACACACACACACCCACACACACACAATCAAACACATGTGGCAGGAACAATGTCATAAAATGAATATATTAAAGCATATATATATATTGAAATATATAAAGGTATGCATAGGTACACCAAGGCAGGCAGCGCTGCCAAAATAACAAGGCATTATCACAACCAGTAAGGAACACAGGTGGGCCCCAATGGGGCACTCACGTGGAAGGAAGATGGCGCCCAGCAAGCAGAAGCAACGCATCGGCTGAGGGAGAAGAGGGGAGAAGAAGGGGGGTGGGCGCGCAGCGCGAGGCCCCGCCCCTCTCCCTCCGGCGATAGAGAATGCCGGTTGTAGAGGCCGGGTCAGACAAGGCGGCAATAGCGCCCGGCCCCGCCCCCTCACCGGAGCACTGAGGGGGAGAAGCTCCCCAGAGGCCGCGGTGCCGGAGGCCCGGCAGACGCAGCCCCAAGAGAGTCCTCCATAAGGAGGCATGAAGTAAAACACCAACACAGACACTCGAAATGGAAAATAAAAAACACACACAACATGCATACAATGAAAGACCCCCCCCCTGCCCCCCCCCCCCCCACGACAGGTAATAGAGGGACCTGGAAGAGGGGAGATCCCGCACCGTACTGTGCACAAGGGAAGAAGGGACAGGGCATCCCCAACCGGGATCACAAACCCGGATTCCGCCTACCCCATAATGAGGTTTCACGGGGGAGCATAGGCTTCCTATCACACCTAAAGAGGTGTATCCTACCCTCACCAGGACCTGCAGCCAAGGCTGGGAGGCTCATACAGTACTAGGAAACAAAGGTCTGGCAGAAATAGGTAAAAAATGGGGCCGGGCGCGAGAAACGGGGAATTGGTGGGAGGTCCCAGGTATTTATGGACTGGGAGGAGCTCCTTTTTTGCATTCATCTCTGCAGAAGTTCGCCCTCTACTGGAGAATAACCCAAATGTCATGAAGTGTGAATGTTGTGTTAGTAAACTTCAAAAACTCACACTATTTCATTAAACAAGGTCACATAAGATAGCAGAAGGCCAAACTTTTACAAAAGTAAGATACATCTGAATGTCCTTTTAACAAAATAGACCAACATGACCAACAAAAACTATAAGCTGCACAGCTACTGTATTTATTGTCCCCACCAAGTATCTTAGTCTGTGATGCTCCTGTATGCAAACTGTTGGAGAGAAGAAATAAAAAATTAGTAAACATTGAAAAAAATCACAAAGATCACAATTGAACAAACCTACATTTCTAAACATTTAGGATAAACCTGTCCGAAACAAATATTGAGATAACATTATGTAAGCAGGGGAAAGTGGGGGGGGGGGGGGGGGGCAATAAACAACTTGAAAGCTAACCCTAAACCCCAACATTTTTCTAGCTAACCCTAAACCCCAACATTTCTCTAAGGTCCAAAGACATGTGTCAGCAGTTACAACACCCACCAAGTGTGTGTTTTTAAATGGGTCAGCACGCAATGGTGGTCAGACCAAATATTTATTCAAGCCAGTGTGACTTGAGTTGTGCATTGTTGTGTGGCGTTCAACATACATCCTGGTTTACCAACAACATCTGACAACAATCTTGGCCAAAATTATTAGACTTATTTTTAGCCGCTAATAGAACAACCTGTACATGTGAGGTTCACATGTTTTAAATTAATTTTTTTACTTTCCCCAACCCCATCCGTTGGTTGAACCTGATGGACATATAACCATACTAACTATGTAACTATGTAATTTTGCATTCATGTAAGGAGATATCTGTAAATTTCAGCAACAAAATCATGTTATGGGATATTTCAAAATTGACCAAAATGTTTGGTGCATACACCATAGTTTGTCATTGCTATTGCTACAGTAATAACAAATGGCATTACCTCAAGCAATGAGGTAAGTCACTAGTAAAAATGCCACCTCTCACATACAGAAAATTTGTGGGTCACATTTTGGGCAGAACTTGTTTTTATGAAAACAAGAACAACCTAAACGGGATGCATGTTGTAATCCACAATGCAATGCACACTGCAACTAACAGTGCCACTAAAAACTGTTCAGAAGGAAGACCAATGCATAGCACAACCGGACAACATATACCAGCAGGGGCAACACATGCTGAAGCTTGTCTATATCCAATAAACAAATGAAGAACACATAAATGTGGACTTGAGAAAACACACACACTGAGGGACACCACACAGGGACAGGCGTAAAATGTGGAGTGGATGTGCAATCAAATGCAAGGGGAAGGGATAGTTTTTAGAGTTTTGGTACAACATTGTGGCAAAATACCTAAATGCATGAAATAATGTGGGACAGAGAGAAGCATTATTCTACCCAAAAAGAAATGAGTTTGCACACTCTGTCTATGTTACTCACCATCACAGCTCTGGCTTTGGCCAATGCTGCTGATCCCAACCTCATGCTGGTGGGGACAAGGTGGGTTGGGGGGGGGGGGGGGCAAGGGATGTGCCAGCAGAATTTTAATGAGGAGCTGTGAGTATTAATATTAAAAAATTAAAAAAAGCATTAGTAGTTGTCATTAAACATTTTATTATTGCACAGTAAAAACTTTATCTGGTTTTAGGTGTGTGTTTGTGCATGCCACAATTTCCTGACATCGGCTCTGGCAAACAGACCAGAAGGGGTGTGGAGGAGGTCACCCTCTGATGCCCTATGATGCCCTCAAAAAATATGAAAGCAAAAGTAAGAAATACATGAGCAACACACTTGTCGGTTCAACAATAGTTAGCCACATTACAAAACACAAAGGCTACTCACCAGGCCTCCAGCTAGGGAGGGCTGTGAGGGGAGGAAGTTTGGGCTTCGCACCTCCAATTTGGACCAACAGAACCTAACTCTGAGGGGCCAGACTCCTCCAATCCCCCTCCTGCACCCTCATGGAGTGGTGGGAAGTCCATCACCTCCTTCACATTGGGACTCCCCACCTGAGACTGGCCCAACTGGTACCCAGACTTCGCAGTATCCTCATTGGAGGAGCTGATGACCCACACAGCCCCCACCTCATCATCCAACTCATCTGGGATGTCCTCATCCCCTTCCTCCTCTCGGTCCTCCACCTCACCATGGTGAGAAGTCCCCTCTGCCTCTGTTTGGATCCTGGTCTCTGGGATGGGGGAGAATCTCCTTGCCATGCTTGTGGAGGGAGGCTGCTTATCTGTGTAAAGGGAAGAACCACTCTAATGTCTCTGGAGCTAGACTGTGATGTGTACAGATACTTTTACCCATTACATAATGCTTTGGACCAATGTTTTTACAGGGGTTGGCTCAGCAGACAAGAGGTTAGGTTTTCCCTCGTTAAAGCAGAATGATATGCTCCAAAAACCTGTCACTGCTGAACTTTATTTCCACCAGTATTTTGTTTTCAGTTGTGGATCTATAATAATCTCCTCTAGCATGTTTATATGGATTTTTCTTTTTATACAGTATCATGATAAAAATTCTTTAACTTTAATCTGATTCCAAATGGCAACACTAATTATTATTAGTAATATTACACTAATTACTATTAGTAATATTAATAACAGTAATAACATAGTTGTAATATCTTGAGCAAATGTTTTTCAAATCCCTACTCTTGCAGCCTGTTACAATAGTGGGTGAAATGTCAACTGCCTGATCCTTGGTTCAATAGGTGTCTCTCTGATACAGTATTTAATACTATTATTATTATTGTTGTTGTTGTTATTATTATTAATATAATATTAATAAAGTTATTTTTTATTAGAGCTCGAGCATTATTATATTATTATTATTAAATTGGACCAAAACCCCGGATTTTGACCATCACAGGTTTTTGTTTCATTTTCTTTATTTAGGATGCCCAGCTGTGGGAACCCCCCCCCCCCCCCCCCCCCCCCTTGTGATTGCCGTTATAGTCACTTTGCTGGTACTGGCACATGCATGGACTCTCATCCAATCAGTTTTTCATGCCATTCATATTCTATACTTCCCAACTGTCGCTCATTTTAAGGGACTGGTTCTCTTTTGAGTCCCTCCTCTTTGTTCCATATTGTTCACATTTGTCCCTCTTTAGGGATTTGACATGAAGATCAGACTAATTTGTCTATTCAAAGTGTTTATATTGTTGTAACTGTTACAACCTCCTATTCAAATCTCAGTGAGGGGGTGTGGCTTAATATAAATTGTCTCTCTTTTCCCCCCAGAAATGTTACAATATAAGTATATTGATGTCTGGCATCTCAAAAGAGCACGCCATAGAGAGTGGCAAACGTCCACATCCCCATTTTCCCTCCATTCTGATGCACACTCCTACCCTGCCCGGCGCTCCTATAAGTGAGGACACTCCTAGTACCGGCACTTCTGCTGGCACTAGGAGTGTCCTCAATCATGGGAGCAGCGGCCATCTTTCTGTAGCTCCTCTTGGAGATATTTTGGAAGCCAGCGGGGATGAAAGGAGGAACCGGCTTGCAAGGCTGAGTTACGTTACTTACAGCTGCTTCTTGCTGCCACTCTGCTCCCCCAAACACCCAAAATCACAATTTTGGGTCCCCATTGATTTTAATTGGGCCACCCTAACCAAACTTTTGTTCAGCCAAACTTGCCGAACCCAAACTATAGGGGGTTCGCCCATCTCTACTCATAGGGTAAATCAAAGCTTTGCTTATCTTTGCACCACAAGACAGTACTGCTCCCTCCACTATAGGCTCCCACTTCGTCTGACATAGAAGTCTGACGACCACCATGGGGGACACCACATGCACCATGGGATCAAGGTTTGACATGGCGGAAAATCCAAAATCTGGATGCCCCTGCAAGGAGGTGCATGAATTGGGGTGGGGGTCTTTATTTCATGGTCATACCCTAGAGCAGGACCAGCATCCACACTGGGAGGCCAAGGGCCCCTGCACCTTGGGAGGGCCCAGCTCACATGGTAGTGAAGTGGCACAACTTGTAACCCAGCAGTGGGCAAAGTCAGTCCCTCCTTCCGGGGAAAACCCTATACAGGAAGCAGGGTCTTGCAGTTACCAGGAATGGGTACTATCATCAAGGGGATTGGCCATTGTGAGATATTTTCTATTCCTTGCTTTCTATTCTTTTTTTTTCTTTCTTTTTTTTTGTTCTTTTATTCTTTCTTTCTCTGGTTTCTTCTATTCTTTCTTTCAGTCATTGTATTCCATTGTTCCTTCAATTAATTCTTTCTTTCTTTCTTTCTTTCTTTTCTTTCTGTCACTCCTTATATTCTTTCTTTATATTCTTTTTGTCATTCTTTCTACTCTTTCATTCTATTCTTTCTATCTGTTCATTCTATTCTTTCTTTCTATTCTACCTCTTGTTCCTTCATTTCTTTCTTTCTATTCTCAAGCAGGGGAGCAATGCTAGGCTGGGCGTCTAAAACCTTGAGCTTCTTATATTGTGCGGTGTCATAACACACCGTAAGGTGCCCATGGAGACTCTGTCCCTGTGGCTCACATAAACCTGAAGCCGGGCACTGCCTCATAGGTTACTATTTGCAACTTTGCCGGGCACTGTACCTCATTGGGGGTCATGCTAATTATTTGATAAATCAAGGTTGACTTTGGTTGTGCCTTTACTTTAGCTTCACCTGCGAAGCGGCATTCCTACTGGTGAAAAGAAGAATTGGAAATGAAAGCACCCTGCGGGTTATGCAAGAATTTTGAAGCTCCTTTCTGTATAGCCAATAGGGTGCTGTTATTTCAAACATTGGAAAAAATACATGACATCATCAAACATTCTGAACCTCATATGGAAAAATTCCCCTATCGGAGGTGCAGCGAAAAAATATTTTTTGTGTGTGTGAATAAAAAAGGTTGAAAAGCACAACCTAGAAGAACTTTGCATCATCATATAATAAATAAATTAGCATGACTACCTATCGTGTCCATATCAAGCAGACCATAAAAAAATAAGAACAATAATAGAACTATTTGTTATTCATATTTTCTAATATTGATTAACATAATCTCAAAATAATAATGTATTAATGATAAATAAATACTTTATCAAGTACCCACCCATTAACATAGAATTTAGTCATGTCAGTTGTCATTTCCCCACTATCGTTTATGCTTACATCTAGAACAATAGAACAGAAAGGGGAAACATTTATGTTGAGTTGAGGAGGTGATAACATTTATATTGAATAACAGTACTGAGGGGTTAAAAATGTGAACCCCTCTCTCTCTCTCTCTTTTTTATTACTAGAGATGAGCGAACTTTTGAAAAGTTCGATTCGGCCGATTCGCAGAATTTCACAAAGAAATTCGGGTTCGGCCGAATCGAACTTTTACGAAGTTCCCCATCAAAAATGCCGGCATGGTGGGAGCTCATCTCTATTTATTACCCCTAACTTTTATAATAAATAAAAAAATGTTTCAGTACTGGGTGAAGTATCAACTGACATGATATCGATATGTGACTGATATATGACTGATTTTTGGTGGGATTTTAATACATTTATTTAAATTATATATTATATAATTCAGCCAGCAGTAGGGTCCTGACCACGTGATCGCTGACTGCCAAATACAGGGCTGCATTTCGCCAGTAAATGATAGGCAGGTAAGATTATCTTGGGCTGGCTGTTGTGTATGTCCATATTGATGATGCCCCCACACCAAACTATATGGCTTTCGACACCTATTTTGCAAAAAATGCGTTTTGAATTGTGAAAAGTGTAAAGAGCTTCTCTTTCAAAGACAAGTACATGAGGGTTTCAAATACCCAGGTTCTCTGGGTGAAAAGCAAAAGTGTTTTAATAAAGCAGTGACGTTTGCCACCAATAAATACTGTAAATAACATCTCGCTACGGGGTATTTGAGTTTTTGACTTCCTGATAATGGCACTGCAGGGCATTTCTAATTGAGATGGAGGTAATCAATATACTGTTTTATATTTAAACAAAATAAGAGTAGTGGGCAAAAAGTCAACCGCCATGACTGGTCCTGGTTTCACAGGTGGATGCCCAATACAGCAAATACACTTGCGTTAACCTCAAATCTAATAACAATATAAAGGTGTAGTCATGGCTTTTATTATTATTATTGGTATCCAGTGGGTATTTAATGTTATATAACGTAATAATGGGAAGTGATCCAGCACTTAGATTCTACCTACACAACAACTTTCAACTTTATCCCTTAGATAATATTATTCATAAACTGGCATGTCTACAGCAATGATGCGTGCTAATCCGCCATTAATTATGTACTGAGATTGACCACATGTTCTTATAACAAAGGTGTAGTTAGGACAACCGATTCTGTCATAAAAGCAGTTTGTTTTATTACTCATGGAAATGTCAAAGGTAGCTTTGTTTTTATTAGAAACCTAAGATGGCATTGTCATCTTTGCTGTGTCACCTCTTAAGCTAAAGAAGTTCCTTATATTAAAGTGGACCAACACCCAGGATTTTGACTATCCTGGGTGTTGGTCCACTTCCGGGGGCCCCGCTGTGTGAAACCCCCCAGAAAGCCCCAAAAACTCACCTGTCCCCGATCCCACGTGACCGCTGCAACCAATTCCCACCGACGGACAAGCGAGGTCCGTCGACGGACAAGCGAGTGCGCCTGCTGCCGCCCTGCTAGAGCAATGCGCGAGCGGCTGGGGGGGTTTCACACAGCGGGGCACCCCCGATACGGAATAAGCGCCTCCCAATACAGTAAATAAAGTAAGTAAATAAAGTATTTACAAGATCCATACTAACCAAGAATAATAGGATACTTTTAGCAAATAGGCGGGCCATGCAAATCAGCCCTTTGCTCTTCCAAGCATTTATGTCCACTGAGATGCAGCCTTCATCTCTCTATTGTGGACAAATTAGGCCTCAGCAGCACAAGCCTAGAAGTAATTGGCTGTATGGGGGGGGGGTCAGGATTGGCTGTACCAGAGCAGAGGAGCAAACCACATTAGGGAGTTAACCAGGAGCACATACCAGAAAAAAAGACAATTATAGACGATTATAGACTGATTATAGAAGAGGCTGTTTTACTTGTTGAGGGTCAGGGAAGTGAAAGTCCTTTAATAAGACCGAAACATGTAAGTGTTTAATTCGATGTCATCACAACATCTTCTCCTGACGACAGTAAATATTTTCCTTACCAGCCGGTGGATTTGGCAGAGGCATCGCACACAGGACAATACTGTATGATGGCAAACACCTCAATGTCTTTCTGCATTGTCTTTGTTTGACTCTATTGTCATTTTGTGTCAATGACTCTTTGGAAAGCTCCGTTTTGGTTGGATTAGCATTAAGCCATTAAAAGGAGAGCGTGAGCTTATCATAAACACGTCAGACACATTGGGGCAACAGTGAAAGCAAACAATGATTGGTCACCAACACACATGCACAGCAATAAGGAACTTATGTCCTGTTTAGCCCTTCCTATTCAAGGGCATTTCCACTTTTAGAATACATTAAAAGAAGGCTGTGCGGATAAATAATGTAATTAAAATGTTGTCAACAGTTTTGGGGTGTTTTTCTATGCTTTTATTTAGAAAGATGTTCATAACTGTGTTACAGTATAATATATAAAACATCTTCCTCATTGGAAATATTTTAAACCTCACAAGTGGATTTGCAGGTGGAGCTCGGACTTTCCGAAAGATACAATAAATTCTGTGTTGAGTGAGAAAGTCCTTCAAAATTTCGAGTCTCCAAAATTGCACCCTCCAAATCATTCGGATAAACCCCCAAAATCCTGAGTGAAACCTGACGAATTTGCCAGAACTTCTGTCACAGTTCACAGAGGTAATAAACCGGACCAACAGCCTGGCACAGTTGTAAGCGTAGCGGCCATTTTGAAGCTTCCTCTCCCAGCATCTCAGCCATGCTGCTGCCTGGATTCAAGTGACATAACTGACAATGCGCAGTAACAGGAAGCCCAGCAGCACTTCCTGTTTGCAGGTGGCCTGCAAATGCCATCATTGCCACAGCAAGAGTTAGAAAAGGGTAAATTAATTTTTATGTGCAGGTGAGGAATGCATATGAGCTGTTCATGCATCACAGTAGTTTAAACTGGAGGTCCGGTGCTGATTCTGAGGTGGATTAGGGGGTAAACAATCAACAACAAACCTTACCGGCAAAAGCCTACGTTCCACTTGGCCTGATGCAGAGCCTCCCCCGATCTGAGCTTAAAACCTTCCGATTGTCCGGGGCTCCCGTTTGAATCGTGGCTCAAATGTGATGCAGAGCCTCCGTCGGAATGGCTCCCTAACTGATCCGTAAATTTCTCTTCACTCGGGAAGTTTTTTTTGCTCTCTCGGGTGCCTTCAATTTGATCGGGGATTCCGTTCCCGTTCACACGGGCGGCCCGTTTTTCCCGGCTTTTTCCTTGGTTTTTGAACATACCTGCTTTCCTTCCATCGTATTTGACCTTCCATTTTTTTGGGTTTTACAAGTATACTTATATCTCCATGGCTCTTCAGTTGCCAATCTGGCTACACGCAAGCGCACATCCCTAAACCTCCATTGGAATATACATATTAGACCAACTGCCAATTTGACACATATATATATATTGTCAAATATAATTTTTGGTGTTCCTTCTTCCTTGCCATTAATGCATACCTTAATCTCCTTTGTGTTCCTTCTTCCTTGCAATTAATGCATACCTTAATCTCCTTTGTGTTCCTTCTTCCTTGCCATTAATGCATACCTTAATCTCTTTGGTGTTCCTTCTTCCTTGCCTTTAATGCATACCTTAATCTCCTTTGTGTTCCTTCTTCCTTGCCATTAATGCATACCTTAATCTCTTTGGTGTTCCTTCTTCCTTGCCATTAATGCATACCTTAATCTCCTTTGTGTTCCTTCTTCCTTGCCATTAATGCATACCTTAATCTCTTTGGTGTTCCTTCTTCCTTGCCATTAATGCATACCTTAATCTCTTTGGTGTTCCTTCTTCCTTGCCTTTAATGCATACCTTAATCTCCTTTGTGTTCCTTCTTCCTTGCCATTAATGCATACCTTAATCTCTTTGGTGTTCCTTCTTCCTTGCCTTTAATGCTTACCGTAATTGTTTGATAGTTCTTCTGATTTATAGTCCCATATCTAAACCTTTTGTGTCATGTAAATGTGTGATGATGTTGTGTGATTGTACATTTGCAGGAAAGAAAACAAACCTTTTGTGTCATGTAAATGTGTGATGATGTTGTGTGATTGTACATTTGCAGGAAAGAAAACACACCAAATCTTTTTATGTTTTTTTTTATTCAAACGTTGGTTAATATTTTTTTTGGTTTTGTTTTATCATATTAAAATGTTTGTTTTTCTAAAAAAATAAACTATTCTAAGTATGTCACACACCCCGCTTCAAGAAATTCATAACGTGTGGGTAATACTGACCTGTAGAGGGCGATATGCAGAGATGCCAGGAAAAAGAGAGCCCCTCCCGGTCCATAAATACCTGGGACCTCCCACTCATTACCCAGTCTTCATTTCTGCAGACGGCGAGCAAGTCAGAAGATGTGGGCTCCTCCTTGCACAGGTGGATTTCAGGTAGCCGGGATGACTCCCGGCCCTTTAGTTATCTATTTCCGCCTGGATCTTTTTTTTCTGTTACCTCATGCCTCCCAGCCTAGGCTGACGGTCCGGGTGAGGGTAGAAAAGCACCCTTGGTGCTTAAGAGCAAATGCTCTCCCGTGAGACCCTATATAAGAGGGTAGGCGGTCATCCGGGACGGTGACCCGGTTTGGGATGCCCCGTCCCTTGGCCTTACACTTTGGGTGGTCCCCCCCTTTGGGTAATGCCCCTCTCTCTAGCGGGATAGCGGAGGGTAGGAGCAGGGCCCCTTATTCGGTGTTAGGTCCAAATTTTGTAATAATCAATTCTTAATAATGTTTTAATGTATTAATTTATTAAATTATCCTCCCAATAGTTATTAACTTATTTATTACTTCATAACAGCATGTATTTCTCTGTCAAAACCATTTTTATGCAGGCTTTCTCCCTGAGATAAAAGGGGCGGGGCCGGGCGTCAGGGTCAAAGCCACGGCCCGCTCCCCTCCTTCTGTCTCTTCTGAGACCGGTGCCGCGGCCGCACATGGCTGCGGTGCCGGCCTTTTTGCATTGTCATGGCGGAGGGGAGCTTCTCCCCTCACGCTTTCACTCTTGGGGGCGGGGCCGGGCTGTCCAGCGCTGCGGCCCGCCCCTGTGTCACAGGCACCGCTGAGGTGCTTTTCTCTGTGCCTGTTTCCTCAGAAGGAGCTGGCCACGCCCCCCTTCTCTCCTCAGAGCTGCTCTTTACCTCACGGAGAGAGGAAGCTGTCTCAGGACCACAGTGAGTGGCCCGGCGGGCCCCCCTTCTGTCCCATCACCTATAATTATATATTTTTATGTCATATATATATATATATATTATACTCCGCTTTTCTTATTAGCCATTTTTATTATGTCTTTCAGATATAACCTACAGTGGTGTTAGGGGGTTTCTCCCGGTCCTAGGGTCCCTGGGTTCTTAATTGGCTTATTGCAAATCCTCCCACTTGGGACATTAAAGGGGCATCCCGGGTTGCTTATATGCGTAATTCCCTCGGTCATTGCAACCAACTATATGTTCACCTTATGGAGGCATCCCCGGATACTGGGCTCGGGCTCCCCTCGAGGCAATCCAGGAAGTGTATGGGGTGTGGGGCATCCCTTACTGGCGATGATGTATATCTGTGTATACCATGCGCACAGCAGACTATTACGCGGCAGTCCGGACCCCAGGCGTCTGGTTCAGCGCCGCCGGTCTCTCCTCCCCCCCCTCCCAGTTTGATCCATGCCCAGTCTGACGTTGTCATGGGCGGGCAGTTGCAATCAGAGATGTGTGCCCGATTGGCCAATCTTGAAAAATTATTCTCCAGCACGGTCACTAGAAAGGCTCTGGCTAAGAGAAAGCACTTGTCGCCGTCTTCACCGGCGGCCGACTTGGATGATCTTGATAATCTGGACTGGTCTGATTACTCCCAACTTGAGGAAGGGGAGGTATATGATGAATCAGATAATTCAGACGATCAGCAGTTTGTGGGTGCTGATACCGAGCGGGGCTTGGGGAGGTCTTCGGATACTCCTAATGTTCTGGCTCAGATGTTTGAGGTTTTGGCTATTTCTCCTCCTGAGGTGGTTCCACAGCAAAAGGGGGAATTTTTCAAAGAATCCAGGCCGCGCTTGGAATTTCCTAACCAAAAGCATTTTGATGGGATTATTGCTAAGGAATGGGAGAGGCCTGCCCGGCTCCCAGGTGTCCCTCAGGGTTGGGACAAAAAATATCCCTTTCCCTTGGATACGGTTAAGCGTTGGGCATCCCCTCCCGAGGTGGATGCACAGATTCTGGGTTTATCCAACACTACTGTTTTAAATTCTCCTGATTGCTCCACGCTTAAAGATGGTGAGGATAAACGCATTGACCAAATGGCTTGTCATGGTTTTGCCAGTGTTGGGTCAGCCATGAGGCCGGTTTGTGCTTCAGCGCTGCTGGTGGTAGCTACCAGGTCGGTGGTCAGGGCCCTTTTGACTTCTTCCGGGTTAGATCCGGATAGTGACGAGTTCCTTGGCCTTAAAAGGTGTGAATTGTTTTTGTAATTTGTACTAGCCGCCTTGGATGACACACTGATGATGTGTGGCAGAACGTCGGCTCTATTGGTGACTATTCTGCGTTCGGTTTGGTTGCGCCAGTGGGCGGCTGATTTTGTGTCTAAAAAGTGGCTGACCGCTCTTCCCTTTGTGGGATTACGGCTCTTTGGTGAGAAGTTGGATTCAGTTGCCAAGGGTGGTAATTTACCTCAACGCAAAAAACAGCGTTGTCCCTTTCGGGGGGCGGGTTCCTTTGCTCCTTCCTTTCGTGGGGCTAGAGCTGGCAGAGGAATTGTTTTCCCCGCAGCCAGAGGAGATTCCTGGAACAGGGGCAGAGGACGTGCCCGCCCAGGATACAGCTGGGGCTCTAAGCCCAAACCCGCTGCCAAGCCAGCTCAACAATGAGGGGGCGCCCTCACCCATGTGGGTGGGGGGACGGCTGCAACACTTCTCCCAGGTCTGGGACCGGGAGGTCTCGGACAGATGGATCCGGGAAGTGGTGACTTCCGGCTACAAGCTGGAGTTCGAGCTCCGGCCCCCTCCCAGATTCCTCAGGTCTCGGGTGCCTTCGGACCTTCTGGCCGCGCAGGAGCTCCAGGCGGCAGTAAAGAGTCTGTTGGATATGGCAGTTATTTGCCCAGTGCCCCCCTCAGACAGGGGTCGGGGCTTTTATTCCAATCTGTTCACGGTGCCCAAGAAGGACGGCTCGGTTCGACCCATTCTGGATCTAAAGATCCTCAACAGGTTCGTCTGTCCGCGGAAATTTCGCATGGAAACGCTGCGTTCAGCTATCCATTCTCTTCGGCAGGGGGACTTTCTGACGTCCGTAGACATCAAGGACGCCTATCTGCATGTGCCGATTTTTCCAGCGCACCAGAGATTTCTCAGGTTCGTGGTGGAGGATCGGCATTTTCAGTTTGTGGCACTTCCTTTCGGTCTTACCTCGGCTCCAAGGGTTTTCACCAAGGTGCTGGCCGGGGTGATGGCTCTCCTCAGAGCCCAGGGTATTCGCATTGTCCCTTATCTGGACGACCTTCTCATTATGGCATCTTCCTTCAGCCAAGCGGTATTGGACACCAGAACTGTGGTGTCCACTCTGGAGAGATTCGGGTGGGTGATCAACTACCCCAAGTCCTCCCTTTCTCCGTCCAGGTTAGTGTCTTTTCTGGGAATGTCCCTGGATACTTCCCAGGCCAGGGTGTTTCTTCCTCAGTCCAAGGTTCTCTTGATTCAGGAGTCGGTTCGACTCCTCCTGTCTATCCCTCGTCCGGCCATCAGACTGGGGATGAGGCTGGTGGGATTGATGGTAGCCTCCTTCAAAGCGGTTCCCTTTGCTCAGTTCCCCACAAGGACACTCTAGCTCAATCTGTTGGCGGCCTGGGACGGGTCGCCACTGTCGTTGGATCAGTCCTTCCTGATGACCCCCCGAGTTCGGTGCTCCCTTCAGTGGTGGCTGGATCCAATCAATCTGTCGAGGGGCAGATCCTTTCTGGCCCCTTGTTGGGAGACGGTCACCACAGATGCCAGTCTATCAGGATGGGGGGGGTTCTGGAAGGATCGTCAGTTTCAGGGACTGTGGGGGCCTCAGGAGGCTCACGAGTCCATCAATGTTCTGGAATTGAGGGCCATCAGGATGGTTCTGTTTCGCTTGACTCATCAGTTGCAAGGATTGCCAGTTCAAGTCCGGTCGGACAATCGGACGGCGGTCGCCTACATCAATCACCAGGGAGGGACTCACAGCAGGAGTGCCCTCAAGGAAGTGTCTTTGATTCTGGCCTGGGCGGAGACCCACGTCCCGTGCATTTCAGCAGTTTACATTCCGGGAGCGGAGAACACGGAGGCGGACTCTGAGCAGGTTCTCAGCTCGCCGGGGGGAATGGTCTCTCAGCCCCAAAGTGTTTCGCTTGATTTGTCTCAGGTGGGGGTCCCCGGTGGTGGACCTCTTTGCCTCTCGTCACAATCACAAACTTCCGACATTTGTGTCTCTCTCACGGGATCCACTGGCTCTGGCAGTGGATGCCATGTCTCTGAACTGGAGGGATCTGGGGTTTCTGTATCTGTTCCCTCCGTTTCCCTTGGTGGCCAGAGTGGTGCGCAAGCTGGCCCTGGAGGGTGCGTCAGCAATTCTGGTGGCTCCAAGGTGGCCAAGACAGGTTTGGTTCGCAGATGTGGTAAGGTTAGCAGAGGATCAGTTCGTTCTGCCCCTGCTGCCGGATCTGCTCACCCAGGGTCAACTACGTTATCCCAATTTACCAACGCTGGCTTTGACGGCGTGGCTGCTGAAACCTCCATCTTGAAGGAGGAAGGTCTTTCCGATGCTGTGATTCGAACTCTCATTAGTGCTAGGAAGCGGTCTTCCTCTAATATCTACTATAGGACTTGGAGGTCTTATATTGATTGGTGTGAGATCAGGGCGTTGCCTTGTAGGGAATTTTCCATCTCCAGAATCCTGGAGTTTCTTCAACATGGTCTGGACCTGGGGCTCCAGCTTAGTACTCTGAAGGGGCAGGTTTCTGCCCTGCCGGTGTTCTTTCAAAGGTCATTTGCCCTACATCCTTTGGTTAAGACTTTTTTCCAGGGAGTCACGCACGTGCGGCCTCCTAGAAAACCTTTGCTCCCTGTTTGGGATTTGAATTTGGTTCTTTCTGCTCTTCAGGATTCTCCTTTTGAGCCCTTGAATGATATTGCCTTGTCTTCACTTACGCAGAAGGTGGCCTTTTTGATAGCCATCACTTCGGTTAGGCGTGTCTGAGTTGGCGGCTTTGTCCATTCAAGCCCCGTACTTTGAGGGGCATCAGGACAAGGTGGTTTTTCGTTTCAAGTCCGATTTCCTTCCTAAGGTTGTTTCTGCCTTTCACCTAAACCAAGACATTGTTCTGCCCTCTCTGTGTCCTAATCCCAGCAATGACAAGGAGAGGGCCCTGCATTCTTTGTATGTGGTTCGTGTTGTGAAGTATTATTTGGAGGTAACGTCTTCCTTTCGTAAGACGGATGCCTTTAATGTGGTGCCCTCCGGGCCCCGAAAAGGCTTGGCGCCTGCCAAGTCTTCCATTAGTAAATGGATCCGTCAGACCATTGGGGCCTATTCTGCCAAAGGGAAGGTACCCCCTTTTCGTGTTACTGCTCATTCTACTCGTGCAGTTGGGGCGTCCTGGGCTTTTCAGCACCAGGCCTCTGTTGAGCAAGTTTGTAAGGCTGCTACTTGGTCTTCTGTTCACACTTTTTCCAAGTTTTACAAGGTTGATGTTCGGGCCTCAGCGGATGCTGTGTTTGGCTGCAAAGTTCTGCAAGCTGCAGTGGTTTAAGTTGTGCCTTGTTGCCCTGTTTTGGATCCCCGCCCTTTATGGACACTGCTGTTGGATGTCCCACACGTTATGAATTTCTTGAAGCGGGGTGTGTGACATACTTAGAATAATACAATTTTGTGAATACTCACCTGTTAAATGGGTATTATAAGTATGTCACACACCCTGCTTCACCCTGCCCTTTTGTATTCTGGATCCTTTATATGGTGAACTTTGCGTTGTTATGCTTCGTGTTGGGCTCTTCCTGGTCCCTTACCTTACTGCTGTTCTTATACTGGGTAATGAGTGGGAGGTCCCAGGTATTTATGGACTGGGAGGGGCTCTCTTTTTTCCTGGCATCTCTGCATATCACCCTCTACAGGTCAGTATTACCCACACGTTATGAATTTCTTGAAGCGGGGTGTGTGACATACTTATAATACCCATTTTACAGGTGAGTATTCACAAAATGTTATTTTTACAATTATCATGCAAAATCCAAAAAATTAGGCCTCGGGGTCTTGAGCATGTCGTTTTCTTGTATCTGTGAATGAAAAACAACATTAGTTTAGCATTGTTTTTATGGTTTTGTTTTTGCCAAAAAACACAATATTACTCTGCACCACTATTTATATTGAGGCGTGCTGGTTAAATACAGGTCCCAACCTCTACCGGTATGGGGCATATACAGTTCCACAAAAGTGGGGTAACCCAAAACTCCCACAAATATACCTGTACAATTAAACCGCACAAACCAAAAAAATAAGTGAATTAATAAAAACCCTTTATTTATATATGGGTATAATTACAATGCTAGGTCACACTCATTGTACATTAAAAAGAAGGGTTAAAAACATCAGGCCCCCTGGATGGTTATGATAAAAATGCTCTATTATATGCTCAACTGGTATCAAGTCCCTAGGGGTATAGCATCATAACTGTGGACCCCAGAAGTGCATACAGTTTATAACAAACTTATGTGCTATAATGTATACAGTGCAAACTTACAGTGAATAAACCATTAAATAATTATACAATTAAAAATCTAAATCTAAACGAATTCATACAATATTCCTTTCAACACAAAATAAGTTAGATTAAAGTGCCAAGTGCCTAAAGAATCCCTATTATTAACAATTGGTTAATCAACCAATTTGTGCATACAATATCCTTATCAATGAAAAACTAAGTAAAGTGCCAAGTGCCCAGAGATCTTAGTCTCCCTGAAAATCGTGTAGTTATGGCTGCCCTCCTGGGACTATAACTATAATATAGTAAGGTACTTCACCCGATGATGAGAGCAATCCTCCTGGGGGTCCGGGCGAGCAAAGGCGACGCGTAGCGTGATCCCGCTGGATCACTTCCTCAGGCCGTCCTGCTCAAGCTGCCGCCATGCCCGCTTTTGAACTGCGGTATGTGCGCCCGGAGCGATGCGGGGACCGAGCACGTCACCACGCGCCCCGCCCGCTCCCCTGATTGGGGAGCGTAAGGGTCACGTGACGGCGCGTCCCATCCCACACCTCCCCCATGAGCGCACCCACCGGGAATCTGACGACGTGGGGCCGCGCGCGCGCCACACGCCCGGTGCGCAGGCGCACTCCCCTGCAGTAGGAGGCACCCGCGCGCCGGAGCGCACGGCAACGCGCGCGCCCCCCTGCCGCCCCCCCGCCAGCTACAGTGTGGCTGTGAGGCAAAGCCCACCCCGCATAGCCTGAGTGGGCATGCCTCTACTGGAAATCCAAAAGATAGGACATGGCAGCAACTATATATACATTCCAATGATCAACAATTAACAATAAAACAATAACTCTATTAAAATTACATCTGTGTGCCTAACTAATTTATCTATATTACAATTGTTACTGTTGGTGTGACACCCGACTGAGCAGTTATATTGCTGTTCATAACCCAACTACAAGCATGTTGTTAGATCTTCTATCGTGGATCTTGCCCAGCTTTATTCTATAATGATTCCCACGAGACGACTATCTACTATGTGTTACTCCTTTTGGGGGATTTTATTCCTCTTTTTTTATTAATTCACTTATTTTTTGGTTTGTGCGGTTTAATTGTACAGGTATATTTGTGGGAGTTTTGGGTTACCCCACTTTTGTGGAACTGTTTATGGTTTTGTTTGGCGTGGTTTTTTTGGGGCCCTTTTTAAACCGGACCTTCAGCGTGATTTAATGAAAAGCCCAAACTCTTAAAAAACGATTCCGCAGCATCTAAAATTAACCCTTTAACCGCCAGCCTACCTTGAGATTTTGTCACCCTTTGTTGCCAGACCATTTTGCACTATTTTGCGCTCCCCATGTTCAACTGTGATTTTTGAAGGGATTTCCAGGGATTTCCCAGGAAAGTGATATATTGTTTTTTTCAGCAGAACCTGGGTTTTAACATGAAATGTCTTGTTTGTCATTTTCTAAGTGTATTCTCAATATTTTTGGGTGAAAATTGTGCAAAAAAATAAAAAAAAACTATTTTTTACAATTTGTAGTGTTTTTTTGTAATAAAAAATGTAAGTTTGTCAATAAAATCTTATTGCGTGTGAAACCCCAATTTCTCCCGGTTACAGCGGTACCACATATGTATAGGTAGATACCCTTTCCTGCCCAGGGGACTCCCCCAAACTGAAACAACGCTTTAGGAGATTTTGAGATAAAATACAACTATGTGCACAATATGCGCACCTTGCAGTTTTTCAAGAAAAACAACCCTTTACATTTGAAATACCCCCCACAAACTATATATTCCCTAGAAGTACACACCTCAAGCTTTCTAGGCATACCAGGCTTGATGACATGGGTGCAGTTTTCTGGAAGTAATCCCTCAATGTATTCTTTGGTTGCACAGGGTTTCCCTAAAAATGAATAAAAAAGCAGAATCAAAACCACATTTTCCTAAAAAAAACCTATATGCAAACCAGAAAAAAACAGAAAACAGAGAATCTGAAAAAGCAACATCCCCCAAACAGAATGATACCCAACATGCATAGGTTCTGTCAAGGAAAGAGTTGCCAAACACACCAAAGTAAAGCATGCGCATAACGGTAATTTTACTTCAGATTTTCAGCTCTGCAGACAAAGTGCGCACCTTGTGCTTTTTCTACCAAACCAACCCTTTACATTTGGAATATCCCCCATAAACCGTATATTCCCTGAAAGTACACATATTAAGCTTTCTAAGCGTACCCAGCTTGTTGTAGTGGGCTCATCTTTCTGGGAGTAATATCTCGAAGAATTCTTAGGTTGCACAGGGTTTCACAAAAAATGTATAGAAAAGCAGAATAAAAAACACATTTTCCTAAAATATCAATATGCAAATAAGAAAAAACAAGCTAAATCTGAAAGCACAAGGTCCCCCGAGCAGAACAATAACCAACATGCATAGGTACCTGTAACCTTTTGACTGCCAGTCTACTTGAGATTTTGTCACCCTCTCCTGACAGGATATTTTTCACCATTTTGCGTGATGTTTAACTGTGATTTTTGCAGGAATTTCCAAGAAAATGGCATATTTTCTTTTTGTGGCAGAGTTTAGGCTTTAACATGAAATGTCTTGTTTGTATTTTTTCTACTTTTTTAAATATTTTTAAATAAATAAATAAATAAAAAAATATATATTTTTAAATTGTCTCCTTTATTTTAAACAAAAACATTTATTTTATTAAAGAAAACCATATTGCATGTGAAAGCCCCATTTCTCCCGATTACAATGATACCACATATGTATCGGTAGCCCCCCGTTCCTGTCCAAGTGATCCCATAAACTGAAAAGAGCAGTTTATAACATTTACAAATAAAATACAACTACTATCCACATAATAAAGGGTTAATTAAAAAAAAATTGGTGTGGGGTCCCCCTTCACGGGGAGGGGGGGCACCATTTCTTGGGGGAATTTTAAGGTTTTTTTGGGAGGCAGGTAATGGGGGGTCTCTGGGTTAATGGCAAGTCACCCACTAGCCGCAGGTGACCCCCGAGCCCTGTGAACTGGTATAGGGGTCACATGGACCCCTTACCAGTTCACAAAGGGTTAAAAGTAAAAAAAAAAAAAAAAACACACAGAGACACACTTTAAAAAAAACTTTATTAAAAAAATATTTTTTTAATTTTTTTTTTAATACTTACCTCCCATCCATCCCTGTGTCCCACGCTGATCACTTAGGCTCTCCTGCTGGGTTACAGGTAACAAAGGGTTAATTAAAAAAAAAATGACATAGGGTCCCCCCTCAAAGGGAGGGGGACCCCATTTTATTTTTTTGATTTTTAAGGGTTAAAACCCTTAAAAATCAAAAAAAAAAAAATGGCGTGATTTCCCCCCTACCCAGCATAACCAGCCTGTGACCAGCTATGGGGGCTTGTAGAACAGGGCGCAGGGGCCAGCTTCAGTGGCCCCTGGCCCTGCGGCTACAAGCCGTCATAGCCTAGGGCCACGGCTCTTCTGCCCCCCCCTGGGCTTTGGGGATATCTTTATTAAAAAAAAATAAATGTTTTTTAATATTTTTTTTAATACTTACCTCCCATCCATCCCTGTGTCCCACGCTGATCACTTAGGCTTCTGCTCTCCTGCTGCTGCTGGAAGCCTTTTATACCTACTGGGCTACAGGTAACAAAGGGTTAATTAAAAAAAAAATGACATAGGGTCCCCCCTTAAAAATCCAAAAATAAAATGGCGTGAGGTCCCCCCTACCCAGCGTAACCAGCCTGTGACCAGCTATGGGGGCTTGTAGAACAGGGCGCAGGGGCCAGCTTTAGTGGCCCCTGGCCCTGCGGCTACAAGCCGTCATAGCCTAGGGCCACGGCTCTACTGCCCCCCCCTGGGCTTTGGGGAGGCAGGTAATTTGGGGGGCCAGGGGTTAATGGCAAGTCACCCGCCAGCCGCAGGTGACTTGCCAGACCCCCGAGCCCTGTGAACTGGTATAGGGGTCACATGGACCCCTTACCAGTTCACAAAGGGTTAAAAGGTAAAAAAAAAAAGACACACACGTTTATGAAAATAACTTTATTAAAAAAAAAAAAAGTTTTACTTTACTCACCTCCGATCTTCATTTCCTGTATCCCGCGGCGATCTGCTGTCAGTGACGGCTGGGCAGAGGAGGGGGGAGGCAGGCAATCGGACGATCGCCTACCTCCCTCCTCCTTTGTCCAGCCGTCACTGGCATCTGACAGCTGAACCGCCGGGTGCCCCGATGACACCCGGCGGTGACGTCACCGGCCCCGCCCCGAATGGGCGGGGCCAGAATCCAAGATGGCGGCCGCCATCGGAAGATGCTGAGGGAGGAGGGCTGTTATGCCCCCTCCAGAAGACAGAAGAGCGGGGGGGGGGGGATCGGAGCCCCCCCCCCCCCCCGTGAAGAGGAGAGCCTGCGGGAGCCGTTGGGGACAAAGGTAGGTAACTGTCATTTTTTTTTATTTTTTTTTTTAACAGGAAACCGGGCGGCTGCTGAAACGGGGGGGCACCCTATTCCGGGGCCCTCCCCCGCAGCCGGAGGAGCCCCGATGGGCGATCGGAGCCCCTCTGGCTGAAGAGGAGACCCGGCCAGATCGAACAAGGGTTCAGGTAAGTGTCTTTTATTTTAACTTTTTTTTTTATGTCTGGGGAAAGTCAGGCACGTAAATTTTACGTGGCTGGCGTTTAACTGTTGGAGAGGCAGCCACGTAAAATTTACGTGGCTGGCGTTTAAAGGGTTAATATATTTTACGTTTTTAGTCGCTAACTTATTATTCTTTCCCCCACTGGGCTGCAACTCTGTTCAGGAATTTAGGATACGGACGCCGCCATCTTGACTCAGAAGCATCACACTTACGGAGCAGAGGAGAGTGGGATAAGGTACAGGGGGTGAGTTATAGCTCAGACAGAGCAGAGCTGTGCTCTGGAAAAGGTCAGCAATCCCAGAATGCAGAGCAGCACAGTTAGAAGGCACTTCCTGTTTGCAGGCTGCCTGATAAGATGGCGGCTTCCATAATCCGCCATCTTGGATGTTTAAAGGCTCATAACATGCACTAGGTGCAGGTAGGATGAATTTTAATGTGGGCAATCTGTATATACAGGGTGTGGGAAACATATAAGATAGTCTCTTATTCAGAGTGAAGGTCCGCTTTAAGGCCTTTTGTTCCAATTTTTTTTTATTTTTTTTGTTTTTTTTTTGGATTTTTTTGCCAAAGGAATTGTTAGTTCATTTACTTTGCATGAAAAAAAAAAAAACACTTACAATGCTTTGGGCGCACATTGCGTCGGGGGCGTCTCCTTTCTTCCTCCCTGGATTGCTGCTGTGAATCTGTTTGGATGACAAACACACTGATATTAGAGACTGTTGTTGTCTCATGAATATCATATTAAGTTAGGCTTCTAGGACGTCTGAATCTACAACTAACAATAGTGCACATGAGTATCTGTATTTAATGCATGTCTTAGCACATATCTAACTATATTTCCCTTACCGGAGTCAGGTTGAGGGTCATTTATGCTCGACTCCCTGCCGTCAGATTCCCCCCTCCCCTGCATGCTGAGGTCCAGAGGCTCCTCATAGTCACTTACAGAGGAGGGGGTGGCCGTTGACACTGGCGGTGGACCACCTACACCTTCACCTGTTTCGCCCAACACTGGGCTGCGTGTCCTGGTCCGGGTGGGGCGGAACCGCATATTCCATTCATGGGCTGAAATAGGGTTATAGGTGCATTAACATTTTAAACACTTACATGGGAAATGTTTGGCGAAGTACCACCTCACCCGGGGCTTATGCCTTCTCTTTAAATCAGACCAGTGTTGGGCGATCTGGGTGAAGGTATAGGTGGTTTGGGATCGTCATTCTATCGCGTCCACCACCGCCAGGGCCAACGTCCGCTTCTCATAATCTGACGGCAGGAAGTCGTAGCGATTCCTCAGCATCATCTGTCAAAACAAGATACAAGGACCCACCATTAATACACAAAATACATTAACAAGTTTCCTGGCCTAACTAAAGTCACTTTATTAACCTCTTGCTGCCTCACATTGCCCTAGTTCTTCTATCTGCATCTAGCCTAGTTTGTAGCTGCGTACATGTGTTAAACTAAGGTGGGCTTGTATTTAACGTGACAAACTAAGTTGTTTCAGACTATTCTTGCGCTTTGTTTTTTTTTTATTATAAGGAATGTGTGCGTGCACATAACACATAAACGCACGCTCGCACGCTCGCATACTCACATCCATGATGATGTCGTCCTGCTCCTGTGTAAAGATGGCGGGCGACATCTTTTCTTGGTTTTCCTGGTATAGCTCTGACGTTCCCCCGCGGTGACGTGCGTGCATGCGCGCAGGCGTGCACCCGCTGTTGACCACGCCCACACGGGAAACATATTTAAAGCACAAGGCACTCAGCTCTGTGTTGGATACCATATCATTATGGGCAGACCTAAAGGGAGCAAAAAGAGCCAACCAAGGCCCGAGGCACATAGCAGCCGCACACATGCCCCATCCTCCAAAAGACAGAAGAGCAGGCACCAGACACAGGCAGAACATGCCCCAACTAAAACGCAGGATACTCCACACACACAGGCACATTCAAAAAAGCGCAGGACCAAGGAGACAATAACCCATTCACCACCACCTGCCAAAAAAGCACGAACACACAAGGGTGCAAAATCGAGTAAGACCCTGCAGCATCCTCAACCTCAACACACCAAGCATACCCACAAAACAAAACACATCAGCAAGGGAAAGCGTATTGCCAAACCCACCACCCCACCAAGGTCACCCACCCCTCCACCTCAACCCTCTGGTTCTCCCAATTCCAGTACCTCACATTCCACATGCAGCTCCACATCTGATAGCTCAACAGGAACCCAGACATTAAGCCATAACAGCACACACACAACATCGACCTCCCCCATAAGCCCCAGAACCACACACGACTCACCAGATAGCCAACCATCAATTTCCACAGATGCAGGGGACACCACACACCCATGTGGCCGACAACTATGCCGTGGCTCACTAACTGCACGTTTTTGCGATGCTCAAAGCATGGCTGTGGCAAATGCAGTTTGTGAGCATTATGATGCCCTATTTGGCAGGACCTCCAAATCAACCACTAAGCAGGCTAAGCTGGAGATCTGGACGAATATTTGCCGCCAAGTAAATAGTGTGGGATCTGTCCGGAGAGATATTCAACAAATCAAAAGGAAATTTGGGGACCTGAAATACTACAGTAAAAAAAAATGGACATGCGCCGTCAGCAGAGGTAAAGGGCAAATTAAATGCATTTTTAGTCGCATTGTTAACAGGATGTAACACTTATTAGGTGTAATTTAATCTTCCCCGGCCAACAGACAGGGGGTGGAGCAGAGGTAAAGGGCAAATTAAATGCATTTGTAGTCGCATTGTTAAAAGGATGTAACACTTATTAGGTGTAATTTAATCTTCCCCAGCCAACAGACAGGGGGTGGAGCAGTGGTAAAGGGCAAATTAAATGCATTTGTAGTCGCATTGTTAAAAGGATGTAACACTTATTAGGTGTGATTTAATCTTCCCCAGCCAACAGACAGGGGGTGGCTTACCCACTAAAATAATCCTTACACCCGCCGAGGAACATGTATATACATACATACACCCGGCCAGCATCCAGGGCCTGGCAGAGGCACAAGACACAGACCGGAATGTAAGGTCCCAAGGTGAGTCTGAATTTGCCATGACCTATTACAAAAAGTTCAATAAGGCAGTGTTATGCTACACAACACACTGTACTTGGCCATTTTGCTAATCTTCAAATCTACCTTCTAAGGACCAAGTCAACAGGACACACCAGGCCCCCAAACCCCTGCGTTAGCACCAAGGCCAAGGGCACACCAGGATTCTACACCACGAACCCAAATTGTGGATTGCGATGAGGTAAGTCAATGGTCATTGGTGTGTACTTTTAACATTGATCTTTGAGAGCTTTTGTGGACAGAAATAAACTAAAAGGAAGCTATATTTCTTTACAGACCACAGGAAGCCCACCCATCATCGACCATATAAGAGATTTGGAGGAGGACACCCCACATATGTCACTAACCACTACGGAACCAGTGGCAGCAACGCAGTCAACCCCGGCACAACCACCACATCCACAACCACCTTCTGAACCAGAACCAACCACCCGTCCCACTGCTCCAATCCAGTCCAGACGCCATATTTCCCAAAGAAGGCAACTTCAAATTTTGGAGGAAGCATGGAGGCAGGAAAATATAGCCTTTTCGGCGACAACACAGCAATTCAATGAGACTGTATGCACCCAACTCACAAACTTCAACGCCCAATTAGAGGTATTAAACAGAAATATCTCTGCCCTAACCAGCCATATGGGTGAGATTAATCAAAGCCTGGCCCACATTGCAGCCAATTTGCAGGCACAACATCATTCCTCGTCACCATGCAACCCAACATACCACTAATTTGTGGGGAATACATTTTCTGACCCCACGTGTAATGTTTTTTTTGTTTGTAAAATAAAAAAAAAAAATTTTTGGTCTCTGAAAAAACACTAAACAATAGTTGTGCACGGATGGTTTGCGCGGTGCCACTTTGGGTGCAAGAAAAAGGAGGAGTGGGGACGTCTGAAACTAAAGGTGGTGGAGTAGCCCACAAGCCATGATTAGTTTTAGGACCGTTGCAGGCGTCTATTGTAGTGCCCCCCCAGTCTCATCAAGACAACGGAACCTCATCTTCAAGAGACCAAAGCCTCGCTCCACCACAGAGCGAGTCCTCCTGTGGGCAGTATTGTAGCGCTCCTCTGCCTGTGAAGATGGGTGCAGGATGGGGGTCATCAGCCAGGGGAGCAAAGGATAGCCAGAGTCTCCTGCCAAACAAAACAAAAAAAAAAAAAAAAGTGTGCATTGCAACGATTTCTAATGAGACTACATGCACATCCAACCTGTACACTCATTAAAAAAGTCTGGGGAATACTACTTACATAAGAAGGCAAGAACATGACGCAATAGGGTACAATCACTTAACCCATTTAATTTGTAGCTCAATAATTAGGCTCAAAATATACTACGAAAATAGTTACAAAATAGTGTGTTAAGGGAAAAAACACAGTCAGACAGGGTGGACAACCAATACAAGTTTCATACACATACCCAGTAGCCAGCCACCAAAAAGATCGCCAGATTAGAATCGCTCATCTAGGCAGGAATTCCTCAAGATGTGCGCATCATGCGTCGAGCATGGAAAGCCAGCAAAACGACTCCCAAAAACCAATTCAGGGCCAGCCAGTGCCTGCACATTTATGTAATGTCCCATCTTCCAGTTCCTGCACACAGGCAATAAAAAATAAATTTGGTAGACCCTGTAAAAAGGACCCTAAAAAAAAAAAACCCCAAAAATATAACAAATACTCATGCCATCGATGTCCAAAGGCGTGCGGTGCAGCCTGGTTTCTGCCATACTCAGCAGGACAAGACCGCAGAGCTGGTGCCGCTGATGTGCTCCTTTCCTGACCCGATCAAAGCCCAAAACCAACGGGAAAACGCACGGGATAGCTGAACGGGGAGGCTCTGCATCAAGCCAACTGTCGGCATCAGCTCTTCCATTTTCGGAGTTCCCAGCCCAGCCATGACTAGCCCCGCTGCTGCACTGATTGGCTGGCTAGTCACAGCCAGTGCAGGCGGTCTCTCTGTGGCCACCACCAATCTACGCGGGGAGAAGGTGGCTTTTACTGGTAAGGTATGCTTAGTTTTTTATTTTTAAACCCCTAATACACCTCAGCACTAGACACGAGTTTATCAGCAAGACAGAGCCCAGAAGTGGCAGGGCAAAAAATGCCAATACCCACACTACTAATTAGCTTTGGTTGTTGCACTTAGGTCTTGGCAGCTCTTGTCGAGTATCCAAGAGCCAGTGAGTGCCACTTTGTATTGCTGCTTTTCCGGCGCTCCCCAGCATATTTATGATTTTTTTCCTCCTTGAAATTATTGGCAACTATATTTTTCCAGTGCTGGTCTGTGTTTTTCACTACAGTAATGAGAAATCACTGCTGGGGACAAATTTTACAGTCTGTTTAGGTTGCGTTTTAGTTTTACACATTGTTAAGCATATAAAACCATTAAAATAATTTTAATAATACCCAAGAAACATTTGGCTCATCTAGGTTATGTGTTTCAATTATTGACAAGTCCCAATGGATGTTCTGTAAAAAAATAATGGGTATAATATTAATTGTAAGCATTAAAGCGGGTCAAAACTTGCGCAGCCAGACCTGGAATCTTTTGTGAAACCCCCCGGGGTGCCGGTGATCTTACCTGATTCCAGGCGCGTCCCGCGACGTTATTGCCGGCAACATAACCCAGCCCTTCCAATGGCTGGACGCAGGAGCACCCAGAGCCAATAGTCTCTCTCAGAAATTGCCAGGGCCCATGTCTTCAGCAGTGGTACCCAAATATGAGTTTCCATCCGCTTTAAACACTCCAGTTCTGCCCATTGTGCTCTATGGGATCTTGAGCTACAGCGCCAGGTTTCATCTGGAACTGCTGCAGCCAGATGACCCAACGCTGCATCACTTTTGGTGCAAGTGTTAAATAAGACACTAGCCGACGGCCATTTTTTTCTTTCTTAAATCCCACGTTGAATGCCGCTGAGGCCAAAAAAGCTTAAATAAGTCTCCTCGTCCAAACTGCTGTTCCACCCATAAGAGGCATTTTCAAGCAACACAAAAATGTAAACACTATTTCTAACAAAAAATACCAAAAATACCTATATTCACCATTCCTCCTCCTTTTAGGGTTAATCTATTAGGGTATCTAACTCCTGCTGGTGCTCAGATTCATGGCCTGTGGAATACTGATGAGTTAGTCCAAACTGCTGTTCCACCCATTAGTGGAATTAGTGGCAGCAACACAAAGATGTAAGGTAAATGCTAAGATAAAATATCCTAAATATCTATGTTTACCGTTCTCCCTGCAAGGAACAGATTGTGAGACTCTTAGTGGGGAAATGTCCATCAATAAAATGAAAAACAGGGCATCTAACAATTCGCACATGCTCATATTTGTGACCTACCTACCTAACTCTTTTTTATGCAATGCAAAAAAATAGTGTCTAAAAATCACATCCATTCTTTATATCATATCAAATATATATATTAAAATGAAAAATATGCAAACAAATGCACAAACTACTATTATTAGTAGGTGGCCTTGATTCTACAAATGTAAGTGCAATATCAGCTTAACATGCAATGTCCATGTCTAATTTCTGCTGTAAATTTTCGCTAAAATCTTGTAAATTTGATGTAAAAAGTCAGACATGTTCAAATGTATATCTTGTATATAATCACCAGCTGGTTGGCTGCCATGTTTTTCTACATTTTTTATTAAAGAAAAGGCCAGAGGTTCATACAAAGGTGATTGAAGGATGGTAATCATTGGTATCTCTCATGTTTGCCTAAAATATTAACAAAACTCTTGTGCCAAAAACTAGTGAAAGAGAGAATGACATTGACATCAGCAAAAGATTAAGAAATCATTCCATGGGTATTTGCCCAAGGAGGGTACAAAAGTGAATGCAATAACACTTGCTATAACTCATCAAATTGATTTTGTTGCTCATTGGGGGTGCTAATGTCACCATTCTTGTAGGTCTAGTTTTTACATAGTCAAAATCAACTAGGTATAGTAGTTTATATCCTAAATGTTTCCAGTGTTATGTTTGGGCTCATACTGTAAGGACAGATAGATTTGGGGAGGGGATATTTATTTGGCTTAGGGTCACTTTATGGATTATGGAGGACTGATTCTGCTGAGGGGTACTTTAAGTCGGTTTAATGACTGTTTTGTGTTTTTCCTAGTTATCTGCTTTTTCCCTATATAGTTTTTTTGACAGGATCCAATAGTGTCAGACTACAGAAAAAAAGACTGTAGTACCTACAGTACCTTGGGACTAACAGGGAAAATCATTCTTTCCTCCAGAGGAAATCATTCTTGGGGCCCACCATAGGAAATAATTTGTGGGACACACCAGAAGAATTACTCTTAAGGTCCACCAGAAGAAATCATTATCAGGACCCACCAGAGAAAATCATTCTTACAACTCACCAGAGAAAATCATTCTTACGACTCACCAGAGAAAATCATTCTTAGGGTTTTTTGGACCCACCCATATATATATAGAAATCATGTTAAGCAAACTCTTGATCACATAGTAAAACACAAAGATTGCTATACAATATTAAGTGCAATATAAATAAATATAAAAATGAACTTACTGAATGAATAAATAACAATCTTGCAGAACACTTTCAGACAAACTATACACTGTGTTAGTTTTGGATTTCCTGTGTTGCCCTTATAGCTTTCTTGGATAGTGCCTTGGACCCATCAGATGATCTGCTGGTCCTCTGGTGGGCCAATCCAATGATGGAGGGTCAGCAACCTTCTGGCATGGGAGAATGCATGTGGAGGGGAAGGGTGGACTTGCCTCTGGGAGAGCTGCCTCAATCCCTCCCTCTGTACCTGCCCCGACTGTTACCCCCCCAAGAAACCCCAGCCACTTTCTTTTATTTCGAGTGAGAAAGGCTCTTTTGGATTCCCCTGTCTACGTCAACACAAGTTATGTTTTTAATCACAGACATTGAAGACACTTCTCCATCCAGCGCCTATGTGTACACAGGCAGGGTGCGTTACGTAAACTGTAGCCGTATGAACAAACCAAGTTCTGCGGTGAGATGAAGAGATTAGATAAGAAGCTACAGGACTGAGTCGACGTCAGGCTAGTTCAGGCACCTTGTTAAACGATTGTGTAAGGTCACCAAGAACAACAATTGCTACAGCAAAATAGAAGTTCCTGAGACAGGAGAGGCTCACATTTCCCTGCCGGCTATACATTCATTTCAGTGCTGCGAGAGCTACTGTAAAGAAAAAAAAAAACTGTTTAAAAAGGTTTAAATAGATCCCCAGACTGGTCATCCACAAGTGACTATCGCCAAACAATGCCACTCCTAATGCCAATGAGTAACAATTCTGTGTATGGCATCCATCCAATTTAAGAGTTAAGTGGAAAGTCCCCCCCTTTCCACCAGACCCCAAACCAGGAGTGCTGTTGCCTTATGGGGCTCCCTTGCTTACCTGCAGCCGCTCAGTGGCGTCTATTACATTTCTGAGGACAAGATAACCTGATTCAAAGCCTCTCTCGCCTGCATTCCCGCCAGCGAAAATTACGTCAAAGGACTGTATTTGGTCTCTTTTCCATGTCGGGTGATTCAGATCCTTGTTTCTTTGGTAGAGTTGTCCTTTTTTCGGGAAATTATGGTATGCGTACACCAAACCGAGTGTTCACCATATATATACGGCTCAATGCGTCTGTGCCTCCGTAACTTTAAGGGTTTAGACTGCACTTGCGCGTTCTGAGCTCAGATTTATGTGTTTTTGGACCTATAAAAGCTGTAGGTTATTGGTTCAAGCTTACACCAGCTTTTTGCTTGCAGAAAAACTTGAAGGGCCTCTTTTTTCCAGTGAAAATACAGCCAATAGCCTCCACACCTACGATGGAGCCCCTTGACGAGTTCTGCGAAGCGTACGAGCGTCTGCAGCAGTGGGGGCTGTTAACTATGTACCTTTCAGTACTTAGGCATACCTGCAGTTGCCTGGTAAATGATCACATGACTGATAAGCAGGAGGTTGAGTTGACCTGACTAAACTGACCTGACCTCTCTTGAGAAGTTGTGGCGATGGTTGGCCCCCACCACAATAAAGGGACATGCAGTTGGAGGTATGAAAAAATTCGTTGGCTGTCTCAATTTTTTAGCGAATGGCTCCTTCCAGAGGCTAGAGGCACTGTCAGTTGGCATGTCCCAGCCTTTGCTGAGCTTCACCCTGACTAAATTTCTCAATGGCATGACTGTCCTTCAAAAGAAATATATCTCTTTCCATGACAGCATGGCAGCCTGGCATGCGGTGAGGTTGGGATTTTTTTGCGAATAGCGAAAATGGGTGCCATTGATTGTACACATGTGGCCTTGGTTTCCCCAGCTGCTCAGGAGTTTATGTTTCTGTATGTTAAGGCCCACATTGCTCCTCCTTCTTGCCCACTCTCCTACCTTGAGGCTAGCCTAGCCTGTGTCCCATGTGGCCCTTGCTTTACTTTATTTTTGCTGTTCATTTGTTGTTGCCAGTCTTTTTTATTTGTGGCTTCTTTTCAGCAGCAGCAAGATGGGCCACTCTCCCAATGTCCAATTTGTTGTGGGGCCAGATCTTCACTTTTTCAGTGTTTTGGCCGGCTTCCCTGGCTCATCCAATGATGCATTTATCTTGGAAAGTTCCAGTTTATACACCCGTTTTGAGAGTGGCGAGCTGGCTGGTGGTTGGCTTGTGGGAAAGTCTGTTTATTGCTGGAGTGGATCTGCGTGTTTATTGTTTATGTTGTATTTGTAATGTGTTTTTCTTTTCTGTTATTTGCCCCCTTTTTGTAATTGGTCCGAGTTTCTTGTGTTAACCAATTGCTCTCCCTGTCCTCCATCACTTCGACTGTGCTCATGCCCCTCTTTGAATGTCCCCTTCTCCCTGTTGCAGTTACAAATGCTTAGTCCGAGCAACCTGCCTTAGCTTTTGCTTGTTTCATTCTACTCTTTTGCAATACTTAATATTTGGTCTAGACTGTTTTTATGTTGTGTTGCCTGTTAGTAAGTTAATTTCCGTTTTCATTTGTCTTTTAGGTGATTCTGGTTAACTGTTACTGCTCTGGCCCCTGACGCCCTTCTTAAGGCCCCAGACACCTGGCTAGGAGACTTATAATGGGACCCACGGCCACACACAGGCTGTAGTTGAATGTGCCTTTCCAGGTAAGTAGATGTACAACAGAGAAGGTGAGCTATCAGGGTAATGAGTTACATGTTTTACAAAATTATACTTTCTACTGTAGCTGGGCTGTGGATCAAACCCACCGACAGGTGAGGGGTCCGACCAGTGGGAACCAGAAGATGGTGTGGGTGTAAGGTGGTGGCTCTGAACTCTGCCAATGTCCTCATCCACCTCTGAATCTGCAACACTACCAGCCATGGAGCCACTGAAGAGGAGGTTGTTTTGTGCTTGGAGTCACCTACAGCTCCTGCACACTCTGGTAGGCCAATACCCCCCCAAAAAAACATGTTTATGCTTGTGTGTTGTGCTTCTCTGTCCCTACAGATTCACCAGCAGGTAAGTACACAGCGATGAGGCCATCCGATATCAAAGCAGCACAAGACTCAGAAGACTCAGGTTACACAAACAACACATGCGCATACATTTTATCTCAGGTTTTTTTCCCTCTACAGGCCCTGAAGATGAGATTGCACTGCGGAGGAGGGTGTATCAACTAGTTTTGGTAAGTATGTAAAAAAGAGCGTGCATGTACAGGCACACATGGGTTCTGGAAGGAAAGTCTACCAGAGCGCACTCTCATGAAAGTGATCCAACACCCATTTTGTATTAAACACACAGCCCGGAATAGGGCAAGGCGGGCACAACCTGATCGGCAATGATCCCCCCTCCCCCCGTGCAACCCCCTCTGCAACCGCAAGTTTTTTATATTTGCTCCTTGTTTCCATTGGTGAATCAGTCCTTCAGTCACCGACAGTCACATGGTCCTAATACTCTTCTGCCAAGATGACTCCCGATCAATCACAAGGCCTAGTTTCACAGAGAGAGCGAGGAGCAGGGAAGATAAAACTCGGTCTTCGTTGGGGGGCATCAGTCGTGCTAGGCTGCGTTATACACCCATTTTGTATGCGTATTAGATCACATAACTAAGCACACCATGGGGCAAATGTGGCTCAGACTACGTAGTGAATGGCCAGCCTAGAAATTTTTGACCAGATCTCTGTTCTCTCCCCATAATGGTAAAGATTAGAGATGATCCCCGTTCCCAGCTTCCAGCTCTTGCAAAAGCTGATGGCGCAAGACATTGGTGATGGATCAAAGATAATTATGAGGGGGGGGGGATTTAAAATGATAAACTTAATTATTGGTGTGACTTTTTACATTTAACCCTTTGTGAACTAGTAAGGGGTCCATGAGGCTCCTATTTAAGCTACCTCGATGGAGACCCTTATTTAAGAAGCGTCAGCACCACACAGCGCCACTTTTTGGGCCTCAGCGGCACCCAGCATCAGATTTAACAACTGGAAAACGCTAACACTAATGCGGCCGCTGGCTAGTGTCTTATTTAAATATAGCGCCAAAAATGATGCAGCGTCAAGAGCTTTGGCTGAAGCAGCACCAGATGAAACCTGGCGCTGTAGCTCAAGATACCATAAAGCACAATGGGCAGAACTGGATTGAAATGTTTAATGCTTTTAATTATAAAAAACACCTTTATTTGTTCAGAACGTGCATTAAAATTCAGGACCTAGATGGTCCAAAATGTTTTTTGTGTTATTAAAATGTATTTACATTTCTTCTTTTGCTTAACAATGTGTGATTAGGACACCTACAATTAAAATGTAGCCTAAACGCACTGTAAAGTTTCTCCCCTTGGTCCCCATCAGTGATTTCTCATATCTGCGATGACGAAACGCTAACCAGCACCAGAAGACTTGTCACGGACCGGGTGGAGCGGACTCGGGTGTGGATCCGCTTTAACTGGGGAACAGATGGAAGGTACCGCGTCAGGGAAGCGGAGTCTAAGAGGCCAGCGGTATTTACCAGAGCCCACCGCAAGGCAGGTTGGTCTTGTGCGGCGAGTGACCCCCAGGTCGCTACCCCCAAACAGCGGCCCAGTCCCACGGCTAGCTGAGGCTCAGCGGGGTACACAAGAGGCAGGCAAAAGGAGTAGTACACACAGGCAGAGGTCAGGGCAGGCAGCAGAGGTTCGTAGTAAAGGTGAGTAGCCAAGGTCGGGGCAGGCGGCAAAGGTTCAGCGTCGGGGACAGGCAGAGGTCAGTACACGGGTGAGCAATCCAAAAGCAACTGATTTACAACTGGCATGGAAAGACCAAGATCCGGCACTGAAGGAAAGCAAGTGCCACTTTAAATAGGGGAAGTGGATGCAGGATTGGATGACCAGGCACCAGTCAGTGCTGTATAGGCCCTTTAAATCTCAGTAATCCAGTGCGCTCGCCCTCTAGTGGACGGGGACGTGCGCGCACCTGACCATGCGAGGAGGAAGCATGAGGGGAAGGGAGATGGCTGGGAGCAGCCATGGAGGTGAGGGAAATGCTGTGAGATGGACGACGGCTGGATGCAGCCATGGAGGTAAGTGAAGTGCTGCGAGATGGGTGTGCAGCGCTCGCCCTAACAAGACTACAGTGCCACAGTGACAAACTTCAAGGAGGAAAAATAAATATGCTGGGGAGTGCTCAAAAAATGGCAGTACAAAGTAGCACTAACTGGCTCTGAGCTAATCAGCTAGCAGGTCCAACAGGCACTGACATAGACCAGCCAACACCTCAATCAAAGCTAATTGATTAGCGTTCGGTGCAACGCCTACTAGCGCCAGCACAGCGCCATATTAGACGGGAATGCTGGCACTATAGCCACAAAACAGTTGCTAACAGATGCACATCATAAATTAAGCCCTTAAACTGGCAAGCGTGAATTCTCGCACACCCCCATGATTCAGGGAACACCTGCAACATGTTTTCGGTCATGTGGAAGCATGTGAGAAAGACGCACAAGATCACTCACACCAAGCCCTATTTAAGCTAGATATTACAACCAGCAGAATTCTTTTAGCGAGGAATAAAAGCACTCTTGCAGCTTTCTCATTACAAAGCATGCTCGATTACAGCTCCAAAGGTTCAGCTGACTATTCCTCTTTTACCATACTTTAGAGAAAATGTGTTCCCCATACTGATTTGTAGAAATGTAATATTGTTTTATGTATTGTAGTCTTTATGCCTAACCTGTATGTTATGACTTGCCTTTGTAATCATGTTTGTTATTCCCTTTTGGAAATACTCACACAATACCATAACTGTTATTTAAACCTAATATTTAAATTGTCAGATTTATTATTTGATATTATTTCATATGTTTGAGGTTTAAATAATTAAAAAAAAACTTACAAAAAATTAAATACATTTAAAAATAAAAACTTTGACAAAATCTGAAGCATTACAAATTAAAAAAAAACCCACTATAATCACCTGAGATTATGAACAGTCTCAGTAAGGTAATAATCATCAGTTAATAACGTGGGGTGTCTTGCCTCTGGGAGGTCCCAGAGACATGATGGCCTCCCTGTAGAGGTCTATTAGAAGTACAGAGATATTTTGGCCCTGCACCTGCTTGTATATAAAGAGGCTCTGGAGAGAGGTAGCCTGCCAGCATTGGCGTATGAGGTGGCAATAGTGGTTGCCCTGAAGGAGAAAAGGGACCTGCTGTTGTGTGCTTCAAAGCACCTTTTGTATTCAGATTACAACATTTTAGCTGTTGGCTAACAGAATACAAAAGATAATACTGGATCTTGTGCAGGTTGATCAGACTGGCTTCATACCAAGTAAGTCTACCTCTATTAATCTGAGATGGCTGCTGGTCAATAAGCAAGTAGATCATGACACAAGGCCTTGGTGTCACTGGATGCCGCAAAGAGCTTTGACTATAGAATGGAACATTCTCTGGGGCTGTATGAGTATATTTGGTATGGGCCCTGTGATTATGTTGTATGGTCGGCTGCAACCACATATATTAGGGTAAATAGCCTTATCTCTCCCTCCTTGGGTATGGTTACTACCCTGCATAGGCTGTCGATAAAGTCATAGTGGGCCTTTGCAGACCTTATTGGAGGGATGGTGGTTAATGCTTCTACTCAGTTTTGGCATGTTTCTTCTCTAGGCTAGTTGTATGGCTTTTATGGATGGGGATCAGGTCACTGGAATAGTGATTTCCCTGGAGAAACGTCTGGTGACTTTTGCTATTCCACATAACTTTAATTTCAATATCTACAGCTTTAAAGCGGTCCTTCACTCTGAATAAGAGCCTATCTTATATGTTTCCCACACCCTGTACATACAGATTGCTCATATTAAAAATCATCCTACCTGCATCTACTGCATGTTATGAGCCTTTAAACATCCAAGATGGCGGCTCATGGAACAACAGGCAGCCTGCAAACAGGAAGTGCCTTCTGACTGTGCTGCTCTGCATTCTGGGATTGCTGACCTTCTCCTGACCCCAGATCGGCTCTGTCTGAGCAAAGCCCAGCTATAACTCGCTCCCCTGTACTTTTTCCCACTCTCCTCAGTAAGTGTGATGCTTCTGAGTCAAGATGGTGGCGCCCATATCCTAAAATCCTGAACAGAGTTGCAGCCCAGTGGGGGATAGAATAATAAATAAGTGACTAAAAACTTAAAATATATTAATTTTAGATGCCGGGGAATAGTTTTTTAAGGGTTTGGGCTTTTCAATAAATCATGGTGAAGGTCCGGTTTAACATTGCTTGTGGGCCCAATATCCAGGGGGCATCTCCAATGTAGATAAGCATCCAAGGATTGATCTTCTTGCCCCTGGGATGTCTAAGGGGGAGAGCTCCTTTTATTATTCCACTCTTATGCTTTTTAGGTCAGAGAAAGCTAATGATAAACTGTATGAGATATGGAAGGGGAATACTTCTGATGTGGACTCAGAGGACTGGGAAGGGGCTAAAAAATTGACATTGAAGTCATAAACAGCAGCGAACAATTGGTTAATCCAGTTCTTTATCATTCACAAAATGTATATGACCCCAATCGGGAGTGTCCTGATCAGCCCTCAATATAATTCATTGGTCCCAGAATGTGGTGTCGAAGATGCAGACTTCTGGAACTTGATATGGCATTGCTCTGAACTTACTGGGTTTTGGATAGGGGGTCCCTTTGTACTGTATAGTTGGAGTACTGCCAGAGGAGGGGCTCACCTCATCACAGCAGACCTTTCTACAAGTGGGGTCCTAAGACTGACTGTGCTGATACGTTTACGGGGAGTGTTCACCTTTAGGGATAAGTGATGAGGTGTATGAGATGCATGTTGCTAACTAATGCTGTATTCCTGCGAGCAAAGATTTCTAGAACTGGAACGTAATATTTTGAGCTATGCTAAGGGGGGCACACTACTTCATCGAACTTCATCATATTCTAAATGTGGCTGAATGGGGTTTTTGTTATTCAGTGAGTGAATATCCTGTTTCGGTTGTGAACCTAGGCTGTGAATGCTGTTGTCTACTTGTTTGTCTGGAGTTTTCCAGTGTAAAAAGTGGTACCGACATGAAAAAAAATAGTTGCCTGGCGACTAAGTTGTCATACCAGATAAGTTCCTGACCTACAGCTATACAAGTTCAGTGACTTGCTAAATATTACAGGGCCAAAGATGACCTGCTAATCCTAAAAAGCCACCACCTGCTAATCCTATAAAGCCACCACCTGCTAATCCTATAAGGTAGCCATTGAAACTGTTATTTACTTACCTCACTTTACACTGCTAAAGGAAATAAGCATTGTGATTATTATTATCGTAGCGCTGTTCAAAGTAATAATTATGGTAAGACATGCAGGACCTATGCAGGAGTGAATTCTATATAAACAGGATACAGTAGCATCAATAAAGGAGCCACTCTTTCTAGTGGAAAAAAGTTTTGGATTAACCCCTTTATAATATATTATATTAAGACCCAACTGATAATAATGGGAAAGTATCATAAAGTGGGACTCGCAACTGACCAATGTATCAGTATCTGAATTTCTAAACTCAGGGATGGTGGATTCCTGCCAGTTTCTATTGGTCACCTCAATACATTTAATCAAAACATATAAATGTATTGTGCTGACCAATAGAGAAACAGACAGGAATCCACCATTCTTGGGTGGTTTAGAAATTCAGATAAGGATACAATAGGAGAGAGGGTTTTGCTCTTATAAGCTTACGATTAGTGATGAGCAAATCAAACTACTAGAACCGGAGTTCCGTCCGATTTTCAGGGAAAAATCAATTCGTCACAAATCCAAATTTTCTGTGATTCGTGCCGACAGAATTTGTCCCTGAAATCCTTATATATAGTGATTCGTAGATCTGAAATTAGATTTTAGAGCAAAACAAAAAACTTGAAACTTCAGCTTCAAACATGAGTTTATTATCGTACTATAGAGTAGTAGAGACCTGACCTTGTGAATAGTTCAACCTCAGGTTCAAATAGTTGAGAGATCTCTCCCCTTTTGCTTGAATGTTTAGAATTAAGGGGCTTGCACCCTTCTACTCCCTAACTAAAAAGAGGAGGCGAGATCTGAGGAGAAAACGAATGATCTTATATGGTTTACTCATTGTAAACCACATTATTGTAACAGTAAAGATCAATGACTGTAACAATTATTAATATTATAATTAACTAAAAATATTGAACGCTAAAAAGTGATGTAAAGACAAGGAACAAATTGATCCAGAAGCCTGCCAAATGGCCTACAGGAACATTAAAGGAGCCACAGCAATTTCTGGGAAGTACTGACTGTGTACTGGGGCAAGATGAAAGCCTTACAAAGAGAAACTTCCAAATCTGGCTATGTTTTACCAAAAGTCTGCCAAAAGCATATATTGTAACATGTTATGATCTCATAAGACCAATGTTAAACTGCCATATTTAGCAAAAATGCATGGTGGAGGCAGAATCATGCATTGGGGTGTTTTGTGCTGGAACTAGGGATTTAGTCAAGGTGGAGGGAATTAAGAATGGTCCCAAATATCAGTCAGTTTCTAAAATACTAAAGCGGAATTTCACCAAGACTCAAAGCGTCAAGATCCACAGCAACAAAAGAATGGCTTTACCAGAGAAAAAATAATGTTGCCATAAAATCAAAGGGTCATTTAACAAAGTATTAGTTTGAGGGCTTTAATTTACTTCTTTACTATTCCTAAAGGATTTTATTTTTTTACAGATCTTTTTACAGACTTATGTGAGAATACAGATGGAAAAGGTTTTGAGATGTCTCTTCTTACTTCTTTACATGACAAAACCCTGGGATATATAGACTTATTATATCCACTGTATGTGATATTGGATTATTTTCCACAATAGGTCAGTTATCAAGTCTAATAGTTTTGGCTCATTTGTTAATTGTTTTACCTCTGTTTAGGACTTGAGAGATCCTGATGTAGTTTTAGGTAAAAGTTATGCAGAAATGGTGAACATTCTGAAGGGTTTTTTAAAGTTGTCAAATGTGAAATAATTCAGCCAAAACCTGCACCCAAATGAAAAGTGCAGTTCTTTAAAGAGGATAGACTCTCTAACCCACCCTGAAGAGCATACATTATCCCTGAATCCCAAGAGAAAGCAGGGGTGCTTTGGTCCGTAGGCATCCCCCTAAGGTTTCCCTGTGGATCTCCATCTGGTTCCCCCAAAGCACTCAATATTCCACAGTGGTTTTCCCCTCCAGGTACTAATCTTGGCCTTAAACCTGAACACCCATTTTTCACAAGATAGGTGTGGTTCCTAGTGCAGGGCGGCATTCCTGGAGAAATCGTAGCTTTCGAGGGACTGAGGATGCTCCCTGTGCTAAGAACAACTCCTATTTTGTGAAAAATGGGTGTTTTCAGTTTAAGGGTCAGTCACTGGGCAGAGGTCAGAAGCTCAAGTCATCCTCCTACCCCCTCTGGGACCAAGGCCCATTATGGTGCAAAGGCACACGTGTAAAAACAAAAAGTGGGGGAACATCACATAATCTATTCAAATAAATCAGTGCCCAGGTCAAAACCAAGTAGAGCAGTAGGCCTTGCCAAGGAGGCAATGCCCAGAAGGTATGTGTTTCTGACTGTTCTCGATAGGGGTCACCACTCTATTTAAGTCCATCTCTATAAAAAGAAAAGCTATCAACCAGCCCTATCAGTAGGGGGAATCAGTTCCCTGATCCTGAGCCATACCAGTGCACTGCAAGGGTGCTGGCACTGACTGTTCTCGATGGGGGCCACCACTCCATTTAAGTCCATCTCTATAAAGAGAAAAGCTATCAACCATCCCTGTCAGTAGGGGGAATCAGTTCCCTGATCCAAACCACAACTCCTTCAGCTACACCAATATCAACCATCCTATACTTGGAGCCTGTGATACTAAGAACAGAGACTACACTTCTACAAAAGGTTAAGAAGGAGGTAAAATAAGTGGTCCATGAAAAGTAAAGAAAATGTTCTCTAAATCAGGAGGGAATAATCTCTCCAAGTAAGTGGAGTAGAAAGCTCTCCAGGGAAGTGGATAATACGTTGTTCAAGTGAGATTTTACTGTTGAATAAGTAACTTTAATCTTTAACACCCACGTTTGTTGCATAACACCCAGGCTTTTGTGATGTTAAGGGAACTCTAATTTTGTCAGTTATATTTGGAGGCATTGTTTGGCAATCATAAGGTATTTTTTTTTCATAAGGTGTTGTGGGCAAAAACCCCAATACATTTTTTTCTTTGTTTTTTTTTTTATAAAAAACAATTAAACAAAATTCATGCTTGTAAATTAGATTAATTTCAACTTGTATATACATATACATACATGTACATATATATATACATTTAGATATGCTTTGGAAGGGGAGGACGATTCAGTAATAGCGCCAGGTAGCGACAGATGAGTGACTGTAGCAGTATTTTCACAGCGCCCGCTAGTAGTCGCTGTGCTTGGCCGTTGTTCGGTTGTTGACAGCGACTCAGTCGGTGTGCAGTAATGTTGAATATTGGGTGAGGAGTCGCTATTTGACAGGTTCCGCGCTGTATGGGTGCGCATGATAGCGAATGGCCATAGCGACCGGCTCCCACCATATTCATTAACAAATCACGCTTAAAAAATTCTCGCGCTGTGAAATGCATGTTTAAACCCCAGAGCGCTGGCGGCGATGGGTTAAAAGTAGTTTTTTAACCCCCAAACAACCATATTTTTGGAAACCAAAAAAAACAAGTTTCTAAAAACATTTTGTAATATGAATACATTAATATCAGACCTTTAATATCAATTCTGCACAATTTTTTTTTTTTATACCTTAAAAAAAATATCTAACATTGCAGAAGTGGTCACAGAATTTTTCACATTAAAAAAAAAAAATAAATAAAAAAAAACATTAATAACAATTAATTATGAATATTTAAAGATTGTTCCATTGAAATGCATTGGAGAGCGCCAGGTAGCGAGAGGTCATACCTGTCGCTGTTCAAGGTCGGACGCTGGCGCTGTGGGCTGAGGCTGGAATATTGATGAATGAGTGGCTATCTGGCAATTATCTCAGTCGCTAAGCAGGATCGGCTTGATAAATGTGTGATTGTGGTGGGGAGCCGGCGTTCTCGTGGTGGTGCCCGTCATTACCGGTCGCTCACCAGTCGCTACCTGTCGCTATCCCTTGTTAAATAAGGGCCTAAGTTTATTATAAAGCATGGGGCAGTTTTTGTACATCCAGAAGGTGGATCTATAGAGGAATGAACACATGATTAACTGTCCTAATAGAGAATTCTCTGGACCCTGTTTTATTCAACCAGACTAGGGCGACTAGACTGGAAAGATACTTTAAACATTAGTATTATATCAATACAGTACATGCATTCAAGTAACTCAATACTAGATCACAAACAATTGTACCCTCCCTTCCCCTATTTTCAGAGTCTTTTCCAGGTAGCTGTCAAGTGTTAGGTTTGGATGCATTGCCCACTTACTATAATCAATCAACTTTATGCGGACCAAAATCCAGGATTTTGACTATCCAGGGTTTTGGTCCATTTTCCTGATGCAGCACAATTTAGAACGCCCCGCCCAACAACTGAAGTTCAACAAAAAATGTCTGTAATAAAAAAAAAAAAGAAAGAATAAAGGATGTCTCAAAATTGCTACTACACCTCCAGGACATGGATAATTATGGTCCTTGGGTGTCGGTGTTTCCCACCCTATACCTTCTTTTTATAGCTGCTATGGTGTTGGTTTCTTTTCCATTATTTTTTGACCAGTGGGCTTGGCTAGCCCTCTTTGTTGTCCTTGCAGTTTAGCTTTCGGGGCTAGCCAAGGCCACTGTGCCAAAAATGTAAGGAAGCCTAGAATATTTGGCCACCTGCGCTATGCTTTAATGAAACATCAGTGCCTGACTGGGATTTCATAACAGCTGAAAAACTAAACAGTCATGTTCTTCTCCCATAGATGTGCACCCAGTAGATGTTTCTACCAGGGCTGGCATCAGCACTGGGCTTAGCAGGGGAGGCACCAGGGCCCCTGCACCTAGGGAGGATCCACCTCATATAGTGGTCATGTGACACACCTCTTTCCAACGGTGAACAGGTCATTCCCTTCTTCCTGAGACAGCCCCTATGCAGGACTCATGGCCATGCTGTAACCAGGACTGGGCATTAGCCAGGGGCAGATTGGCCATCACAAGATCATTTCTTTATTGCTCTTTTTTTCCTTCTGCTCTTTCTTTGTTTTCTCTTCTGTCATTCCTTTTTTCTTCTCTTTTTCTTTATTTTGTTCTGTGTCATCCCTTACATTTTTGTCTTTCTGTGTCATTCCTTCTATCGTTTCATTCTGTTTCTTTCCTTTTTCCCTTCTTTCTTTCTTTATTTCATATTTTCTTATTCCTTTTTTTTGTCATTTCTTTCTTTTTTCTTTCTCGTTCCTTTTTTTGTCCGGGGCCTTGCTTCTTTTCTTTTTTCAGTTTCATTCCTGTGTTCCTCTTTCTTTCATTGACATTCCTTCTTTTCTTTGCAAGGCATGCCTTTTTTTCTAACTTTCTGTGTCATTTCTTTGTTTTTTCTTTCTTTGCCCCATTGCCTCTTTAATTCTTTGCCATTCCTTTTTTGTAGCTCCCTTTTTTCTTTCTTTCTGTGTCATTTCTTCTTTTTTTCTTTGTCATCCTTTTTCTGTCATTCCATTTTTTCCTTCTTTTTTTCATTATCTGTTCTAATTGGGGCAATACAGTATCCACCACACCTGCAGCTTTAGTGCCATGCATGTTATGACACAACACAAAGGGGCCCACTGAGACAACAGGGAGGCCGATTCATTAATAGCGGCAGGTAGCGACAGTTGAGCGACTGTAGCGGCATTTTCAGAGCGCCCGCTAGTAGTCGCTGTGCTTGGCCGTTGTTCGGTAGTTGATAGCGACTCAGTCGGTTTGCCGTAATGTTGAATATTGGGTGAGGAGTCGCTATTTGATAGGTTCCGCGCTGTATGGGAGCGCATGATAGCGACTGGCCATAGCGACCAGCTCCCACCATATTCATTAAAAAATCACGCTCAAAAAATTCTCGCGCTGTAAAATGCATGTTTAAACCCCAGAGCGCTGGCGGCGATGGGTTAAAAGTAGTTTTTTAACCCCCAAACCACCATATTTTTGGAAACCTTAACAAAATTATCTAAAATGGCAGAAGTGGTCACAGAATGTTTCACATTTAAAAAAAAAAAAAAAAAATGTAATAACAATTATGAATATTTAAAGATTGTTCCATTGAAATGCATTGGAGAGCGCCAGGTAGCGAGAGGTCATACCTGTCACTGTTCAAGGTCGGCCGCTGGCGCTGTGGGCTGAGGCTGGAATAATGATGAATGAGTCGCTATATGGCGCTATCTCAGTCGCTAAGCAGGATTGCCTTGATAAATGTGTGATTGTGGTGGGGAGCCGGCGTTCTCGTGGCGGGGCCCGTCATTACCGGACGCTCACCAGTCGCTACCTGTCGCTATTCCTTCATAAATAAGGGCCTAAGAGACTGAACATCTCCATCCTGGTCACAGGATACATTTCTGATCTGGAATACCTGCTGTGACTACCCCCACCTACCTACCCATCTTTCTACCTGCCTACCCACCTACATGCACACTTACCTGAATACTTACCTACCTACCCACTCACCTATATGTCCACACACACCGCACACAACACAGATGTACAGCACTGGGTAGAGGCGTTTTAAACAGGAGCAAAGCTTATTCACTCGTAGTAGAAATGAGTCTTGTGTTTTGTTTCTTAGTGGTGTTGTTAACTGACATGTGTATGTATTGGTCTAATATTGTCCAGTGTTGTGATCATTAGAGTGATTAAAGCAAGGAGCAATTAATAGATTTGCAGTTTTACAGGGGAGGAGCATGGTTTATCCACTTAATGTGTGAATTGAGTGGGTAACCTGTTTCTACATACCTAAAAAGCCCCAGCATGCCCCCTCTATCGCAGTGAATGGAGTGGGCGTGACAGCATCACTGTGACAGGTGACTTGGGTGGCTTGTTTATCACAGAGGCTGCTTGGAGATGATATGGCAAGGGTGGCACAGGGGACTGGATCTGACATTCCGTTTGTGCAAGTAAAGGGAAGTATTCTTTTTGTTATTCTACTTGGCTGGACTATTACCTTAAAGTGGACCATCACCCTCCCGTGATCGGCCCGGGAATCTATAAGATTCCCGGGCCGATCACCTCCCTCCCCGCGGGACATCCGAGATCGGGATGTCCCGCGGGGTGAAACCCCCCCAAACACCCCAAATCCCCTTACCTTTGGCGCCGCCGCCTCCCTCGCGCCCCTCTAGACGTGCGCGCACCCGCGCCGGCCGTCTGTGAACTCTTGACGCGCGCGAGGCGGCGGCGGAGGAGCCGCTTGTCCGCTCCTGTCAAATCGCTTGGGAGAGGTGAGTTTTTCGGGTGATCGGGGGAGTTTCACACAGCGGGGCACCCCGATCGGGGGTGCCCCACCGAAGTGGACCAAGACCCAGGATAGTTAAAATCCTGGGTGTTGGTCCACTTTAAGTAAGAGGTCCAGTGTCTTTATAACCTCCCCCCAGGTGCCGGGAGGGGGTTACAGCCTTACCTCTCCTTTAATTCAGCACTGTCACCCGGGCATGGGCAGTGGCCGTACAGAGAGTGCACGGAGTGCCATCCCCCCACTGTGAACCTGCCCACCCATTTAAGGATGGGGCTATGAAGACACTGGACTTTAATGGAGAAAAATACAGCATCAGGGGCCTCCAACACACGGGGAGGCCGATTCATTAATAGCACCAGGTAGCGACAGATGAGCGCCAGTAGCGTGATTTTCACAGCGCCAGCTAGTATTCGCTGTGCTTGGCCGGGGTTTGCTTGTTGACAGCGACTCAGTCGGTGTGCGGTAATGTTGAATACGGGGTTAGGGGTCGATGTTTCACAGGTTCCGCGTTGTATGGGTGCGCCTGACAGCGAATGGCCAGAGTGAACGGCTTGCTGCAGATTCATTAACAAATCACGCTCAAAAATTTCTTGCGCTGTGAATTCCTTGTTTAAACCCCAGAGCGCTGGCGGCAATGTTTGTAAAGTAGTTTTTAACCCCCAAACAACCATTTTTTTTTTTAATGTAAAAATTATACAAGTTTTTCTAAACATTTTGTAATATGAATACATTAATATCGGACCTGTTGTTAGGATCTTACCTCCTCGCCGTCCCCGGTCCCGCGGCGCGTCGTCGGGAGGCCCGCGGCCGTCCTCTGTCCAGCGGTCCTCTGGCGGGCATGCCTCTCGGCACTGGTGTGGGGGCCAGGGTCCGGCGGCGTGGGGTAGGGCTGGTGCCGGCTCCGCGGCATAAGAGGCATGGAGATTGGGGATTATCAGCTTAAGACAGAAAGGTGTCCGGTACAGTCCTTACAGTATAACGGGCCAGAAAGATGGACCAGATCTTGGAACAGGTGCAGGCCTTAACGGCGGCTGTAGAGCACCTGGCTCATCGCGTTGCGGCCCAGGAGAACCGTCCTGCTCCTATTACCACCAGCCCTCAAGGGGCTCCGGCCGCATCTTCTGTGGAACCCAAGATTCCACTACCAGAAAAATTCTATGGCGATAGGGCAAAATTTGCCAATTTTCGGGACTCTTGTAAACTTTATTTCCAACTCCGTCCTGTTTCGTCAGGGTCACAGGAGCAGCGAGTGGGTCTGATTATCTCCCTCCTCCAAGGCGATTCACAATCCTGGGCCTTCAGTCTACCATCCCAGGATCCTGCTCGTCTCTCAGTAGATAATTTCTTTTCTGCTATGGAGGTCCTGTATGATGACCCTGACAGAGGAGCAACAGCAGATGCTAAACTCCGTACCCTGCGTCAGGGACGACGACCGGCCGAAGATTATTGTTCTGAATTTCGGCGCTGGGCAGTGGATTCGCGCTGGAATAATCCTGCTCTGTGCGGCCAGTTTCGGCTAGGGCTGGCCGACTCTATTAAAGACTCCATGGTGAATTATCCTGTTCCCCAAACATTAGACGAGACCATGCACCTTGCCATTCGCATAGATCGTCGTCTCCGGGAAAGGCGCTTGGAGAAAGGGTCTCATCCCGATTCAGCTTTGAGAGCCGAGGCCCCAGTGGTGCAATCTCCTGAAGAACCCATGCAACTGGGAGCCACTAAACTCACGGAGGTTGAGAGACGACGGCGTCTGTCGGAGGGTCTGTGTTTGTATTGTGGTGGAACTGGTCATATGGTCAGAGTATGCCCTAAGAAGCCGTCAGGAAACTTCAGAGCCTAGGGGGTTTCGAGGGGGCCCACCTAGGCTGTAAGGTATCACCTCATGTATCGTCTCCAGTTATGTTTCCGGTTCAGATCAAAGTTGCTCTAAAATGTTTGAGTTTGGAGGCCCTCTTAGACTCCGGAGCAGCAGGGAACTTCCTTGACTCTGAGCTAGCCCAGAGTCTAGGAATTACGCTCCAGTCTCTGCCTGCGCCAATCCGAGTCTCTGCCATTGATGGCACTCCAATTGCAGGCGGGCTCGTGCAGTTTAGAACCCTGCCTGTATCATTTAAAGTGGGAGCCAGTCATTCCGAAATCATTAGTTTTCTTGTCTTAAGAATGCCTAACACCCCCTTAGTTCTGGGATTGCCTTGGCTGCAGAAGCACCAAATCTCCAAATTGATTGGGTGTCGGGGCAAATTGTGAAGTGGGGTCACCAATGTTTTCAGACCTGTTCGGAACTTCCGGTTCGAGTTACGCAATTATCTCCGAGTAAGGTTCCTACTCCATACCTGGAGTTTTCTGACGTCTTTTCCGAAAAGGCGGCAGACAAACTTCCCCCCCACAGGCCTTGGGATTGCCCCATTGAGCTCCTTCCTGGTACTATGCCTCCTAGGGGGAGAATTTTCAATATGACCCGAGCTGAAACCCTTGCCATGCGGGAATATATTGCAGAAAATTTAGAGAAGGGATTTATTCGACCATCATCTTCCCCGGCAGGAAAGAAAAGATGGGGGACTCCGTCCATGTATTGACTATCAGGGTTTAAATAACATCACTATTAAAAATAAGTATCCCCTGCCACTTATTGAGGGGCTATTTACACAGGTGGCTGGGGCGCAGGTTTTTTCCAAACTTGACCTCCGGGGCGCCTATAATCTAATCAGAATTAGGCAGGGTGATGAGTGGAAAACGGCCTTCAATACTCTCGAGGGGCATTATGAATATCTAGTAATGCCGTTTGGATTATGTAACGCCCCCGCAGTCTTTCAAAGTTTCGTGAATGAGATATTCAGAGACTACTTAGGTTGTTTTGTAGTAGTTTATTTAGATGACATTCTGATTTTCTCTTCATCTCTTGCGGAACACCGCAAACATGTGCGCATAGTCTTACAAAAACTCAGAGAAAATTGTTTATATGCTAAGTTGAAAAAGTGTCAATTTGAAGTCTTGGAAGTTCCTTTTCTTGGTTACATTGTTTCTAATACTGGTCTTTCCATGGATCAATCCAAAGTGAAAGCAGTGTTAGAATGGGAGCAGCCCAAAGATCTTAAAGGTCTGCAAAGATTTTTGGGGTTTGCCAATTTTTATAGAAGGTTCATCAAAAATGTTTCTTCGTTGGTAGCCCCTTTAACTAATCTTACTAAGAAGGGGGCTTATCCTCCTGTTTGGCCGGTTCAGTCTGTTCATGCTTTTGAAAAACTTAAGGGAGTCTTTAGTTCTGCCCCAGTGCTGGTGCATCCAAACTGCCAATTACCATTTTTTGTAGAAGTGTATGCCTCTGAAATTGCTGTGGGGGCAGTACTATCCCAATACCGTGGGTCTCCTGAACGCCTTCATCCTTGTGCCTTTTTTTTAAAAAAATTCTCGGCTGCTGAAAGAAATTATGACATTGGTAACCGGGAGTTGTTGGCTATCAAATTGGCCTTTCAAGAATGGAGGCACTGGTTGGAAGGGGCTCAGTACCCAGTTACGGTCTTTACTGATCATAAAAATTTAGAGTACATCCAATCCGCTAAAAGGTTAACTCCAAGACAAGCTCGTTGGTCCTTGTTCTTCTCTCGGTTTAACTTTTCTATAACCTATAAACCAGGATCCAAAAACGTAAAAGCTGATGCCTTGTCCCGGAGTTTCTCTTTTTCCAATTTACCTGAAAGGGAAGATGTACCCATTCTGCCCCATTCTTTGGTGGTAGCCGCCCTCCAACCACAACTCCCTGATCTAACTCAGTTCCAGTCCGAAGCTCCACCTGAAAAGCCTAAGTTTGCCCAGTTTGTGCCTCCTCCTTATCGTACTACTTTCCTGTCCCACTTTCATGACACTAAGACAGCGGGTCATCCGAGGGTCAAGAAGACCATCGCTTTACTATCTCGCCAAGTCTGGTGGCCATCCATTAGGAAAGATACACGAGATTTTGTCCAAGCCTGTAAGGTGTGTGCTCGGAGTAAGTCCTTAAGACACTCCCCCGAGGGCCCTCTACTTCCACTACCCATTCCTGTCTGCCCCTGGACCCATTTGGCCATGGATTTCATAACGGATCTTCCACCTTCCCAGGGATATTCCGTCATTTGGGTGGTGGTGGATCGTTTTAGCAAGATGGCTCACTTCATCCCTTTAAAGAAGCTTCCCACAGCTCAGACTTTAGCTCAACTCTTTATCACTCACATTTTTAGAATCCATGGCATTCCTGAAGACGTTGTCTCTGATAGGGGGGTCCAATTTGTCTCCCGGTTTTGGAGGGCCTTCTGTGCAAAATTGGGCTTTACCGTCTCTCTTTCTTCTGCATTCCACCCTCAGTCCAATGGGCAAACCGAAAGAACGAACCAGTCTTTAGAACAGTATTTGCGTTGTTTCGTCGCAGATACTCAAACGGATTGGGTGTTCTTCCTTCCGTTTGCTGAATTCGCACTGAACAATGCTTCACATTCTTCCACTGGGGTTTCTCTCTTTCATTGCGTGTATGGTAAAGATTTGAAGTTTTCAGCTCTGTCAGACCAACCCTCTAGAGTTCCTTCCTTAGATGAACGGGTGTCCCGATGGCCGGGGTTATGGAATAAAATCCAGCAACATCTGTCCAAAGCTGTCTTTCAACAGAAAAAATTTTCAGATCGTAAACGTTCTTGTAATTCTGGTTATTCTGTGGGGGATTGGGTTTGGCTTTCAACTAAGAATTTAGCCTTACGCCAGCCCTCTGCTAAGTTGGGCCCGAAATGTATTGGTCCCTTTCCGATAATACAGAAAATCAATCAAGTTACTTATCGGTTGGATCTCCCTTCCTCCATGAAAATCTGTAACTCCTTTCATGTTTCTCTTTTTAAATCTGCTAGGAACCATGAACCTAACAATCCTCCGAGTCCTGTGTTAGTTGGTGGGCAACAGGAGTTTGAGGTTGCCCGGGTCCTAGATTCTCGCTTTTTTCGAAACTCCCTTCAGTATTTAATTGACTGGAAGGGTTATGGCCCGGAAGAAAGATCTTGGGTTCCGGCCAGGGAGGTTCATGCGCAGAGTTTGATACAGAAATTTCATAGGGAGAATCCTCTGAAGCCCAGCCTGGAGGGTCCGGTGGCCCCTCCTCAGGGGGAGGGTAATGTTAGGATCTTACCTCCTCGCCGTCCCCGGTCCCGCGGCGCGTCGTCGGGCGGCCCGCGGCCATCCTCTGTCCAGCGGTCCTCTGGCGGGCTTGCCTCTCGGCGCTGCTGTGGGGGCCGGGGGCCGGCGGCGTGGGGTAGGGCTGGTGGCGGCGCCGCGGCCCGCTTGGCGCGGCTGGGCGGCCCCGTCGGGCTTCCTCCTGGTGCGGCGCCTCCTCCTGCTGAAGGGAGCGCGCCCGGACTGCAACGTGCTCGCGCGCGCGCGGGCACGTCCTGTTTATGCCTCCCGGCGGCGCTTCTCCCAGCACGTCTGCCGGGGGCAGATTTAAAGTGACCTATCCTGGTCACTCTCCCAGGAGCGGATCCAGGGACTGGTCGGCCTGTCTGGCCTGGGCCGTCCCGTCCCTGGGACCGCTCCCGTTTCTTATTGTTGCACCAATCACCTCCTTTCCCTCCATTTGTCCCCCTTTCCTACTGGCCAGTATTCCCTTTATATTTGGGCTTGTCCCTTTTCCCAGTGCCCGTTATAGCCTCTGGGTTGCTGGGAGCGTTATAGATTGTCTTATCTCTGATATACTCGGCTTTGTCTTCTGACCATCCTTGCTTGCTGCCTGCCCTGACCTTTTGCCTGCCTGACCACGATTTTCGCCTGACCCTTCTGATACCTCGCCCCGTGACCTTCTGGATTGACCTCGGCTTGTTTGACTCCTCTTTGCTACCTCCGTTGGATACCTCGCTTCGTGATCTCCCGGTTTTGACCTCGGCTTGTTAATTGGACTTCCGCCTTCCGGCATCCTCATTTGGGACTCCCTGCCGTTCATCAGTCTCCACCTTAAGCTGGTAATCTTTGCGCCCATTAAGACCTGGGTGTAACCGAGTCAGGAGAGGCATTATCCGCGTCTCCTGCGAGCGGGGACTTGTCTATAGGCAGAAGAGGCGGTGGAGATTGGGGATTATCAAGACAGAAAGGTGTCCGGTACAGTCCTTACACCTGTAATATCAATTCTGCACAATTTTTATTTTTATTTTTTTTTACTTAAAAAAAAATCCTAACATTGCAGAAGTGGTCACAGAATTTTTGACATTAAAAAAAAAAAAAAAAACACTAATAGCAATTAATTATGATTATTTAAAGATTGCTCCATTGAAATGCATTGGACCACGCCAGGGAGCGCCAGGTCATACCTGTCGCTGTGATGGGATTAGCAGCGGTGCTGTTCGTTGCAGTCGGCTACATGATGAATCCCACGCTAGCTGACGCTCTCGCCGGCGCTAGCCTCATTTAGCGTGATAAATGCGTCATTGTGACCGCCGCCGGGCGTACTTGAGTCGGTAGCCGCCGTTAGCTGGCGGTACCTGGCGCTCGTCAGACACTACCTGGCGCTAGCCCTTGATGAATAAACCCCTTAATCTGGCCCTGACTGTGCTGCACCACAATGTAGTAGAAATGCACAATGTGAAATGGCCCTTGAGAAGGAGGTGATATAGTGACAGCTCTCTGGGGCATAATTAAAGGGAAACTCTTTTTTGTTAGGTTTTGCTGTTCTGCCCTATATTTTTCCTCTTCTGGAATGTAAAATAAACATTTGTTTATGTGAGCGAATTTCTTGGCTTTGAGTAAAAACTACTGACTACAAGTCACAGAATCCTTCTACTGTAACAGGGGAGCTTTGGCTAAGTCACACAGCAGTAATGAGAAAGCTGCCAATAACACTTTAGCTACTGTGTGCAGTTCTGGAGACCTTACCTGCAAAAAGACATTATTCAAATAGAACGTGTCCAAAGGCCCGCAACGAAAATGGTGGAAGGACTTAAACTTAAAAATCAGGAGAGACTTAAAGAACTTAATCTGTACAGTCTGAAGGAAAGAAGGGAGGGAGGGGGGCATGATTGAGACCTTTAAATATGTGAAAGGATTGAATAAGGTTCAGGAGGGAAGTGTTTTAAGAAGAAACTTAATGATAGAACAAAAGGGCCCAACCTGAAGCTAGTCGGGGGGAAGATCAAGAGCAATGCTAGAAAATATTATTTTACAGAAAGAGTAGTAGATGCTTGGAACAAACTTCCAGCAGAGGTAGTTGAAAAATCAACAGTCACTGAATTTAAACATGCCTGGGATAAGCACACATCTATCCTAAGATAAAGAGAACATACATAAGGGCAGACTAGATGGACCGTATGGTCTCCTTCTGCCGTCAACCTTCTATGTTTCTTCTATGTTTCTATGGTACACCAGACTGTGATACCCTCATCTGCAGAGATTGAATGAGAGCAGATTGAGTTAAACATGTTGCCTCTACCTTAGCCAATCAGATGATTAGCAAGCCAGAGTCAGAATACTCCAAAACACCACTTTGGTGTATGTTGATTAAATAAACACATTGCTGCTACAGAAAACAGTGGGGAGGGGGAGGGAATCAATCGGCCTGGAAATCTTATAGATTCCCGATCTGATCGGCGTGGGCGTTGGTCCGCTTTAAGGAGATATAGATGAACAATCATTTTTTATGTTTGCTCGGAAATTCAGTTACAAGTTACTTTGCTGATAATACAATCAGACATATGTGTACATTATCACTCTATGGCAACCAGCGCGCAGTGACTCACCCCCTCCCGGTACCTTGCCTGTTTACCTTGCATACTACCAAGGTGAGTGATTTCTCCCTGCATTACTTTCTGTTCTCGCACCTGCAGCCATTGTTGAACACGCTCCACTGATTACTGTAATAAATAGCGGCAGCATGAATCAGAGTTGTGAAAGAGAAGTTATAGCGGTTGAATGTTACCTTGTCATACAGTAGCTGCCACTGGAGCACTTTAGGTTCTATGGGGCCACTGTTTCCATTTTAAAGGCAGACCTCTTGTTTAGTGTGTAGTCATCCTTGCAATAGCATCTAGCAGTGATTTTTGCAGGAATTTCAAAGGATTACAGGGAAATTTATAAATGAAACATCCGTTAATTCCCAGGAGACACCCCCAAACTGAAAACCGTGTTTTATGAGATTTTCATATAAAATTCAACTACTATGTACGCTATCAAGAATTACATTTTTTTTTAAACGGCGTGGGCTCCCCCTCTCCAGGAGTGGAACCCCCACTTTTTAGACTTTCAATAGTTGATATTGCGAGAATAAACATTACACATCGCATACTGACATCCAGTACCTTTTGTTCATAAAGTAGAGCTTAAACATCGAGTATACATGGAGGCTGATTCACTACTAACGCCAGGTATCGGCAGAAGAGCGACCGCTAGTAGACGCTGTAAGCGGGTATCGGGCGATGTAACAGAGCGTATCGGTCGCTGTATTAACCTGGCAGGCATTGATAAATATGATGTGTGTTGGGCGCTGTAACAAGAGTACAACACTGCAGGGAGCGAGAGGTAGCGCCAGCTCAGTGCGTCCGGCACTCAGCACTCCACGGCATATTCAAGCAAACACTAGCCACACACAGCGTCGGCGCTCTAAAGCTGGGCGCTGTAGTCAGACACTGCGTGATTAAAGTCTGTTTATGAACACATATACACCAGTAACAAAGCAAAAACACATGGAATTACATAGTTTTAACACTGGGACAATAACACTTTAGTGCCAGACCTGTAATGGCAATTCTGCATAAAAATATTAGAATTCAAAAAAGTTTCTAAAAGTATTTGTTTGCAGCCAAGAGAGGTCATACAATAATAGGAGCAAAAAAAAAATTAAATTGGCAAACACACTGTTTATACACAACTAATGAAAGGCCACTGAAATATATGGGAGAGCGACAGTGAGCAAAAGGTAATACATGGTGCTCCTTAACCTAGAGCGCCGGCGCTACATGCTGAGCCGCCTGGACTAATACATGTGAGGCTACATGGCACTGTTAGAGGCGCTCACCAGATTCGCTTTCTTAAATGTGACGTTGCCTGCTGCTACGAAGCACTTCCTGGCACTATCCCTTCTTAAATAACCCCCTAAGGATACCTCTGCGTTCCAACCGCTTCTAAGAGTAAAACAATACCTCGACTACTCTCCCCCATCACCCCAACCCCCCCTTCATACTTCCCCCCCCCCCGGCCCAAGGGACATTGGTCCAAGGCCTGGAGAAGGAGAGAAAGGAAGTCCCATGCTACTTAGAGGGGAGGGAGCGAGACTGTGGAACGGGGAGGCCGATTCAGTAATAGCGCCAGGTAGCGACAGATGAGCGACTGTAGCAGTATTTTCACAGCGCCCGCTAGTAGTCGCTGTGCTTGGCCGTTGTTTGGTTGTTGACAGCGACTCAGTTGGTGTGTGGTAATGTTGAATATTGGGTGAGGAGTCGCTATTTGACAGGTTCCGCGCTGTATGGGAGCGTATGTTACCGAATGGCCATAGCGAACCGCTCCCACCATATTCATTTACAAATCACGCTCAAAAAATTCTCGCGCTGTGAAATGCTTGTTTAAACCCCAGAGCGCTGGCGGCGATGGGTTAAAAGTAGTTTTTTAACCCCCAAACAACCATATTTTTGAAAACAAAAAAAAACAAGTTTTTAAAAACATTTTGTAATATGAATACATTAATATCAGACCTTTAATATCAATGATGCACAAATTTTTTTTTTTTTTTTTTACCATAAAAAAAAAATCTAACATTGCAGAAGTGGTCACAGAATTTTTGACATTTAAAAAAAAAAAAAACATTAATAACAATTATTTATGAATATTTAAAGATTGCTCCATTGAAATGCATTGGAGAGCGCCAGGTAGCGAGAGGTCATACCTGTCGCTGTTCAAGGTCGCTCGCTGGCGCTGTGGGGTGAGGCTGGAATAATGATGAATGATTCGCTATCTGGCGCTCTCTCAGTCGCTAAGCAGGATCGGCTTGATAAATGTGTGATTGCGGAGGGGAGCCGGCGTTCTCGTGGAGGTGAGCGTCATTACCGTTCGCCATTACCTGGCGCTATCCCTTGTTAAATAAGGGCCTTAGTGTTTTATTTGGTTACCTTTGCTTTGTGTAATTATTTTATATTTGGTTGCAGGAACTGCAAGATGTGCCACTCGCCCTTGCTCCTGATGCCCGTTCTTTGCCTGCAGAATGCGGGCCAGGGGTTCTCTAATCGGGCACTATGCAAAACCTGGGCCGTGGTGGCGAGGGCCCTCTGGCTTTTGAAGTCCAGATTTAGGTGTTTGGACCATACGGGGGGGGGGGGGGGGCACTGCAGTATGACCCCAACAAGGTTATACCAATATTTTAATTTACGTTTTTTAACAGGGACCACACGTGCCAGAGTGGCACAACGGAGTGTCAGGGTCCTTCAGTTGGTGGGCGAGATGCAGGAGCTGCGCAACTCGTTGGGGACCACAGATGAAGAATAATGTTCAGTGGCCTGCCATTGCTATGTATTTTATTTTTTATAGTTGTAAAAATGTGAAATTTACAACATTTTTAAAAATTGAATATTTGATGATGGTATTTAAAAAAAATGTTACATTGTCATTTCATTTACAAACTACATTAACACAAAACTAATGGGCCCAGAAATATTTAAAGATGAATATTCACATGACCGAGAAGTGATTTGGGTAAGTTTTAGAGGGCTAAAATGGAAGAAGAACCTAACCGAGAAGTGGTTTGGGTGTGCTTTAAGGGTCCAAAAGGAAAGATGGAGGACAGTGCTAAGTGGTTTGGGTGTGCTTTAAGGGTCCAAAAGGGAAGATGGAGGATAGTGCTAAGTGACTTAGCTAAACATTGTAGTAGAAGTGAGGGTGGCAAATATGTAGGCAAGCACTTTCATGAGTTAAGTTTGTAGTGTGCAGGCGCAAGATTGTAAGGATTCCGTCTGGACGATTATTTTTTGTAAAATGGAAACAGAAACTAATGGGAAACGTAAAGGATTTGTTGGAGGATACGATGGGAAAAGGACAAAAACGAAAGCCTACGTTGTAACATGTGGAAATGAAACGGAAAAGTCTGGATGGAAAATGACATCCTCGTAATTCGTAATCTGCCGTACGAACAGACGGAAACTTTACACAAGGTTTTCAATGCATGCATAGAATCGCTTGTACGCTCATACGAGAACGGAAACATTTCACAAAAACAACAGATCGGCCCGAAAACTGAAGTTTTTTGTGTCTCTCTGAATCGAGGCTTAACTGTATGTAATTTACTCTTATTATTTCTACAGCTGTTCTATAAATAAATGTCTCAGAGAACATTTATGAACAAACAGCATCATGAAAATTAAGCAAAACAACAGACAGCTCGGATAAAGTTGTGTAGACGGTAGGGTTAGGATATAAAAAAATAGTCCAAGTTGTGAACATCTCACCAAAATGGAAGAAGTATGGCACAACTGCAAACCTATCAAGACATGGTGCACCTAAACTGACAACCCAGGCAAGGAGAGCACTAATTAGAGAAGCAGCCAGGGGGGCACTCTGGAGGAGCTGCAGAGATCCACAGCTCAGGTGGGAGGATCTGCCCATGGGGCATTTATTAGTCATATACCCTACAAATCTGCTCTTTATGGAAGAGTGGCAAGAAGAAGCCATTTCTGAAAGCAAACCATTAGAAGTCTGGTTTGCAGTTTGTCTTAAGCTATGTAGGAAACACAGCAATCAGGTGGAAGAAGGTGCTCTGGTCAGGTCAGACCAAAGTTTAACTAAATGCTTTGTGTAGGGAAAACTAACTCTGTACATCACCCTGAACACACCATGCCCACCGTAAAACATGGTGGTGGCATCATCATGTTGCGGTGATTCCTTTCTTCAAAAGGGACTGGGAAGCTGCTCAGAGTTTTTGGATGGAGCTAACTACAGGGCAATCCTGGAGGAAAACCTGTTGGAGGCTGCAAAAGACTTGAGATTGAGGCTTAGCAGGACAACGATCCTAAAGTAAAAAACCAAAGCTACAATGAAATGGTTTAAATCCAAGCATAGTGATATGTAGGAATGGCTCAGTCACAGTCCAGACCTACATCCAGTTGAGAATCTGTGGCATGGCTTGAAAATTGCTGCTCACAAATGACATTCAGCCAAACTGACTGAGCTAGATCTACTGTGCAAAGAAGATTGGGAAAAAATGTTTAGCCTCTAGATGTACAAACCAAACAGACCTGCAGTTATGTTTACACTAAAGCTGGTCCTACAAAGTATAGATCCATTCATCAGTTGAGTGTCGTATCGTTTTAGCTGACATAAAATCTCCCGTTTGACGCATGACCATTGGCATGTGGATGACTAATAGGACGTGGAGCACACAGCACGGTGGTCTCACAAACAATTGCTAACAATTAGCTGACAAATCTACCCTGTCTCTACGCAAATCCCCCACATGCTCAACAAACGGTCAGTTTATCTAATTATTGATATGGGCCTTAACCTCCCCATTCGTTGTGAGGGGATAATGGTGTTAAAAGGTGAAGTGTGTCGTAGAAATGGGAAAGAACAAGCCCACTCTTTTATCATTTACAAGGGATTTGGGGGTGAACTGTCTGGTAAAATATAAGATATGTTGCTATTTCCACTTCGGTCACTAGATGGGGGTATAAGACCACAAATGAGAGAAGCAGAATTTAATTCAAGCTCAGAATTATAGCTCAGAGTTGCCATTTAGGATGAGCTAGGTGGCATAAAATACATTTGAAGAACAATTGGAAACTGCTGAGATTATTTGGGAGATTTTTGGAGGAAACACTGCAAGCAACATGGTATAGAGCACAGTTATTATAAGGTGAAGCCAGAGGGATAGACAGGGAGATCGTCCATAATAATGCTAAGTGGAAGACTGGAGTAGCCTTCCTGTGTGATACAGGTGATGAGGCTACAACAGAGACAAGGCAAGGGTGCAGTCGGAAGCGAGTAGGAGGAAATGTCTGTGGCTGCACGAGATTGAGAAGAATCAAGAAGAGGAGGACCTTGGCGGGAGAGAGAATCCAGAGGGTGTTGGATGTAAAAGAGGAGGTCCCTTAGTAGTTGAGAGCATAAAAAGGGACTGACAGGCTACGAGGAGGAAACCGCTGTGCCTAAGACTTCAGTAAGTGGTGGCTTCTCCTATTTTAGGCCCCTTCCCTGCAGTGATTGTTGTGTGAAGGAAAAGCCCTTGTGTTTGGAAATGGTTCGGGCTCGAGGGCTATGAAGAAGAAGTTCCCCGTATGTTTTACTCACCGGCAGCCCGACAGCCCCATAGATGGTCTCCATATGAGGGGGTGCTCAGCTCAAAGTGGGGTGGGGGCCACCAGAATCCCCTTTTGGAAAATGGCCTACATTTAATTGGGAAATACCATACTGACTGCACCCTATGCTGAAACATTCTGACAAGCAAGAGTACCTGTGTCTGACGGACACAAGCCTGATTATCCCTATGAGGAAACATTCTGATAAGTGTACTTTTGCCTCATGGGGACAAGGCTATTTAACCCTTACACTGAAACATACTTATGAAGCTAGTGTTCCTGTATTTGTTTTTCTACAAAACAATGCAACGTTATTTGGCCTGCAAACTGGGAGCTGAATCGTGACGTGGATAACACTATGAAACCTTTTTTTCCTATCTCTGCCACAAAAAAACAAGCTGATGGCTTCACTTATCCTGCTTGCTGTTGAGTGTCTGTCTGCTGATTTACCATCTTTTTTATCTCCCCTTGCAGAGGTCCCATAAACCTTTACTCTTGGCTACCATACCTGTGTGCTGTGACATTGCCTGAGATAAGTTGACACTGTGACATACTTTGGATTGCAATTAAAGCTGCCCATAATTACGGCTGGTTAACCCTGATACCCTGATACTACCGTTCCATGTGTAATCCACAAACAGCATTCTTACATGATTTCCTGCCCATTATCCAGGTGAACCAGAGTTGTGTGAAGTACTGTAAGTGGCATCACAAGTTGAGTGATTGGACTGATAAGGGACCTGGAAGGGCTCCAGGGTGCCCAGGAGAGTTTATGAAGTCCCCGATTAGCTACAAGTTGGAGTGATTGTTTGAATAATGGCTATTGCTGGCGCTTGTTCTATGGCAATGTGACATGGATCTAATGTAAAGCGTCCTGAGCCAGCCAGAGAAGGCGTTCCTCCCAGATAAGAAAGTGTTTGTCATGCTGTGACAGGCTGTGTTATACTAACTGACAATTACCGCATCTAAACTCGGCAGGAAGGGCCAACAGGAACAAACAGTTAGCTTTGTAACCCAGCTCTGCAACACAAACAGCCCTCTCCCGCCATTGTTATATGTAACACTGCCATGATCCCTAAACTAAACAATCAGGGACACTTAACCTGCAATATTTCACCTACAGCAAACAGATACGTGCACACACATACATATAACAATGTCACAAGATAAGACCTAACGCCAATTTGTAGTTTATTCGTATACCCAGAGCAGCTGATCCAGTGCTGAGCTGCAAGCAGAAAACTATCTCCCTCTCCCATGCCTCCCAACTGTCCCGATTTTCCCGGGATTGTCCCGATTTTCGCAAAGAATCCCGCGGTCCCGGAACATTAACAAATGTCCCGGGACGCCCTGCGCCGTGGCAGTGTGCCCAGGGCCGCAACGACGCCGGCGCGAAGATACTAACTTGTGGGGTGAGAGAGTGGGGCGGGCGCACGGGGGTGGGTGGGCGGTATGCTGGGTTGGGGATAAAAAAACGTACGCATGCAGGGGTGAAGGCAGCCGACATTGCTGGAGCTGGAGAGCGTGACAGGGGTGTGGCCGGGGCGTGACGGGGGTGTGGCCGGGACGTGACAGGGGTGTGGCCGGGGCGTGACGGGGTGTGGCCGGGGCGTGACAGGGGTGTGGTCTGTGCGTGACGGGGGTGTGGCCGGGGCGTGACAGGGGTGTGGTCGGGGGCATGGCTTGTCCCGCTTTCACATTTTCAGAAGTTGGGAGGTATGCTCTCCTGTTATAATATACGTTCAGCTGTGCATGCTGCCTGGGCTGGCTCCAGTGCGCTCCCCTGCATCTAGCGTTGGGGAGGGGCAGCAGGTTCTCTTTCTGATTGTAAGCCGGCGAGCACTCACCAACAGCCATGCTGAGGAGGAGGAACACGGTGGAGCAAGCTGAGATCTTAATGTGGACCAAAACCCACACCAATCGGCTCGGGAATCTATAAGATTCCTGGGCTGATCGATTCCCTCACCCTGGGACATTCAAAATCTGGATGCCCTGCTGTGTGAAACCCTCAAGGTCGCCCCACACACTTACCTTGTTTCCCGTCCAACGGCGCATGCACAAGCTGCATCTCCGCTATCCCTCTAGCAGGGCACGTGCCTGCGCCAGGCATTTGTGAATGGCCGGCATGGGCACGCTCCCTGTTAGAGGGAAGCGGGGGATGCGGTCGCCAGCACGCTCTGGGCTACTGGCCTTGGACGAAGACATAGACAATGTGACGTCAGCAGCTCCGACTGCGCCAATCGGAAGAGCGGCCGCGCATACGCCTTAGGACCGGGGGGAGGTGAGTTGGCATCGGTGATCTGGGGGATTTCACACAGCGGGGCACCCCCAATCTGGGGTTCCCTGGGGGAAAGGACCAAAATCCTTGGTTTTTGGTCCACTTTAAACTAGACCTTAAGCATCATTTTATGAAAAGCCCAAACCTTTGAAAAACTATTCCCCAGCATCTAAAATTAATACGTTTTATGTTTTTAGTCTCTTTTTGTTCTTTACCCTACTGGGCTGCAACTCTGTTCAGGACACTAGGATATGGGCGCCTCAGAAACATCACATACTAGGGAGAAAAGAAGAGGGCAAAAGTACGGGGGGGTGGGTTATAGCTGTGCTTTCCACGGACAGAACAGAGATGGGGTTAGGAAAAGGACAATCCCAGAATGCAGAGCAGCATAGACAGAAGACACTTCCTGTTTGCAGACAGCCTGAGATTCCATTGGATGTTTCAAATGCACTTGGTGCAGGTAGGATGATTTTTAATGTGAGCAATCTGTATGTACAGGATGGGGGAACATACAAGATATGCTCTTATTCAGGGTGAAGGTCAGGTTTAACTTGCATGAGTACAGCTAAAGGGGTGGGAAAGGATCTGCATGACTGCAATAAATGATGATGGAAGGATCTGAATCAAAAATCTGCTAAGTCCAGAACTCCTGAGTCCAACGCTGACGTCAATGTTCAATGGCCTTGATTCAGTAGGAGTTGAAAAAAATTCACATAATAAAAAAAATTTCTTTATGAAAAAAAGCCTGAGAATGTCACTGTTGCTGAATCACCAGCCAGGAAGACAATGAAAGTCAATGGTACTTTTTACTACAGTGAAAAAAGTTGTAAAAAGTTCACTTCTTAGAAGTGAAAAAGTGCCATTGACTTTCATTGTCTTCCTGGCTGGTGATTCAGCAACAGTGACATTCTCAGGCTTTTTTTCTGATAAAGTGATTTTTTACTACCATAATTTTTTTCAACTCTTGATGAACTGAGACCAATGTCTTTATAATATCTTTGGGAAGGATTTCTTCTACTGCAACTGCAGGAGTGAGGCTATTGGTCTCTTAGAGGCTGATTCATTAATAGCGGCAGGTAGCGACAGTTGAGCGACTGTAGCAGCATTTTCAGAGCGCCCGCTAGTAGTCGCTGTGCTTGGCCGTTGTTCGGTAGTTGATAGCGACTCAGTCAGTTTGCCGTAATGTTGAATATTGGGTGAGGAGTCGCTATTTGACAGGTTCCGCGCTGTATGGGAGCGCATGATAGCGACTGGCCCTAGCGACCGGCTCCCACCATATTCATTAAAAAATCACACTCAAAAAATTCTTGTGCTGTAAAATGCATGTTTAAACCCCAGAGCGCTGGCGGCGATGGGTTAAAAGTAGTTTTTTAACCCCCAAACAACCATATTTTTGGAAACCAAAAAAAAAAAGTTTTTAAAATAATTTAGTAATATGAATACATTAATATCAGACCTGTAATATCAATTCTGTACAATTTTTTTTCCCTTAAAAAAATCTAAAATGGCAGAAGTGGTCACAGAATTTTTCACATTTAAAAAAAAAAAAAAAAAAACATTAATAACAATTAATTATTAATATTTAAAGATTGTTCCATTGAAATGCATTGGAGAGCGCCAGGTAGCGAGAGGTCATACCTGTCGCTGTTCAAGGTCGGACGCTGGCGCTGTGGGCTGAGGCTGGAATAATGATGAATGAGTCGCTATATGGCGCTATCTCAGTCGCTAAGCAGGATTGGCTTGATAAATGTGTGATTGTGGTGGGGAGCCGGCGTTCTCGTGGCGGGGCCCGTCATTACCGGCCGCTCACCAGTCGCTACCTGTCGCTATTCCTTCATAAATAAGGGCCTTAGTCTATAAAGCATGTAGGCATTTTAAAGTGTACTAAAACATTTACTATCCTGGGTTTTGGTTCTTGTCCCTGTGATGCTCTTTATACATTTTTTTAAAAATGCGTTCATTAAAGTGGACCAAAACCCACAGGGATCGGCCGGGGAATCTATAAGATTCCCGGGTCCAATTGACTCCCGCCCCCAGGGGCATCCCAAATCAGGATGCCCCACTGTGTGATACCCCCCCAAGGCCACCCATACACTTACCTTCTTTACCGATCCAACGACGCATGCGTGAGCAGTGGCCGCATCCTCGTTATCCTTCTAGCATGGCATATGTGAATGGCCGGTGCAGGCACGCTCCCTGTTAGAGGGTAGCAGGGGATGAGGCCTCCAGCGCCCTCGGAGCCGCTCACCTTAGACGACGTGACTTCAGCGGATCCGAGTGCGCTGATTAGACGAGCGGCTGTGCATATGCCGCAGGACCAGGAAGAGGTGAGTTGGTTTCGGCAACCAGGGAAATTTAACACAGGGGGCAAGGTCCAAAACCCAGGATAGTCAAAATCCTGGGTTTTGGTCCACTTTAAGCTCCAGCAGGCCCCTACACACGAGCCATCTATCTGGAATCTTTTTAAATACGTATTTATCTAATTGCTAATAAATCTCATACAATATATACATTTATTATAAATTATAATATTAACATATACTGTGGCTGGTAGTTGTCTGTTTTATTATTTATTCCAATAAAATGCTAGAATTGTTTATCATATACTTTGTCATTATAGGATTGTGCTTTGGCATTGGCTGATATACGTACCCACGCCAAGCATTTCTGAATAGCTGGTTGGGTATGTGGAGGAGCGAGGGTGCAGCCACATTCCATTTACCTATTATCTGATGCAAGGTTGGCTAAGAAGGGTATGAATGGAGCGCAGGGACTGATTGGCCGGCAGCCGGCGCATATGTCGGTGCCGGAAGGTGAGTTTTTGTGTGAGGGGCGATACACAGTGGGGTATACCAAACTGGAATGCCCCACTGGAGAGGAACAATACCTAGGAGTGTGAAATAAGCAACTTTTATTGCTTTTCAAAGCAGAACATGAATTGATTTCGTCCTTTGCTCACGCTGTGTGAAACCCCCCAGTTCACCCACTAAAACTCACCTTTCCCCGCTCCAATGGCGCATGCTTGGGCAAAGGGCTTTGTTTGAATTCAGTTGGGTCAGTAAGTACCCTTAATATTCAGTAAACCCTCATTGTAGTAAAAAATTCACATTATGAGAAAAATGCCTGAGAATGTCACTGTTGCTAAATCATGAGATAGGAAGCTTATGAAAGTCAATGGCACTTTTTAAAGTGGACCAACACCCAGGATTTTGACTATCCTGGGTGTTGGTCCACTTAGGTGGGGCACCCCGATCGGGGGTGCCCCGCTGTGTGAAACCCCCCCGATCGCCGCAAAAACTCACCTCTCCCCGCTCCCACGTGACCTCGTCCGGCCAATGACAGCGCTCAGAGCCGCTCTGGTATGCGCGTCCAAAGCCGCTTGGACGCGCATACCAGAGCGCTGTCATTGGCTGCGTCTCTCGCTTCCCTCTAACAGGGAGCGCGCCTGCGCCGGCCATTCACAAAACGGCCGGCGCAGGAGCGCGCCCTGCTAGAGGGAAGCGAGAGACGCGGCCGCGTCTTGCGCATGCGCCGTTGGATCGCCGGTAAGGTAAGGATTGTGGGCCTCCTGGGGGGTTCCTCCCTGCGGGACATCCCGATTTTGGATGCCCCGCGGGGAGGGATCTGATCGGTCCGGGAATCTTATAGATTCCCGGGCCGATGCTTGTCTCTGAATGTGATTTGGAGGCTTTTGCCGGATTGACTGCTGTTTACAGCTATGACAAGTTATTACAGTAGATGGCGCTGTTACCAATGCTTAACTGTAGTCTCTATATGCATTTTCTGATGTGTTGTAATTTCTTTATATTAAGCTGTGCTCTATCACTTCTTCCCCCCCTGTGTTAGCCACCATGTTAGGGTGACAGTCTCTTTCATGTTCCAGTAAAGCCGGTTCTTGTTATACCACTAATGCCTATCTGGATTTGACTCCACTGCACCTGACACTCACACTCTGCAACATCATTGGTCGCTCAGCTTGTGATTCAGCAACAGTGAATTTCTCAGGCTTCTTTCTCATAAAGTGATTTTTTTATGACCATGAGAATTGTTTTTAACTTTCACTGATTCAAGGCCATTGTGTGTTGCCTGGTGCTTACAGAAATTTGTAACGCTAATGGCAGTTGGTTTGTGTTTCATTTCCCTGGGATTCAGTTTGGGGGAAGAACCTTTCTTCATTGTGTGCACCTCAGAATGATTTATTAATGCAGTTTAATCACTATTACAGGAACTAGCTCCACATCAGTGCCAGAAATGTGTCTGAAACTTCCAGAGGAAGTACATTGAAATGGAACCATGACAACACTTATCACACTGCTGCAGAGATACAAAATATTTAGCTACCGGGTCCTGTAAAACACGTAAAATTACCTTGCCAAGGTTTCTGCGCTCTGGGTGTACCTGTGAGTTTTACAGTCCGACAGCAGCAGCCTAGAGTGGCGTGAGTGAGTGGTATCTAGAGAGACGTAGCTCACCACCAAAATGAGCCAGTTGAGCCACAAGGCATGTGTCTAAAACAACAGTTCAGTGAACTCGACTGCGTATGGGGCTCCAAAGCAGATGGATGGTCACTGCACCTCTGCTAATAAAGTTACATATTCAGAAAAGGCCGCAAATTTAATGGCAGTATCAGAAGGGTTGCCTGCTCCAGTGAGTTGAGTTTACTGCTTCACCAAATTGTTGGACATGTGTGAGAGGTAAGAAACATAAGAGAACATTCTGCAACCATTGTTGGAAGAACACAAGCTGGTGGTGGCAATTCTCTACTCATCTATGTAGATGGCACTTTCAACTGATTTGCATATAAGTCCATCTTGAATACCATGTACACCCAGAAATGCTGATCGTCTTACCTGGAGAGGATGAGATCCTTCTACAATGTGATGTGGCTCGAAATTTCCAACATTGGCTAGAAGAGCATGACCAAGACTTCCAAGTACTGTCCTGGCCTCTTCATTCTCCAAACTTGAATTCAATTAGACATCTATAAGACAACCTTGATTATGGTGTTTTCTCTATGGATCATTCCATACACCTCCTCAAGTGGCTGTGGGGTGCACTGCGGTCAGCATGGCTCCACATACCTGACACATCTATCCACCTTTTTGAACCAGTCCCAGTCATTTTAGCTGCTGTCTGTACTGCAGACGGAGGTTACTCTGGATATTAGCTGCTGCTCATAATAATGTGATTCTGCTTTGTCTAAAAGACTTCAGGACCAGCCGCTCGCCTAACCGCAGGGCATCCAAAGTCAGGATGCCCTACTGTGTCACCTGGGGTCACCATTAAAATCCTTTCCCAGCGGCTCGTTCTACGCATATGCTGCTCATGACTGCATCCTTGGCTTCATTCTATCTGAGGTGAGCTTCCGCAACCAGCAATTCAGATAGCCTGGGAAGAAGGTAGAAGGAATCCCTGCTCTGAGTACCGTATGGGCAGCACTGTATTAGCCAGGACCTCGGAGGAGAGAGATTTAGGGATATTGATTACTGATGGGTGGACAGTGTAGCCAGGCAGTGGGAAAAGCAAGCAGGATGCTCGGCTGCATAGCTCGAAGCATCACCAGTAGGAAGAGGGAGGTTGTGATACAGCTGTATAGAGCCCTGGTGAGGCCACAGCTAGAATACTGTGTGCAGTTCTGAAGACCTTACCTGCAAAAAGACATTATTGACATTATTCAAATAGAACGGGTCCAAAGACGGGCAACAAAAATGTTGGAAGGACTTAAACTTAAAACTCAGGAGAGACTTAAAGAACTTAATCTGTACAGTCTGGAGGAAAGAAGGGAGACAGGGGACATGATTGAGACCTTTAAATATGTGAAAGCATTGAATAAGGTTCAGGATGGAAGTGTTTTTAAGAAGAAACTTAATGATAGAACAAGGGGGCACAACCTGAAGCTAGTCAGAGGGAAGATCAGGAGCAAGTAGTAGATGCTGGGAACAAACTTCCAGCAGAGGTAGTTGAAAAATCAACAGTCACTGAATGTAAACATGCCTGGGATAAGCACACATCTATCCTAAGATAAAGAGTACATATAGTTACATAAGGGCAGACTAGATGGACCGTATGGTCCAGATGGAATTCTTATTATCAGACAAGCACCAGGTGGGCGTGGCCTTGGCTGTACATCTTTTTTTAAACCACCGACCCAGCTACATCGCCCAAGCTAAGGAAGGCGGTTGAGAGTCAGGGGGGCGGGTTTAAAACCCAGGGTTTTCACTCTCCTGGATTTTTAGCCACTTTACAATGGCATGCCAATTTGGGAGCCCCTGTATTTGAAACTACTTGTTCACCCACTAACTCACCTTGATCCACCATCCTAGGGCATCCATTCATTGGTATTCATTGCTATGCAAATTAATGGCTGATAATGAATTTGTAATTAATGAATTGCCCTGCACCTTTCCCAAGCTACTCCCTCTGGCTGCACACCCATTTTATATGTACAAAGGGATCACATGACCATGCAAGCTGTAACCTTAAATGTTTTAATCTTTTAGACTCCAAAGCCATGTTATATGGGTTTTGGTTTAGTTAATTAGAACCTGTTACAAAGATGGAGTGAAGTAACTAAGTAGCAGCAGCTCCATTGAGCCCATTGAGGAACAAGGCCAATAAAATCACCAGTCACCCAGGTGTCATCCTAAAAGTTATTTCAGTGGCTGTCATCACAGGAAATACAACTAGACATAGGCCCTTATTTATCAAGGGCTAGCGCCAGGTAGTGTCTGACGAGCGCCAGGTACCGCCAGCTATCGGCGGCTACCGAATCAAGTACGCCCGGCGGCGGTCACAATGACGCATTTATCACGCTAAATGAGGCTAGCCCTGGCGAGAGCGTCAGCTAGCGCGGGATTCATCATGTAGCCAGCTGCAACGAACAGCACCGCTGCTAATCCCATCACAGCGACAGGTATGACCTGGCGCTCCCTGGCGTGGTCCAATGCATTTCAATGGAGCAATCTTTAAATAATCATAATTAATTGCTATTACTGTTTTTCTTTTTTTTTTGTAATGTCAAAAATTCTGTGACCACTTCTGCAATGTTGGGTTTTTTTTTAAAGTAAAAAAAAAAAAAAATGTGCAGAATTGATATTACAGGTCTGACATTCATGTATTCATATTACAAAATGTTTAGAAAAACTTGTATAATTTTTACATATTAAAAAAAAGGTTGTTTCGGGGTTAAAAACTACTTTACACACATCGCCGCCAGCGCTCTGGGGTTTAAACAAGGAATTCACAGCGCGAGAAATTTTTGAGCGTGATTTTTTAATGAATCTGCAGCAAGCCGTTCGCTCTGGCCATTCGCTGTCAGGCGCACCCATACAAGCGGAACCTGTGAAACAGCGACCCCTAACCCCGTATTCAACATTACCGCACACCGACTGAGTCGCTGTCAACAAGCAAACCCCGGCCAAGCACAGCGAATACTAGCTGGCGCTGTGAAAATCACGCTACTGGCGCTCATCTGTCGCTACCTGGCGCTATTAATGAATCGGCCTCCCCATGGCAAAGAACCTCGCTAAGGGACTGGGGTTGCTAAGGAAGTAATACAGCTATTACTGCTCTACCACTGAATCAAGTTTTGGAAACTGAGAGATATTAACCCATTAACACACAAAACAACTCAGGGTCCCACTTTGTTGCCAAAACCCAGTAGAATTTGTGTAGGAATGAGTGTGCAAGTGAGCATGCCAGTTCCTGGTGTAATCCTAAGACCAGGGCTTGATGGGTATTCTTTAAAGTACCAGACCCGGATTTTTAAGCCCTGAGAGAGATAAGGTGAGTTATTAACATGTGCCTAGGGTCCACTTACACCCCCCACAAAGATCTTAATTAGGGTTGCCTTGTTCCTTGACAATTTGAAGGAAAGCCTTACTTATGCAATACAGCCCTGTGGTCAATGGTACCATTGGTCAGTTGGGATTTCTTGACATGGGTGCACAATTGGTCGCAGGAGGAAAAGGTTGTGGTTGTTGCCATGAGGATACCAGAAGGATGACTATGAAAAGGCTATTTGCAATGCTATGTGAAATGTTATGAAGCACAGCACCCTCACTCTGGATGCCCCATGGGGATCCTGCAGTACCAAATCAATATTTGATGCCTTTAGATGCCCCTTGGATACCAAGTCTTAGTTGAATCCAGAGTGATGTCTACTCATTGCAGGCTCAAGATCAGATGCCCAGGCTACCACCTCAAGGCCCCGAACTACTTGCCCACCATTGCACCATCACTATCCACCCAAATAGAGATGTTAGAGGGAGGAGAAACTTCGAATATGAAAATTATGTGAAAAAGTTCATGCACCATGCAATCATGGCAAATGTTAGCAATGCTGGCAAACCAGGATGCCCCATAGGGTTGAGCATCCAAAAAAGTTTCCCAGCCAGAGGAGGCCACCAGGGGAGCAGCAGGGGGCACAGTAATGGAAAAGCAGTGCAGGGCCTGGGAGGTGCCAGTCATCATACCAGTTCTTCAGCCAATGGTCAGGAGATGACCTGGACTTCATAAGGCATGCCAAGTATTTACCAGAATATGTTGACATCATTCCAAAGAATAGTGTAGAGCTGTCATTCTATTTCAAAGCTTACATGATCCAACAAGGAAATGAAACAACAGCTCCAGGTTTTGGAGTGCTGACAACATTCTTCGCCTATTGGCACTATTGTGTGGTACAATCTGGTCTTTCACTTTAATTGGTGGTGCATGGGAGTGTGACCAGCGCATTCTCAATGAGAACAGAGAGGACACCATGGACAGGCACTGAAAGTTCTCAGAAATGAATCATGCCACCCACAGGGAAATAAACTCCTGTGGATAGCCAGCTTTAAAGTGATCTGTTAAATTACAAGGAGGGTTCTAAAAGTAATCTATCTGAGTCATATTCAACAAAATATTCTGAGGACATTGAACTTTATACTTTTGAGTGTAATCCCCAAGACTTAGGCCCCTATTTAACAAGGGATAGCGGCAGGTAGCGAATGGTGAGCGAACGGTAATGACGGTCACCGCCACGAGTACGCCGGCTCCCCTTCGCAATCACACATTTATCAAGCCAATCCTGCTTAGCGACTGATAGCGAATTATTCATCATTATTCCAGCCTCACCCCACAGCGCCAGCGAGCGACCTTGAACAGCGACAGGTATGACCTCTCGCTACCTGGCGCTCTCCAATGCATTTCAATGGAACAATCTTTAAATATTCATAATTAATTGCTATTAATGTTTTTTTTTTCTTTTTTTTAATGTCAAAAATTCTGTGACCACTTCTGCAATGTTAGATATTTTTTTTAAGGTTAAAAAAAAAAAAAAAAATTGTGCAGAATTTATATTACAGGTCTGATATTAATGTATTCATATTACAAAATGTTTTGAAAAACATGTTTTTTTTTTTTTTCAAAAAATATGGTTGTTTGGGGGTTAAAAAACTTCTTTTAACCCATCGCCGCCAGCGCTCTGGGGTTTAAAGTGGACCAACACCCACCGGTGATCGGCCCGGGAATCTATAAGATTCCCGGGCCGATCACCTCCCTCCCCGCGGGACATCCGAGATCGGGATGTCCCGCGGGGTGAAACCCCCCCAAACACCCCAAACTCCTTACCTCAGTTTCGCCGCCGCCGCCGCCTCCCTCGCGCCCCTCTAGACGTGCGCGCGCCCGCGCCAGCCGTCTGTGAATGGCCGGCGCGGGCACGCGCGCGTCAAGAGGGACGCGCGGGAGGCGGCGGTGGAGGAGCCGCTTGTCCGCGGCTTGTCCGTCGGCTCGGGAGAGGTGAGTTCGGGGGGTTCGGGGGGGTTTCACACAGCGGGGCACCCCGATCGGGGGTGCCCCACCGAAGTGGACCAAGACCCAGGATAGTCAAAATCCTGGGTGTTGGTCCACTTTAAACAAGCATTTCACAGTGCGATAATTTTTTGAGCGTGATTTGTTAATGAATATGCTGGGAGCCGTTCGCTATGGCCATTCGCTGTCATGCGCTCCCATACAGCGCGGAACCTGTCAAACAGCGACTCCTAACCCCGTATTCAACATTACCGCACACCGACTGAGTCGCTGTCAACAGCTGAACAACGGCCAAGCACAGCGAATACTAGCGTGCGCTGTGAAAATAACGCTACTGTCGCTCATCTGTCGCTACCTGGCGCTATTAATGAATCAGCCTCTTATTCTACTTCACGCCCAGTGATCAATTGCCATCAGAATAGAGAGAGACTTCTTGCTGCTGCAGAAACCTTGTTATTAGCCTCGATTCAGAGAGACAAAAAAAACTTCAGTTTTAGTGCTGATCTTTTTTTTTTGTGAAATGTTTCCGTTCTCGTATGAGTGTACGAGCGATTCTATGCATGCATTGAAAACCTTCTGTAAACTTCCTGTCCGTTCGTACGGCAGATTACGAATACGAGGATGTCATTTTCCAGCTTCATTTTCCGTTTCATTTTCACATGTTACAACGTAGGCTTTAGTTTTTGCCATTTTCCCATCGTATCCTCCAACGAGTCCTTTACGTTTCCCGTTCGATTCTGTTTCCCTTTTTCAATAAATAATCGCCCAGACGGAAATCCTTACGATCTTGCGCCTACGCACTACAAACATAACTCATTAAAGTGCTCGCCTACATATTTGCCACCCTCACTTCTACTACAATGTTTAGCTAAATCACTTAGCACTATCCGCCATCTTCCCTTTTGGACCCTTAAAGCTCACCCAAACCACTTAGCACTGTCCTCCATCTTCCCTTTTGGACCCTTAAAGCTCACCCAAACCACTTAGCACTGTCCTCCATCTTCCCTTTTGGACCCTTAAAGCTCACCCAAACCACTTAGCACTGTGCTCCATCTTCCCTTTTGGACCCTTAAAGCTCACCCAAACCACTTCTCGGTTAGGTTCTTCTTCCATTTTAGCCCCCTAAAACTTACCCAAATCACTTCTCGGTCATGTGAAATTATTCATCTTTAAATATTTCTGGGCCCATCATAAAATATAAAATTTTAAAAATTTTTGAAAATTTCACATTTTTACAACTATAAAAAACAAAATACATAGCAATGGCAGGCCACTGAACATTATTCTTCATCTGTGGTCCCCAACGAGTTGCGCAGCTCCTGCATCTCGCCCACCAACTGAAGGACCCTGACACTCAGTTGTGCCACTCTGGCACGTGTGGTCACTGTTAAAAAAATGTAAATTAAAATATTGGTATAACCTTGTTGGGGTCATACTGCAGTGCCCCCCCCCCCCCCGTATGGTCCAAACACCTAAATCTGGACTTCAAAAGCCAGAGGGCCCTCACCACCACGGGCCGGGTTTTGCATAGTGCCCGATTAGAGAACCCCTGGCCCGCATTCTGCAGGCAAAGAACGGGCATCAGGAGCAAGGGCGAGTGGCACATCTTGCAGTTCCTGCAACCAAATATAAAATAATTACACAAAGCAAAGGTAACCAACTAAAACAATAACTACTACAACAAATTAAGATTCAAGTTCAACAATCCAAATATAATTCACAAAGGACATAAGTCTAAAAAAATATAGCAATTATATGGATGTGTGGAAAAATAAATGTTTACATGCTAAGGACTAATTTAGGTCAGCATTAAAATGCATCTATAAGGCATACATGAAATGTATTGATTCAGGTATGCATCGCTATACAATTTATGGCCTCGGCCATGCTGATACATGCAATGCCTTGGTGCTAAAGGCGCGCAGACTCCTCCACATAGCCGCAAAACATGTTCAACAATAGCAATCCGAGCCCTCAAAGGTCTCGTAAGTGGATTGGAAATTAAACGGATTTATAGGGTGGTGATCCGTCGGAAATCAGCTCTCAGAATCAGACGGAAACCCATCCCAGCAACGGAAGTTTTCTGAACGAATGGAAAATTTCTGATTTTGTTTGGAAAAAGATCTGAACTAACGGAAAGGTTCCGATTTGCTTCCGTTCATCGAAAGCGCATTCCCGAACTTTCGTACGAATGAAAAATGAGCGGAAAAAAGCAAAAAAATGACACCCACCAAAACTTTCACAGACAGCTACGGAAGTCCGGACGAATGTGTCTTATTGTCTCTTTGACTTTATTATTATTAGGATATTGTTGCCCATGCAAACATCTTATCAGGTTATGAAAGAAAAAATAATCACATGGAGCTGTGTGGCGGATTGTTAAGCGCCATGAAGCTGTACTCCTTGATAACAGCTGGCGTATTGTTGTGAAGCAGGAACGCGTGTTCCAAAAACTTTCTATGCTGTTTCTCTTTGAATGCCACATGGGATGCCTATATTGTTGAGGCATAGGTGATAGTTATAGTAATGGTTGCCTTCCTATAGTGTCCCTGACAGAATTTCCAAGAAGGTTTTAGGCTGACTTTGTGAAACATGCTCTAAATATATATATATATATATATATATATATATATATATATATATGTACTTGCATTGGTTCATCCATGCTTACAAATGTGCCAGAGACAGTTCTATACACAATGTGGCCTTGGTCATAATGTAAAGCCCAAAGTTCTGAAAAATTGTATCAGCAAAACTTTCATATTTACCGCCATCAGCGTTAAATTTACTATTCTAAGTATGTCACACACCCCGCTTCAAGATATCCATAACATGTGGGTAATACCGACCTGAAGAGGGCGTTCTGCAGAGATGATAGTAAAAAGAAAGCCCCTCCCTGATCCATAAATACCTGGGACCTCCCACTCATTACCCAGTTTTCCATCTCTGCAGACGGCGAGCAAGTCAGAAGATGATGTCTCCTCCTTGCACAGGGGGATTTCAGGTAGCCGGGATAACTCCCGGCCCATTATTTATTTATTTCCGCTCGGGCCCCTTTTTCTCTTGCTGACCCTTTAGATATACATGCCTCCCAGTCTCGGCTGCTGGCCCGGGCGAGGGTATATTAGCATCTCTGGTGCTTAGGAGCAGAGCTCCACCGTGAGACCCTACATAAGAGGGTAGGCGGTTACACCGGGTAGGTGACCCCGGTTTGGGATGCCCCGTCCCCTGGCACTTATCCCTGGGTGGCCCTTCCCAGTTCCCCCTTTTTCCAGTCTGATTACTCCCCGCTAGAGGACAGAACGCCCTCCTCAGGTTGGGGGTTGGGGGTCATTCCATTAGAGCTAGTTGTCAGTATCTCTTTAATTGTGTGTTGGTGTTTTTACTTTGTGATTCCCGGGCGCCGCGGCCGCCATTGCCGCCGGGGCGCCAGTTTTCTCCTCATGATTTGTGAGGAGAGCTTCTCCTCACGTACTTTTAGTCGGGGGGCGGGGCCGGGCCTTCGGCGCGATGCCGCGGCCCACCCCCCTTTAGGCTATGCGCTGTTAGACCGGAGCGGGGAGCGGGGTGGGTGCTCCGCAGGATACTGCGGCCCGCAGACGCTCCTCGTTTACTTCTTAACCCGCGGCGCCGGTCTCTGTGCTTGGTACCGAGGGGAGCTTCTCCCCTCACGTCTTCTATGTATGGGGGCGGGGCCGGGGTTTCGGCGTGTCGCCGCGGCCCGCCCCCTCTGCTACAGGCGCCGCTGCGGAGCTTGTCGCTCCGTGACAGGATGCAGGTTGGGGGCGGATCTTTGTATTTCGCGCGGTCCGCGCTGACCACGCCCCATTCTTGGTCTGACTTCTCCCTCATGATGGTGTGAGAACGTAGCACACCGGCTACCGACGGCACTGTGAGTGGCCCTGTGGGCCCCTGTTTTCTTCTTCACTTTATTCCTTAGTCTTTCTATGGCACTTATTGGGGTTATTTGTGTTTTTCAGGTGGATCGTCAGTGGTATTTAGGGGGTTTCTCCCGGTCCTAGGTCCCTGGGTTCAATCTTATTGATCATAAATCCTCCCACTTGGGACATTAAAGGGGCATCCCGGGTTGCTTATTGGCGTAATTCCCTTGGTCATAGCGACTACTTAAAGTTCACCTTATGGAGGCATCCCCGGATACTGGGCTCGGGACCCCTTCGGGGCAACCCCGGAAGTGTATGTTGTGTGGGGTATCCATTACTGGGGACGATGTACTTCTGTGTATACCTTGTGCACAGCAAACTATTACGCGGCAGTCCGAACCCCAGGCTTCTGGGTCAGCACCGCCGGTCGCTTCATCTACCCCTCCCACCTTGATACGCACCTCGTGTGACGTTGGCCATTTTGGTGCCCAGGTGAAGTGGGGATCCACGGAACGCGTCGGCGGGCCAGTACCTACACGGGGGATTTGAGGAGGGCGAGCTACAACATGTGGTAATGTTCATTTGATCCTTCTTTGTTAGCCATTGATGTTTCTCATTTGCCTGCATATTATTAGCATGTTCATGTCTGCATAACAGACACTCTTTTATTATAGTGTTACATTTGTTAACAGCCTGTGTATAATCATGTTACATTGTTAATAATACCTTGGATATATGAACTAGGCATATTAGGATACTTATTACATTCACACTGCGGGCTCCTGAGACATAGCTCATTGACAGGAATAATAGCAGTTGTTTAACATATACAAAGCCCAACGATCCTCTAATCTTCCCCCTGTGTTTGTTGTACTTGTGTTTATGTCTTTTAGCATTGTTATTGTGTATTTGTATGTGCGTGGGCTTCCCTAGGAGTCTTTTTTAACCATTAATAAATTGTATATTTTTCTAGTAACAGTTTTGTGGTTTATTGAGAGCATTCACTAATTTTTGGGTGGAGTGCAGACCCTCTGGGGACCTGTTTGGGATCTCCAGAAATCCCTTTTTTTTGCTCACGCACCTCGTGTGACGTTGTCATGGGCAGGGAGCTGCAATCTGAGATGTGCGCCAGATTGGCCAACCTTGAGAAAATTCTCTCCAGTTCGGTCGCCCGTAAGGCTCTGGCTAAGAGAAAGCATTTGTCGCCGGCTCCGCCGGTGGATGACCTTGATGATGTTGATAATCTGGATTGGTCTGATTATTCCCCGCTAGAGGAAGGGGAGGTTTATGAGGATTCTGATTTTTCAGACGATGAGCAGTCTATTGGCGCTGATGCCGAGCTTGGGGACTTGGGGAGATCCTCGGATACTCCTAAAGCTCTGGCTCAGATGTTTGAGGTTCTGAATATTTCCCCTCCCGAGGAGGCGCCACAGCAGAAGGGTGAGTTGTTTGAGGAATCCAGGCCGCGCTTGGAGTTTCCTACTCAAAGACACTTTGACATAATTATTGCTAAGGAATGGGACAGGCCGGCTCGGCTCCCTGGCATTCCTCAGGGGTGGGATAAGAAATATCCCTTCCCTTCGGATGCGGTTAAGCGCTGGGCATCCCCCCCCGAGGTGGATGCACCGGTTTTGGGGTTGTCCAACACCTCTGTTTTAAATACTCCTGATTGTTCCACCCTCAAGGATGGAGAGGATAAACGCATTGACCAGATGGCTTGTCATGGTTTTGCTAGTGTTGGGTCAGCCATGCGGCCCGTTTGCGCTTCGGCGCTAATGGTATTGGCCGCCAGGTCCGTGGTCAGGGATCTGTTGACTTCTTCCGGGCTTCGTCCTGGTAGTGACGAGTTCCTTGGCCTTAAACGGTGTGAGTTGCTTTTATCTTTTGTGTTAGCTGCCTTGGATGACACCTTGATGATGTGTGGTAGGACGTCGGCTCTGCTGGTGACTATTCGGCGATCGGTGTGGTTGCGCCAGTGGGCGGCCGATTTTATGTCCAAAAAGTCACTGACGGCTCTACCTTTTGTTGGATTACGGCTCTTTGGAGAGAAATTGGACTCTGTCACCAAGGGTGGTAGGTTACCTCAACGCAAGAAACAACGCCGTCCCTTTCGGGGGGCGCCTTCTTTTACCCCCTCCTTTCGTGGGGCCAGATCTGGCAGGGGATTTGCCTTCCCCTCCTCCAGGGGAGATTCCGGGAACAGGGGCAGAGGACGTGCCCGTCCAGGATACAGTTGGGGCTCTAAGCCCAAACCGGCTGCTAAGCCAGCTCAGCAATGAGGGGGCGCCCTCACCCATGCGGGTGGGGGGACGGCTGCGACACTTCTCCCAGATCTGGGATCAAGAGGTCTCGGACAGATGGATTCGGGAAGTGGTGTCTTCCGGTTACAAGCTGGAGTTCGAGCTCCGCCCCCCTTCCAGATTCTTCAGGTCTCGGATGCCTTCGGAACCTCTGGCGGCGCAGGGGCTCCTGGTGGCAGTAGAGAGTCTCCTGGACATGGCTGTCATTTGCCCAGTGCCCCCCTCAGACCAGGGCAGGGGTTTTTATTCCAATCTGTTCACGGTACCCAAGAAGGACGGATCGGTCCGACCCATCTTGGATCTGAAGTTTCTCAACAGGTTCATCCGGCCGCGGAAATTCCGCATGGAAACGCTGCGTTCGGCTATCCACTCTCTTCGTCAGACTTTCTGACGTCCATAGACATCAAAGACGATTACCTACACGTTCCGATTTTTCCAGCACAACAGAGGTTTCTCAGGTGGTGGAGGATCGGCATTTTCAGTTTGTGGCACTCCCCTTCGGTCTCACCTCGGCTCCTCGGGTGTTCACCAAGGTGCTGGCGGGGGTGATGGCTCTGCTCAGGGTGCAGGGCATCCGCATTGTGCCCTATTTGGACGATCTTCTGATTATGGCTTCTTCCTTCAACCAAGCGGAGTTGGACACCAGAACGGTGGTATCCACTCTGGAGAGGTTCGGTTGGGTGATCAACTACCCCAAGTCCTCTCTTTCTCCGTCCAGGGTAGTGACCTTTCTGGGCATGTCTCTGGACACTGCGCAGGCCAGGGTGTTTCTGCCCCAGGCCAAGATTCTTTTGATTCAGGAGTTGGTTCAGCTTCTCTTGTCGGTCTCTCGTCCGGCCATCCGGCTAGGGATGAGGCTGGTGGGATTGATGGTGGCCTCATTCGAGGCAGTTCCCTCTGCGCAGTTTCACACAAGGGCGCTCCAGCTTCATCTGTTGAAGGTTTGGGACAAGTCTCCGCTATCGTTGGACCAGTCCTTTCAGATGACCCCCCGAGTCCGTCGGTCTCTGCAATGGTGGCTGGGGTCTGCCAATCTGTTGAAGGGCAGATCTTTTCTGGCGCCGTGTTGGGAGACAGTCACCACGGATGCCAGTTTGTCAGGTTGGGGGGGTGTTTGGAAGGACCTTCAGTCTCAGGGTCTGTGGGGCCCGCAGGAGGCTCACGAGCCCATCAATGTTCTGGAATTGAGAGCCATCAGGTTGGTTCTGTTTCACTTGACTCATCAGTTGCAGGGCCTGCCTGTTCAGGTTCGGTCGGACAACCGGACGGCGGTTGCTTACATCAATCACCAGAGAGGGACTCGCAGCAGGAGTGCCCTCAGGGAAGTATCTTTGATTCTGGACTGGGCGGAGAGCCACGTCCCGTGTCTCTCAGCGGTCTACATTCCGGGAGTGGAGAACACGGAGGCGGACTCTCTGAGCAGGTCCTCCTCTCGCCAGGGGGAGTGGTCTCTCAGCCCCCAGGTGTTTCGTTCGATTTGCCTCAGGTGGGGATTCCCGGCGGTGGACCTCTTTGCCTCTCGTCACAATCACAAACTTCCGGTATTTGTGTCTCTCTCGCAGGATCCACTGGCTCTGGCAGTGGATGCCATGTCTCTGAACCGGAGGGATCTGGGGTTTCTTTACCTGTTCCCCCCGTTTCCAATGGTAGCCAGAGTGGTGCGCAAGCTGGCCCTGGAGGGCGCGTCTGCGATTCTGGTGGCACCAAGGTGGCCAAGGCAAGTTTGGTTCGCAGACCTGGTAAGACTGGCAGAGGATCAGTTCGTTCTGCCTCTACTGCCGGACCTGCTCACCCAGGGTCGGCTACGCTATCCCAATTTACCATCGCTGGCTTTGACGGCGTGTCTGCTGAAACCGCCATCTTGAAGGAGGAAGGTCTTTCTGATGTGGTGATTCAGACCCTTATTAGCGCCAGGAAGCGGTCTTCCTCTACTGTTTACTATAGGACCTGGAGGTCCTATATTGACTGGTGTGAAGGTAGGTCTTTCCCTTGTCGGGAGTTTTCCATTTCCAGGATCCTGGAGTTTCTTCAACATGGTCTGGATCTGGGGCTCCAGCTTAGTACCTTGAAGGGGCAGGTCTCTGCCCTGGCGGTGTTCTTTCAAAGGTCCTTTGCACTTCATCCCTTGGTTAAGACTTTTTTCCAAGGAGTTATGCATGTTCGGCCTCCTAGGAAGCCCTTTGTTCCAGTTTGGGATTTGAACCTGGTTCTTTCTGCTCTTCAGGGTCCCCCGTTTGAGCCCTTGAATGAGATTGCTTTGTCTTCACTTACTCAAAAGGTGGCCTTTTTAGTGGCTATCACTTCTGTTAGGCGTGTTTCTGAGTTGGCAGCCTTGTCCATTAAAGCTCCGTATTTCGAAAGGCATCAGGACAAGGTGGTCTTTCGTTTCAAGCCGGATTTTCTTCCTAAGGTGGTCTCTGCCTTTCATCTGAATCAGGACATTGTTCTGCCTTCTCTATGTCCTAATCCTAGCAATGACAAGGAAAGGGCGCTGCATTCCTTGGATGTTGTTCGCGTTGTGAAATACTATCTGGTGATTACGTCTTCCTTTCGTAAGACTGATCCTTTTTTTGTGGTGCCCTTTGGGCCTAGGAAAGGTTTGGCTCCTGCCAAGTCTTCCATTAGTAAATGGATTCGTCAGGCCATTATTGGGGCCTATTCTGCTAAGGGGAGGAGTCCCCCTTTTCGTGTTACTGCCCATTCTACTCGTGCGGTTGGAGCGTCCTGGGCTTTTCAGCACCAGGCCTCGGTTGAGCAAGTTTGCAAGGCTGCTACTTGGTCCTCTGTTCACACTTTTTCCAAGTTTTACAAGGTTGATGTTCGGGCCTCAGCGGATGCTGTTTTTGGCCGCAAAGTTATGCAAGCTGTTGTGGTTTAAGTTGTGCATAGTTGCCTTGTTTTGGATCCCCGCCCTTTTATGGACACTGCTATTGGATGTCCCACATGTTATGGATATCTTGAAGCGGGGTGTGTGACATACTTAGAATAATACCATTTTGTGAAATACTCACCTGTAAAATGGGTATTATAAGTATGTCACACACCCCGCTTGACCCGCCCTTCTTGTATTCTGGATCCTCTATATTGTGAACTTTGCGTTGTTATGACTTATATTTGCCTCTTCCTGGTCCCTTACCTTACTGCTTCTATATACTGGGTAATGAGTGGGAGGTCCCAGGTATTTATGGATCAGGGAGGGGCTTTCTTTTTACTATCATCTCTGCAGAACGCCCTCTTCAGGTCGGTATTACCCACATGTTATGGATATCTTGAAGCGGGGTGTGTGACATACTTATAATACCCATTTTACAGGTGTGTATTTCACAAAATGGTATTTTTGCCCCTCGTGAGCATCCAATTATTTAACCCCAACACAACACACTAGGCTTTTTTTCTTAGTTCCATCCCTGTATACAGCCCTGTGACACATTATGCCATAATCCCCTAGAGATAGGCCTTAAATCATTTCTAGTTTACTGGATGTATCTGGCAACCCAGGGACAACTTATCAACTTTTATGTCACTGCTGTACAGTTGTCATAAGACTAGATTGCTTTCATCCCACTTTGCGCTTCTAAAGGCAAATGCTCATTTACAGCTAGGTGCTAACGGGCCAACCCAGCCATATTTTGGTTCATTCCACTCAGAATTAGGTGCTGGTCTTGGAAATCATATTTCTGGCCTGGTTCTGATAAGCAGGTGGTTTGTGGGGCTGGCACCCATTCCTCAAGGCCTGAATGGAGAAGCTGGGCAGCTCTGTGGCCCCTGTATAAAATCAGTCAGCACCAGGTAACAGGCATTCTCACCTGGGGCTTTTTACATCACAAGGAGGTTCCACATCACATTATGCAGCCACACATCACACCCCGAAACCTTCAACGGATGTATTACATTTTGCCACTGTAAATCTGGACTTTGCCCCACAAATCATCCAAGCATACTGTAAGTTTCTTTATTACGTTTTGGTACCCATTTTATTTTTATTCTGTTTTGCTAGTGGTTTGCTTATAGTATTTTTCCACTTATACTGTTTTCCTTAAAATTCAATTTTCATTGCTATTCATACTGCACCGCTTTTCTATATTGTACCATGTTTTATATCTTTTCTAATAAATCTAAACATCATAGTGAGGTTCTAGTGCTCTGAACTTATAAATAGGAAGTCTATGCCTTTGTAAATCAAATTCTTGGTTAAAGCATTCTGAGAGACCAAATTGGATGGTAACAGTATAACCATTGACACACCGGTGATAAGATGTATCTGGTGGCAGCTTTCACATGTTCCGCTTACTAGAAGACACCTAGCATTGTAAGTAGCATGTGTGTGGTGCATTAGGATATATTCGATCAACCAGTCAAAAGGTGTGATTGTCTCATTCTGGTCGTTACAAGCCCCATTGACCAACTTACATGAAACACAGCACTGGAGCTGTGCACAAGGCTGCTGACAGTAGGCATAGCACAATTGACCAGTTTGCACTTCTCCCAACCTGGTGCTGATTGGAGCATTTGGAGAGAGAAGCTTCCCGTGTACATTGAAGTGTGCCTTGCTTCTGACCCAAATGACTCAATGAGCGCTGTGGAGGCATCCATGTGCACCACTCTATTCTAAGTATGTCACACACCCCGCTTCAAGAATCCATAACATGTGGGTAATATCGTCCTGAAGAGGCGTTCCTGCAGAGATGATAGTAAAAAGAAAGCCCCTCCCTGATCCATAAATACCTGGGACCTCCCACTCATCACCCAGTTTTCCATCTCTGCAAGACGGCAAGCAAGTCAGAAGATGATCTCTCCTCCTTGCACAGGGGGATGTCAGGTAGCCGGGGTAACTCCCGGCCTGTTTTCTGGTTATTTCCGTTCGGGCTTTCTCCTTCCCTGTCAGACTTGAAAATTTATGCCTCCTCAGTCTTGGCTGCGGGCCCGAGCGAGGGTATGCTGGCACCGATGGTGCCTTGGTGCTGAGTTTCCCCGTGAGACCCTAAATAAAGAGGGTAGGCGGGACGCCGGGTTGGTGACCCCGGTTTGGGATGCCCCGTCCCTTGGTGCTGGGCCCCGGGGGGGCCCCTCTTAGTTTCCCATGATTTATACAGTGGGGTTTGGGGGGGGGGTCTCTCACTATAGCCTTCTGCCCTGATAGCCTTTATTCACTCTGTCTGTGTGTTTTGTCTTTATGCACTCGGTTGGCACCGCGGCCGCCATCACGGCCGGGGTGCTGGTTTTATGTGTATTGTGAGGGGAACATTCTCCTCACACACTCTCTACTGGGGGCGGGGCCGTGCCGCGGCGGCTGCCGCGACCGGCTCCCCGCTTTCTGTGCGGCTCTGGGCGGGTGCTCCGCCGGCGGCGGCGGTCACTCCCGCCCGCTCGTTTGTTCCCCTGTCCGGCGCCGCGGCAGTCGGCGGCGCCGGTCTCTCTGGTTCCCAGCCGGGGTCTCTCTTCCCGGCCGCTTCGGGAGGGGAGGGCGGGGCCGGGGCCTTCGCGCGCGCTGCGGCTCCGCCTCCCCGCTGCTTGGGCTGGTCTCCGGAGGCTCCGATGCGGAGCTTGGGCTCCCTGCGGTGGGCGGTGTTGGGAGGTTCTCCTTCTTCGCGCGGTAGTCCGCGCTGCCACGCCTCCTTTTGCCTTCTCCCTGCACCTCGTGTTGGTTGTGCGGCGCCATTGCTCCTCGCCATCTGGATACGTGAGTGGCCCTTGGGCCTTATCTGGTTATTCTATTTTGTATTTTAGTTCTTCCTTATCATTCATTTATTGGGTCCCTTCTTTTCTTCTCTTCTAGAGCGGTGGTGTTATCAGGAGGATCCTTCTTTAGTAATTTAGGGGGTTTTCTCCCGGTCCTAGATCCCTGGGTTCATTATTGGCTTAAATCCTCCCACTCGGGACATTAAAGGGGCATCCCGGGTCGCTTATTAGCGTAATTCCCTGGGTCTTGGAGACTATTAAAAGTTCACCTGATGGAGGCATCCCCGGATACTGGGGCAGGGACCCCTTCGGGGCATTCCAAAAGATGCATGTTGTGTGCTGCATCCATTTCTGGGGACGATGTACTGCTTTGTATACCTTGTGCACAGCAAACTATTGCGCGGCAGTCCGGACCCCAGGCGTCTGGGTCAGCCCCGCCGGCCGAGTCATCTCAACCTCCCACCCTGACACGCGCTCCGTGTGACGTTGTCATGGGTAGGGATCTGCAATCTGAGATGTGCGCCAGATTGGCCAACCTTGAGAGAATTGTTTCCAGTTCGGTCGCCCGTAAGGCTCCGGCGAAAAGGAAGCATTTGTCTCCGGCTGCGCCGGTTGATGTTTTGGATGAGTTTAATAATCTGGATTGGTCTGATTATTCTGGGCTAGAGGAAGGTGAAGTTTCTGAGGGTTCAGAGGTCTCGGACGACGAGCAGTCCGCTGGCGCTGATGCGGAGTTTAGTGAGTTGGGGAGATCCTCGGATTCTTCCCACGCCCTGGCGCTGATGTTGGAGGTTCTGAATATCTCCCCTCCCGAGGTGGCGTCACAACAGGAGGGTGAGTTGTTTGAGGAGTCCGGGCCGCGCTTGGAGTTTCCTACGCAACGGCACTTTGACAAAATCATTGACAAGGAATGGGACAGGCCGGCTAGGCTCCCTGGTATCCCTCAAGGTTGGGATAGGAAATATCCTTTCCCTTCGGAGGCGGTTAAGCGCTGGGCTTCCCCACCCGAGGTCGATGCTCCGGTTTTGGGATTGTCTAATTCCTCGGTTTTAAATAGACCGGATTGTTCCACCCTTAAGGATGGGGAGGATAAACGTATTGATCAAATGGCTTGTCATGGCTTTTCTAGCATTGGGTCAGCCATACGGCCTGTGTGCGCCTCAGAGCTTATGGTTTTGGCTGCCAGGTCTGTGGTCAGGGACTTGTTGACCTCTTCCGGGCTTCGCCCTGGTAGTGCCGAGTTCCTTAGTCTCAAACGGTGTGAGTTATTTTTATCCTTTGTATTAACAGCCTTGGATGACGCCTTGATGATGTGTGGTAGGACGTCGGCTTTGTTGGTGACTATTCGGCGGTCGGTGTGGCTGCGCCAGTGGGCGGCCGATTTTATGTTAAAAAAAGTCTCTGACGGCTTTACCTTTTGTTGGCTTGAGGCTCTTTGGTGAAACTTTGGACTCCGTCACCAAGGGTGGTAGGTTGCCTCAACGTAAGAAGCAGCTTCCTTTCGTGGAGCCAGATCTGGCAGAGGTTCTGCATTTCCCTCTTCCAGAGGAGATTCCGGAACCAGGGGCAGAGGGCGTGCCCGTTCTGGATACAGTTGGGGTTCTAAGCCCAAACCGGCTGTTAAGCCAGTTCAGCAATGAGGGGGCGCCCTCACCCTTGCGGGTGGGGGGACGGCTGAGACACTTCTCCCAGATCTGGGATCAAGAAGTCTCGGACAGATGGATCCGGGAAGTGGTGTCTTCCGGTTACAAGCTAGAGTTCGAGCTCCGCCCCCCCTCCAGGTTCTTCAGGTCTCGGATGCCTTCGGAGCCTCTGGTGGCGCAGGGGCTCCTGGCGTCTGTGCAGAATCTTCTGGACATGGCTGTCATTTGCCCAGTGCCCCCCTCGGAACAGGGCAGGGGCTTCTATTCCAATTTGTTCACGGTTCCCAAGAAGGACGGGTCGGTCCGTCCTATCTTGGATCTGAAGTTTCTCAACAGGTTTATTCGGCCGCGCAAATTCCGCATGGAGACGTTGCGCTCGGCCATTCACTCTCTTCGTCAGGGAGATTTTCTGACGTCCATAGACATCAAGGATGCTTATCTACACGTTCCGGTTTTTCCAGCACATCAGCGGTTTCTCAGGTTTGTGGTGGAGGATCGGCACTTTCAGTTTGTAGCACTTCCTTTCGGTCTCACCTCGGCCCCTCGGGTTTTCACCAAGGTGCTAGCGGGGGTGATGGCACTACTCAGAGTTCAGGGTATCCGCATTGTGCCCTATCTGGACGATCTACTGATCATGGCCTCTTCTTTCAACCAAGCGGAGTTGGACACCGGAGTGGTGGTGTCCACTCTGGAGAGATTCGGTTGGGTGATCAATCACCCCAAGTCTTCTCTTTGTCCGTCCAGAATTGTGACTTTTCTGGGGATGTCTCTGGACACCTCGCAGGCCAGGGTGTTTCTGCCCCAGGCCAAGATTCTTTTGATTCAGGAGTTAGTTCAGCTTCTCTTGTTGGCTCCTCATCCGTCCATCCGGCTAGGGATGAGGCTGGTGGGGCTAATGGTGGCCTCATTCGAGGCAGTTCCCTTTGCGCAGTTCCATACGAGGGCTTTTCAGCTGCATCTGTTGACGGTTTGGGACAGGTCGCAGTCGTCATTGGACCGGTCCTTCCGGTTGACTCCCCGAGTTCGTCGTTCCCTACAATGGTGGCTGGGGTCTGTCAATCTGTCGATGGGCAGATCCTTCCTGGCTCCACGTTGGGAAACGGTGACCACGGATGCCAGTCTGTCAGGTTGGGGGGGTGTTTGGAAGGACCTCCATTTTCAGGGTCTGTGGAGTCCTCAGGAGGCTCACGAGCCCATCAATATTCTGGAGTTGAGAGCCATCAGGTTGGTTCTGTTTCGCTTGACTCTTCAGTTGAGAGGTCTGCCAGTTCAGGTCCGATCGGACAACAGGACGGCGGTTGCTTACATCAATCACCAAGGAGGGACTCGCAGCAGGGGTGCCCTCAGGGAAGTGTCTTTGATTCTGGACTGGGCGGAGACCCACGTCCCGTGTATCTCAGCAGTCTACATTCCGGGGGTGGAGAACACGGAGGCGGACTTGCTGAGCAGGGCCTCTTCTCGTCAGGGGGAGTGGTCTCTCAGTCCCAGGGTGTTTCGTTTGATTTGTCGCAGGTGGGGGGTCCCAGCGGTGGACCTCTTTGCCTCTCGTCACAATCACAAGCTTCCAGTTTTTGTGTCTCTCTCGCAGGATCCTCTGGCTCTGGCGGTGGATGCCATGTCTCTGTCCTGGAGGGATCTGGGATTCCTTTATCTGTTCCCTCCGTTTCCGATGCTAGCCAGAGTGGTGCGCAAACTGGCCTTGGAAGGCGCGGCGGCGATTCTCGTGGCCCCGAGGTGGCCACGGCGCGTTTGGTTCGCAGATCTTGTAAGGCTGGCAGAGGATCAGTTCGCTCTGCCTCTGCTGCCGGACCTGCTCACCCAGGGTCGGCTACGCTATCCCAATTTACCATCGCTGGCTTTGACGGCGTGGCTGCTGAAACCGCCATCTTAAAAGACGAAGGTCTTTCTGACGCGGTGATTCAAACTCTTATCAGTGCCAGGAAGCGGTCTTCCTCTTCTGTTTACTATAGGACCTGGAGGTCCTATATTGATTGGTGTGAAGGTAGGTCTTTCTCTTGTCGTGAGTTCTCCATTCCTAGGATTCTGGAGTTTCTTCAACATGGTTTGGATCTGGGGCTCCAAATTAGTACCTTGAAAGGGCAGGTTTCTGCCTTGGCGGTGTTTTTCCAAAGGTCCTTTGCACTTCATCCTTTAGTCAGGACCTTTTTCCAAGGAGTCACGCATGTACGTCCGCCTAGGAAGCCCTTGGTTCCAGTTTGGGATTTGAATCTTGTTCTCTCTGCTCTTCAGGGTCCTCCGTTTGAGCCCTTGAATGAGGTTGCCTTGTCTTCGCTTACTCAAAAGGTGGCCTTTTTGGTGGCTATCACTTCGGCTAGGCGTGTTTCTGAGTTGGCAGCTTTATCCATTAAAGCTCCATACTTTGAGAAGCATCAGGACAAGGTTGTCTTTCGTTTCAAGCCGGATTTTCTTCCGAAGGTGGTCTCGGCTTTTCATTTGAATCAGGACATCGTTCTGCCTTCTCTATGCCCTAATCCTAGCAACGACGAGGAAAGGGCGTTGCATTCTCTGGATGTGGTTCGTGTTGTGGAACATTATCTTGAGGTTACGTCTTCTTTTCGTAAGACGGACGCCTTTTTTGTGGTGCCCTCCGGGCCTAGGAAAGGTTTGGCTCCTGCCAAATCTTCCATTAGTACATGGATTCGTCAGGCCATCATTGGGGCCTATTCTGTCAAGGGGAGGAGTCCCCCTTTTCGTGTTACAGCTCATTCTACTCGTGCGGTTGGAGCTTCTTGGGCTTTTCAGCACCAGGCTTCTGTTGAGCAAGTTTGTAAGGCCGCTACCTGGTCGTCTGTTCACACTTTTTCCAAGTTTTACAAGGTTGATGTTTGGGCGTCCGCGGATGCTGTTTTTGGACGCAAAGTTTTGCAAGCTGCAGTGGTTTGAAGTTGTGCATTGTTGCCTAGTTTTGGATCCCCGCCCTTGTTATGGACACTGCTATTGGATGTCCCACATGTTATGGATTCTTGAAGCGGGGTGTGTGACATACTTAGAATAATACCATTTTGTGAATACTCACCTTGTAAAATGGGTATTATAAGTATGTCACACACCCCGCTTCAACCCGCCCTTTTCTGTTTTCAGGATCCTCCATTTAGTGAACTTTGCGTGGTTGCGTTTTTATATTTGCCTCTTCCTGGTCCCTTATCTTACTGCTTCTGTATACTGGGTGATGAGTGGGAGGTCCCAGGTATTTATGGATCAGGGAGGGGCTTTCTTTTTACTATCATCTCTGCAGGAACGCCTCTTCAGGACGATATTACCCACATGTTATGGATTCTTGAAGCGGGGTGTGTGACATACTTATAATACCCATTTTACAAGGTGAGTATTCACAAAATGGTATTTTTCAATGCAATACAATTTCAGATCAGTAAGTGATATTCTCCCTGGACATTACTGAGTGGAAGGTAACCCAGCTTGATGCTAGCGTGTTTTTATATTTCGTTTATTGCTTAGGAGCATACTTTGTTATTACACCTTTTTTTAAAAAAATATTTAAGCAGCTAATGTCATTAGCCTTTGCTGACAGTACAGCCACACTGCTGCACAGGTTTAGGTGACCCCAACACAAGGCCCCAGCTTCAGCTTTCAAGCCCACCCCCAGTGTGTTGTTTTTTTTTGTATTGCACCAGTTGGGCTTAGCACAGAGACACTAGGGCCGGCTGCTAGCCTATCCCCAAAGCAGCCAAAATCGTGATGTCCCCCTATGTGAAACTCTGGTGATCTCCTTGCAGATCCTAAGGCGCTGTCTTTGCCAATGGCTGTATCCCTGGGATTCCCTGTAGCTGATGCACGCTCCCATGCTCAGCCTTTCACGACTGGGAGTGGGAACCCTATATGAGTTTTGTTCCAAAAAAGAAAACAATGTTCAAAGCTGAACAAAACCCAGATGCTGTTCCTTGTTTTTGGAGCATCCTGATTTGCAATGCTCCACTGTGTGAAGCCCACCAGATCACCCATACAAACCCAACCCAAAGCCCCTTCCCGTGTCCTACAGCACATGCATGGGTTCTCACACTTGTGCATGGCAAGCACAGGCACGCTCACTGTTAGAGGGCAGCGGGGGATGCGGCCATCAGCATGCTCGGGTGCGCTTGTATTAGATGATCTCCTGGACGAATGGGCTTGGTTGGACAAGCACACTGATTGGACAAGCGGACGCTCATGCGTCGTAGGTACGGGAAGAGGTGAGTTTGTTCGGGTGACCTGGGGAGTTTCACACAGCATGGTGCACTGGGGCACAGACCAAAAGCCAGGATACTCAAAATCCTGGGTTTTGGTCCAATTTAATGATTGGCAATTTAACTCTGTTTACATGCAAAGCTTGGCACTTGTGAGCGAGAGTCACTGCATCCCCAGTGACCTTTAGATTGGGGCACATTCCCGTCCCATCTAAATGGTTAGACACGGGAGTGCGCCTCAGCACAGAGATCCTGGAGATGCGGTCGCAGCTGTTTACATCATCGTGGGAGCTGGTGACAAGGGCGAGTTTTGCAGATGACCCCCAAGGTTTCACACAGCGGGGCATTTTGATTTGAGATGACACGCGGGAAGGCCATCGGCTGGCCCCAAAGACTAAAAGGCACTTAGGGTTTTGTTCTGCTTTAATTTAGTTTATTTTTATAGTTAAATTTTAGTTTATAGTATACTAGTATAGTATAGTAACTATACTGCTACTACTATGCTAAACTATACTACTACTACTATAGTATAGTAACTAACTAAACTAAAAGATACTACTACTATAACTGTAACTATACTATATAGTTTATAGTTTAATTATCCAGCATTTGGATAACAGCAATCACCTTAGTAAAACTAAATAACCCTGGACCTAAGAGGTTTTCTTCTCACCAATTTATTTGCAGTTCCAACTAATCTGATCCCGGTATAAAAAAGTGCACTTACCTTTACACTTAGCATTAGATACCTTCTAAACTGTACTAATACAGACAAAACTTACTCTGCGCTGTTGGTGAGCAATGGAAGCTGGCTAACTTTTCATACATTTTGTAAGCAGCACGTCGAAAACTACTTTCCCTTTTATTTATTGAAGTTCTATGTGCGGATGAAGCAATAAAAGCTAGTAATCCCGCTAATGTATTGTTTGGTCATGTCATAGAATTGCCTGACAGGTGGATTATCCAGGAGTGGCTTTGCGTTACAGAGGTCATCACTAAGGACAAGGAGCTAACACTCTTAGTATTGCAAGTCATATAAGGTTTAATAAATCTTTATAGGGCGAGGAAAGGTAAGTTGGCCAGAACAGAGGAGGGAAGCCCTGATGTGTGCATTGCGAGTTTACATGCTTACAATGAGTGTGACGGACACATATTTATAGTGTTTTTACAGCTTTGTCATAGGTTACATCCTATATGATGTAGCTGCTAAATGTATTTATATAGCAACACAAGTATACGGAGAGAGGATGTGCTTGACAATACAAGAGCATAGATGGTATAAAATATATATGACAAGGAGTGAGAAGCTCATACTGATGCAAACTGTTGGAAATGTATGTAGCAAGAACCTATTAACTTGTCAGTCCAATGCAAGGCGATGTTACAGTTATGGGTGGAGTTCATAGGGTGAGTCAACTGCAGAATTCTGATTTATATTGATGACATGGACATGGTTACTACTGGCTTTGCTTTTACCCCACTTAGTACGTTTGGTGCCATTAGTCATCACTGGGTGTTTCCATCGTATACTGCCCTGTTGTAGGGGGGTTGTATATGTAAACGTAGAAACCTAAAAGGTAACTTGCCCAGGACAGTTTCTGAGTGAAATAGCTCTCATTTCCAAAAGAAAAAAAAATATTCCCCTACTGACCTATCCTATGGCACAGCTGCTGTTGCGCAACATTATATGCCACGTTCTGCCTCTTTCATAGCAGAATACAGTGCCCCCTTTCCCATGACAGAGCCCAATATGGCTAATGGCTGGAACCACTAACCGTGACCCTGACCAATCTGTAGAAAACAGGATGGCTGGGATAGAAGTGCCTCCCTCTTACAAAATGGTCTCAAGAGACCCAGAGAGATTGTCCTGCTCTTCTACCCCAAGAAAAAGGGGTTAAAACAAACTTAAAGTCAAAACCCACCCAGACATTTTTATGTGAGATGCTAGTCTGCTTAGATACCATTAGGAAGCCCACATTCAGAAAAATACTCATCCTCTAGCATTTGGCAACCTTTCATCCACAGGTGACCATTGAAGCACCCAGGAAATGTTTCTGGGGGGTTGGAGAGCATGGCACAGATAGGGTATGACTTCTGCACACTACTGCTGGTGCTTCTGCTCCTGAGCTGCTGCTAAACTCCACCTAGTGTTGGGCGCTCTCCCTGTGCCCCCAAAACTCACTGCCCGTTTCTTCTCCTGAGATGTTTCCTGATCTCCATGAACCTACCTGGCCTGAAGCTGCAAGCATACCTCCCAACTATCCCTCATTTGGAGGGACTAACCCTCTTTTGAGTCCATGAACCCCTGTTCCTGATTGTTCTGATTTGTCTCTCTTTGAGGTGTAACCTGCAGATCTGCATCAATAAATGATTCATTTGCCAGTTGTTACTATTGAAGTATCACACACAACATCTGTTACCGTCCTCAAGCTGTGACCCCCACAATGACAGTTGTCTGCTCAAGCTGGTACTGCACTGTGGATCTTTTTCGTTGACATAGCATCTAAGGTGGAATTCCAACGTGTTGGTAGATTCACAGACAGGAGGTTTTGAGGTGAGGTGGTTTTACTAAACAGGAGGCGTGCAGGGTGAGAACACTGAAAGTGCACGTAGTATCTTCTGGTTATCTTCAGCATTGGCTTTAAATCTGGAAAGTTAAAGCGGACCAAAACCCATTGAGCTTGTGAAATAGATTTGGCCAAAGCCCCGGCCAATATTCCCTTCTTAGGTTGTAGAACTAGAAATGGATATTTTCACTTTTGGAATTGTCCTGGAACAATGTTTTTTTTGCATAGGTGTGGCAATGACCACATATGTGGACAACTTCTATAGTAGCATCCCCTTATTTAGAGCTCTCTACTCATTGGACATATCGGCCTGTAGCCCCATCAACCGTAATCAAGAAGGCTTGCCCAGGTCAGTGCTGCAAAAGAAACTAAATCATGGAGAGTCGTATGAGCTAAGAAGCGATGAGCTCTTGCCCGTGAAATACATGGACATAAAAAACTGTAATCATGCTGATGACGATTCACGATGAGCTAGTCATGAATGTACGGCAACGGGGTCCCTGAACCCCTTCCCAAAAGCCACGTTGCATCAAGGATTATAAAAAATTCAGGGGTGGCGTTGATGAGACGGATCAAATACTAACATATTACAATGCCACCCGAAAATCCAGAGCCTGGTACAAAAAAGCTGTGATTCATTTGGTCCAACTAGCAACTTTTCACTTCTTTGTTGTCTTCAAGGCAGCGGTACCAGGCTCCAATTCATCTTTTATAAAGTACCAGCAGCAGTTACTCCCTGCTTTGGTTAGAGGTAACCCCAGGGGGCTTGAAGGATGTGCAGTACTACTGCCCGACGTTCCAGCCAGGCCCGTATTTGCCACTAGGCACGTATAGGCACGTGCCTAGGGCGGAGCTACAGCCAGGGGCGGGGATGGGGTGGCGGCAAGCAATACTTTAACTAAAAAAAAAAAATGGCTGCCAGATGGCAGGCCTTGGTCGGCAAAGCAGACAAGGTGCTTTAAGCCATTGGTGGATCAGCGGGACCCTCCTGCCTACCCAGAGACAATCTGACCTGTCTAGTTCCCTTCTCTGTTGCTGTGCAGGCCTCCATCCTGCACATGAGATGAGAGGGGAGAGAAGCTGGCTCCGCCCACCTGGCCTCACTGCCCCTCCCAGCACAGCACGGGAGAGGAGGTATGATGCTGCAGGGGCCGCTCTCTCCCTAGAGACCTGACAAGTGACAGGTAAGGAGTTACCACACGAGAGGGTGTGTGTGTGTGTATGTGCCTATATATGTCTGTGTGTATGTGCCTGTGTGGGTATGTGCCTGTGTGTGTGTGTCTGTGTATGTTCCTGTGTGTGTATGTGCCTGTGTCTGTCTGTGTATGTGCCTGTGTGTGTATGTGCCTCTGTGCATATGTGCCTGTGTGTGTCTGTCTGTGTATGTGCCTGTGTGTGTATGTGCCTGTGTGTATATGTGCCTGTGTGTATGTGCCTGTGTGTGTCTGTCTGTGTATGTGCCTGTGTGTGTATGTGTCTGTGTGGGTATGTGCCTGTGTGTGTCTGTCTGTGTATGTGCCTGTGTGTGTATGTACCTGTGTGTATATGTGCCTGTGTGTGTCTGTCTGTGTATGTGCCTTTGTGTGTATGTGTCTGTGTGTATGTGCATGTGTGTGTATGTGCCTGTGTGTCTGTCTGTGTATGTGCCTGTGTGTGTATGTGTCTGTGTGTATGTGCATGTGTGTGTATGTGCCTGTGTGTGTCTGTCTGTGTATGTGCCTGTGTGTATATGTGCCTGTGTGTATATGTGCCTGTGTGTATATGTGCCTGTGTGTGTCTGTCTGTGTATGTGCCTGTGTGTGTATGTGTCTGTGTGTATGTGCATGTGTGTGTATGTGCCTGTGTGTGTCTGTCTGTGTATGTGCCTGTGTGTATATGTGCCTGTGTGTATATGTGCCTGTGTGTGTCTGTCTGTGTATGTGCCTTTGTGTGTATGTGTCTGTGTGTATGTGCATGTGTGGGTATGTGCCTTTGTGTGTGTGTCTGTGTATGTGCCTGTGTGTGTATGTGCCTGTGTGTATATGTGCCTGTGTGTATGTGCCTGTGTGTGTCTGTCTGTGTATGTGCCTGTGTGTGTATGTGTCTGTGTGTATATGTGCCTGTGTGTATGTGCCTGTGTGTATGTGCCTGTGTGTGTCTGTCTGTGTATGTACCTGTGTGGGTATGTGCCTGTGTGTGTCTGTCTGTGTATGTGCCTGTGTGTGTATGTGCCTGTGTGTATATGTGCCTGTGTGTATGTGCCTGTGTGTGTCTGTCTGTGTATGTACCTGTGTGGGTATGTGCCTGTGTGTGTCTGTGTGTGTATGTGCCTGTGTGTGTGTATGTGCCTGTGTGTGTATGTACCTGTGTGTATATGTGCCTGTGTGTATATGTGCATGTGTGTATATGTGCCTGTGTGTGTCTGTCTGTGTATGTGCCTGTGTGTGTATGTGCCTGTGTGTATATGTGCCTGTGTGTATATGTGCCTGTGTGTATATGTGCCTGTGTGTGTCTGTCTGTGTATGTGCCTTTGTGTGTATGTGTCTGTGTATGTGCATGTGTGGGTATGTGCCTTTGTGTGTGTGTCTGTGTATGTGCCTGTGTGTATATGTGCCTGTGTGTATGTGCCTGTGTGTGTCTGTCTGTGTCTGTGTGTGTATGTGCCTGTGTGTATATGCATACCTCCCAACTTTTGAAAATGTGAAAGCGGGACAAGCCCCGCCCCGGCCACACCCCCACCACGTCCTGACCCCACCCCCACCACGCCCTGACCACACCTCCTGTCACGCCCTCCAGCAATGTCGGCTGCCTTCACCCCTGCATGCCAGCCTGCGTAAGTTTTTTTAATCCCCAACCCAGCTCCCCCCCTGCGCGCACACCCGCGCGCCGGCCGATGTTAATTCAGAAGGAGCCGGCGTCATTGCGGCCCTGGACACACCGCCACGGCGCAGGCTGTCCCGGGACATTTCTTAATGGTCCGGGACCGCGGGATTTCCTTCAAAAATCGGGACAATCCCGGGAAAATCGGGACAGTTGGGAGGCATGTGTATATGTCCCTGTGTTTATATGTGCCTGTGTGTGTCTGTCTGTGTATGTGCCTTTGTGTGTATGTGTCTGTGTGTATGTGCATGTGTGGGTATGTGCCTTTGTGTATGTGTCTGTGTGTATGTGCCTGTGTGTGTTTGTCTGTGTATGTGCCTGTGTGTGTATGTGCCTGTGTGTATATGTGCCTTTGTGTGTGTGTCTGTGTGTATATGTGCCTGTGTGCATGTGCCTGTGTGTGTCTGTCTTTGTATGTGCCTGTGTGTGTATGTGTCTGTGTGTATGTACCTGTGTGTGTATGTGCCTGTGTGTGTCTGTCTGTGTATGTGCCTGTGTGTATATGTGCCTGTGTGTATGTGCCTGTGTGTGTCTGTCTGTGTATGTGCCTGTGTGTGTATGTGTCTGTGTGTATGTGCCTGTGTGTGTGTGTGTGTGTGTGTGTGTGTGTGTGTGTGTGTGTGTCTGTGTATGTGCCTGTGTGTGTATGTGTCTGTGTGTATGTGCCTGTGTGGGTATGTGTCTGTGTGTGTATGTATGTGCCTGTGTGTATGTGCCTGTGTGTGTGTGTGTGTGTGTGTGTGTGTGTGTCTGTGTGTGTGTGTGTCTGTGTATGTGCCTGTGTGTGTATGTGTCTGTGTGTATGTCTGTGTGTATGTCTGTGTGTGTATGTGCCTGTGTGTGTATGTCTGTGTGTGTATGTCTGTGTGTGTGTATGTCTGTGTGTGTGTGTGTGTGTGTGTGTGTGTGTATGTCTGTGTGTATGTCTGTGTGTGTATATGTGCCTGTGTGTATGTGCCTGTGTGTATCTGTCTGTGTATGTGCCTGTGTGTATATGTGCCTGTGTGTGTCTGTCTGTGTATGTGCCTGTGTGTGTATGTGTCTGTGTGTATGTGCCTGTGTGTGTGTGTCTGTGTATGTGCCTGTGTGTGTATGTGTCTGTGTGTATGTGCCTGTGTGTGTATGTGTCTGTGTGTATGTGCCTGTGTGTGTGTGTGTGTCTGTGTATGTGCCTGTGTGTGTATGTGTCTGTGTGTATGTCTGTGTGTGTATGTCTGTGTGTGTGTATGTCTGTGTGTGTATGTGTGTGTGTGTGTGTGTGTGTGTGTCTGTGAGCGTGTATGTCTGTGTGTGTATGTCTGTGTGTGTGTGTGTGTGTGTGTGTGTGTGTGTGTGTGTGTGTGTATGTCTGTGTGTGTGTATGTCTGTGTGTATGTGTCTGTGTGTATGTCTGTGTGTGTGTGTATGTATGTGCCTGTGTGTATGTGCCTGTGTGTGTGTGTGTGTGTCTGTGTATGTGCCTGTGTGTATGTCTGTGTGTGTATGTGCCTGTGTGTGTATGTCTGTGTGTGTATGTCTGTGTGTGTGTATGTCTGTGTATGTGTGTATGTCTGTGTGTGTGTGTATGTCTGTGTGTATGTGTCTGTGTATGTGTATGTGTCTGTGTGTCTGCCTGTGTGTATGTGTCTGTGTGTCTGCCTGTGTGTATGTTTCTGTGTGTATGTGTCTGTGTGTATGTTTCTGTGTGTATGTCTGTGTGTATGTGTATGTGTGTATGTCTGTGTGTGTCTGGGGCGTTGTTTAAGTGCAAAATAATTCTGCATGTCTCTCTAGTTTTCAAAAGTTGGGACTTATGTAAGTGTAGATATTTCCTGTCCTCATCGGATGGAGCTCTGCTAGGAAAAGGTGAGTATCTCTCTAATGCAGGGTCACTGATGGTGTGAGCGGGGAGGTGCATTAGTTTCCTGCCCCCCATCAGATGCAACTCTGCTAAGAAAAGGTGAGTATCTCTCTAATGTAGGGGTCACTGATGGTGTGAAGGGGGAGGTGCAGTAGTTTCCTGCCCCCATGAGATGCAGCTCTGCTAGGAAAAGGTGAGTATCTCTCTAATGCAGGGTCACTAATGGTGTGAGCGGGAGGTGCAGTAGTTTCCTGTCCCCCATCAGATGGAGCTCTGTTAGGAAAAGGTGAGTATCTCTCCAATGCAGGGTCACTGATGGTATGAAGGGGGAGGTGCAGTAGTTTCCTGTCCCCCATCAGATGGAGCTCTGCTAGGAAAAGGTGAGTATCTCTCTAATGCAGGGTCACTGATGGTGTGAAGGGGGATGTGCAGTAGTTTCCTGTCCCCCATCAGATGGAGCTCTGCTAGGAAAAGGTGAGTATCTCTCTAATGCAGGGTCACTTATGGAGTGAGGGGGAAGCGGCTGACACTCCAGTGAGCTTTTCTTTTGCTGCGTTGATGTCAGAGCAGCAAAGAAAAGCTGAATGCAGTGCTGGCCGCTGATTGGAGGAGAGCCTGTATATGTTCCATGGGATCACCAGAGAGTTGAGATTTCACAGTGATCCTGGGGGTTTCATACAGCGGAGCAACCTAAATCAGGTTTTCCCAGGGGTAACAATAAGGGGCGCATGACTAAAAGGTGCCTAGGGCAGCCCGAATCCTAAATACGGCCCTGGCCCCAGCCAATCTGGTTTGTGTTTTGACCATTGCTTTGAAGCGTACCACACCCAGGTAGGTTATTCATTAGTACTGCATTAGTTTTATATTCAGTTTAGACTGTAGGTGGACGCCTTCTATGTGCTTGGATCGTTTGGTACGGTAGAGGTATTTCTTTTCCTTTTAGTTTCTTTTGGTACGTTTACGGTTGCGATATGAGGGGCTGGAGGACGGACCGCTGGTTACTTGTGGCGCATGATTATTAAAACATTGGCCCCCTTTCAGGATCTTAATAACTGAACCTGATCACTGCTCTTATAATCTGATGCCACAGCTACTGCAGCCTATTTGCACCTCACAAGACTAATACTTATTTCACCTATTAGTACCATTAAGAAATGTAAGGGGTTGTTTTGTGCTCTTTTATAGCACATGCTTTACTTTGAGGTGTCTGGCACCTACCTTAAAAGCAGCTGTGCATGTTGGGTATTGTTCTGTTTTGAGGATCCTGCTGTTTCAGATTTAGCTTATTTTTCTTGTTTGCATATTGAATTTTTAGGAAAATGTGGTCTTGATTCGGTATTTTATACATTTTTATATGGAAACCGAGTGAAACCCGTAGATTTTAATAGAAAATAAGCCGGGTCGTGAAACGTGATTACGTCGATGGTTTCCACCTGGACATATGTGGCCACAACACCATACCTGAAGCCTAGAAAGCTTGAAGTGTGTACTTTCAGTGAATATATGGTTTTGGTGGTGGTGTTTTTGTTGATAAAACTGCAAAGAGCATGAAATAGTTGTATTTTGTTTTAAAGTCCTCAATGGCTCTTTTCAGTTTGGGGTGTCTCCTGGGAAGCAAAGAGTGTCCAGCATTACCTATGTGGTACCGTTTTAATTGGAAGTAATAGGGCTTTTACACACAGTTTATTTTAATTTTTTGGCCAACTTCCCCAGGTTCAAGGCTGCACTCCAGGACAGACTAGGAGGCTTTTTTAAGGAATAAGAATGCAGATACCAAATTGGAGTGCTTTAAATCAATTGTCAGTACCAACATTTCAAAATATTTTTCTATAAGTAACAAGTATACTTGCTTCAAATTAAATCCCTCCTGGCTGACATCTGCAGTTAAACAGGCAATGAAGAACAAGAAAGGGGCATTTAAAAAGTACAAATCAGAGCTCTCAGCAGTAAACTTTGAAGAGTATAAAGCAGTAAATAAACCATGTAAACAAGAAATAAAGCTGACAAAAGCACAACATGAAAGATATGAGGCAAAGGAAGCAAAACCAACCCTAAGCGTTTCTTTAAATATATAAACTCAAAGAAAACAAAAACAGAACAAGTAGATGTCCTAATTAATAGCAATGGGGAATTAGTCACTAGGGATAAAGAAAAGACTGAGCTGCTAAATGGGTTCTTTAGCTCTCGGGACACAAAAGAGGAGCAAGGTACAAATTTAGGTGATGGCACTGCAAAACATTACCCCAAGCATAATTCTTAAACATGGATATCATCCAAGAAAGACTAAATAATTCAAATGGGCTGGATGGACTTCTCCAAATAGTTCTTAAAGAAGTCAGCTAAGTCATTTATTCACCACTACTCTTAATCTTTAAAGTGGACCAACACCCAGGATTTTGACTATCCTGGGTTTTGGTCCACTTCGGCGGGGCACCCAGATCGGGGGTGCCCCACTGTGTGAAACCCCCCAGAAACCCCAAAAAACTCACCTCTCAACGCTCCCACGTGAACGCCGCAAACCAATCCCCGCCAACGTCCAGGCGGGGATCAGGAACGTCCAAGCCGCTTCCGCCGCCTCCCGCGCGTCACTCTTGGCGCGCGCGCGCCCCCGCCGGCCCTTCACAGAGGGCCGGCGCGGGCGCGCGCACGTCTGGAGGGGCGCGCGGGAGGCGGCGGCGGCGGAAGCGGCGGCGGATCAGGTAAGATGTTTTTGGGGTTTCTGGGGGGTTTCACCCCGCGGGACATCCCGATCTCGGATGTCCCGCGGGGTGGGAGGTGATCGGCCCGGGAATCTTATAGATTTCCGGGCCGATCACCCCTGGGTGTTGGTCCTCTTTAAAGACTTACTAACAACTGGTATTGTACCAAGGAATTGGCGCAAGGCAAATGTGGTGCTCATTTTTAAAAAGGGCTCTAGGTCTTCTCCGAGCAATTACAGACCTGTAAGTTTAACATCCATTGTGGGATAATTGCTTGAGGGACTTCTAAGGGACTACAATACAAGATTATGTAACTATTCATAATATTTAAGTGACAGTTGGCACGGTTTTACTTAAGCCAGAAGCTTTCAGACTAATCTGATTGGCTTCTATGAGGAGGTTAGTAGAAGCCTGGACAGATGAGCTGTAGATATAGTTTTTCAGGAAAATCATTTGACACTGTCCGCCATAGATGCTTATTGGGGAAATTGAGGTCTACAGGGTTAGAAAATACAGTTTGTGACTGGATTACAAACTGGCTGAAGGATTATGTGCAGAGAGTTTTGGTTAATGAAACCTACTCTGAACTGTCCCTGGTTGTAAGCGGTGTGCCCCAGGGTTCAGTGCTGGGTCCACTATTATTCAACTTGTTTATAAATAATATAGAAGATGGCATTAAGGGCACTGTCTCTATTTTTGCAGAGGACACCAAGATATGTAGAACAGTGCAGTCTATTTAAGATGTTCACAAGCTTCAGGCTGACATAGACACTAGGAGGTACTGGTAGACCAAGATGAAATCATGGAACAGAGATGTAATACTGCTTCTTTACTAGGCACTGGTGCACCTTCACCTGGAATAAGGTAAAAACCTTTCTAAAGACACGGGGGCAGGGGCGGGCTGGCCATAGGGCATACTGGGCAAAATCCCGGTAGGCCGGCATCAGAGAAAGGCCGCAACCCTGGAGGGTGAGGGGCAGCATCTTTTCCACGGGGTTGCGGCCTTCCCTTCCTGCTGCTGCCACTACCACCGTCACTCTCACACACAGAAACACACACATACATGCTTACCGGCACTTCCTGGCTGTTGCGCGCTGGTTTGTGGGCGTGCCCCATATGGTCGGCGTCCAATGAAAACAATGTACGCACGTGTGTGTGTGTGTGTGCACGCACGCGGAGGCGGCAGTAGGGCCAGGCCGGCCGGCCCTCCGACTATCAGGAACCATATACAACCAGGTAAGCATGTGTGGGTGTGTGAGTGGCGTGGCACGGCCCAGTGGGGGGAGGAGGGATGCCGCTCATTGGCTGTACTGAGGGGTGCCCCACTGGCTGTACTGAGGGGTGCCCCACTGGCTGTACTGAGGGGTGCCCCTATGTGGCGGCACTGAGGGATGCCCCTATGTGGCAGCACTGAGAGATGCCCCTATGTGGCTGCACTGAGGGATGCCCCCCACTGGCTGCACTGTGGGATGCCCCCCACTGGCTGCACTGAGGGATGCTCCCCACTGCCCCTGTGGTATGCTCCCCACTGCCCGTAATGGTAGATGCTGCAACGTGCCTCTTTGGAATGCCCCCCACTGCCCGTAATGGAAGATGCTGCAACGTGCCTGTGGGAGGCCCCTCACTTGCTTTAATGAGGGATACCGATTACTGCCTGTAATGGGGGATTCTGCCTGTAATGGGGGGATTTAAGTACACCATTTGGTTCAGAATATTTTCTTTCTTATTTTTGTCCTTTAAACCCTGGGTGTGTCTTATGGAACGAAAAGAAGGTGTATATATAGTGACATTAAGATACTATACCGGGCCAGGAACCGTGCAGCAGGAACGGTGTGCCCCAAAAAGTCTAGGGACGATTTTTAGCCCCAGTCCGCCCCTGCATGGGGGCACCCCCTCCATCTGGAAAAAAAAGATTCAGTCTCCAGAGGTGACAATCATTTTTTACCATAAGAAAAACCCGAACTCTGTCCCCTGGTTGAACTTGATGGACATATGAATTTTTTCAACCGTACTAAACTTCAAACCAGTTGCCCACTGCAGATGTTAAACTTACTTTGTTATGCACCAATCCTGTGCAACAGTCCTTGTTATCATGAAATCTTTAAATATTAAAAATAATATCTTGTCTACTATTGTACATATTTCCCTTAAAACACTGAAATGTATGCCATCTGGACCTGGGGATTCATCTGTTTTAAATTAAGTAGAATAACTTTATGTTTTACTTAAAGAATAGTTTCCCCAAATCTACAGCTGTGGATTGGAAAAAGCAGCAACTGTTGCTGTAGGCCACTGAATGGTATAGCTCACCATTTAACTTTCTTTGTTACAAGAAAATACCTTGCCATTTAATTTTAGTCACATTTTTTTTTATGAATTAAAACAAAAGAAAAAAAAATATATGTATATATTATAACATTTATATAAACTGACTGTGGTACGCAGGGCAGTGGAGAGTCTACCTTGATGTTAACCTTGAATTTTTTTAATGATTAAAAAAAAGTAGATTGCAAGCTCTTCTGCTGACTACTGCTGCTTCTGCTTTTTTTTAATACACTGCCTATGTAGAATAATTTTGCTGAGCTGTACTACCTTTGATACACTATCTGCCTAGATTGTAAACCCCAGTCCCAGGTCCAACTCCTGCCTATTTAGGCACATGCTGTGTGCTAGAACGTGATGATTGCTACCGCTAACTGGAGCTAAAATGTCTAGTAACCAGATGTGTACATGGCAAGAAAGACACACAGTATGGCTGCTGATCATTGCTGTCTATAATATAAATAGTGGGGGGAGAGGCTGACCATGATCCGTTCCCAGCATCCAATCAGATGCTTTCCCAAATGCAAGATAGTGGAAGCTAGTGATCTTCGAGCATTATGTGGCAGCTGCTAATTTGCTGCAGAGTACACGCATAAAATTTCCAAAATCCGGGTCTACTGGAGCCCATCACTACTTCTAAACCATGTACACCTTGTCTAATTGATTCTACTGTTCTGGGCTCCAGCATTATAGATAGACCCTGCAATTAACAGGCATAGTGCTCCGCGCTCCCCTTAGATCCACAAGTAATAGTGTGTACAAGGATCCCACCTCCACCTATGCTGACTCTTAAGATCAGGCTTTGGCTTTGCAAGTGATTGAGCTCTTAGGTAGGCTTGACCCTCAGCTAATGTCATAGCAGATGGCTGAACTTGGAAAGCCAATGACTGGTCAATGTCTTGTTGCGTACTGCTTCTGTTTCCAAAAAAGCATAATATATGTACTTTGGACTGCGTTTCCAAGCCTCAATGCCTGGGCCTCCCTATGCCCCCTTCTTTTTCTGATGTTAATTTTCAAAAACTTCTATAGATGCTTCAATGAGGAGCTAATGTGGACACCAGGGCAGACGCCAACACAGGGCATACACGGGATAGAATGGCAGACCTGCTCTTGGCTGGACCTAGGTCCAGGGGGTGATCAGTGGCAATGGAGAAGATGACAAGGTATGTAGGGCAATTGGTGGCAGCTCAGAAGGTGGTTAGGGCCAGGGGATGATTGGGAAGATCAAAAGCAGTGAAGAATGCAGTAAGGACTAGACTGTAATTGGCAACAGTGGAGAAGGCAAGGACCAGAGGATGATTAGTGGTAGAGATGAGCGAACTTTTGAAAAATTCGATTCGACTGATTCGCCGAATTTTCTGACAAAAATCGTTTCGACCCGAATTTATTCGCGACGAATCGCTATTACAAATGGCTATTTCTGAGCTTCCTAGAGCCTCAATAGGGTTGTAAACCATTCTGCCTTGCTGTAACACGCATAGGATGCGTGCTGGGTTACTGAAATAATACTGTAAATAATTAGGACATGCAGATCAGAGGCATCACTATTAGAATCGCAGGCACAATTACAGAGAGTTGAGGTGGCATCACTATGAGGGGCCCCTATATTGCCTGAAAAACACACCCTGGAGCTGGCAGCAGCAGGAGCCCAAATATTGGCTGAAACACATCCTGGAGTTGGCAGCAGGAGCCCAAAAATTGGATGAATCACACCCTGGAGTTGCAAGCAGCAGCAGCAGGAGCCCAAACATTGGCTGAAAGAGACACTGGAGTTGGCAGCAGGAGCCCAAAAATTGGATGAATCACACCCTGGAGTTGCAAGCAGCAGCAGCAGCCCAAACATAGCTTGAAAGACACACTGGAGTTGGCTTCAGGAGCCCAAAAATTGGATGAATCACACCCTGGAGTTGCAAGCAGCAGCAGCAGGAGCGCAAAATTGCCAGAAAGACACACCCTGGAGTTGGCAGCAGCATTAAGAGAACATATACAGATTTTCGGCACAGATATCTTATCCGAAGAATATTAATAAAAAGAGTAACGTAAAGCAATTTCTCAATAATTACTTGTGGTCTGATGCAGAGGAATGTCTGTAACTGGAGAGCAGCACCTTAAATCTGTTTTGCACGATCCATATTTCTTTAGTGTTGGCCTGGCCCCATGATCAATCTACTCTAATGCATCAGGCATTGGTGGGTGGAAATCTTGGCTGATCCATGCCCGATTCATTTCCACGCAGGCCAGTCTCTGAAAAAAAAAAAAACATTTTTGAAGCATACTGGAGCACATTGAATTGCTCTCATCAGAGCATCACTTACGCACATCTAAGAGTTTCATCATTTTGTTCAGGTTAAAGTCTTCAGGGCCTAGTTACTAAAGACCATAGATAGTTACACACCTGCTGCTCTTTTCGACAAATCCTGTTTTAAGTGTAGTGTAGTGTTTTGTCCTCCCCTCATATACGCACTAAGTATGTCAGGCAGAGAAGTGGCAGGATGGGCACAGAGAAGTTGCAGAGGCCTAAATTCATCAAGCAGAGGTTGCAGCAGACTAGGGGTGAGTGGCAGCAGGAGTCTCAGTGAGAGGACTGATCTCCCGGGATCAGCTAGCGGTCGTGTCTTGACCAGCAATCCATCTGCCATCATCCATTGGTTAACACGAACATCCACTGCACCACAAGTGACATCTGACACCCCCAGTCAACTGTCGGTTATTATGCTTAGGGTTCAGCTCCACTATTCAGTGAGGACGATCTGATAATCAGAAAAATCAGCAGCTGCTGCCCAGCCAAGAAGTGCTGGAGACACTCACCGCTTCTTAAGCACCACTAAGCGGGCAAGTAGTGATGAGGAGAGTGGCGTGGGAGGTGGTGTTGCAAGCATTTTGGCTTCTTAAGCAGACACTGTTGAGGAACCTGAGGAGGACATCAGTTAGTTTTGAGGGCACTTTTAAAGGCTTGGAGTTATGGAGAGTGACAGATTTAGCGGCCAGCATGGTGGCAGAAGGGGAAAGTATGGAGGCAAATGTGCTCGGGGTAGACCACTTGCGTGGCAGGCTATCTTCCCAGGAGGTAGTGGAAGAGGGTCCCTGGAGTTGGCGGCGGCAGCAGCAGCAGTGAATTAGTGCGGACTGTTGGTAGGAAAAATCAGCTACAAGGCCATGTGGCAGTTTTTCATCAAGCATCCGCAGGAGGTTAACATGGCTATATGAAAGATGTGTAGGCAGAAGGTGAAGTGTGGCCAGGGTCCCAATGTTGGACCCACAGCCCTGCGTCAACATTTGCAGCGTCACCATAAAGTGGCCTGGGAGAGTTGGCTCCAAAGTGGTGGTCCAGCCTGCTGCATTACCCAGTGGCACGCCGCTCTCTGTTCCAGCCAGCCAAGGCTCCACCACCTTCTGTGTGTCATACCCATCCTCTGTCGCTCCAGATGCTCCTCCTCCTCTTAATCCGAGTCAGTCATTCCGCCAGCAATCCATTGGCCAAGCCATGTCCAAGAGACAACAGTATATGCCCACTCATCCAACGTACAGAAGCTAAATGTGCTCCTGTATAAGTTGCTGGTGCTGCAGTCCCTCCCTTTTGAGTTGGTGGACCTTTCAGAGAACTGATGGCTTGTGCCGAGCCGAGGTGGAGAGTCCCATGCTGTCATTTCTTTGCGAAGAAGGCAGTACCAGCCCTGTACAATTTTGTTGAACAGAAGGTGGGCCAGTCCTTTAGCCTGTCAGTGTGTACCAAAGTGCACAGCAGTGCCTACGTCTGGAGCTGTAACTACGGTCAGGGACAATACATATCCTTTAAGGACCACTGGGTGATTGTGGTTCCTGCACAACCACAACAGCAACTTGAACAGGTCCCTCTGCTGTGGCCTCCACGCTCCTAGGCCTTTGTGCCTGTGACAGTGCACTTGCACTTAGCAATGGTGTCACAGAAAAAAGTGGCTAAATGTCCATTACATATTAATAGTTAACATTTATCTTATTTGAACATATTTATAATAATAACATATAATAACATATAACATAGCAACAATAACATCTAACATGATAACAGTAACATATAAAATTTAGCAAAAATTTTTTTTTTTGATATTTTTTTTTTCATATTTTGTATTTTTTAAAAAAAAAAAATATATATATATATATATTTAATTTTTTTTTGAATTTTTTTTAAATATTTTTTTTCCATTGTCTTTTATTCATATTTTGTGAATTTTTGTACAAATTTTTGTTTTGTTTTTGTATTTTGTTTTTTCTAAATATTTTTTTTTATTTTTTTTTTTTCCCAGTGCCCTTCCAGCCTACCATGTGTGCAGGACACGGCGGTTTCACGCTGTTCTTCACATGGTTTGCCTTGAGCCACAGAGCAACACATGGGAGGAACTGCTAAAAAAGAGAACTCAATAAATTAAATCATGGCTTACTCCACGAAAACTGCAAATGGGACCCATGGTGACTGACACTGGGAAGAACATCTTGTCTGCGCTGCGACAAGGAAGCCTGAGCCATGCGTCCTGCCATGGCACACGTGTTCAATCTAGTTGTCAAGCGTTTTCTGAAGTCTTCCCCCCATCTGCAAGACATTCTAACAACGGGAAGGAAACTTTGCATGCACTTCAGCCACTCCTACTCCGGCAAGCACACCCTTCTTGAGCTTCAGCGTCAGAACGGTATCCCCCAACATAGTCTGATTTGCGATGTTTCCACCCGTTGGAATTCCACCCTCCATATGCTGGATCGACTATAGGAACAGAGAAAAGCCATCACGGATTTCTTGATGATCCAAACGGATAGGGGGACTCCCCTGTGTAACTTCAATGTAAACCAGTGGCAGCTCATACGTGACACCTGCCGTTTGCTCAGGCCCTTTGAGGAAACTACTTTATTAGTCAGTCGCCAGGACTATGAGATGAATGATGAGATTCCACTGCTTCATGTACTACAACACATGTTGGAAACCATGGCTGGTCAGGGCACTGGAGACATGGTGCATACATTTCACAGCCACATGAAGCCTGTGGGGGCTGAAGTGGAGGAGGAGGATGGGGTGGGGCACAGCGAAGCACAGTTTAGGTTTGACAAAATGACCATTTTATCTAGTCATCTGACAGAAGAGGAGGAGCAGGAGCAGCCAGAGGAGCTAGAGGGTTGTGAGGAAGGTGAGACAGAGGACCCAGACACACCGTGGCAGTTTGCAGTGGAGATGGAGACAGGTAGTCCCTCCGAGTCACTTGCACAAATGGCACGATGCATGCTCACGTGCTTGCGTAGTGACCACAGAATTGTCTCCATTTGTCAGCGGGATGACTTCTGGCTCTCCACCTTATTGGACCCTCGCTTCTGGCACAAAATGGGGGCATTTTTTACACCCACTGAGAGGGAGGACAAACTGACCTACTACAGAGACATCCTACATAGTCAGTTGGGTGATGTCTATCTGCGCCATGGTCCATACTCTCGCAGGTCTGACTCAGGGGGACCTCCACCTTCCACTTCCATGGCTGCTGGGGGGGTTGGCAGGAGCAGCAGCATCAGCTCCATCAGCAGCAGCCTCAGTCTTCAGTCGCTAATGAGTAGCTTTCTACACCCGCATAGTGAGTCTACTCATGAGCAGCAGGAAGACCTGGAGCAGGACCTGAACCAGCAGGTCATGTCATACCTTGACATGACCACGCCAACACACCTTGAGGATCCGCTGGACTTCTGGGAAGCCAAACTTGACTTGTGGCCGCAACTAGCAGAGTTTGCCCTGGAAAAGCTGTCCTGCACGGCCAGTAGTTGATTTAGATGGCAACTGGGCTGCTCTATATTATGCTGCAAAATGGCAAATTTACCTCACAATATAAACTATTGCCCCTCAGATTTACACAGGGCCTGCTCTATATAATGCTGCAAAATGGCAAATTTACCTCACAGTATAAGCTATTGCCCCTCAGATGTACACAGGGGCTGCTCTATATTATGCTGCAAAATGGCAAATTTACCTCACAATATAAGCTATTGCCCCTCAGATTTACACAGGGCCTGCTCTATATAATGCTGCAAAATGGCAAATTTACCTCACAATATAAGCTATTGCCCCTCAGATTTACACAGGGTCTGCTCTATATTATGCTGCAAAATGGCAAATTTACCTCACAGTATAAGATATTGCCCCTCAGATTGACACAGGAGCTGCTCTATATAATGCTACAAACCAAGAGCGGTTTATATAGGGACTGCTCTATGTAATGGTGCAAAACCATGAATTTACCTACAATATAAACTATTGCTGCTCCATATAATGGTGCAAAACTGAATTTATCTCACAATATAAACTATTATTCCTCAGGTTTATATAGGGGCTGCTGTATATAACAGTGCAAAACCATGAATTTGCCTCATAATATAAACTATTGCCCCTCAGATTTACACAGGGCCTGCTCTATATAACGCTACAAAACCAACAGCGGATTTAACTCACACAATATAACCTATTTCTCAGGTTTATATAGGGACTGCTCTATGTAATGGTGCAAAACCATGAATTTACCTCATAATATAAACTATTGCCCCCCAGGTTTACTCAGGGGCTGCTCCATATAATGGTGCAAAACAGGGCAAATGTATTGTCCAATATAAACTATTGCTGCTCTGATTTACACAGGAGGGCCACTCTAAAGAATGGTGCAACATGGCGAATTTAGCTCACAATATAACATAGATTGCAAAATGAGATTTTCAGACAGGGCCTGCTCTATAAAATGGCAACTTTACCTCACAATATAAACTATTGCTCCTCAGATTTACACAGGGATTTAGGTTGATATATATAATAGTGCAAAACAGCGAATTTACCTCACAATACTGTATAAACTATTGCTCCTCAGATTTACACAGTGAGCTTCTCTATATAATGGTGCAAAATGGCGAATTTACCTCACTATATAATCTATTACAGCTCTATATAAATAAATAAATAAAAAAAGGGCCTGTAGAAGCTTATTTAGTATAACAGATAGGGTGACATGTGCTGGTTTGGGATGCCCATATGGGCTAGTGTTTTGACAGCAGGACAAAAACCAATTCAAAATGCAATAGCTTAATAAAACTGAGGCTGAACAAGCTTATTTAGTATAAAAGATAGGGTGACGTGCTGGTTTGGGATGCCCATGTGGGCTGGTGATTTGACTGCAGGACAAAAACCAATTCAAAATGCAATGCTCAGATTCAGCTGAGGAAGGATCAACAAGCGTATTTAGTATAACAAATAGGCTGCCTAATGCAGGTTTGGGATGCCCTGCGGCCTGGTGTTTTTTTTGTTAAAGGCAGACCAAAAACCAATTCAAAATGCAATGCTTTGATTAAGCTGAGGAAGGATCAACAAGCGTATTTAGTATAACAGATAGGCTGCTAAGTGCAGGTTTGGGATACCCTGGGGCCTAGTGTTTTGGCAGCAGGACAAAAACCAATGCAAAATGCAATAGCTTAATAAAGCTGATGCTGAACAATGCTTATTTAGTATAACAGATGGGGTGCAACGTGCAGGTTTGGGATACCATGCGGCCTGGTGTATTTAAAGCAGACCAAAACCAATTCAAAATGCAATAACTTAATAAAACTGAGGCTGTAGATGCTTATTTAGTATAACAGATAGGGTGCCACGTGGTGATTTGGGATGCTCTGCGGCCTGGTGTATTGACAGCAGGACAAAAACCTATGCAAAATGCAATAGCTTAATATAGCTGATGCTGAACAACGCTTATGTTGTATAACAGATAGGGTGCAAGGTGCAGCTTTGGGGTGCCCTGCGGCCTAGTTTATTGAAAGCAGTCAAAAACAAGTGCAAACTGAAGTAGCTTAATAAAGCAGCTGATGCTGATCAACGCTTATGTGGTATAACAGATAGGGTGCAAGGTGCAGCTTTGGGGTGCCCTGCGGCCTGGTTTATTGAAAGCAGTCAAAAACAAGTGCAAACTGAAGTAGCTTAATAAAGCAGCTGATGCTGATTAACGCTTATGTTGTATACCAGATAGGGTGCAAGGTGCAGCTTTGGGGTGCCCTGCGGCCTGGTTTATTGAAAGCAGTCAAAAACAAGTGCAAACTGAAGTAGCTTAATAAAGCAGCTGATGCTGATCAACGCTTATGTTGTATACCAGATAGGGTGCAAGGTGCAGCTTTGGGGTGCCCTGCTGCCTGGTTTATTGAAAGCAGTCAAAAACAAGTGCAAACTGAAGTAGCTTAATAAAGCAGCTGATGCTGATCAACGCTTATGTTGTATACCAGATAGGGTGCAAGGTGCAGCTTTGGGGTGCCCTGCGGCCTGGTTTATTGAAAGCAGTCAAAAACAAGTGCAAACTGAAGTAGCTTAATAAAGCAGCTGATTCTGATCAACGCTTATGTTGTATAACAGATAGGGTTAAAATAGCATGTGCCTTGGGATGCCAGTGTGGCGTAATGTATTTTAAGCTGAACAAAAAGTAACACTAATCCAAGTATGAGAAATGCTTTTGCTTAACAGATAGGGTTAAATAGCATGTGCCTTGGGATGCCCGTGTGGCCTGGTATATTTTAAGCTGAACAAAAAGTAACACTAATCCAAGTATGAGAAATGCTTTTGCTTAACAGATAGGGTTAAATAGCATGTGCCTTGGGATGCCCGTGTGGCCTGGTATATTTTAAGCTGAACAGAAACTTTTGACACTAATCCAAGTATGAGAAATGCTTTTGCTTAACAGATAGGGTTAAATAGCATGTGCCTTGGGATGCCCGTGTGGCCTGGTATATTTTAAGCTGAACAGAAACTTTTGACACTAATCCAAGTATGAGAAATGCTTTTGTTTAACAGATAGGGTTAAAATAGCATGTGCCTTGGGATGCCCGTGTGGCCTGGTATATTTTAAGCTGAACAGAAAATTTTAACACTAATCCAAGTATGATAAATGCTTTTGCTTAACAGATAGGGTTAAATAGCATGTGCCTTGGGATGCCCGTGTGGCCTGGTATATTTTAAGCTGAACAAAAAGTAACAATAATCCAAGTACGAGAAATGCTTTTGCTTAGCAGATAGGGTTAAATAGCATGTGCCTTGGGATGCCCGTGTGGCCTGGTATATTTTAAGCTGAACAGAAACTTTTGACACTAATCCAAGTATGAGAAATGCTTTTGCTTAACAGATAGGGTTAAAATAGCATTCAGGCCTAAATAGCAGAAAGGGTGAAATAGCATGTCCATTGCATGCACAGTGTGCAGCTGTATTTAACAGATAGGGTTAAAATAGCGTTCAGGCCTAAATAGCAGAAAGGGTTAAATAGCATGTGCATTGCATGCACAGTGTGCAGCTGTATTTAACAGATAGGGTTAAAATAGCATTCAGGCCTAAATAGCAGAAAGGGTGAAATAGCATGTGCATTGCATGCACAGTGTGCAGCTGTATTTAACAGATAGGGTTAAAATAGCATTCAGGCCTAAATAGCAGAAAGGGTTAAATAGCATGTGCATTGCATGCACAGTGTGCAGCTGTATTTAACAGATAGGGTTAAAATAGCATTCAGGCCTAAATAGCAAAAAGGGTGAAATAGCATGTGCATTGCATGCACAGTGTGCAGCTGTATTTAACAGATAGGGTTAAAATAGCGCTCAGGCCTAAATAGCAGAAAGGGTTAAATAGCATGTGCATTGAATGCACAGTGTGCAGCTGTATTTAAACCAAACCAAATATATTAACAGTAACCCAGTAATTCTGAAATATGAATCATAGCCAGCACTAGGCACCCTGTCAATGTGACTTGTATGCTGCTGGATTGTTCCGGTTTTAAAACTATCTTTGCCTAGCTCTGTCTACCACTCTAAATCTCCCTATCTGTCTCTCTCTTTACCTATCTGTAAATCTCCCTACCTATCTGTAAATCTCCCTACCTATCGCTAACTCTCTCTCCCTAGCTGCAGCAGCCACCTTTCTCTCACGAATGCAAGTCTGAAATGCGCACAAGATGGCCGCCGCTTTATATAGCGCTGTGACGTCACTGGGGCTCCTGGCTGCTGATAGGCTGCATGTGACCTTCCCATGATAACTTGCCCCAGGGGATATGTCCAGACATGTCCATCCACCATTTTAGAATGCCTGTAATTGAAATAAATGGAGTTTATAGGAAAACTTCGATCGATCGAATCGCGGGGAAATTCAGATTCGTTCAGAATCGAATTTTTCATGAAATTCGGAACGAATCCGGGTTCGTCCGGATCGATTCGCTCATCTCTAATTAGTGGCAAAAACTAAAGCATGATCGGTGGCATTAGGGAAGGTATTGAGGACTTGAAGGCAGGGACAAAGGAGGACCAATCAGTAGCAGTGGAGCTAAAAGTTGCCATGATATGACTTAGCACATGTGGCTTGATACCTCAATGAAACCTACTTCCTGTAGACTTTTTCTCCAAAGGCCCACATAAGCCTAGAGACAGCCATAGTGGGCATATCCCTGCATGTAGCCACTATAGCACTGATGCCAAAAAGATGTCTTTTTATCAGCATTAGAAGGTTTTACATATACACCAGGTCTGCCTCATGGAAAATCCAGTCATACTCCTTGTGAAGGATCTGAGACTGGGGGACATACATAAAATTGGCAGACATGTAATAATTATATATCTAGGAATCTTATACCAAGAGAAATGATGGAAAACACTAAAAGATGTGTGAAGTAGGTGCAGCAGAGAACACCCCGCGTCACATTTTCTGGCCACCGGCACTCCTAATAATGTGACTGACGCCAGGCCTGAAATATCAACACTTTCTTATAGTACAGGCAGATGCCATTGTCCTAATACAATGCGCTTATGTTTGTTCTGCTCTTCACATTGATCGGCAGGCATTAGCTTTTATTCATGTCCAATGACTAAATTACAACTAAGCAAGCAAACAGAGGGATCAAAGCAGCCAGGCAATCAAAGGGCACAGTGGGAAACCGAAACCCTTGCACTCACTCACAGGTTAGATCTGTAGCAAGAAGAAATCACGTTCACACAACTTTTTCAAATAAAAGAGGATTTATTTAGGGGAAGAGGAGGGTAGGATGGATAGAACACAGGTAGGGTTAACGGGATCCACCGGGGTCTTTTCTTCTGAGAATGGGACAGGATGAGGGATGCAGGTGCCTGTCATGAGAAAGAAAGGGACTCAGTTACTAGGAAACAGGGTTTAGTGTCTCACTCAAGGGCATTCCAAAATCTACATGTAGTAGCCACTTACCAATGACCGACATTACGGGAGATGGAGGATCCTTAAGAATAAAAACAGAAAAGCACAGCGCTAAATCAAAACAAAATTTCCTAAACACAACAGTCATAATATTGCTCTAACGTGTAAGAATACTGTCCACTCCACCAGTAAATATATGCAAAATAATCTATATAAAACACAGAGCAAAAGTTCTTTTTTTCAGAAAACAGTCCTTTCAGCTGTATCAATAAAAAGGAAATCCCACGGTGTGTGCATCAAACATAAGGAAAACGTGATCCAAATCCTCCACCATCCAAAATGGGTGCTTACCAGATGTGACTAGGAAACAGGCGTTTAGGGCAATTTGTAGCCTCCAGCTCTCCAGTTAATTTGCTGGTCACGGTCCCTCTGTTTTTTTGTTGTATAAACCCTTTTGAATATGGGCAACAGGGATACCGTAGAAAGAGGAATCTAGTGCAACTCTGTATAAACCATTAGATATTTTAATAAAAAAATGCACTCACAAAACAGACTTCAACAGACACAAAACTACTGCCTGTGGCAACGAAACGCGTCAGGCCGGGATATGGTTTTATCTTAAGACAAAATTTTTTAGCAGTTTTGAAATAGAGGATAGCTATCGGCTTTTATATGTACCGGACTCTGAGAAAAGCAAATCTTCTGCGCAGTTTGCACCTTGGAGTTTGAATCACGCTCTTTATTGAAGTCTGTTTTGTGAGTGCATTTTTTTATTAAAATATCTAATGGTTTATACAGAGTTGCACTAGATTCCTCTTTCTGCTTCCTCCCCTTTATGGTTACTTATTCTCTGAGGGATACGGTATCCCTGTTGCCCATATTCAAAAGGGTTTATACAACAAAAAAGAGGGACCGTGACCAGCAAATTAACTGGAGAGCTGGAGGCTACAAATTGCCCTAAACGCCTGTTTCCTAGTCACATCTGGTAAGCACCCATTTTGGATGGTGGAGGATTTGGATCACGTTTTCCTTATGTTTGATGCACACACCGTGGGATTTCCTTTTTATTGATACAGCTGAAAGGACTGTTTTCTGAAAAAAAGAACTTTTGCTCTGTGTTTTATATAGATCCTTAAGAATACATTAAGGAACTAGGCACCAAGTTGAAGGTAAGGACCTCCAAGGTTGTATTCTCTGGAATACTGCCTTTGCCATGCGCTACACATAAATGACAGTGGGAGCTTAGAGAGGTAGATGCAAGTCCTAGTGCAAGGCAGAAGGCAGAAGGATTTGGGTTCCTTGAGGACTGTGCTGACTTTTCACTGGGGTACAAACTGTATTCTACAGATAATTTGCACCTGAATGAAATGGGGGCTGTGCTGGATGAGAGGATACGAGAAGGGGTGGAAGAGTTTTTAAACTATAAATGAGGGGGGAGGGCAAGAATGAAAGCAAAAGGGAAGACATGTTACTTGGCGGACAGCATACGATGGTGGGTAGAGAAATGGGAGGGGGTAGAAGAACTGCTAGGGTGGATAACGAGATCCATGTGTTACAAACCGGCAGTGAAAAAGTATGTGGACACAACACTGCAAGCAAGAGTTAATGACACTAATGCCAAATGTGCATGTTCACAAATGCCAAAAGTCTGGCAAGTAAAGTGGGGGGAGCTTGAGACCCTGGTACTAGAATAAAACGTTGTTATTGGTGTGGTTGAGACATGGCTGGACTCCACACATGATTAGGCTGTTAATCTTCAAGGATTTCCCTCTTTCGGAAAGACAAAGCAAATAGGAAAGATACGGAGTGTGTCTTTATGTAAAACAAGATTTCAAAGCCTATATTAATGAATGTATACTAGCTGAAGATTGTGAAGATGAATCCTTGTGCGTAGAAGTGTGGGGCAATGAGAACAATGTTAAAATACATCTTGGTGTAATCTATAAACCCCCCAACATAACTGAGGAAATAGAATGTCAACTGCATAAACAGATAGAGCAGGCAGCACAGGCAGGTACAGTGGTGATAATGGAGGATTTCAACTACCCAGGTATAGACTGGAGCCAAAGATCTGCTTCAACTGCAAGGGGGGGGGGGGAGCATTCCTGAGCTTGCTGCAAAATAACTTTATGAGCCAGTGGGTGGAGGCACCTACTAAGGGTGATGCTCTTTTGGATCTGGTAATATCAATTGATGATGACTCGGTAGGTACTGTAACAGTTCATGAAAATCTTGGTAACAGTGAACACAATATAGTTGTATTCAAAAAACATTCTCTGGCTGGGAGGGCAAAAACACTATATTAATGAATGTTTACTAGCTGAAGATTGTGAAGATGAATCCTTGTGCGTAGAAGTGTGGGGCAATGAGAACAATGTTAAAATACATCTTGGTGTAATCTATAAACCCCCCAACATAACTGAGGAAATAGAATGTCAACTGCATAAACAGATAGAGCAGGCAGCACAGGCAGGTACAGTGGTGATAATGGAGGATTTCAACTACCCAGGTATAGACTGGAGCCAAAGATCTGCTTCAACTGCAAGGGGGGGGGGGGAGCATTCCTGAGCTTGCTGCAAAATAACTTTATGAGCCAGTGGGTGGAGGCACCTACTAAGGGTGATGCTCTTTTGGATCTGGTAATATCAATTGATGATGACTCGGTAGGTACTGTAACAGTTCATGAAAATCTTGGTAACAGTGAACACAATATAGTTGTATTCAAAAAACATTCTCTGGCTGGGAGGGCAAAAACACTAAATTTTAGGCCAACTTCCCCAGGTTCATGGCTGCATTCCAGGACATAGAGTGGGAGCATGTGTTAAAGAATAAGGATACAGATGCCAAATGGTAATGCTTTAAATCAATTGTGAGTACCAAAATTCCAAAATGTATCTGTCACGGACCGGGTGTGGCGGCACAGGTGTGGATCCGCTGTGACCGTGTTACTGATAGCGAGTGCCGTGTCAGGGGAGCGGAGTCTAAGAGGCTACCGGTATTCACCAGAGCCCGCCGCAAAGCAGGTTGGTCTTGCAGCGGCGAGTGACCCCCAGGTCGCTACCCCCCAACAGCGGCTCAGCCACACAGTCAGCCGAACTGTAATGCGTGGTACAAAGGAGGCAGGCAAAAGGCGATGTAAAAGTTCAAGCAGAGGTCAGGGCTGGCAGCACAGGTTCAGAGTCAGGGACAGGCAAAGGTCAGTACACGGGTGAGCAATACTGAAAACAACAGACTTTCTGCATACAAAGGAAGACCAAGATCCGGCCCTGATGGAAAAGGAAGTGCCCCTTAAATAGGGGGAAGTGGATGCAGGATTGGATGACCAGGCACCAATCAGTGGTGTACAGGCCCTTTAAATTTCAGGAATCCGGCGCGCGCCCTCTAGTGGACGGGGGGTGCGCGCACCGAACCATGCGAGGAAGCAGCACGAGGAGGAGGAAGACGGCTGGGAGCAGCCGGCGCGTGGCCAGCCACCGCGCCGGAAGCCGTGGACCCTCTGGCAGGAGTGGGTAAGGAGAGGGACTGGGGAGCGCTGCGAGATGGGTGCGCAGCGCTCACCCGGGCAGTGGGAGCAGCAACGGAGGTGAGGGGAGTGCTGCAAGATGGGCCCTGCAGCGCTCGCCCTAACAGTACCCCCCCTTGGGTCTCCCCCTCTTCTTGGGACCAAGAAAATCTGAGATGAGACTATGGTCCAGAATGTTCTCCTCGGGTTCCCAAGATCTTTCTCTGGACCACAGCCTTCCCAATCGACCCAAAAATATCTTTTGCCTCTGGAGACTTTAGAGGCCAGGATCTCTTTCTAAGAAAAACGATTACAGGCTTCAAAAGAGAGACGTGGAAGGAGTTAGGGATACGAAGAGATGCTGGAAGGTGAAGCTTATAGCAAACCGGATTGATCTGTTGCTTGATCTTATAAGGACCCAGGTAGCGGGGACCCAATTTGTAGCTGGGAATTCGGAAGCGGATGTATTTCGCCGAAAGCCACACCTTATCTCCAGGAGAGTAAACAGGAGGAGTTCTTCTGTTTTTATCAGTGCTAATTTTCATACGAGCGGAAGCTTGAAAAAGAGCTCATTGAGTCTCTTGCCAAATGGTGGAAAAATCCCGTGTGAGTTCTTCCACGGCGGGTACTTCAGAAGACGTGGACAAGGGCAGTGGCGGAAGAGGATGACGACCGTACACCACAAAGAACGGGAATTTTCTCATAGATTCAGAATCCTTAAAGTTATATGAGAACTCCGCCCAGGGTAGAAGGTCGACCCAATCGTCTTGACGCGCGGAAACAAAATGGCGAAGATAATGGCCGAGGACTTGGTTTACTCTTTCCACTTGGCCATTTCACTGGGGATGATAAGCAGAGGAAAAGTCCAATTTAATCTTCATTTGCTTACAAAGAGCCCTCCAGAACTTAGAAATAAATTGCACCACTCTGTCAGACAAGATGTGTGCAGGCAGCCCATGAAGTCGAAAGATATGCATAAGAAAGTGTTTCGCCAGCTGAGGAGCCGAAGGAAGACCAGGCAAAGGTGTAAAATGCGCCATCTTAGAGAACCTATCTACTACCACCCAAATAACGGTGTTGCCATGTGAAAGAGGGAGGTCAGAAATGAAGCCAATAGCAATGTGTGACCATGGAGTGTCTGGAATAGGTAGGGGAAGAAGTAAGCCTGCACGTCTTTGGCGAGGAGTCTTGTCACGTGCACAGATGGTACAAGCCAGAATGAATTCCATCACGTCCTTCTCTAAGGAGGGCCACCAATAATATCTGGAAATGAGAGAACAAGATTTTCTGATACCTGCATGGCCAGCTACATGAGAAGAATGTCCCCATTTTAATATTCTGCAACGTTGGCGAGGAGGCACGAAGGTCTTTCCAGGTGGTGCCTGTACCAGGGTTGCAGGAGCAGAGTGGACTAGACATTCAGGAGGGATAATATGCTGTGGAGTGGATTCCGACCCGGAGACGTCCGAAAAACGAGAAAGGGCGTCCGCCCTGATGTTCTTGACGGCTGGACGGGAGTGGATTTGAAAGTTGAAATGGGCGAAAAATAACGACCATCGGGCTTGTCGAGGGTTTAACAGCTGGGCAGTTTCTAAGTAAGACAGATTCTTGTGGTCGGTAAAGATGGTAACAAGGTAGGCAGAACCTTCCAAGAGATGTCTCCACTCCTCCAATGCCAACTTGATGGCGAGTAATTCCCGATCTCCAATGGAGTAATTCCTCTCTGCCGGAGAAAACGTTTTCGAAAAAAAAACGCAGGTGAGAGTCCTGCCAGTAGCGGATTTTTGAGTAAGCACGGCTCCAGCTCCAATGGAGCAGGCATCTACCTCAAGGGCAAAGGGTCTAGCTGGATCTGGTCTTGAAAGCACCGGAGCAGAAGAGAAGGCATTTTTAAGAGTATTAAAGGCCTCTTCAGCCTGAGGAGGCCACGACTTAGCATTAGCGTTTTTCTTCGTGAGAGCCACAATAGGCGCAACTATAGTCGAAAAGTGGGGAATAAACTGGCGATAATAATTAGTGAAGCCCAAAAAGCGTTGGATAGCCACGTAGGCCAGAAGGACGTGGCCAGTCCAACACTGCCTTTAACTTGCTGGGGTCCATCTGGAGACCACAACCAGAAACTATGTACCCAAGAAATGGTAGGCGGAGGCGAGACAGGACTTGCCGGACGTGGCGGTGATGTTCTTCAGGATTAGAAGAGAAGATGAGTATATCATCCATATACACTACCATGCAGGAGTAAAGCAAGTCCCGGAATATGTCGTTCACGTATTCCTGGAATACGGCGGGTGCATTGCAAAGTCCAAAGGACATCATTAAGTGTTCAAAGTGGCCATCGCGGGTGTAAAAGGCGGTCTTCCACTCATCGCCCTCACGTATACGTATCAGATTATAGGCCCCTCTCAGGTTGAGTTTAGTTAAGATCCTGGCACCACGAAGTCGATCAAATAATTCAGAAACCAAAGGTAAAGGGTAACGATTTTTGACGGTGATCTTGTTGAGGCCACAGTAGTCAATGCAAGGGGCGAAGAGAGCCATCTTTTTTGGCCACAAAGAAGAAGCCTGCATCTGCAGGAGAGGAAGATTTCCGTATGAAGCTTCTTTGGAGATTCTCCTGTATATACTCCGACATAGCCTGTGTCTCAGGAGTCGAGAGAGGATAGATTCTGCCACAAGGTGGAGTAGTACCCGGCAAGAGGTCGATCGATGAGGCGGAAGTACCTCCGCTTGCTTTTTGCAGAAAACATCTGAGCAGACCTGATAAATCGCAGGCAGGCCGGGAAGTGGAGCAGAAGCAGGAACAGGTCTGGCCGGAACGGACTTCAAACACCTCTTGTAGCAGCCTGCACCCCAACTCTTGATATCTCTGTATTCCAGTCAAGAGTGGGGTCGTGGCATTGAAGCCAGGGTAGGCCGAGGAGAATCTGAGAGGTACAATGAGGGAGCAGGTAGAACTCAATATTCTCTTGGTGAAAAAGTCCAATCTTTAAAAGGAGGGGTACTGTGCGATAACGCACGGTGCAATCAAGCCTGTCACCATTAACCGAAGCGATGAATAGGCTTTGAGGCTTTGCGAGGCGATTCACAGAGATGTTATATTTATTAATCAAGGAGACCTCGATAAAGTTTCCAGAGCCAGAATCCACAAAGGCAGTCAAGTTCAAGGAGATGGTAGCTGCAACGGTGAGTTGCACAGGAACCGTAAGCCGTGGAGAGGTGGCACACACACCTAGGGACTCCTCTCCCACATTCACTAGGTGCGCCCGCTTCCCTGCCGCGGCGGGCGAATAGGACAGTCTTTCAGGAAGTACTCCGAGCCAGCACAATACAAACAAAGATTCTCATTCCTCCTGCGAGTTCTCTCCAGCTGGGTTAAGCGGGATCGATCCACCTGCATGGACTCCTCATTGGAGGGCGCATGTGCGGTCATAGGATGTTGAAACACATGAACCAAACGGGATGCCCTCCTGGGGCGCTGAGGGTCTCTTTCCAGGCGGAGTTCCTCACGTCTTTCGGAAAAACGCACATCGATGCGTGTGGCCAAATGGATGAGATCAGTCAAAGTTGAAGGCAAATCACGTGCGGCTAGAGCATCTTTAATATTGCTAGACAGTCCCTTCTTGAAGGAGGCACATAAGGCCTCATTATTCCAAGACAGATTTCAGATGCCAATTTACGGAACTGAATGGCGTATTCACCAACGGACAGGTTGCCCTGAACCAAGTTCAACAGTGCCGTCTCTGCAGACTAGGCCCGGGCTGGTTCCTCGAAAATCTGGTGAAACTCGGAGACAAAAGCGAGTATATTGGAAGTGACTGAGTCCTCGCGATCCCATAATGGGGTAGCCCAGGCCAGAGCCTTTCCTGAGAGCAGACAAATAACAAAGGCCACCTTAGCACGTTCAGTGGGGAATTGGACTGCCAACATTTCCAAATGCATAGAACACTGGGTAAGGAAGCCTCGGCATACTTTGGCATCTCTGTCAAACTTAGCCGGCAAGGAGAGACAGATTCTAGAAGTTGATGCTACTGGAGGCTGTGGCGGCAATACTGGGGCGGCTGGTGGCAATTGCTGAATCGATAAGAGCTGCTGAACCATGGCGGAGAGCTGGTTAATTTGGCGAGACTGCATAGCCACTATTGTAGGTAGTTCAGTGGCATCAGGCAGTGGCACCTCAGCGGGATCCATGGCCGGATCTTACTGTCACGGACCAGGTGTGGCGGCACAGGCGTGGATCCGCTGTGACCGTGTTACTGATAGCGAGTGCCGCGTCTGGGGAGCGGAGTCTAAGAGGCCACCGGTATTCACCAGAGCCCGCCGCAAAGCAGGTTGGTCTTGCAGCGGCGAGTGACCCCCAGGTCGCTACCCCCCAACAGCGGCTCAGGCACACAATCAGCCGAGGTAATGCGTGGTACAAAGGAGGCAGGCAAAAGGTAATGTAAAAGTTTAAGCAGAGGTCAGGGCTGGCAGCACGGGTTTAGAGTCGGGGACAGGCAAATGTCGGTAAACGGGTGAGCAATACTGAAAACAACAGACTTTCTGCATACAAAGGAGGACCAAGATCCGGCACTGATGGAAAAGGAAGTGCCCCTTAAATAGGGGAAGTGGATGCAGGATTGGATGACCAGGCACCAATCAGTGGTGTACAGGCCCTTTAAATTTCAGGAATCCGGCGCGCGCGCCCTCTAGTGGATGGGCGTGTGCGCACCGAACCATGCGAGGAAGCAGTACGAGGAGGAGGAAGACGGCAGGAGCGGGTAAGGAGAGGGACTGGAGAGCACTGCGAGATGGGCGCGCAGCGCTCACCCGGGCAGTGGGAGCAGCAACGGAGGTGAGGGGAGTGCTGCGAGATGGGTCCGCAGCGCTCGCCCTAAAAGTATCCCTATAGTTAACAAGTATAACCGATGCAAATTAAATCCATCCTGGCTGACACCTGCAGTTAAATGCGCAATCAAAAACAAGAAAAGGGCATTTAAAAATTACAAATCTGATCTCTTAAAGTAACCTTTGAAAAGTATAAAGCAGTAAATAAACCATGTAAACAAGTAATACAGTTGGCAAAAGCACAAAAGGAAAGAGATGCGGCCAAGAAGAAAGTACAACCAACCCTAAATGTTTCTATAAATATATAAACCAAAATCACAACAGGTAGGTACCCAAATTAATGGTAGAGGAGTTGGGGAGTTGGTCACTGGGGACTAGGAAAAGGCGGAGCTGCTAAATTAGGCACAAGGTAGCAATTTAGGCGTTGCCACTGAAAACAATACCCCAAGGACAATTCTTAACTAATTCTTGGGTATCATCCAAGAAAGACTGAATTATTTAAATGTGAATAAGACTCCAGGACCAGATGGATTTCACCCAAAAGTTCTTAAAGAACCTTAAAGACTGACTAACCTTAAAGACTGACTAGCAACTGGTATAGTACCAAGGGATTGGCGCCCCTTTTTAAAAAGGGTTCTAGGTCTTCTCTGGGTAATTTCAGACCTGTAAGCATAACATCCATTGTGGGAAAATTGATTAAGGGACTCAATACAGGATTATGTAACTATGCATATTAATCTAAGTGATAGCCAGCATGGTTTTACTAAGGGCAGAAGCTGCCAGACTAACCTGATTGGCTTATATGAGGAGGTAAGTAGAAGCCTGGACAGAGGGGTGGCTATAGATATTGTTTTGCTTTGCACAGACAGAGCAGAGCTGGGGTCAGGAAAAGGACAGCAATCCCAGAATGCACCATTAGACACTTCCTGTTTGCAGCCAGCCTGAGACTCCATGGGCCTCCATCTTGGATGTTTAAGGGCTCAGAAAATGAAGTAGATGCAGGTAGGATGATTTTTAATGTGGGCAATCTATATGTATAGGGTGGGGGAAACATATACGCTATAAGCTGAAATAAAGAATCAGCTCAATAAACAGTGTGCCAAGTCTGTCAGCACTCTGTAAACCAAATATCATTGAATGCTGCTTCCTCTTTATCAGGTTTTCTTTAATTCTCCCTCATGCAACTCTTTATCATTCCAGAACTATTCTGTCAGACATAAATGTTCCCTTTTACTGACTAAATACAAACTTCCGTTAATTCAATTCCTTTTTTTTTATCACCATGCACCAAGCAGGGGCCTAGTTGTCAGGTTTTACAGTAAATAAAGGTGGATTATCAGTTTGTTTCTTAAAGTGTAGCTACACTGTAGAGCGAAAGTACGCCCGTGGGCCGAAGGCTATCCTTCCTGCAGCATAATTGCTGCCCCACCCCTTAGGGAAAGAGAAGGCCCAGCTTTCAGTGCGTGTTGGCGGGTAAAGGGACTGAAGGGAATCAGCAACTCTCTGCGGGATGGTAAGCCTGCACCACAGAGCCTGGCATCTCTTTCAGCAGACTGTAGGTTTGCTTTACAGTGTTAAACAACCTTAAAGCAAAACCTGCAATTTTCATTTTCCCGGGTTTTGATCCTTGCCCTGTGGACAGCTTAAATTGAGATGCCCTGCTACGTGAAACCTATAAAAATGTACATTATCGCGGTCCTACTGCGCATGCACAAGCACCCATCCAATCAGCACCATATGCCGCGCATATTAATGATTATCAATACATCTCTGTTTAGATGCAGAGCTCAGCAATAGTGAATGGGAGAGGCCCGGTTTCCCCGTGGAGTGCACACGATCCCACACCCAGCCTATGTGAATGGGCAGAAAAAAACCCAGTACTTCCTCCCCTGGAACTTAAATCGAGATACCCCATTGTGTGGAACCACGCCATTCGAGGAGATGGGGGACCAGCTGTGGCGGTGCCCTCCCAGTGCGCCACCGGTCAAGCGCCGTCGCACACCGCAAAGGCCAGCCCTGTCAGTGGGCCCCCCCCCCGGAGGGTGGGAACGGCGGCCCTGCTCCTCTTGCCTTGCCTACCCCACAGTTTAAAACAAAAAATAAAGGCCGTTATCATGCTGAATGAATCACTCCGCATTCCACTGGGCACTGTAAAATGCAACAGAGTCGCAGGGAAGTGGCATCCCTGCTTTCTCCTCAGCATGCCCATGATTGGTTTACTGTCAGTGATGAGCAGCAAAGGAGACGAAGGGATGCCTTCCCTCTGCTCACTGCTATGTTTGTATGGCCACTGTTAGAACAAGTTGGTGAGTATTTTATCCTGTAGCCTGAGAACAGGCTTTCTTTATAAGTTTACACTGCTGGACATGTCCCCTATTGAGCAAGTTTGCAGGACCTGCAGCCTTTTAAAGCGGAACAAAACACAGGATGTTGACTATACATAGAGACTGGACTTCTGCTTTAAATTGGATCAAAACCCACAGCGATCGGCGCGCTGATCGTTTCCATCCCCCTGGGGCATCCAAAATCAGGAAGGCCCGCTGTGTGAAACCCCCCAGGTCGCCCCATACACTTACCTTGTTTCCCGGTCCAACAGCGCATGAGCGAGCCGTGGCCGCATCCCCGCTATCCCTCTAGCAGGGTGTGTACCCGCGCCAAGCATATGTGAATGCCCTGTGCAGGCATGCTCCCTGTTAGAGGGTAGCGGGGGATGCGGCCGCCAGCGTGCTCGGAGCCGCTGGCCTTAGACGCAGGCTTAGACGTCAGCATGATGTCAGCGGCTCAGAGCATGCTGATTGGACGAGTGGCTGTGCATGCGCTGTATGACCGGGAAGAGGTGAGTTGGCATCGGCGATCTGGAGGGTTTTTACACAGCGGGGCACCCCCTATCGGGTGACCCGGGGATAAAGACCTAAACCCAGGATAGTCAAAATCCTGGGTTTTGGTCCACTTTAAGAAGGATAGGCCACAATAATAAGCAGGCCACAGGTTTCAAACAATATGGAAAGAAAAATGATCTCATGGCTGCTGAGAAGCTTCAAATAGTGCATCCTCCCTGTTAAAGGGTAGCAGGGGATGGAGCCACCAGCGTTCTCTGATCCGCTCGCCTTCGACGAAGGGGGCGGGAACTAATCCGAGCGCGCTGACTGGACGAGAGGCTGTGCATGCACCATAGGGCCGGGGAAGGGTGAGTTAGATCTAATGACCTGGGGGGTTTCACACAGCGGGGCACCCCTGAACTGGGTGCCTGAGGGGCAAAGACCAAAACCAAGGATAGTAAAAATCCTGGGTTTTGATCTACTTTAAAGTGGACCAACACCCAGGGAGGATCGGCCCAATCCCCCCTGGGTGTTGGTCCACCCAACACCCCGCGGGGCATCCGAAATCGGGATGTCCCGCGGGGTGAAACCCCCCAGGACGCCCACAAACCTTACCTTAACCCCGTTCCAACGGCGCATGCGTGGGCCGCGGCCGCGTCTCGCGCTTCCCTCTAGCAGGGCACACGAGATGCGGCCTCCAGCGCTCAGAGCCGCTGTGGTTGGACGCTGCTTGTACGTGCATACCACAGCGGCTCTGAGCTCTCTGATTGGACGAGCGAGTCAAAATCCTGGGTGTTGGTCCACTTTAAGGCCAATACTTGCGCTTTACCTGTGCTGCCCATAGACTTCTTTGAGTTGCATTGTACTCTGACTGAGGGCCAAAATGTAGCACAATGCACGGCATAGATGTGAAAGAGCCGATTTAGTTTAATGAGCACTATTGTGATCTGTACTTTTGACTCCAATGCGATGCAAGCATTAAGATCATAAAAGATCATTAAGATTAAGATCATAAAAGGGGAAAATAATAATAGCATACCTTTTCAGGGTAGGAGAGATGGGCATTTGTAAAATTAGGCCACGCCCCTCATTGAGGGATGGTTTGGAGATAGGATGTAACTGTAAAAACAATATAAACACTTTAAAGTGGACCAAAACCCAGGTTTTTGACTATCCTGGGTTTTGTTCCTTTCCCCTGGGGCCCCGCTGAGTGAAACCCCCCAGGACGCCAAGACCAACTCACCTCTTCCCTGTCCCACGGAGCGTCTAAGAGCTGCGGCTCTGAGCGCCCCCTGACGGCCACATCCTCCGCTTACCTCTAACAGGTGTGCCCGCACCGGCCATTCACAAATGCCTGGCGCGGGCATGCACCCTGCTAGAGGGATAGCGGGATGTGGCCGCGGCTCGTGCATGAGCCGTTGGCCCGGAAAACGAGGTAAGTGAATGGGGTGACCTGGGGGGTGTCACACAGCAGGGCATCCTGATTTTGGATGCCTAGAGGGAGGGAATCGGTGTGGGTTTTGGTCCACTTTAAATAGGCAAATGAAACATTTATTGATGCAGATCTGTTTATTACACCTCAAAGAGGGACAAATAAGAATAACGAGGGACAGCGGGACACCGACTCAAAAAAGGGACAGTCCCTCCAAATCAGGGACACTTGGGAGGTATATAATAGGGCTATATTATTTGGCTGCTTTTGCCCACATAGATTTAATTGGCATTTGGCTTTGTGGACCTAATTGAGGCTGTTTGGCTCATAACTACTAACCAGGAACAACTCTTTGACCATCCATGGATTTTCTTTCCGAACAGATAATAGAGCTAAATCCCCCCTCAGATAACTAAAAAGAACATTAACCTTCTTCTACCATACAAATGCCATATAATAATATGATTTATTATTATATATTTATATATATTTATTATTTATTATATTTATTATATATTTTCTAGGGCAGCGATACTCAACTGGCGGACCGGGGTCCAAATGCGGACCTTGGCTCCAGATTTCCGGACCCCTACCCTGACAGCTGTGCCCTCAGATGCTTCTGTGTTGCTGTGCTCAGTGCTGCCCCTTTACTTGATTGGTGATGTAGTACTTGGGGCCTTATTTAACAAGGGATAGCGCCAGGTAGCGAATGGTGAGCGAACGGTAATGACGGTCACCGCCACGAGAACGCCGGCTCCCCTCCGCAATCACACATTTATCAAGCCGATCCTGCTTAGCAACTGACAGAGCACCAGATAGCGAAGCATTCATCATTATTCCAGCCTCACCCCACAGCGCCAGCGAGCGAACTTGAACAGCGACAGGTATGACCTCTCGCTACCTGCCGCTCTCCAATGCATTTCAATGGAGCAATCTTTAAATATTCATAATTAATAGATATTAATGATTTTTTTTTTTTTTTTTTAAATGTCAAAAATTCTGTGACCACTTCTGCAATGTGATTTTTTTTTTTTTTTTTTAAGGCAAAAAAAAAAATTTTTAAATTTGTGCAGAATTGATATTACAGGTATGATATTAATGTATTGATATTACAAAATGTTTATAAAAACTTGTTTATTTTTTTTTGACAAAAATATGGTTGTTTGGGGGTTAAAAAACTACTTTTAACCCATCACCGCCAGCGCTCTGGGGTTTAAACATGCATTTCACAGCGCGAGAATTTTTTGAGCATGATTTGTTAATGAATATGCTGGGAGCCGTTCGCTATGGCCATTCGCTGTCATGCGCTCCCATACAGTGCGGAACCTGTCAAACAGCGACTCCTAACCCCGTATTCCACATTACCGCACACCGACTGAGTCGCTGTCAACAACCAAACAACGGCCAAGCACAGCGAATACTAGCGGGCGCTGTGAAAATTACGCTACTGCCGCTCATCTGTCACTACCTGGCGCTATTAATAAATCGGCCTCTTGGTCTCTCTGCCAGTGTCATGGCTCCCTGGCACCTAGCATTGTAATATGAAGTACTGCATGAAGGGGAAGTGGCATTGCAAGGTACACACAAACTTTGGCCCTTATTTAACAAGGGATAGCGCCAGGTAGCGACTGGTGACGGGCACCGCCACGAGAACGCCGGCTCCCCACCACAATCACACATTTATCAAGATGATCCTGCTTAGCGACTGAGATAGCGCCAGATAACCACTCATTCATCTTTATTCCAGCCTCAGCCCACAGCGCCAGCGTCCGACCTTGAACAGCGACAGGTATGACCTCTCGCTACCTGGCGCTCTCCAATTGGGGGGTTTTGGGGGTTAAAAAACTACTTTTAACCCATCGGCGCCAGCGCTCTGGGGTTTAAACATGCATTTCACGGCGCGAGAATTTTTTGAGCGTGATTTGTTAATGAATATGGTGGGAGCCGGTCGCTATGGCCATTCGCTATCATGCGCTCCCATACAGCGCGGAACCTGTCAAATGGACTCCTCACCCAATATTCAACATTACTGCACACCGACTGAGTCGCTGTCAACAACCAAACAACGGCCAAGCACAGCGACTACTAGCGGGCGCTGTGAAAATACTGCTACAGTCGCTCATCTGTCGCTACCTGGCGCTATTACTGAATCGGCCTCCCCGTTTCTCTGGCTCTTCCTCATCCAATCCTGTCCTGCTGCCTTAGCTTAGCCCCATCTATCCCTGTCCCACCATCTCGTCCCGCCATTTCTGCCCCATCCATCTCCGCCCCCCCAGCTCAGCCCCATCATTTCCTGTCCCCCCAACTTTGCACCATCAATTCCTTCCTCATCAATTCCTGCCCCCCCCCCCCTCAGTTCTGCCCCATCCATCCCAGCCTTTTTTAGTTTTGCCTGTGGAATAGCACCCTCCAGTGCATGGACTTCTAACTATTCACCCCCCAAGACAGCCCCCCTGCCCGGACCTTTGCCTCTCCCCGGATACCTGTATATGGACCTTTACAAGTAGTGGTTGAGTACCCCTGTTCTAGGGTATATGATATATACAGAAAGGGGCTGTGTTGTTTAACGTACATTGTCTAGTGACAATAAAGAATGTTTTGTCATGCTATGATTTTGCCATCACGGCGACAGACGGGTTTCCTTTAAATCAGAGGTGTCTGCGGGTCAGGCTTTCCTGTCCTCATGCGTCATAAGGGCCACTTGAGATTCCTAAATCACTGAGGCAAGAATAAAGCCTGTCTGTGAGATATACTCACCTTGCCCTCCACCCCCGGTTAGCTGATTCAGCACAATGTAGCATGACAAAACATTTTCTTTAAATAGACTGGAGGTCCCCGAACTGTGCAGACCTCCCTACTGTCTCTCATTTGGAGGGACTGTCCCTCTTTTAAGTTCCCTGGTCCTTTATTTTTTTTAATTTGTCCGGCTTTGGTGTGTAACATGCAGATCTGCATCAATAAATGATTCATTTGCCTATTCGATGGGGGTTATTCATGAAGGGATAGCGCCAGGTAGCGCTTTGTAGCGGCAGGCAGCATCTGGTGAACGCCGGGCGCTGTAGGCAAAACCACATTTATGAAAGTGAATCTGGTGAGCGACTCTAACAGCGTCATGTAGCGTCCCATGTATTATTACAGGTGGCTCAGTGCATAGCGCCGGTGCTCTAGCTTCCAGAGCTCCAGGTATTACCTTTCGCTCAGCGTCGCTCTCCTATACATTTCAATGGGCGTTCATTTGCTTGTGTTTAAACAGCCTGTTTTTATTTGCTCAAATCATTGTCTGACGTCTCCTGGCTGCAAACAAACTTTTTTAGAAACTTTTTTGCCTTTTTTAAATTTTTATGCAGAATTGTCATTACAGGTCTGGCACTAAAGTGTTAATGTCACAGTGTTAATTCCATCATGTTCCATGTGTTTTTGTGTTGCTACTGTTGTATATGTGTTCAAAAACAGACTTTAAACACACAGCGTCTGGCGCTCTATGCTACAGGGCCCAGATTTAAAGCGCCGACACTGTGTGTAGTTTTTTGATGGTGTGGAGCGCCAAGAGTCGGTCACATTGAGCTGGCGCTACCTTTTGCTCTCTGCAGCGCTGTACTGGTTACCCGCTTACAGCGTCTACTAGCGGTCGCTCTAAGCGTCGCTATACAGATGCTCATCTGCCGAACCTGCCGTTAGTAATGAGTCAGCCTCCATGTGTTTATATTGTTGTTAACTGTTACACCCTGTGACATCAAATGTCCTAATTTATGTCATGTTTTTCCCCCTCTGCCTCCTCTCCAGCATTCCTACAGACATCCTGTAACAAATAAACAGTTCTCCAATGTCTTCCTGCACACAGGGGCAATAAATCCTTAACTAGGAACAGAAAACACCACTGATAAGGAAAGGTTGGGGGGAGAGCAGCTTGGAGAAGAGATTTACAATAATTTGTCCACACAGCACCCACCCAGGGAGGGGGATGGCATCTGTCTTTCCAGCCCCTTGGAATTTAGGATAAATCAGGGGAAGAGATGGTTTTGAGGGTCACATACAGAGGGTCCGATCCTTGATCGTGGTGTGTCCCATTGCTCCTCCAGCCCTCGGAACAGAAGTCTTTATCCATTTACGAGGTATAGGATTTCCAATGTTTTCTCCTTTTATTTTCTAACTGTTTTTCTGCACATGTGTTTATTGTCTTTTTTTTTGTTTGTTGATTATTTGAATTTTTGTCTTTTTATTAAAATTTTTAAATTTCCATTTTGCGCGGGCCTACCTTCTTGGCAATTAGAAATCATCTAACCTGGTTTCCTTGAAGCTCTAAAACGACCCTGGTTTCTGAAGATTGTATGACCGCTCGTAATTGTGTATTAACCCATAGACTGTAAGATCGATTGTAACTAAACCATTGTATGATTGGGAAAGTGTTACTAATCATATAGTGTTACAAGGGTGAATGACTCACAGTTAACTTGGAGTGCTGCATGGTGACTGTGTGTGAGCCAGCAGATTGCAAGCTGATTGTATCTGATCGTTCGACAGCAGAACTGATCAGACTCTCCTCAGGATAAGTGTGGGACGGAATAAGTGTGGATTGCCTGTGTCCTGCTTGTATGTGGAGAGGGTTGTGTAAGTGTGTGTGGTCACTGTCTCGATTACTCGCCAGCAGAGTTTGATCGGATGGTGATTGAGGAGGGTTCCACCGGCCCGATTTAATCGTTTAAAGTGTAGTTGCGGTGGTGGTGGCAGCGTGTTGTAATTGGTGTGTGGGGTGTTTTTGGTGTGATTGCTCTCTGTGCTGGAAGCAGCCCACACACACGTCGCAGATCGCTCGATCAAACAGACGTTGAACGATCGATTTCCTGACATATTGGTGGCAGCGCGTGCGATACATTTTAGAGCATTAGTGTCTGGTTTAAACAAGTTAAATCTTACACTAAGGGGTGGTGTTCCCCATAAGGGATTGCCAGCCTTCAAGAGGAACCACCGTGCATATTTTAGCTTTTTTTTGTTGGAAAATACATTTGTGCAGAAAACAGTTTACCCTTCCCCGTTTTTCTTTTCTATCTAAGTTTATTTTGCAAAAGAAAGGACTGAGATGGCTGCCTTCTACAAACGGTTTTCAAAGGAGCAACTACTAAGTCTTTGTGAGCAAAGAGGAATTGACAGCGATGCATCCAAGACAAAAGAACATTTGGTTACTGCCTTGATGGAAAATGACCAAGATCGTTCAGTCATGACACCCGATCCACAGCCAAACCTAGAGAGTTCCCAGGAGCCTGCCTCTAATCTCCATGAGGGCTCCGAGCAGTGTCCCTTGCCAAGTGGACTAAGCCCCTCTCTGCAGGCTGCCCTACAGTGCTTGGGGGACTGTGACCCACAGATCAAACTACAGCTCATCATGCAGCATCAGCAAGCAGAAGCCGCTGCCAGGCAAGCAGAGAGAGAAGCCGCTGCCAGGCAAGCAGAGAGAGAGGAGCGCCAGGCAGAGCGGCAATTCCAGCTTGACCTCGCACGCATCCAGGGAGACCGTGCCTCTCCACCATCCTGTGAGTCCCGAGAGGTACGCTCCTCTATGCCATCTTTTGACCGATTCCCTGTGATGGACCCGAATTCGGATATGGACGTGTATCTCCGAACCTTTGAACGTACCTGTCGCCAGTTTCACCTACCTAGAGACCAGTGGGCCAGATATCTAACACCTGGGTTAAAAGGTAAGGCCCTGGAAGTCTTTGCCGACCTCCCAATGGACTGTGATGGGGACTATGATAAGATAAAAGAAGCCCTGATCAAACGGTATAACCTTACCCCTGAGGTGTACCGTAAGCGATTCAGAACTGTGCAACGTGCCCAACATGACAGCTATGCCGATGTTCTGAGCAACTTGAGAACTGCTTTTAATCAGTGGGTCAGAGGACTGTCCATCTCCACATTTGCTGACCTTGCAGACCTCATGATAAAGGACCGATTATTACACATTTGCTCAGCAGAGGTCAGACAGTTTATTCTGACCAAGGAACCCAAAACCTCTGACCAGGCTGCGGACTTTGCTGACCTGTATGTGGCCAGCAGAGTACAAGATGTCCGCAGATCCCCTCCTCCCCTCCGGAAAGAAGAGAAGACCAGGGACCATCCCCCATCCTCTGCTGACCGGATGCCCCCCAGATCAGGCCCCAACACTTCTGGCGGGCAGGCAGTAGCCATCGACGACCGACGGTGTTATGTGTGCAAGAAAACCGGCCATCTGAGCCACTCCTGCCCTGAGAAAATTAACCCCAACCCCCATGAAAAGTCCACTGCGTCCCATGCTGTCCTGTGGGTTTCAGCCCAAATCCCACACCCTGTTGACAACCTGCAGCCTGTCACCGTTAGCAACCAGCTTGCTACAGGCCTCAGGGACTCTGGTGCTGAGATTACCCTGGTGCACCCCAAGCTGATCAGCCAAAAGGACATCATCCCGGGTAAGACCCTGACAGTCACCGGTATTGGGGGCCGTACTCCTACCCTTACAATGGCCCGCGTGTACCTGGACTGGGGTGCAGGATGTGGCATGAGAGAGGTGGGGGTGTCTGCCTCCCTCCCAGCAGATGTTTTACTGGGAACTGATCTGGGCAGGATGATAGCCCATTATGTACCTGCCACAACTTCCACAGACACTTCGGCACCACCTGCGGATCAGGTGGAGCTGCGGAAGGACTCTGGGTTTAACCGCCCTCTTGGGAAAGAACAGAGGGGGGAAAAATGTATATTTCCTAACCCTGTTTTATCCACTGTGGGGGACCCTTGTCAGACACAGGTCGGTCTCCCCGCAGGTTCCCAGGTTAAGGTGCCCTGTCAGTATGTAATGAGTGGTGATTTTGAATCATTTAATGTCGTGCCTTCCCCAGCAGCAGTGACTCAACAGCAGAGTGCACAGGAGGCTGCAGCAGTGACTCCACAGCAGAGTGCACAGGAGGCTGCCAGTGAGAATGGGAAGGAAGAGAAAAACCTGAGGGACAGCAATCCTTCAAGTCTGCTCCTAGAGGCAAGAGTGAGGCCTGCCTCTGACGTGGGGGCTCTGACAGCCAAGCAGCCAGCATGCTTTGCTGGCAGACTCCCTACACTCAACACTGAGGGCTGCACTTACTGGAGGCAGGGTCAACTGTCCCCAAGTTCAGTTGTCCCAGACTCCAGTAATATGCTAGCCCCGGTCCCCGTAACTGTGATACACCAGCCCCTAGGGATGGAAGCCAGGCCTTCCCTAGCTGAGAATATAGAGGTACAAAAAGACGTGACTAGGACAGAGCGCACCACGCCTTGGCCTAACCTGAGGAATTGCCAACACGCAGGGAAATCTGGGATGTTTGGCGGCTTTGGGCTTTCCAACCCCTGGTGGTCACCCTACTCTCTTGCCAGCACCAGTGAGGGTGATAGAGAGGATGGTGGCCCAGGTTGTTGCCCTGATAGTCCAGGCCGGTCCCTGTCCTTGCCACATGACAGTATCCAGGTACCTATGAAATGTTCCATGGCAGGCCCCTGCCATTCCACCCGGATTCCATTTGGCATGGATATGGCTTGGCAGAAGGGTACCTGCCCATGGAACCTTCAGCTGCCACTGCTGGGGCTACAAACTATTGGCCTGGTCTCCCCAGGCTGGGACACTTTCTGGACCCTATGTAGGAAAGAATCAGCTAGAACTTCCTTAATAGATCGAAACTGGTACTCTGTTGGCCTCCCTATGGACCAAGAACCCTTCAAGGTTACAGGTGCTATGGTAAGAGACCTGTCAGTCTCTTCCCCTCGCACTTTTCTTAGGGGGAAGATGTGACATCAAATGTCCTAATTTATGTCATGTTTTTCCCCCTCTGCCTCCTCTCCAGCATTCCTACAGACATCCTGTAACAAATAAACAGTTCTCCAATGTCTTCCTGCACACAGGGGCAATAAATCCTTAACTAGGAACAGAAAACACCACTGATAAGGAAAGGTTGGGGGGAGAGCAGCTTGGAGAAGAGATTTACAATAATTTGTCCACACAGCACCCACCCAGGGAGGGGGATGGCATCTGTCTTTCCAGCCCCTTGGAATTTAGGATAAATCAGGGGAAGAGATGGTTTTGAGGGTCACATACAGAGGGTCCGATCCTTGATCGTGGTGTGTCCCATTGCTCCTCCAGCCCTCGGAACAGAAGTCTTTATCCATTTACGAGGTATAGGATTTCCAATGTTTTCTCCTTTTATTTTCTAACTGTTTTTCTGCACATGTGTTTATTGTCTTTTTTTTTGTTTGTTGATTATTTGAATTTTTGTCTTTTTATTAAAATTTTTAAATTTCCATTTTGCGCGGGCCTACCTTCTTGGCAATTAGAAATCATCTAACCTGGTTTCCTTGAAGCTCTAAAACGACCCTGGTTTCTGAAGATTGTATGACCGCTCGTAATTGTGTATTAACCCATAGACTGTAAGATCGATTGTAACTAAACCATTGTATGATTGGGAAAGTGTTACTAATCATATAGTGTTACAAGGGTGAATGACTCACAGTTAACTTGGAGTGCTGCATGGTGACTGTGTGTGAGCCAGCAGATTGCAAGCTGATTGTATCTGATCGTTCGACAGCAGAACTGATCAGACTCTCCTCAGGATAAGTGTGGGACGGAATAAGTGTGGATTGCCTGTGTCCTGCTTGTATGTGGAGAGGGTTGTGTAAGTGTGTGTGGTCACTGTCTCGATTACTCGCCAGCAGAGTTTGATCGGATGGTGATTGAGGAGGGTTCCACCGGCCCGATTTAATCGTTTAAAGTGTAGTTGCGGTGGTGGTGGCAGCGTGTTGTAATTGGTGTGTGGGGTGTTTTTGGTGTGATTGCTCTCTGTGCTGGAAGCAGCCCTCACACACGTCGCAGATCGCTCGATCAAACAGACGTTGAACGATCGATTTCCTGACACACCCTATCTCATATCCATCAATGGCTTAATGTAATAATTGTCCCTCTTTCCAAACCTGAAACGTTGGAAGGTATTGTGGCATTCTGATTTAAATGCCACTACACATTGGCTAACCAAAAATACATAGGGAGGCACTCCAATATATGCAATCATTTTAATCTTTATTCCAAAACAAAAATCAATACATGACACTTAACACATTAAAAACCTCTAAAATACATGAAATACATACAAAGCACACACAAGACAGACAGACATAAAGTGAGTTGTAGGCAGAGGGGAGAGAATTTGATCAAAAATAAAGAGTAAATAAATTAGTGCTGTCAGATTATATATTACTCTATCGTGGAGGCTGATTCATTACTAATGCCAGGTATCGGCAGATGAGCGCCTGTATAGTGGCGCTTAGAGCGACCTCTAGTAGATGCTGTAAGGGGGGTATCGGGCGCTGTAATAGAGCGCCTCAGTCACTGTAGTAACCTGGCCGGCATTGATGAATGTGATGTATGTTGGGCACTGTATCACTAGTACAGCGCTGCAGGGAGCGAAAGGTAGCGCTAGCTTAGAGCTTAGTGCAACCGACTCTCAGCGACTCACACCATACTTATCAAAATAGGACACACACACAGCGTCGGCGCTCTAAATCTGGTCGCTATAGCATAGAGCGCCAGACGCTGTGTGATTAATGTCTGTTTTTGAACACATATCCACCAGTAATAAAGCGAAAACACATGGAATTACATTGTTGTAACATTGTGTCATTAACACTTTAGTGCCAGACCTGTAATGACAATTCTGCATAAAAAAAAGATGAAAAAAGTTTAAAAAAATGACTTTTTCTAGGCCAGGAGAGGTGACACAATTATTTGAGAGAATAAAAAAAATAATAATAAAACCCTGTTTAAACAGATGAAAAGAAACGTCCAATGAAATGCATGGGAGAGCGACAGGTAATACCTGGTTCTCTGGAAGTTAGAGAGCCGGCGCTATACGCTGAGCCGCCTGTGATGATGAATCGTACGCTACATGCCACTGTTAGAGTCGCTCGCCAGATTCGCTTTCATAAATGTGGTTTTGCCTACAGCGCCCGGCGTTCACCAGACGCTGCCTGCCGCTACCTGGAGCTATCCCTTGATGAATATCCCCCATAATCAATAGTTGTATAATGGATGCTAATCACTAATTCTGTCCAAATAACCCTACCTCTGAAGACTTTAGGGGTGACTGATTACCTATCTCTGGGCAAGGATGGGCTTATCATTTCTGGGGCCCCATGCAAAGTTGTGTCTGGGGGCCTTAATCAAAGGCATTTTTATATAACAAATTACAATATTAAAGAGGAACAAATGACAGAGAGAAGCAGCTTTCTTTCTCATGTAGCCTCGCCACTGACAGCATCACCAATATTACACTAAAATTACAGTAAGATGTCAGCCGCTTCCGGTGTTCACTCAGCAGAGGGGGGGGGTGGCGCAGAGGTGGATTGCATGGGTTGCACAGAGGCAAAGCACGTCACTGTCTCTGGGGCATCACAATTTGGGGTGCCCAACTGTGTGTAACCCCACGGGATCACAAGCAATCCCAAGCAATCCCATGCATGTGCCGGTTTATCTGGCTGATGCGCTGTTACACTGGAGGGAAATTGAGCATGCAAGGTATCGACCACGCTCTATGGCGGGCTCTGTGAACAAAAAAACAAAGAGTTCTATGCCCTGCAATAATATACACAGCATAGTGTGCTGATTGGATGAAAGCCTGCACACGTGCCATGGGTTTGCTTGCAGGGTACGTGGGTGATCCAAGGGTGTTTCACACAGTAGGGCATCCCACATTGGTATGCTCTGGGGACGGGGCATCAGCGGGTTTGGTTCACTTTAAAGGGCAAACCAGAGGTTAGTTCTGACCCACCCAAACTTGCATCCCCATCAGCTCTAATTAATGCCCCCCCCCCCCCCCAAGAGAGAGAACAGGTGGGGTGGGGGGCAACAATCAGCTAACCAGTTGAGCGGGCGGGCATGGCTGGGACAAAAAGCATGTGGGTGCAGCTGTATGGCGCCCCGAACCAGGGTGCCCAAATGCTGGTGCTGAGACCTAAGCCCTGAGGAACTGCTAAAGGACCTGCAGAGTGCTCAGGAGAGTGTCTTGTCCCTACAGCAATTTTCTTGTGAGTTTATCAGCATCAGCCCCACTTTAGGAAGTTCCCCCGGGCCAGCAATTTGAGAACCCACTCCCCACACACTCTTGCGCCTGCTCCCCTCAGGCTAACATGTGCTACATAGGCCTGGGGCTGAGGTAAAGCTTGAGGACCCACTCCCTACACACTCTAGTGCCTACTCCCCTCAGGCTAACATGTGCTACATAGGCCTGGGGCTGAGGTAAAGATTCAGGACCCACTCCCTACACACTCTAGTGCCTACTCCCCTCAGGCTAACGTGTATTACATAGGCCTGGGGCTGAGGTAAAGCTTAAGGGCCCACACACTCTAGTGCCTACTCCCCTCAGGCTAACGAGTGCTACATAGGCCTGGGGCTGAGGTAAAGCTTGAGGGCACACACACTCTAGTGCAAACTCCCCTCAGGCTAACGTGTGTTACATAGGCCTGGAGCTGAGGTAAAGCTTCAGGACCCACTCCCTACACACTCTAGTGCCTACTCCCCTCAGGCTAACATGTGTTACATAGGCCTGGGGCTGAGGTAAAGCTTGAGGACCCACTCCCTACACACTCTAGTGCCTACTCCCCTCAGGCTAACATGTGTTACATAGGCCTGGGGCTGAGGTAAAGATTCAGGACCCACTCCCTACACACTCTAGTGCCTACTCCCCTCAGGCTAACGTGTGTTACATAGGCCTGGGGCTGAGGTAAAGCTTAAGGGCCCACACACTCTAGTGCCAACTCCCCTCAGGCTAACGTGTGTTACATAGGCCTGGAGCTGAGGTAAAGCTTCAGGACCCACTCCCCACACACTCTAGTGCCTACTCCCCTCAGACTAACGTGTGCTACATAGGCCTGGGGCTGAGGTAAAGCTTCAGGACCCCCTCCCCACACACTAGTACCTACTTCCCTCAGGCTAACATGTGCTACATAGGCCTGGGGCTGAGGTAAAGCTTCAGGACTCACTCCCCACACACTCTAGTGCCTACTCCCCTCAGGCTAACATGTGCTACATAGGCCTGGGGCTGAGGTAAAGCTTCAGGACCCACTCCCCACACACTCTAGTGCCTACTCCCCTCAGGCTAACGTGTGCTACATAGGCCTGAGGCTGAGGAAAAGCTTGAGAACCCACTCCCCACATACTCTGGTACCTACTCCCCTCAGGCTAATGTGTGCTACATAGGCCTGAGGCTGAGGTAAAGCTTGAGAACCCACTTCCCACACACTCTAGTACCTACTCCCCTCAAGCTAATGTATGCTACATAGGTCCGAGGTAAAGCTTGAAAACCCACTCCTCACATACTCTGGTACCTACTATCCTCAGGCTAATGTGAGCTACATAGGCCTGAGGCTGAGGTAAAGCTTGAGGACCCACTCCCCACACATTCTAGTGCCTACTTTCCTCAGGCTAACGTGTGCTACATAGGCCTGGAGCTGAAGAAAAGCTTGAAAACCCACTCCTCACATACTCTGGTACCTACTCCCCTCAGGCTAATGTGTGCTACATAGGCCTGGGGCTGAGGTAAAGCTTGAGGACCCACTCCCCACATACTCTGGTACCTACTATCCTCAGGCTAATGTGTGCTACATAGGTCTGAGGCTGAGGTAAAGCTTGAGGACCCACACACTCTAGTGCCTACTATCCTCAGGCTAACGTGTGCTACATAGGCCTGGGGCTGAGGTAAAGCTTCAGGACTCACTCCCCACACACTAGTACCTACTTCCCTCAGGCTAACATGTGCTACATAGGCCTGGGGCTGAGGTAAAGCTTCAGGACTCACTCCCCACACACTCTAGTGCCTACTCCCCTCAGGCTAACGTGTGCTACATAGGCCTGGGGCTGAGGTAAAGCTTGAGAACCCACTTCCCACACACTCTAGTACCTACTTCCCTCAGGCTAATGTGTGCTTGAAAACCCACTCCTCACATACTCTGGTACCTACTATCCTCAGGCTAATGTGTGCTACATAGGCCTGAGGCTGAGGTAAAGCTTGAGAACCCACTTCCCACAAACTAGTACCTACTCCCCTCAGGCTAATGTGTGCTACATAGGCCCGAGGTAAAGCTTTAAAACCCACTCCTCACATACTCTGGTACCTACTATCCTCAGGCTAATGTGTGCTACATAGGCCTGAGGCTGAGGTAAAGCTTGAGGACCCACTCCCCACACACTAGTACCTACTTCCCTCAGGCTAACATGTGCTACATAGGCCTGGGGCTGAGGTAAAGCTTCAGGACTCACTCCCCACACACTCTAGTGCATACTCCCCTCAGGCTAACGTGTGCTACATAGGCCTGGGGCTGAGGTAAAGCTTCAGGACTCACTCCCCACACACTCTAGTGCCTACTCCCCTCAGGCTAACGTGTGCTACATAGGCCTGAGGCTGAGGAAAAGCTTGAGAACCCACTCCCCACATACTCTGGTACCTACTCCCCTCAGGCTAATGTGTGCTACATAGGCCTGAGGCTGAGGTAAAGCTTGAGAACCCACTCCCCACACACTTTAGTACCTACTATCCTCAGGCTAATGTGTGCTACATAGGCCTGAGGCTGAGGTAAAGCTTGAGAACCCACTCCCCACACACTCTAGTACCTACTCCCCTCAGGCTAATGTGTGCTACATAGGCCTGAGGCTGAGGTAAAGCTTGAGAACCCACTTCCCACACACTAGTACCTACTCCCCTCAGGCTAATGTGTGCTACATAGGCCCGAGGTAAAGCTTGAAAACCCACTCCTCACATACTCTGGTACCTACTATCCTCAGGCTAATGTGTGCTACATAGGCCTGAGGCTGAGGTAAAGCTTGAGGACCCACTCCCCACACACTCTAGTGCCTACTCCCCTCAGACTAACGTGTGCTACATAGGCCTGGGGCTGAGGTAAGGCAAATACTGGATAAAATAAAGGTTAACGGCAAACTCGACTGTGAACAGGTCTCGCAAGTCTTACTTGAGGCCAGAGGTTCAAAGCAGCATTTCACAACGCTCACCTTATGTGAGAAGCACAGATGAGGGAATTCCTTCTACATGAGTAACACCGCTGACATACAAAGAGAGAGATTAGGAGACCATAGCAGGATAAAGTCATGAATGACAAGGTTGAATAGGGATCTGGTTGTTCTGAACAAACATTGGGGAATACAAAACACGCTAAAGAAGAATAACATAAGGAGGATAAAGCCCTTGGTAGTCGCAAGGAACTCTGCAACGCACTTGTTCACATACAAGCTGCACAGTTACAGCCATTTCTGTGCTGCGTTGCATTTTATTGTCTACTGCATTTTGCCTTGCTGGTGCGGCCATGTCCTGCTCTGACAGTGCATTACAGACAAAATGCTGAAAATAGAGATTCGCTACATCGCAGCAAATAGATGTGAACGGATTTAATTTTGGGTTATCTTCGCGTTGGGGTACCGCAGGTCCTCCAAGAGGAATAGTGGGGGCCCCTTGCAACCACAAGCCTGGGGCTCCCCAGTAACCTATATGTCATGGCCCAGTGCAAACTAGGGGTCCACAAACAATAAAGTGATGGCCAAGTCCATAGTTTAAACCTCAGTTTCCTTCATCATATGGACACTGAGAAGAGCCTGGTTGGCTGGGCCCAATTCAAACTAGGGGCCCGGCCATGATATAGGTTATGTTGGAGCCCAGAATGTATTGTGTATGGGCACCCCGTAGCCTAACTATCATGTCTGGGTCCCTCATTTGAACTTTAGTTTGTTTGTGTAGAACTGTAGTGTAGTTTGTATAAAGGAGACTTAGTTAGAGACAACACAGATGAGCACTGCAATGAGTGCCACTGGAGCCTCATCATATTCATCGTCATCTGGCAGCCATCAGTGCAGGAAGCAGGACAGGGCTGCCATGAGGAGCTACCAAGCCAGGGTCTGGGCCCCCCTCTGCCACCAGGCCATATGCCGGAGTCTGGGGTCTTCTGCCTTGATGGCATCCCTGTAGTACTGTCCCACCACCAAAACTAGGTGAGCCGGCGCGGCGGCTGATAGCTTTTAAATATCCGGAAGCTATCCCCCCGCCTAGCTTCCGGATATTTAAACGCTATCAGCCGCCGCGCCGGCTCACCTAGCGAAAGTCGCGGGAGGCGACAAAACGCGTTGGGAGCCGGCGGTATTCTATTTTTGGAATTGAGCAGCGTGAGTTGATTATTTGCCACATTGTGTGATGCGAGCATTTAAAAAGTTTTTATTGTGAGTATTTTATCGGCTCAATTAAAGGAGTTACTAGTGATTGCAATATTGCACTATGGATCTATATTTTTCCTTTGCATGACCATATTATGGAGGAAATTTGTTGGTCACACATATACATTTAACGGTGGGATCATATATATCGCTGTGGAAACATTTGGAGAGTGTCCCTCATGACCTTTTAGTTGGCGTTTGATCAGATCATTTCTGGTAAGAGCATATTTTTGGTGGTGGGACAGCACAATAAATGATTGAGAAGTCACTTTATTGATTTGAAGATTATTTGGAGGAGCCTTAAAGAGGACTTACACTGGAATTCACTTTTAGCTCTGTGCTTTTTATGCATTGATTGTATTGTAAACTTATTGGTGAGATATAGGTATTGCACGTGTAGCTTTTTTTAATCTAGCACTGGATTGAATTTGACACTTTATATAAATTTGGTAGCGCTGTATTTCTTTATGCATTTATCCCTGTAGTACTGAAAATTAGCAAGCCTGGAAGAGGTTGTCAGGTTTCTACCTTCTTTTGATTCAGTTCAAACTCACATGATCCTTGTACACTTACCTGTCCCTTAATGTTATGGAGTCTGGGGCTGGGGAAACAGCCCAAACACTGCAAAAGGGGTCCCTTTCACTAGACACCCATGTGACTCGGCTAGTAGTAGTAGTGCAGCAGTAGTATGTGATGATGTACTATATCCAAAGCACAAAAAATGTCCTGCCCTTATATTTGTGTGGTGAACACTGTGGTGTGTTAGAGGAAGTGAAAAACAACTTTAATGTCTTTTTGCTGAATGTGGTCCATCATATGAGAGAGGTCGCTATCTCGGCAGGCCAGAATTCAGGTTTGGCAAGCTATACTGCTTAAAATGGACCAAAATCGTCTTTCGCTGGGCCAGAAGTCTAAACAACTCCCAGGATTGCCAGCAAAACTTAGCTTTCTGATGAGTCGATGGCACCTTTATCCCCAGCATCCCGGAGCACAGGTTACTCTAGGTAAACCCCTGGGATGACTAACACATAATAACCCTAACTGAGAGGACAACAACACTTTACAATGAATTCCTCTTGAAAATTTGGGATGCTCTATAGTGCAAAAGCCTCGGTCCACTCTGTACTGCACTACTCAACTCATTCCAGATACCCACGGTAATATTAAAGCAGTAAAAATTCAAAAAGCAACCTAAATAGATAAGTATGTACCTTTTAAACCTTTAAGTGCCAGCCTACCTAGAGTTTTTTGTCACCCTCTTTTGCCAGACCATTTTTCACTATTTCGCACCACTCATATTCTACTGTGATTTTTGAGGGGATTTTAAGGGATTTCCCAGGAAAATTATATATTGTTTTTTTGGGCTTTAATGTGAAATGTCTTGTTTGTCATTTTTCAAGTGTATTCTCAATATTTTGGGGTGGAATATGTGCAAAAAAATCAGTTTTTACAATTTGTAGTTTTTTTTTGTTATTAATTACATTTTTTTTCAATAAAACCATATTGCATGTAAAAGCCCCATTTCTCCCGGTTACAAAGGTACCACATATGTATTGGTAGACACGCTTTCCTGCCCAGGAGACTCCCCCAAACTGAGACAGTGCTTTAGATAGATATTTAGATAAAATACAACTGCTATGCGCACATTGCAGTTTTTAAAATAAACAGACCTTTACATTTGAAATACCCCTCTGGAATTGCACACATCAAGCATTCTAGGTGTACCAGGCTTGTTGTTGTGGGTACAGTTTTCTGGAAGTTATCCTTCAATTAATTATTTGGTTTCATAAGGTTTCCCTAAAAAAAGAATACAAAATGTAAAATCAAAGTCACATTTTCCTTAATAAACAATATGCAATTAAAAAAAAAGTTAAATCTAAAAAGCAAGGTCCCCTGAACAGAACATGTCAAGGGAAGAGTTGCCAAACACCTCAAAGTAAAGCATGCGTATAGCGGTAATTTTACTTGAAAATTTCATCTCTGCAGACAAAGTGCACACCTTGCGCTTTTTAAAGTGGATCAAAACCCAGGATTTTGACTGTCCTGGGTTTTGGTCCTCGCCCTGGGGCACCCCTATTGGGGTGAAACCCCACAGTTTGCCGAAACAAACTCACCCCTTGGTTGCTCATCAGCGCATGGATCCGCTGACGTCCATTCGTCTAAGGTGAGCAGCTCCGAGCGCGCTGACAGCCGCATCCCCCGCTACTCTCTAACAGGGAGAGTGCCAGAGCCAGCCATTCACAAATGCCTGGGGCGAGCACTCGCTATGCTAGAGCAATATCAAGGATGCATCTCACGCATGTGCCGTTGGATTGGAAAAGAAGTGTATGGGCGACATGGGGGGGTTAACACAGCGGTGGCATCCATATTTTGGATGCCCTGGGGGCAGGGAATCAATCGGCCCGGTAATCTATTGCCGTGGGTTTTGGTCCACTTTAAACCAAAACAACCCTTTACATTTGGAGTACCCCCCACAAACCATATATCCTCTGAAAGTACACATGTTAAGCTTTCTGGGCATACCCAGCTTATTGTAGTGGCTTCACCTTTCTGGAAGTGATCCCTCAAAGAATTATTTGGTTGCACAGGGTTTCCCTAAAAAATGTATAAAAAGCAGAAAGGAAACACATTTTCCTAAAATATGAATACGCAAACAACAAAAAACAAGCTAAATCTGAAAAAGCAAGGCCCCCTGAACATAACAATACCCAACATGCATAGGTACTGCCAAGGGAAGAGTTACCAAACTTCAATGGTAAGTCACCCGCTAGCTGCAGGAGACTTGCCAGCCCCCTAAGCCTTGTGAACTTGTATAGAGGTCTCATAGATCCGTTACTGTTCACAAAGGGTTAAATGTAAAAAACACACACGAACACAGAGAAAAAATATTTTATTTTATTTATTTATTTTTTTTAACACTTACCATCCTGGAGCACTGTGTTCCACTTTGGCTGATGCTCTCCTGCTGCTGCAAGCCTTTTGTACCGGCTGGGTGACAGGTAACAAAGGGTTAAATTAAAAAAATTACATAGGGTCCCCCCTTCCAAGGGGAACTCCATATTTTTTTTGAGTTTTAAGGGTTAAAAAATCCCCCCAAAATTGACGTATTTTTTCACCCATATTTACTATTAATTTTTTTTTTGTGTGTATGACAGGACACAACTTGTTGATAACAGGACACTAGGTAAAATGTTTCAATTGCTGTGTGAAACCCCCCAGGACACCCGAACGGACTCCCACGGCGTGTCTAAGAGCAGCGGCTCTGACGGCCACATCCTCCTCCCCCCTTTAGGGAGAGTGCCGCACCGACCATTCACAAATGCCTGGTGTGGGCACGTGCACTGCTAGAGGGAAGCGGAGGATGCGGCCGTCAGAGCTGATGATCTTAGACGCGCTGTGGGACCGAGAAGAAATGAGTTGGCTGCAGCGATCTGGGGGGGTTTCACACAGTGGCGCACCCCCGATCGAGGTGCCCCTGGGGAAAGGGCCAAAACCCAGGATAGGCAAAATCCTGGGTTTTTGTCCACTTTAAGGAGCTTTGTGTCCCATAACTGGATTTTAGAGATAACATTTTTTTTCATAAATCTGATGACAAATTTTGGACTGGAGTTTCAGCTTTTATTCAGGGTTATTCCAGCACCCAACCTTGCTGTGCACTGCCATCTAGTGGTGATATCAATGCAACAGCAACCTACGGAACACTAAGGGACTTATTTGTGCTTAATTTAGCATCTTCTTTGTGGCTATAGGGTCAGTTCCGGAGTGGCAGCATTTCTACACTGACCCTAGCAGTTGCAGCGCACAATGCTTGGATTGGACAGGTATTGATCAGCCAATGTCAGTGTCTGTTGGACCCGGATGCCGATTATCTGCCAGTGTGTGACACTTTGTACTGCCGTTTTTCCGGTGCTCAACAGCATATTTATGATTCTTCTCCATCTTGAAATCTTTGGTGCTGTATTTTCCCGGTGCTGGTCAGTGCTTCATCATAACAGTTACAAGAAATCACTGCTGGGAACAAAGGGGACACATTTTATAGTGCATTTAGGCTGCTTTTGCATTGTTGTCCAAATTACACATTGTCAAGCAGAAGGCCCCATTACATTTTTTTTTAAAAGTTTTAATAACCCCCCCAAAAATTAATTAAATTAATTTTGTGACACTTCGAACTTCAATTATTGACAAGTCCCAGTGCAAGTTCTGTACAAATGAATGTGTGTAATATTAATTATAAGCATTAAACACTTTAATCCAATGTTGCCTATTATGCTCTATGCCAGGGGTACTTAACCACTTCTTGTAAAGGTTCATTTAAAGCCATCCAATGAGCTGGGAGAAGAGATGGATGGGCAGAGTTGGGCGGGGGGGGGGCGGGGGGTAGATGGCCAGAGCTGGAAGATGGGGCTAGGGATGGATGGGGCAAAGCTGGGGGACAGAAATGGATGGATCTGGCAAAGCAGGGGGGGACAAGAATGGATAGGACTGATCTGGATGAGATGGTGGGACAGGGATTGATGAGTTGAGCTGGGGCAGTGGGACAGGATCGGATGGGACAAGGAGACAGAGAAACAAAGTTTGTGTGTACCTTGAAATGCCACTTCCCGCCCTTGCAGTACTTCATATTGCAATGCTAGGTACCAGGAAGCCATGACAATGGCAGGGAGACTAAACACTACATCGCGGATCAAGGGGTCAGCTCTGAGCAGGCAAAACAGAAGCAACTGAGCACATGGCTGTCAGGTCAGGGGTCCGGAGAGCTGGCAACGAGGTCCACACTCAGACCCTGGTCTGCCAGTTGAGTACTATTGCTCTATGAGATCTTGACCTACAGCACCAGTTTTCATTTGGCGCTACTTCAACCAGAGCGCCTGGGGCTACAACCTTTTTGGTGCTAGTATTAAATAAGATGCTAGCCGGTGGCCGCATCAGTGCTGCATTTATTTTTTTCATAGAACGGACGCTGGGTGCCGCTGAAGTAAAAAATGTGGCGATGTGATGCTTCTAAAATAAGGCTCAAAGATTCCTTGAATTTTTAGTTAGGGTTGAGTGAACCCAAACCCCAAAGTTCAGGTTCGTGACACACACAGCAGTAAGTAGTAAGAAAAGGTGGTTGATGGGCTGCCCCACCATCTCGCTGCCCCTCACCGCACCCTGCCCCCCAACCAATCAGGGGAGGGGAGTTGGCGGGGCTGGATCGCAATTGAGGATGGCCGCAAGCTGGGAGGACTGCTCCCAACCTGGCCAGCAAGCAGACAAGTGCACACAGCACCCTGTCTGCTATGGAAGTTGATGTGGGGCTCTGTCACAGTCTGCTATGGGATGATGTGGGGCTCTGTCACAGTCTGCTATGGAAGATGGTAGGGGGCTCTGTCACAGTCTGCTATGGAAGATGGTAGGGGGCTCTGTCACAGTCTGCTATGGAAGATGGTAGGCTTTGTCACACAGTCTGCTGTGCATTGGAGGACTGGCAGGCGGGAAGTGTAAGTTTAACTGCTTCTTGCTCCCCTAACACATGCAATGCCTGTAATAGGGAGACGACACACACTGCCTGCAATGGTGGATTCCCCATACTGCCTGTAATGGGGAATGCCGCACACTGTCTGTAATGGGGGTGCCGCACACTGCCTGTAATGGGGGGATGCGCCACACACCCTGTAATGGGGGGATACCGCACACTGCTTGTAATGATCTTAGTCTTTGCATTGTGTCTGTGTGTGCCACACTAAGCATGGACAACAGAACAGAGAAGAAAACTGTCTGAGGACTTGAGAACCAAAATTGTGGAATATCAACAATCTCAAGGTTACAAGTCCATCTCCAGAGATCTGGATTTGCCTTCGTCCACAGTGCGCAGCATTATCAAGATGTTTGCAACCCATGGCACTGTAGCTAATATCCCTGGGCACGGAGGTAAGAGAAAAATTGACCAAAGGTGTCAATGCAGGATAGTCCAGATGGTGGATAAGCAGCCCCAAACAAGTTCCAAAATATTCAAGCTGTCCTGTAGGCTCTGGGAGCATCAGTGTCAGCGCAAACTATCCATCGACATTTAAATGAAATGAAACGCTATGGCAGGAGACCCACGAGGACCCAACTGCTGACACAGAAACAAAAAAAGCAAGGCTACATTTTGCCAAAATGCACTTGAGTAAGCCAAAATCCTTCTGTGAAAATGTCTTGTGGACAGATGAGACCAAGATAGAGCTTTTTGGTAAAGCACATCATTTTACTGTTTTCCTGAAAATGGAGGCCTACAAAGAAAAGAACACCGTTGGTTGTTTTGCTGCCTCTGGCACTTAGTGCCTTGAATGTGTGCAAGGCATCATGAAATCTGAGGATTAACAACGGATTTTGGGTTGTACTGTATAGCCCAGTGTCAGAAAGCTGGGTTTGCGTCCGAGATCTTGGGTCTTCCAGTAGGAAAATGACCCCAAACATACATCAAGAAGCACCCAGAAATGGATGCCAACCAAGCGCTGGAGAGTTCTGAAGTAGCCAGCAATCTGCAGCCCCTGACTGGAGGTATCAAAGACTATATATAGGAGAGCCTGCCTGTTTGCTTGAGCACACAGCTTGCTGCCCGGAGCTGTGCTGCTGCAACTTGCATAAACAGCCTCAAAGTGTAGCCTAAGTCACTTCCCAGGCTGCTACACTATTCACCTCTGTTTCCAGCTGCCGGTGCCACGTGGGGGATCTTCTTTTTTTTTTCTTTTCTTCATTTCTTTCTGCATGTTAACATGCCAGGCTGTGGAGGATCTTCATCTGCTGCTGCATATCTCCTCACCTCCTTCTGCATGTCAAGAGTGAATCATCTCCTTGATTCAACTTCAGGGGCCCTTGCATCTTGCATCCTGTGTCAAATTTCTCCTGGAGGTATTTATCTATGACTATATATATACACTCGGGTATATGTGCACAAACTAACTAAAGCCCTAGCTAGGCCTTTAATTTTGTTGTTATACTCTGAATTGTCTATTTATACTATAAAGTTAACCTTTATTACATAAAATTCCTAGTACTGTTATACTCGACTGTGTTATTGAATGACTAAGGTAAATGATTGCTGGGAGCATTAGTTCCCCTGCTCCAAAGTATTGCTTTGCTTAGACAACTTGATCTATTTCCCAGAAAGGTGTTCCCTATTAGCTGCAAGGGCCCTCTTCTGGGTGGAGGCATTGGCACATCAAATGGTTAGGTCTGCTTTCCTGTTTTTAGAATCTAATACTTATGGCATTTGTCTCCTTTTTTGGAGGCTGAAAGCCATTACTACACAAAACATATGGCCAGAATAGTTTTGGGGCTTTTTTCCAGTTCATACACAACGTTTCATGGCAGCTGGAGCACTTTCAATTTGAAATAAAATTATTCAAATGAATTATGGCCAAACCAGAGCCAAAATGGATTTCAGACATTTCACTCAGCACTAATCAACAGCAGAAACAAAAAAAAACAACACATGGCAGTGGTCACACATAAATCATTTGATTATATCTAATCAGCCTGGGTAGCTGTTTTTGTGTTTCTTATAGTGTAAGCCAGGACTATTATTTAGGTTTATATAGTGTAAGCCAGCTGTTTATTTAGGTTTTTAGTGATGAAAACTCAACAGCACTTTCACCAAATGTAATCTTGTTTATGTGGCTTTCATCTCTTATACAACATTATTACGAGGAATAGCAACTTACTAGCAATGATGTACAGTAACTGGCACCCTTCCCAGTGCAGCTATAAGAGACCAGGGGCAGAGGAAGATGACGCCTACGTTCAGGGCAAACATTTAGCTATTTTGTCTTTTAGTTGCGCAAAATGATAAATAACATTATACGCTTCAAGCAATCACAGTATACCTAAATGTAAGTCTTTTAATTTTATTTTGCTAGGAGTGAATAGGAGCCTGCTCCTCCTCACTGTCCTTGATACGTTCTTAAGGCTGCTGAGCTGATGTTTCTTTAGCCTTCCCTAACCTCTTTGCTGCAGTGATGGTCATTGGGTGAAAGGGAAGGAAGCCTGCAAGTCCTGAATAAAGAATATATATAATCAGCATCTAACTCCGCATGGAAGCCTATATCGGGAGGGTCATGCTAATTATTTGGTGAAGCCTCTGTAGCTACCAGTGTGCATTGAGATGTGGATTGCATCCTGCATCCCCGTGAGCTTTTGTGGTAGTATGAAAATCACGCTCACCCATTTGGGTGCTCAAAAAAGGGATTTATGTGGGAATTGTCCAATAAAATCTAAAATGTGTTGCTATTCTCACTTTGGTCACTAGATGGGGTATAAGACCACAAATGAGAGAAGCAGAACTGTATTAAAGCTCAGAATTATAGCTCAGAATTGCCCTTTAGGATGAGCCAGTTGGGATAAGATACATTTGGGGAACACAGGAGACTGCTGAGATTGATTGGGAGGTTTTTGGAAAGAAAACTACAAGAAGCATTGTAGACAGAGGTTTTATAAAGAGAGGCCAGATGGACAGACAGGGAGATCTTCCATAACCATGCGTCTGAGACGTCTGCTGGGGGAACAGTCCAGGCTTGGATGCTATGGAGTAGAGGTTTCCATGTGTTTTACCCACTGGCAACCCGAATTTCTTGTCCCAGTCTAGAATACCCCATAGATGGTCTCACTACGGGGGGGGGGGGGGTGCTCAGTTCAATGTGGAGTGGTGGCTGCCCGAAACCCCTTCTGAAAAAAGACACATATTTAATTGAGGAAATACAATACTGCCTGGCCCCTATGCTGAAATGTGCTGACATGCAAGAGTACCTGTGTTCTACATCTGATGGACACAAGCCTATTAAACCCTTTCACTGAAAAGTGCTGATAAGCAATTGTACCTGTGTTCTATGATGATAAACACAAGCCTGATTAACTCTTTCACTGAAACGTCCATATGAAGCGAGTGTTCCTGCATTTGCTTTTCTACAAAGCTATGCCAGTTTATTGGCCTGGGAATTGTGAATTTTATATTTCACCGTGATGTGGATTCAATCATTAAACCTTCTTTTCATGGGAAACTGATGCTTTCATTTATCTTGCTTGCAGTTGTGTGTCTGTCTGCTGTGATACCATCTTGTCACCTCCTCATGCTGCGGTCCCAATAACCCGTACCCTTGGCTACCATACCTGTGTGCTGTGACATTGCCTGAGATAAGTTGACAAGTGTTTCATTACCATTAAGGCTGACCTAGATTGCTGCTGGTTAACCCGATAACTATGTTACAATTTTAGTGTTAAAGCCGAACAAAACCCGGGAGTTTTACTTTTTAAAACCCAAATTAGAGAGCTCTGCTGTGTGAACTTCAGCAAGAAGTCCATGGTCAACTTCGAAACCTGGAAAGCTGGCTGATCGCCTGCTCAGCTTTTTACATTTAGAAACCACAGCCATGCCCATACTGGACATGGCTATGTTTGGCCAGGCAGGGAATGTGACCCCACTTTATAAAAGGTGGGGTCACATGTCCTACAGCACATCAGGGCATTTAAAGCAGACCTAAACCCACATCCCCTGAATTTCTCCCCCCATGAGGAGCACCTTTAGCTAATTTTCACTGCTCCTGCTTCACACTAATCCCAGATAATGGCGCCTGTTTTAGCTGTAAAGCTCGCCTCCTCCATTCATTGCCACTCTTGTGTGTGGCAATGATGTCACTGCCATATCTATGCAATGACTGATAGTCTGACATCTTACAGAGAGGGACAGCAAAAGAATCAGTGTTCCGGGATGTGTCAAAAAGTGGAAATATCCATTTCTATTTCTACACTCATCCGTGGCCACCTGCATTGTACTTGCTGTTTTTATTTAATACAAGTACTCACCTCTGGCCATCTGCATTGTACAGATGTAGCAATCCTTAACCGTCCCAGCTCATCCAGCTGAAAGGATTTTGAGATTTCAACATAGTACAATGCACCAGTGCAATACATGGACAGAAACCTGCATCTGTGTTCACCTGTGGTCATCTGCATTGCACTTACTGTGGGCTTAAGACAAGTACTCGCCTCTGGCCACCTGCATTGCACTTACTGTGGAACTAATACAAGTACTTACCTCTGGACAGCTGCATTGCACTTACTGTGGGTTAAAACAAGTACTCACCTCTGCCTACCTGCATTGCACTTACTGGAGTGGACTGTGTGTACACTGTGTCCAACAATGTAGAAAGCAGCAAATGAGGGACATGGGCTTGGCTGTGCTGTTGCCACTGCTGGTGGTAATGGAGCTGGTGCTGCAGAGAGAGGACATGTTTTATCTGTGTCTGCTATACCTTCCTCTGGTGTAAGCAGGTGCAAGGGTTTGCAGTATCTTTTTGTCACAGTCCAAAGAAGAAATATTGCGGGTGGCACCAATAGTTTATTAATCAAATAATATGAGGTGCACTGCCCCTATAGGGAGCCTTGCAAAAGCACAATGAATACCCAAGAATTGGGGGTACCCTCCACAACCCCCCCACAATAAGACCCCGGGGACTAACAATTGCACTCTCAAAAAGGTAAAAATAATTGGGTCTGGGGCTGGGTCATTATCCCAGCCTTGAGGAAGAGCCCTTGTGGCTCGGAACGCGTGGGCTGCTGCATGGCTGCCTTCCTGTCAGGTGAACAGTAAGGATCTGTTTTTTGTATGTCTCTTGTTGTATACCTTGCACTTTATTGCTTTAACTGGGCTCAGATTTATTTAGAGGTCCGTGTCTTGATAATTGATGCACACTTGCTTTAGCACATAGCACTTTATTGAAAGATATATATGTTTTAGGTTTTATTGTTAATCACCATTTACCTATGCACATTGTAATATACTGTTCCTGGCAGGATGGCTCCCCCATGTGGCTGGACTTGTAACAGCACTGGGAAAATGTAGTTTTTAAAGTATTTTTAGATGTGATTACCTTGAATATAGACTACTTATTTTTACCTTTTTGAGAGTGCAATAGTCCCCGGGGTCCTATTGTGGGGGGTTTGTGGAGGGTACCCCCAATTCTTGGGTATTTTTTGTCACAGCCAGTAATGCTCTATGATGACACTGCTAGCTGGGATACTTTGGGCCATCCACCTGCCCCTGCCCCAGTTGCAGCTCCAGGGTTCCCAGAGGCTCAACAATTTCTGTTGGAGGATGAGGACGTGGCCAGTGGACCATCGCAGGACATCTACGATGATGATGAAACCCTAGTGCTGACTGTTACGGCTTTCTGGAATGTGGAGGCTGTGAGGGAGGGTAACATGGAGGAGGGGGTGGAAGACAATCCTAAGGTCCTAGACCCAACATGGACTGAATGTCATCAGAGTTCGGGGTGAAGAGGTGTTGATCATGCACCCCCAGGTAGGCAGCAGAAGCGGGAGTAGGGTGCAAACCCTCAGCGGTCAGCCCACTGGACTATCTTGAATCTAGTCATGTGTGGCCTGGCTAAAAACATGGGTACATAAAACATTACAAACACCTCTGTACAGTAAACAGTAGACAAGCTGTATATAATAAGGGACAACAGCTACACAGTTAACAAGTAGAAGCTGTGGAAATGACATCACAGTAAGAGGCCCAATGCAGTCTGGGAAAACAGAGATATAAATATCCCTGCTACTTCCTGGTATAGTCAGAGTAGCAGTTGTAGAGTGTAGTACGGTACATTGCAGTGTATAGTGAGTGCGTCAGAGTTACAGTACAGTGCACGTGAGCCAGCCTAAACCCAACAGAGCAATTGGAAGGCTTGGTGAAGCAACCAGAGAGAATGTGGAATCGCGAGCACAGTTTTTGGGGAAGTTAATACACACAGAGAAAGTGAAGCAGAAGATCCTGGCAAGCCTGTAGAACATGGCAGCTTGACTCTGTGAGAGAATACATTTGGGCTTAGGAGGATCCTGAAGCAGTACACTCCAGACCATCAGAAAGGTACTGACAGTTGTATAGTCCCAGTCCCTAGTGAGACAGCGGATGTAGAGATTGTCATTGTTTAAACTGAAGTTGCTGAACAGAGAGTTGTGTGGAATAAAGCTGCAGAGAGAGACTATTGAACTGAAAGTATATTGACTCTTACTAACGAATCTGTAAGCATCACCTGCATGCCACCCAATCCTGTAGGCAACACATGCCCTTCTTCTCCTGGAATCATGAGGCCTAGCTCTTGAGAAGGCTCCTCAGGATTATGATCCCACACCTGACCTCCGACATGGAGAAAAAGTGCTGAGCTGTGATGCTGTTTGGCTCCATAGCTGATAAAACCTGGGCTAGGCCCCACCGCCCCACAACAGATGCCCTCACAGAGCTATTCTCTCCATGTACAGAGAACAGAGACAGCTATCTGGGGCAGCCCTACAGACCTCACAAGGAGGAGGGGACCCTTCACCTGCTGTAGAAGAAAGGAGCTGCACCCAACCCCCCTGGCCAGCTTAACCTCTAGACCCTATAAGGGGCCATTTGCAATAGACCCTATCAGGGACACTTCCTGCAGAAGGGGCTGAACAAGGCCATGAATGCTGAACAGACATTATAACTGTTTATAAACTGTTTATTTTCTGTAATTATTTTAATAAAGTCCTTGAATCAAATATTTTGGCCTTGTATACAATTAATGTAAGAATAAGAATAAAAGATCTTGAACATGGTGGCCATTATTCTTGGGATATTATTTCCACTAGGGTTCTCTTAGATGAAGTGGGGGTAGTCATACATTTGAGAGGTATGTTATAGAGGTATGGGGTATTAATACATCAGAGGGTTATGTTATAGAGATATGCAGGGTATTCACACATAAGATCAGTATGTTTTAGCTTATTCCTATCTTGAAAAGTTAAAGTAGTATGCTTCTCGTGAGATGCCACGCCTCTTCCAGGCTACACCCCTACCCAAACCAGACCCCCCCAGGGCAAAATCCTGCATATGGGTAATATCTGAAAGGGGATATAGAGGTATAAGGCTAGTCATGCATCTGAGGGGCATGTTATGGAAAGAGCTAAGTGAACCAAACTGATAGAACTAGTATTAGCAGCAGCAATGTACCTGGTAGTAGTAGCAGCAGCAGCAGTATCCATCTCCTCCAGTGGACGTGTTATTGTGGACGTGTTATTTTGGACAATACTATCACTGTGGATTGGTTGACTCGCTCTCGCTCATCTAAGGAGGATCTGCCGCTATGATGACTTTGAGCCTGGTTTCAGTGGATTCTTCCTCCACCACAGTTACTTGGTCCAGTAAAATAAGCCTTTCTGGCCTTTCCCTTTTTATCATCTCTCTCTTCACTGTCCCTTCCCAGTGGGGCATCACCTTTTCTCTGCTAAAGAATTGGATAATGATCAGGAGAATTTGTTTGAGGACAGTCAACCTTTGAAGTGTGTTGGGGATGTGGTGGAGGTGCAAGCGGTGTACGAGACACATAGCTGTAGTAGTAGGGGGCATGGACATACTGGCAGTTAAGAAGTTGGTTATGGTGTACAGGAGCAAGTAAACAATGAGACGTCAAGTGGTGGGAATCATATGAAGGAAGATTATGATGAAGTTTTGGACAAGACCTGGGAACCAGGCAACACAGAGACGGCATCATTAGAGCAGGAAGGTAGTTGTGGCACTGACAGCGATAAAGAGCCCAAGCCAAGGTAGAGGCAGATCATCTACAAAACACCATAGGGCTAGGCTCCATAAAAAAGCCTGCCAGATGAGGAGCAAAGTCAGGTGGTGGTGGAAATGCTAGATCTTCTTTACAGTTCTCTGCCATGTGGCAATTCTTTTGTACCTTCCCAAAGGAACAAAACAAAACCTGATACATGCCATATCTGCAAGCAGAAAGTTAGCTGTGGACAGGGAACAAATCTAGGATCTACGGCTCTACATAGGCACCTGGAGCAGCATCAGAAGTATGAGTCGGACAATCAAAATGCCCCATCAAAACCTTGTTGCTAATGCTGCTGATGATAATGCGGCTCCCAACCCCTGACATCTAGTATCCAGGCCTCATACAGTCTTAGTGTTGCCATCGTCACTGTCATCTATTGCTCCATCCTGCCATCAGGCTAACATTGATATAATCCAAGAAAGACTAAAAAATGTAAATGTGAATAAGACTCCAGGACCAGATGGACTTCACTCAAGAGTTCTTAAAGAACTCAGCTCAGTTATATCAGCACCTCTGTTTTTTTAAAGTCTCACAGACAACTGTTATAGGACCAAGGGATTGGTGCAAGGCAAATGTGGTGTCCACAAGTCACAGCCAGCACGGTTTTACTAAGGGCAGAAGCTGCCAGACTAACCTGATTGGCTTCTATGAGGAGGTGAGTAGAAGCTTGGACAGAGGGGTGGCAGTACATACAGTGTTTCTAAATTTTGCAAATGCATTTGACACTGTCCCACATAGATGCTTATTGGGGAAATTGAGGTCTTCAGGGTTATAAAATACAGTTGAGTTTGAGAAATGGCCGAAGGATCGTGTGCAGAGAGTTGTGGCTAATGATACCTACTCTGAATATTCCCCGGTTGTAAGCGGTGTACCCCAATGTTCCCAGTGCCCACTATTATTCAATTTGTTTATAAATGATAAAGAAAATTGCATTAAGAGCTTTGTCTCTTTTTTGCGGATGACACCAAGATATGTTCACAAGTTTCAGGCTGACCTGTCCTTGGTGGAGTATAACTGAGTCACTAGTTAAGAAGGATCTGGGGATACTGGTAGACCACAGGCTAAATAACAGTATGCGATGGCAAGCAGCTGCTTCTAAGATGACCAAGATACTATCATGCATTATAAGTGGCATGGAATCATGAGACAGACATGTAATATTGCCTCTTACGCACCTTCACCTGGAATATTCCGGCCAGTTCTGAGCACCTGTCCATAGAAAAGATTTTGGAAAGGGTGCAGAGGAGAGCCACCAAACTGCTAAGAGGAATGGAAGAATGAAATATTAGTTATGAAGAAAGATTACGGGGATTAAATCTGTTTAGACTTGAGAGGGGGAACAAGATGAACTTGTATAAATATAATAATGGCCAATACAAAAAATATGGGAAACACTATTTCAGGTAAAATCCTCTCTAAAGACAATGGGGCATTGCCTCTGCCTGGAAAAAAAAAGATTCAATCTCGGGAGGCGACAATTATTTTTCAACATAAGAACTACAAATCTGTGGAATCTGTGCGCAGGTGTTCCCTGCTGGTCTCTCCCGCTTTGTACTGGACGGATTGTGCTGGCCATTAGACTGTATGGTAACTTCTCTGTTTTTGCACTTTAACCTTTCTTATTCATTTTCACAGTTGCACTTTGTGTCTATGACCACGAGACTGTTCCAAGGAGTTTTCTTGTTGATTATTTGTAAATGTATTGCTATATAACTTTTTTATGTATTGGATCACGTGTGTATATGGTTCACTTATTTGTTTGTTAACACTAGTCACTTTTGGGTTATATTGCCCCCTCTTCACAGTATGTGTTAGAATCATTGTCCCTCTCCTTAGCATGATAGGGACTATAGAATAATATTAAACAATTTTTCTTTTTTAACTTTTTGTGCCGGCACAAAAATATTATCAGGACCCTATTATCAATCTTTTGGGGGGCTCTCCGTTCAACTATTATACTTGTTATATTGATTATGGATTCAGATTTGTATATTATATTTATAAGGGGAAGGCACAGCTGTTTTTAATCTGTTTAATAAGTCTGATGTGTTGTGTTTAGTGGTTTTATGTATGTTTGGTGTATGTCTTGGTGTTATCTTTTTGTATAAATATTTAGATTTATTTTTACATTGTTGTGGTGCTCCTTGTGTGAGGCAGGTGTGGCAATTGGTCCACACCCTCTTCATTTATAGAGGTATGAGGGTATTCATCTGAGGGGTATGTTAGAAAGGTATGGGGGTAAACATACATCAAAGGGGTATGTTATAGGTATTGGGGGTATTCATACAGTCCTAGGATTGCCAGTATTTTTTCTTTTTACTTTACTAGCCATTGGCCCAGCAGTGCCGGTGTTTTTTTTACTGGTACTTCTAATTGCAGGCAAACTTTTCCTATCGTCAAATAACGGCACTTATACGACAGGCCAGTGACCAATAAAGTAAAAAAAAAAAATACCGGACAGGTGGCAACCAGGCCAGTCCACATCTGGATAAGTGAAATATGTGAAAACTTGCTTGGGGCCTGCAGTTTCTTTAGTATGGCAGAGATACGGAGATGTGAGAGTTACAGACCTGCCATGTGAGGGTGCAGGGTGGGGCAGTTGTGGGTGTCACTGGCCTGTCATTTTTGGCTGGATACTCACCAGCCTGAGATCTGTGAACCTCATAGTAGACATAGAGGCCGATTCATTAATAGCGGCAGGTAGCGACAGTTGAGCGACTGTAGCAGTATTTTCACAGCGCCCGCTAGTAGTTGCTGTGCTTGGCCGTTGTTCAGTTGTTGATAGCGACTCAGTCGGTGTGCAGTAATGTTGAATATTGGGTGAGGAGTCGCTATTTGTCAGGTTCCGCGCTGTATGGGTGCGCATGATAGCGACTGGCCATAGCGACCGGCTCCCACCATATTCATTAACAAATCACGCTCAAAAAATTCTCGCGCTGTAAAATGCATGTTTAAACCCCAGAGCGCTGGCGGCGATGAGTTAAAAGTAGTTTTTTAACCCCCAAACAACCATATTTTTGCAAACCAAAAAAAACAAGTTTTTTAAATAATTTTGTAATATGAATACATTAATATCAGACCTGTAATATCAATTCTGTACATTTTTAATTTTTTTTTTTTTTTAACTTAAAAAAATTATTTAAAATGGCAGAAGTGGTCACAGAATTTTTCACATAAAAAAAAAAAAAAAATTAATAACAATTATGAATATTTAAAGATTGTTCCATTGAAATGCATTGGAAAGCGCCAGGTAGCGAGAGGTCACACCTGTCGCTGTTCAAGGTCGCTGTCTAAGCATACTTTTGCAGATGTGTGTGACCGAGTCCTCTGTTTTTAACCAAGTTTAGAGACAGAATATAGGCTGGCCTGCAAGCTAACAGGGTTGAGTGCTGTGGCTCCTTTAAGACTTTTGTTTCCAAATTGCCCTGCTAACGTGCACCTCCCAGGTTAGTTATAAAATGGTCTGAGCGGCTGCCACCCCACCTTTGTTGCTGTTCAAGGTCGGACGCTGGCGCTGTGGGCTGAGGCTGGAATAATGATGAATGAGTGGCTATATGGCGCTATCTCAGTCGCTAAGCAGGATTGGCTTGATAAATGTGTGATTGTGGTGGGGAGCCGGCGTTCTCGTGGCGGGGCCCGTCATTACCGGCCGCTCACCAGTCGCTACCTGTCGCTATTCCTTCATAAATAAGGGCCATAGCCTGCATTCTCTTCTGTGCAGTCCTGATCGGCATCACAAGGGGGCGCTGCTGGTCTATTTCATAACTATTTGTATATGTGCTGGGCACCCTGTCTCTATGTGGCTATTTCAATCAGTTCATCTGTGTGCAGCCAGTTTATTCAGCCTCCAGAGACAACAGGTGAGAAGGTTTACAGAATGGAACTAAAGCGACACGAAAATATAATTGCATCGGAGGCCCAGAAGATCAGAAGGTTCCATTGTTTTTTCTCCTCCATCTTATTTATCAGATTTGTGTTTACTTGCAAACGTATAATGGAAAAATGAACCTGTTGCAGTTGTTTCATAATTTAGTTGTCTAATTTATTCAATTAAAGAGGAACTTTGGAGGTCCTGGATTATAAAAGACTCCAGGGACATTCGAGTCCCACTCCCTGGGGAATCCCGAATTGGGATGCCCCACTGTGTCAAGCCCCCATCACCCATTTTACTCAACTGCTCCCGGAGCCCTTGCCACACCGGTCACCCCTAGCTGTGCGCGTACCAGCTCCAGGCCTTTTTTAATGGCGGATGTGGGTACACCGACAGCATGACTCAAGTGGGGATGCAGCAGACAATATGCTTGGCTCAGTTCAGCTCCTATTGGCTTCATTCAGATCATTAGCCGCTGAGAGGCAAGGAGAGCCAAATGGAGGCGAGAGAAACCGAGCATGCTGATTGGCTGAGCGGGCCACTCAGCCAATCAGTGCGTTCAGTTTCAGTCACGCCTGCATCATGGGAAGGGCAGGAAGGTAAATTTCCTGCTCAATCCATGGCTCTTAGTGCATTCCAGGCAGGGAAACAAGCTAGCTGCACACTGCGGGTGGATGTAGCCAGAGAAGATGAACATGTCAGTATGTCAGCAACATGAGGAGCATTATTTGTGCAGGGGGGCCCACACAGCTGCACAGAGGTCAGAACTACTGGGAGTGTCAATGGTGAGTTTGCAAGAGGGGGTGATATCTTTGCTTGCACACAATCTATTGGCTGATCCCAAATTTGCCGGATGACATGGGCCGCATCCCCAGGCTCCCTCTAGTCTGAGGCGGGCTCCCACCCCCAGCCTATCGGAACACACATATGCCCTGAGATGCCAGGAGTACCATGAATGTGCCATGGGTGAGTTTCCTTGGGTGATCCCGGAGGATTTTACAAACTGGGAAATCCCAAATCAGGATGTCCCAGGGAGAAGCAATCGGCTGGCCACCAGGTTTTTAATTCACCTGGGTTAATCCCAGTTTGCTATGCCCCACTAGTTCAGCCTGTTTATCTCCTTCCAGTGGTCTAGTAGCCATAGCTGGAAATATTATTACATGTCAGGAAGGCATCCAGGCCACTTTTAAACTTTTTTTGTGCATCCTTCATAACTACCTCCTCTGGTAGAGTTCCATAGTCTTACTGCTTTTACAGAGAAGAATCCCCTCCTAAGTCGGTGCAGTAAGCACCTTTCCCCTAACCTTAGTGAATGCCCTCAGGTTATGGTTACACTTTGGGGTATAGATTGTGGGACAGATCTTTGTATTGACCTCGGATATATATATATATATATATATAGTTATTAGATCACTCCTTAGACGTCGTTCTTTTCCAAACTAAAAAAAATTAACTTTGACAATTATCAAATTACTTTCCGCATTCCATTTTTTAATTTAGTTGCTCTCCAGTCCTTCTTATCCACTGGTGCCCAGAACTGTACACAATATTTCATATGGGGTCTGACCAGTGACTTAATGATGCCCCTCTTGATGCACCCCATGATCCTTTTTGTCTTGGCAGCCGCTGCCTGGCATTGGACACTACAGTTAGGTTTATTGATAACTAAAACCCCTAGGTCCTTTACCATTGTTGTTCTACCAAGCATTTCTTTATTTAGTGTGTAATCATCGCACAGATTTCTCCTTCCCATGTGCATAACCTTACATTTATCTGTATTAAACTTAATTTGCCATTTTACTGCCAATGCTTTGGATTTATCTAAAACTGTTTGTAGCTGCCTGCTGTCCTCTTTTGTGTTAATTAATTTACACAGCTTAGTACAGGGGTGGGATTCAGCAGGCCCCCGGTTCTGCAGAACCAGTTGTTAAAACTGTTCTCAGAGGAGAAGTGACTCAAATATGTTAGACACATTTTAATAGTATTACACAATTTGATGATTATTAAATTGTATGCAAACATTTAATTATGTTATTAACAGGTGGACCTAAACCCAGGATTTTGACTATCCTGGATTTTGTTCCTTGTCCCCGTAGCACCCCAATCAGGGATGGGTGCTGAAACCCCCCAGGTTGCTCGAACAAACTCACCTCTTCCCAGTCCTATGACACATGCACGTTCACTCGTCCAATCAGTGCGCGTGGATCCGCTTGATCAGTGCACGTGGATCCGCTTGAGAGCCTTCATCCAGGAGCTCGTCTAATAGCAGATCCGAGTGCACTGGTGGCCACATGACCATCTGTGCTCTAACAGGGAGCGTGCCCGCATATATATAGTGGCTTGTTGATTATTGTATATAATGCTCTTAAAACACAGGGATGAATGCCATCTGGTCCTGGGGATTTGTATATTTTAATTTGTTTAAGGTGGTGTTGTACTTTTTCCTTGGTTAGACAAACATTTATTAGAAAGTTTGGGTTATTGCTCTACATTTAACTTAGCATATCACATTCCTCTGTGAATATGGAAGCAAAGAAGAGGTTTAGTATTGCCCTCTCTTTGCTTTTCAAGGGGCCCCATTTAGGTTTGTATCTTATAAATTATCTTTATCTAGCTAAAGAACATTTTGGAGCTAGTTTTCCACTTTTTGTCAATTCTTCTGCAATTCTCCAGTTATTCTGTTTGTATCTGTTGTTTCCATTGTTTATTTTCTTCTTAATAGTCTTGTAATGCTTTAACCCTTTAAATGCTAAGCACGTAGTTTCTACGCAGTTGCTTCTCCTACCGTTAAGTGCCAAGCATGTAGAAACTACGTGCCTGGCATTTCCCCCTACTAGTTAAAAAATAGAAAAAAATAAAGACTTACCTCTGATATTGATGTGAAGCTGGGGGTCCCCACTTCCTCCGGGGGGCATCCGATCCCTCCCCCGTCGTCCTCCGTCTTCAGGAGGGGGCCCGAAACCGGCCGCCTACCTCCGTTTTTACTGCTGACAGTTATCTGCAAAAAAAAAAAAAAAAAAGTCTTTAACTCACCTCCTCGCCCGATCCTTCCGCAGCGTCTTCTCTTCACCAGGGGGGGTCCGGTCCCCCTCCTGGGCTCCGCAGGCTTCAGGTGAGGACCCTCTTCCGGGCTATGCAGGTAACCCTTAAAAATCCCCCAAAAAATGGGGATTACTTCCAGAAAACTGTGGCAACATCAACAAGCCTGGTACCCCTAAAAAGCTTGAGGTGTGTACTTCTAGATAATATATAGGGTTGTTTTTCTGGAAAAACTGCAAGGTGCGCATAGTGCATACCACAATTGTATTTTACTTGAAAATCCCCTAAAGCTCTGTTTCAGTTTGGGGGAGTCTCCTGGGCAGGAAAGGGTGTCTACCTATACATATGTGGTACTGCTGTGACCGGGAGAAATTGGGATTTCACACGCAATAAGATTTTATTGACAAACTTACATTTTTTATTACAAAAAAAAACCACTACAAATTGCATAAAATTTATTTTTTTTAATTATTTTTCACATATTTCACCCAAAAATACTGAGAATACACCTAAAAAATGACAAACAAGACCTTTCATGTTAAAGCCCAGACTATGCTGAAAAAAACAATGTATAATTTTCCTGGGAAATCCCTTAAAAAAATCACATTTGAACACGGGGAGCGCAAAATAGTGAAAAATGATCTGGCAACAAGGGTGACAACTCCAGGCAGGCTGGCCCTTAAAGGTGCCTTTTTGCTTCAAGTGTTTAAAGTGGACCAACACCCAGGGGTGATCGGCCCGGGAATCTATAAGATTCCCGAGCCGATCACCTCACTCACCGCGGGACATCCGAGATCGGGATGTCCCGCGGGGTGAAACCCCCCAGAAAACCCCCAAACACCTTACCTGATCCGCCGCCGCCGCCTCCCGCGCGCCCCTCTAGACGTGCGCGTGCCCGCGCCGGCCGTCTGTGAATGGCCGGCGCGGGCGCGCGCACGCCGAAAGTGACGCGCGGGAGGCGGCGGACGCGCTGTCCTGGACGCCGCTGACACCCGCTTGGACGTCGGCGGGGATTGGACGGTCACGTGGGAGCGGGGAGAGGTGAGTTTTTTGGGGTTTCTGGGGGGTTTCAGGGGTGCCCCGCTGAAGTGGACCAAAACCCAGGATAGTCAAAATCCTGGGTGTTGGTCCACTTTAAATGCTTTTTGTTGTTGTTTATTGCCCCCCTAACCCGTTTGTTGAGCCACATAGGTTTACTCTTGTTTGTAACCCTTTTATTCCTGTAATATAAATATATTACAATGAATATTAAAGATTTCTTTAAAAGTGGTCGGCAGGTTTCTTCCAGGATTCTATTTGATTGCGGTGAATACTCACAGAGGTTATGTAACAGGGTTATGCACAGGGCGGACCAGCAATTGGAACGCTACCTGCACTTAGTGCACCGTCCCCACTGCCCCCATTATGGTCCAGGCAGAGCACATTTCGGGGGCTGGTGTCACCTTTCTATAGTTTGCCTCAGGCAGCAGACAGTCTAGGTTCACCCCTGCCCGACACCCATATATTCACTCAAAGGGAAAAGGAGTGAATGTCGAAATAATAGAGACTTAGGCCCTTATTTATGAAGGAATAGCAACAGGTAGCGACTGGTGAGCGGCCGGTAATGACGGGCCCCGCCACGAGAACGCCGGCTCCCCACCACAATCACACATTTATCAAGCCAATCCTGCTTAGCGACTGAGACAGCGCCATATAGCCACTCATTCATCATTATTTCAGCCTCAGCCCACAGCGCCAGCGTCCGACCTTGAACAGCGACAGGTATGACCTCTCGCTACCTGGCGCTCTCCAATGCATTTCAATGGAACAATCTTTAAATATTCATAATTAATTGTTATTAATGTTTTTTTTTTTTTTTTTTTTAAATGTGAAAAATTCTGTGACCACTTCTGCCATGTTAGATAATGTTTTTAAGGTAAAAAAAATGTACAGAATTGATATTACAGGTCTGATATTAATGTATTCATATTACCAAATTATTTTAAAAACTTGTTTTTTTTGGTTTCCAAAAATCTGGTTGTTTGGGGGTTAAAAAACTACTCTTAACCTATCGCCGCCAGCGCTCTGGGGTTTAAACAAGCATTTTACAGCGCGAGAATTTTTTGAGCGTGATTTGTTAATGAATATGGTGGGAGCCGGTCGCAATGGCCAGTCGCTATCATGCGCTCCCATACAGCGCGGAACCTGTCAAATAGCGACTCCTCACCCAGTATTCAACATTACGGCAAACCGACTGAGTCGCTATCAACTACCGAACAACGGCCAAGCACAGCGACTACTAGCGGGCGCTCTGAAAATGCCGCTACAGTCGCTCAACTGTCGCTACCTGCCGCTATTAATGAATTGGCCTCTTAGGGAATGCTGAAAAAGGTCAAGAGAAACAGAAACAAAGAAGAGGTGTAAACTAGGGAGAAAACATAAAAAAAGAGAGGAAGACATACAATATGTGACGAGAGAGATGAAGGGAACATGGAAGAAAGGGAAAGATTAAGTGCAAGAACAAGAGAGAATGTGGGTAGATGTAAGAAATGAAACACAGATAGAGATGAATTGGACAAGAAAGAAAAAGAAGGAATCAGAAAATGGGAAAGCAGAAATATAGAAAAATGAAATGCAAAACGAGAGGAAGACATAGAGAAGGTGAAAAGAGATGTAAGAAATGTAATGAGAGAGAGATAGGAATGTGGAAAAGAGAAGGAGGGAGACATGTGAAGGGAGGTTGGAAAGAGAAATAGAGAGGTCACATAAAAAAAGGAAAGACAGAAGAAGAAAAGAGAAAAGAAAGAAAACAAGAGGTGAAAAAAGTAGAAAGGGAGAGGGAGGAAGGTGGAAAAAGATGAAAAAGGGAGGGGGTAGAAAGAATGTAACAAGGAAGAGGTAAAAAAGGGGAAAAGAAAAGGAGGAAGAAATGCGAGAAAAGTTCGAAAAAAGAGGCGATATGGAAAGAGACAAACAGGAAGATGGATGCAAGAGGAAGGAGAAAAGAAGATATTAGAAAGAAAATGCTGGAGATAAGGGATGCAAGAAATGTGCTAGAAAGGAAAGGGAGAGATGTGGGATGGAAATAGAAGGAAATGATGGAAAGAAGGTAAAAGGAAAGGGAACCATAGATAAGGTGAAAGGAGATGGAGATGAAAGGAACGTGACAAGAGAGAGGTGAAAATGTTGAAAAGAAAAGGAGGGGATTTGAAAAAAAGAAATAGATAGATGGATCGCTTAAAAGTAAAAGACAAGCAAAAAAAGGAAAATAAAAGAAAGAGAGACGATAGAGTTTGAAGGAAAGTAAACATGAGACAAAGATGTAGGGAAGCTGAAAAGAGAGGGCGTGGGAGGAATATTGTGAGAGAATTGGAAATGTGGAAAAGAAAAGGAGGAAGGAATGTGAAAAAAAGATGAAAAGGGAGAAAGAGAAAAAGATAGATCACGCAAAAAGAGAAACAGAGGCAAGTAAAGGGATATTAGAAAGAAAATGCTGGAGATAAATTATGCAACAAATGTACAAGAAAAGAAAGGGAGAGATGGGGGGGGGAGAATGAAGAGATGTAAAGAAGGTAAAAGGAAATTAAGACATAGAGAAGGGAAAAGAGAGGGAGATAGAAGGAATGTAACAAGAATGTTAGGAATGGAAAAAAGAAAGGGTGAGTGTGGGAATGTGGAAAAAAAATGAAAAAGGAGGGGATATGGGAAGAGAAAAATATAGAGGGATCATGTATAATTAGAATGACAGGGATGGGCACAAAAAGGAAAGAAGAAGAGATAAGAAAGAAAATGCTGAAGATAAGGAATGCAAAAAACGTGCAAATAAAAGGGAAAGGTAGTTAAATGAGAGAAAGACATGGAGAGATAGGGAGATGGAAGTAATGTGACAAGAGAGAGATATCAATGTGAAAAAGAAGAGGAGGAAGGAATGTGGAAAAGACCACAAAGTAGGGGATGTATAAAGGGAAGAATATAGAGGCAAGAAAAAGGAAAAAAAGAAAAGAAGAAGGAAAGAAGCAAAAAATGTGCGATAAAAAAAGGAAAAATAGCGAGAATGTGGAAAAGAGAGGAAAGCGGGATAAAGGGATAAAAAGACATCGAAAATGTGAGGGATAGCTATAAAAAGAGAAGGATATAGAAGGAATATGGCAAGAGAGGTGAAAATGTGGAAACGATATGGAGAAAGAGGGGATCGGAAAAGAGGAAAAAATAAAGGGATCACATAAATAGAGACAGACAGAGGCAAGAAGAAGAAAAAAAACAGTAAGAAAGAAAACTCTAGAGATAGGAAAAAAATAAAGGGAGGGGTGGGAGAAATGTGGAAAAGAGAAGGAAGAGATGGAAGGAAAGAGGCTTCTGAGCTGACTGAATCTATTAGAAAAAAACAAAAACATGAAGGCCCCAATCTCCACAAATAAACTAGTAAAATAAGAAAAATGGGCCCAGCAATTGCTGCCCCTGTAGATGGCGCTGCCTGAGGCAGTTGCCTCACCTGGCCTCTTTTTATGTGTGGGTCTGCTTGATGAGATCTGTGTGGTGGTAAATAATCATTATGATTATAGAAGGTCAGGGAGCGAGGGTATGATGTGAATTCTGCCCATCAGTAACAGACAGTGACAGTACTAAGAAACAGAATCACTTTGCCTGGGTGAAGCAGTGGTGGCATCATTGCCATTACGTGGGCAGCCAATCAAACCCCATACAGGAGATACAGTGTCTATACTGGCCTGATGGCAGCTATGGGCAGAAGACTGGGGCTAAGCAGAAGCAGATAGAGAACATTGTACTTACAGAGGGGCAGACTCCTTAAAGTGGATTTTGACTATCCTGAGTTTTGGTCCTTTCCCCCCGGGCTGTGTGAAACCCCCCTGATCACCGAAACCAACTCACTTCTTCCTGGTCCTATGGTGCATGCGCGCCCGCTTGTCGAATCAGCGCACTTGGATGTTACGCCGTCTGGCAGGCTGATTCATCACTAACGCCAGGTAGTGACAGATGAGCGTCTGTAGCAGGCATTTTCAGAGCGCCCGCTAGCAGTCGCTGTGCTCAGCAGTGAGTCGCTACTTTATAGCGACTCAGTCGCTGTTCAGTAATGTTGAATACATTGTGAGGAGTCGCTATTTGACCAGTACAGCGCTGTATGGGAGCGCATGTTAGCGACTGCGTATAGCGACCGACTCACACCATATTCAGCAAAAAAACAGCCTCACAAATCTCTGGCGCTGAAAAAAGCTTGTTTGAAGCCCAGAGCGCAGGAGGCGGTGTGTTTAAAGTCTGTTTTTCAGCATCTATCCACTAGTAACAAAGCGAAAACATATGGAATTACAGGAAAGAAGGTAAGTGTATGGAGCAACCTGGAGGGTTTCACACACCGGGGCGTCCCGATTTTGGATGCCCTGGGGGGAGGGAATCGATAGCTGTAGGATTTGGTTTAAAGAGAAACATTAGACCTAAAATAAAAAGGTGCCATCAGCCCCTACTTACCTTTTGGATGCCACTACTTCCTGTTGTGGCAACATCCGGCTGCTTCAGGATTTGATCCTCGCCCGCCACCCACTTAGCCATCGCTAACTGACAGGCACGACCTTAGCTGTGATCATCAATGTCCCACAGAGATCTCGCAGGATTTCAGGCGTCCTTATTATGGGCACTGCACAGGAGCGAGATCAGGGACCACGCAGTGCCTAATACAAGATGCTGCCACCCGCCGGGAGGTGCCCAGAATCCGAGGGACCCAGAAGATGGACCCCCCCCCTCTCGAGGTGAGTAAATAGCGCCCAATTGTGAAACCTGTTGGTGGAGGTTTTAACCTGGAGGGGGCTTTCCAGGCTGTAGCAGCACCCAGCACACTGATCATTTGGCCTGGAATATGAACTAGGTGCCAGACTCATTCTAATTCAGTTTCATTAAAGGGGAGCAGGTGGCAGTTATAACTCCCAAGTTTTGAAAGCCGTAAAGAGGGACACAAGAAGACATTTAAACCACATCCCTAGCCATGCCCTTAAAGGGAAACACCACCTAAGAATTAAATAAATAATAATAATAATACAGGCAAGGCCTTCGCAAACACATTACAGCCAGGGACTGTAGTGTGAGGGGCATCCTGCCATTCCAGCCAGTGAGGGGCATCCCTCATTACAGCCAGTTAGGGGCATCCCTCCAATACAACCAGTGAGGAGCATCCCTCATTCCAACCAGTGAGGGGCATCCCGCCATTCCAGCCAGTGAAGGGCATCCCTCCAATACAACCAGTGAGGGGCATCCCTCATTACAGCCAGTGAGGGACATCCCTCATTACACCCAGTTAGGGGCATCCCTCATTAGAGATAGTAAGGGAGATCCCTCATTAGACCCAGTTAGTGGCATCCCTCAGAGCCAGTGAGGGTAATCCCTCATTACACTCAATTAGGGGCATCCCTCATTAGAGCCAGTGAGGGACATCCCTCATTAAACCCAGTTAGGGGCATCCCTCATTAGAGCCAGTGAGGGAGATCCCTCATTACACCCAGTTAGGGGCATCCCTCATTAGAGCCAGTGAAGGAGATCCCTCATTACACCCATACACCCAGTTAGGGGCATCCCTCATTAGAGCCAGTGAGGGACATCCCTCATTGCAGCCAGTTAGGTACATCCCTCATTACAGGCTCCTTCCTGGAGTCCCGTCCAGCCACTGAACCACCAATGAGGTTAAAAACTTAAGGAGGAAGGAAAAACAGCCAGCCTCTCAGAGACCCGACACCACCAGCCCCAAGACACTTTGAGAGGCCGTGGCTTCCAGTCATGGGCAACAGAGAGTGGTGATGGCACAGAACCAGAAGCACCCAAAATCAGGATTGTCCCAGGGAAATCGGGATGGTTGGGGTGTATGGGAAGTGGCTGGTGCACCTTGAAATAGGCTCCCAGATTAAACCGACCAGATGTCCCACTTTGAGGCCCACTGTTCCTCCAAAAACCCTGGAGACACTTAAATGTCCCACTTTACTGACATGGGGAAGACTGTCCCACCAAATGCAGAGCTGGATGTCTGGGTGGTTTACAACTGCTCTGACTCTTTGGCTGAATGGTGGTAGTAGTTTGGACAGTATTCTTGCCTCTCCTGTGATCCAACGGCACATGCGCAGGCTTTTCTCCAGTCAGAATAGATTGCAGCACTCGTCACTCTGTTCTGAATGAGCGGAATGCTGGGTGCTTTCCTCCAGCTAATGCCACAGCCACTTCTGCATGCAGCATGAGATCACCGGGATCATTAAGTATACTGGGCGAACCGGGGGTCCCTACATGGGATGCCCCAGAAACATGTTATGTTCTATCCTACTTTGTGCATTGCTATAGAAGATGACAGCACTTTATAAATAAATAATTATTATTATATTGCTGATGGCACCTCCTTGGCTGACACTTTTGCACTACAGGTTCAACCGCCTTTGGCAGCATGGAAATCAAACTGATCAAGGTACAATAAACAATGCATATACAACGCTAAATGTGGCTTTAGTATTATAATAATTAAAACTTAATATATACAAGCTATGCCATATCTATATACAATCTTCCTTATTACATACAAGCTTTGACCTAATTTATGTACACTCTTTCTTATTATATACAAGCTATGACCTCATCCCTATACACTCTTCCTTATTATATACAAGCTATGACCTCATCCCGATACACTCTTCCTTATTATATACAAGCTATGACCTCATCCATGCGTCCTTATTATAAATAATACGAATATTATTATATACAAGCAATGACCTCATCTATGTACACTGTTCCTTATTATATACAAGCCTAATTTATGTATAATCAGTCCTAGGAAGCCTCCCAAATATCAGTCCCCATCATACACAATCTTTATGGAGGTGTCCTGCTCAGTCAGGGGGCATTGTACAGAGTCTGTGGAACTTGAGAACAAAGCAGCATTGACTTGTAAGATCCAGGAGATAATCCTCTGCTGGGTGTAATGGTCCATTTCCACGCTGCCCACCTCCCAACCCAGTTCCAAGTCTACCTCAACGGTCTCACTGCAAGAGTCGGTACCAAAGGCAGAGTCTCCTGATGACAGTTTCTCCCCACCTTTAAGTCCCTTGGAGTTTCTCCACCTTGTCAGGTCCCTTCTGGTGGTCCTACTAGCTTGAGATCTTTCAGCCAAACTTCTAAAGGTATCAGGTATCCTGGCTTTGGATTCTATCCCATCATCTATTCTGGATGAAAGAACCAGAAGGCAAGACTTGTAGAGGTCTGGTGTAGGAGCCTTTTTGGCTGGTGGTCTCATAAAGTCAACCAAGTCTTTGACCACAAATGGCTTGTCCTCCCAAGAGACGGGGAGGTTGACAGACTGGCTGAGCATGCAGCCTGGAGAAGATGCGCATGGTAAGGCTTCTTTATGTTGGCTTTTAGAAAGTTCCTCTGCCCCCCAAGCTATACCATCCATGGGTTCTCGTACCACAGTCTCTCCATAAAGCATCGTTGACTGTTTCATTTTCAGGGACAGGTTGCTTTCCATCGCCACGGACTTAATGGGTGGTAAGAAGGAGTTCACAGCCAAAGAACATTTCCTCAAAGTTCTGCCCCCTCCTGGTGCCCCCTTCAAGACAAAGCCAGAGGGGGCCCCCTCGCCATGGGCCATCTTGCTGCCTTCGTGTTGCCTATAGCTGGAGTTTTTGTGGAAACGGCTGGCAGCATGAGAAGGAAATTTTCCAGAGTTTGCTCCACATTTGCCGGCAGTCATTTCAATTTTGGGTTTCTTCTTTCTTTCAGTCCAGGCGAGCTTCCTCTGCTGCAGCATGATGAGGAGCTCAGGCGTTAAGCAGCTTGTGAAGAAAAAAAAAGATGCTTTACTTCTCCAGGGAACTGCAAACAAAGTCCCGGCTTAAGCTCCGCTTCATTGTGTGTGTTCTGGGCTTGTGAGCATTGCATAAAGCGCCCATTCATTTTATATTCACCGCTGACGTCACCAGGAAACTCAAGAGGCTTTCTCTTCTTTCCCCCACACAGGGCGGCAGGAGGCGGCGGGGGATCAGGATTCAGGCGGGCCTTCGGGGTGGACTGACTGCCCCAGCCAACTGCTTGGACAAGGGAACACTGGCTGACCAGTATTTAAAGGGACAACCTGCATCCCACCAGCCTTCAAGTGAAATAACAAGTACTGAACAAAAAGGAACTGTGTTACTATTAACCTGTGAACCCTGAAAATAAGCCCCAGAAAATAAGCATCAAGCATCATAGTTACAATTCATAATCCAGCGGCCAGGCTGGACACATCAAGTGACACAGGACACAATAAGTGACACAGGACACATCAGCTGACACAGGACACATCAGCTGACACAGGAGACACCATGTGACAAAGAAGACATCAAGTGACACAGGACACATCAAGTGACACAGGAGACATCAAGTCACACAGGAGACATCAAGTTACACAGGAGACATCAAGTGACACAGGACACATCAAGTGACACAGGAGACATCAAGTCACACAGGAGACATCAAGTGACACAGGACACATCAAGTGACACAGGAGACACCAAGTGACACGGGAGACATCAAGTCACACGGGACACATCAAGTGACACAGGACACATCAAGTGACACAGGAGACACCAAGTGACACGGGAGACACCAAGTGACACAGGAGACATCAAGTCACACAGGAGACATCAAGTGACACAGGAGACACCAAGTGACACAGAAGACACCAAGTGACACAGGACACATCAAGTCACACAGGACACATCAAGTCACACAGGACACAGCAACTGACACAGGACACATCAAGTCACACAGGACACATCAAGTCACACAGGACAAAACAAGTCACACAGGAGACATCAACTGACACAGGACACATCAAGTGACACAGGACACATCAACTCACACAGGACACATCAAGTGACACAGGACGCATCAAGTCACACAGGACACATCAAGTTACACAGGACACATCAAGTCACACAGGACACAACAAGTCACACAGGAGACATCAAGTGACACAGGAGATCTCAAGTCACACAGGAGACATCAAGTCACACAGGACACATCAAGTCACACAGGAGACATCAAGTCACACAGGAGACATCAAGTCACACAGGAGACATCAAGTTACACAGGACACATCAAGTTACACAGGACACACCAAGTCACACAGGACACAACAAGTCACACAGGACACATCAAGTGACACAGGAGACATCAAGTTACACATGACACATCAAGTGACACATGACACATCAAGTTACACAAGAGACATCAAGTCACACAGGAGACATCAAGTCACACTGGAGACATAAAGTCACACAGGAGACATCAAGTCACACAGGAGACATAAAGTCACACTGGAGACATCAAGTGACACAGGAGACATCAAGTGACACAGGACACATCAAGTGACACATGACACATCAAGTGACACATGACACATCAAGTCCCACAGGAGACATCAAGTCACACAGGAGACATCAAGTCACACTGGAGACATCAAGTCACACTGGAGACATCAAGTCACACAGGAGACATCAAGTCACACAGGAGACATCAAGTCACACTGGAGACATCAAGTCACACAGGAGACATCAAGTGACACAGGAGACATCAAGTGACACAGGAGACATCAAGTGACACAGGACACATCAAGTGACACATGACACATCAAGTGACACAGGAGACATCAAGTCACACAGGAGACATCAAGTCACACTGGAGACATCAAGTCACACAGGAGACATCAAGTCACACAGGAGACATCAAGTCACACTGGAGACATCAAGTGACACAGGAGACATCAAGTGACACAGGACACATCAAGTGACACATGACACATCAAGTGACACAGGACACATCAAGTGACACATGACACATCAAGTCACACAGGAGACATCAAGTCACACAGGAGACATCAAGTCACACTGGAGACATCAAGTCACACTGGAGACATCAAGTCACACAGGAGACATCAAGTCACACAGGAGACATCAAGTCACACTGGAGACATCAAGTGACACAGGAGACATCAAGTGACACAGGACACATCAAGTGACACATGACACATCAAGTGGCACATGACACATCAAGTCACACAGGAGACATCAAGTCACACAGGAGACATCAAGTCACACTGGAGACATTAAGTCACACTGGAGACATCAAGTCACACAGGAGACATCAAGTCACACAGGAGACATCAAGTCACACTGGAGACATCAAGTCACACAGGACACATCAAGTGACACAGGAGACATCAAGTCACACTGGAGACATCAAGTCACACAGGAGACATCAAGTGACACAGGAGACATCAAGTGACACAGGAGACATCAAGTGATACAGGAGACATCAAGTGACACAGGAGACATCAAGTCACACTGGAGACATCAAGTCACACAGGACACATCAAGTCACACAGGAGACATCAAGTGACACAGGACACATCAAGTCACACAGGAGACATCAAGTGACACAGGAGACATCAAGTGACACAGGAGACATCAAGTGACACAGGAGACATCAAGTGACACAGGAGACATCAAGTGACACTGGAGACATCAAGTCACACTGGAGACATCAAGTCACACTGGAGACTTCAAGTCACACAGGACACATCAAGTGACACAGGACACGTCAAGTCACACAGGAGACATCAAGTCACACAGGACACATCAAGTGACACAGGACACATCAAGTGACACAGGAGACATCAAGTGACACAGGACCCATCAAGTCACACTGGAGACATCAAGTCACACAGGAGACATCAAGTCACACAGGACACATCAAGTGACACAGGAGACATCAAGTGACACAGGAGACATCAAGTGACACAGGAGACATCAAGTGACACTGGAGACATCAAGTCACACAGGAGACATCAAGTGACACAGGACACATCAAGTCACACAGGAGACATCAAGTCACACAGGACACATCATGTTACACAGGACACATCAAGTCACACAGGACACATCAAGTCACACAGGACACATCAAGTCAAACAGGACACATCAAGTGACACATGACACATCAAGTGACACATGACACATCAAGTCCCACAGGAGACATCAAGTCACACAGGAGACATCAAGTCACACAGGACACATCAAGTCACACAGGAGACATCAAGTCACACAGGAGACATCAAGTCACACAGGACACATCAAGTCACACAGGACACATCATGTTACACAGGACACATCAAGTCACACAGGACACATCAAGTCACACAGGACACATCACATGGGTGGGCTGGGCTCTCCTCTAGCTGCTCCTTTTCAGCTGTGTGCACCCAGGCCAACTATTCATATAGGCTTGCCACAGGTGCACACTAGAGGGATGCCGGGGGTGCTGCAGAGTTTTACTCCAAATCAGGATCGCCCTGGAGAAAGCAGTAGCCCAGCCCGGAGCCTTTTTTGCTCGAGAGCCAGTTACCAGAGTTTTGGTCCTCTTTAAAGTGGAATAAAACCCACACGGACAGCCCTGGAATTTAAATGGAAGCTGCTGGCTTTCCCCTGGGGTATCCCAAATTGGAATGCCCCACTGTGTGAGCAGTCACGGGAATTCCCCCCCTTTTTCAGTGGCTTCATCACCCATGTATTCATCAGTCACTCTCGCTTCGGATTGCTGAGCGCAGAGCCATTTGCCGAGCATTAACATGCATGACAAATGGCTCTGATTGGACGAGAGCCCGTGCATGTGCTGTAGGACCAGGGAAAGGAGAGATTTGCACTGGCAATCTGGTGGGTTTCACACAGCGGGGCATCCCCAATCCGGGGGCAGGAAACAAAACCCAGGATAGTCATAATCCCGGGTTTTGTTCTGCTTTAAGAGACCCCTATGGGTATCCCAAATAAGGATGCTCCTCAGTGTTACACCCCCTGGCTTCCCCATATACTCACCTGAATCATCATGTTTAGTTGTACTTTACAGCATCGCAGCTCCCCCCCCCCCCCCCCCCGGCCTGCGCAGCCCTGCTCCTGTGTGACTTTTCATTTCCTTTCTTTCTTCTTTGTGGTTCTTACTTCTCCCTTTATTTTCACTTTCTTTAAGTCTCTCTCTTTCTTTCCCACATTATCTTACTTCAGCTTTTTATTCTTTACTTCTTATATACTTCTTATATACCCAAATCTCCCCCTCTTTTACTTGTGTCACTTAGCTCCCTGTCTCCCTCTTATTTTTTTTTTTTCGACAAAATAAATGCAAACATAAGTTACATGAACTGTCTCCCTCTTATTGCCATGTTCTGTCTCTTGTATTCCTGCTTTATTTCCCCTTTCCTTTCTTTCTTCCTTTATCCCTCACTTTCTTCCATTTCCTCTTTCCTTTCATTCTTCCCTGCTCCCTCCTTTATGTCCCTACCATCTCCCTTTCTGTTTACTTTGTTTATGGCTCTCTCTTTCCTACATTGTCTTTTTTTCTCTTCTTATTACCGGCATACTTCAGTATTTCTTTCCTTCACTTTTTTCTCCTTCCATTTCCTTTCCTTCCTTGCTCCCTTCTCTTTTTTACTTTATGTCTCTCTCTCTCTTTCCTACATTGCCTTTTCTTCCCTCCTCATCTATCCCCAGTATTTTTCTGATTGCCACTTTTCCCCCTCTCTTTCTGTAGCTCTTATTATCTGTTTTTCTTTACTGTTTTCCCTTATTTTCATGTTGTCTCTTGTATTCATTCTCTTTTCCTTTACTCATTTCTTTCTTAATTGTGTCACTTAGTGATCTCTCTCTTCCTATTATTTCCATGTTCTTCCTTTTGTATTCCTTCTTTCTTTTCCTTTATTCTTTCTTAATTGCATCACAAAGAATGTGGATATAAGAGAGAGGAGAGAACTTTCTCTTTTATTCCTTCTTTCTTTTCCTTTTTAATTAATTTCTCTGTTTTCTTCATTTCTTGCTTTCTTTCCTACCCTTTCTTCCTATCTCTTCCTTTCATTTCCTCTTTCCATCCTTGCTCCCGTCTTTATGTTGCTTCCATTGCCATGTTGTTACATTATGTGTGTCTCTTTTCTACTGTGCCTTGTTTTTTTCCTCACCTTACTTGAGTCTTTTTTCCCTCTTGCCCCAAGTAGCTCTCTGCCACTATTGCACAGGGTGACATTGACCCCGCGGCCAGTCCTGGTAATTACTTTGCATTTTCTATGGCGCACACACAGGTGTATTTGAGGATCTGTAGACAAACAAGCAGCATCACACTGTACTATTGTAGTGTTGATCCCTGTTGTGCTATGTACATATGCTGCCTGTTTATAGAGACTTAACTCCTCTGCTTCCCCAAACATATCCGAGTCACGTATGAGCGCCTGCAGCATCCCGGATCACAGCGGGAGGAAAACACCAAACCAAACCGAGGATCTTCATTATTATGTCTTTTGTTCCTCATGATCCCTATTTGGGGTGCCCCAAAAACAACTTTTTTTCAATCCTAAGGCTCATGCGTGTGCTTACACATCAGGGTATCCCCAATTGGAATGCCCCACTAAAAGGGAAACCAGTGGCCCTAGAGTCATATAGACGGAAGAAAGGTGGTTGCTCCTTAAAGTGGATCGAAACTGAGGATTTTGACTATGCTGATTTGGTCCTTTCCCCCCAGGGCACCCTGATGCGTGAACCCCCCAGGACCCCAAGACCAGCTTATCTCTTCCCAGTCCCACGGCCTGTCTCTGATGGCCGCATCTTCTGCTTTCCTCTAACAAGGAGCATGCCTGCGCCTGCCATTCACAAATGTCTGTCGTGGACACGCGCACTGCACTGGGTTTTGGCCCTTCCCCCCCCGATCGGGGGTGCCCCACTGTGTGAAACCCCCCAGATCACGCAGCCAACTCACCTCTTCACAGTCCTACGGCACTTGTACAATCAGAGCGCTGATGTCACGTCATCTAAGGCTTCGTCTAAGGTCAGCGGCTCTGAATGCGCTGGTGGCCGCATCCCCCACTACCCTCTAACAGGGAGCATTCACAAATGGCTGGCACGGGCCCTGCTAGAGGGATAGTGGGGATGTGGCCTCGGCTTGTGCATGCGTCATTGGACCGGGAAACAAGGTAAGTGTATGGGGCGACCTAAGGGGGGTTTTACACAGCAGGGCATCCTGATTTTGGAATCTGAGGGAATAGATCAGCCAGGAAATCTTATAGATTCCTGGGCCGATCGACATGGGTTTTGGTCCACTTTAAGGCATATGACTAGTAAAATAATCTTGTGGTTCATGGGAGCAGCCATGATGGGATTACTGCAGCAATTACTTCTATGGAGAAGAAAAGAGGGGGGGCTTTGTCTGCTACAATAGAAAACCTAATCCTATCATGGCATGAGGTATCAAGAGGTATTTAGCCTGGACTGTCCCTTTAAAAAAAAGAAAAGCCAAACAGCCCATGGAAACCCCACCTGGACAGAGACTATAACAGGGACAAATTGTATTTTTATAACAGGAGACCTCCCGTGAGGTGAAATATTTTGTGTAGTAATAGTTGTGCAAATAAATCGTCTGGCGTTGAGTAATGAGGCGCCATATTCCCAGCAGTCAGGACAGACAGGTAGAGCGGATCAGAGGAGGGAACGCAATGTGCTCCAGACAAAACATTCCCGCCTGCCAAGCGCCACGTCACGCTCCCGTCCTGTGAGCGGCTCAGGAAGAGCCGGGATTGCGCAACTCCATGCCAGCCAGTACTAGCAGAATGCCAACTATTATTGTTAGCCATGGAAATCAATCAGCCAAAATACACCGGTCACCTGGCAGATGCCAAGAGCCAAAGGGGTAGAAATGGAATTCCCCTTATGTACAAGGAAGGAATCCAGCACCACTGGCACTGCAGGGCAGCGGCTCCATTCACTGCATGCAGAACCCTGCCTTAAAGTGGACCAAAACCCAGGATTTGGACTATCCTGGGTTTTGGTCATTGCCCCAGGGGCACCCCGATCCGATCAGGGATGCACCGCTGTGTGAAAGCCCCAGCTCGCCCAACAAACTCACCTCTTCCCGGTCCCACAACGCATGCGCAGCCGCCCATCCAATTAGAGCGCTAGGATCTGCTCTAGCCCCTTCATCCAGGAGCTCGTCTAAGACAGGATCCAAGCTCGCTAGCAGCCGCATCCCCCGCTACCCTCTAACAGGGAGCGTGTTCGTGCCACCCATTCACAAATGCCTGACCTAGGCATGTGCCCTGCTAAAGGGATAGCGGGGATGCGGCCACTGCTCACACATGCGCCGTTGGACTGGAAAATAAGGTGAGTTTTCCGGCAACCTGGGGGGGGTTTCACACAGCAGAGCACCCCAGGGGAGGAGAGTATGCCTGCCCTGGTGTCTCAGACTCCAGGGTGGGTTTTGGTCCTCCTTAACAAGACAATAGGTGGAAATAATAAACTACTAGAGCAGTCAGGTATGGAAAGATTTAAAGCACACCAAAACCCCTTTTCTGACCCTAGATGCTTAATTAAAAGCCTTTCCAAGGGGCATCTCACTTTGTGTGTATAAGAGGCAGTTGTGGCCCAAGGAAGTGATCGTGTGAATGGAGCGTCGCAGGTTTGATTCCCGGCTGGGACAAGTGCTCTTGAGCAAGGCACCCAATCCCCATACAGTTAGGCTGAGCGTGGGAGCGTGCACAGGTACAGGATAACCGGGAATGCAGTGACTGGCAATCGCACCTCATGGGAGCCAACAGGAAAGGTGAGTTTATTGGCAACCCCGGGGGGGGGGGGGGGGGGGCAGGGTAGTGGCCAACCCTGGAGTCTTTTAGATTCCAGGGCCATCCCACAAAGGTCATCATCCTCTTTAACACATCTGTCCTGTTGAAGGTGCAATGATACTGCATGCTGGAATAAACTTAATTCGGACACCTACTCAGGAGAGCACCTATGAGGTTATGTTAGGCAACCGCCTCAGGCAGGATTGCAAAGGAGGCAGCAGTCAACCTGCTTTTTTTTATGTTTTTATTTAAAAATACATTCACCAAATAAAATTATGTGACTTATCTGTAGAATTGTTCTCTTCCATTCCAGGCTGTCAGCTCCAGAAACGAACAAGTTAATTCCTGCCCGGAGGGTGTGGCGTGCAAGATAGAAAGGTGTGGCTCCTCCCAGCCCTATATACTTCCAACTGTCCCAACACAAGTCTGTAATTGAAAAGCAGTAGCACCACTGGCTGGGAGGCGAAGGCAGCTATGCTCTATAGGAGAAAAAAATGTTAATCCACACCTTTCTCAAAAAATACAATTCTGTGAGTACTCACCTGTATAATTGTTTTTGGTGGTGTCCTGTTCAGGTCACTCCATTTCTGACAAGTGGGTTATCCGCCACAAGGTGGCGCAGTGACTGCAAGATGAAAATCGTGGCTCCTCCCAGCCCATATAAACACCTGTCTCCTCAAAAATCCCCAGTGGTTGAAAAGCAGTAAAAACCGAGACATGCTGGGAGGCCAGAAACCATATTACTTAAAAAAAACTTTAGCATAAACTCTCTCAAGAAAAAAATCAAGTACAACAGTAATCACCATAACAGGCAACAGAAGATAACGGAACAAGGGTGGGATGGAGTGACCTGAACAGGACACCACCAAAAACAATTCTACAGGTGAGTACTAACAGAATTGTCCTGTTCAGGTCGCTCCATTCCTGACAAGTGGGACATCCAAAAGCAGTGTCCAAAAGAAGGGTGGGATCCCCAAAGAGCGACAGCATGTAGTTTAAGACACTACCGCCTGAAGTACCTTACGGCCAAAAACAGCATCAGCTGAGGCCCTAACATCAACCTTGTAGAACTTTGTAAAAGTATGAACTGAAGACCAAGTAGCGGCCTTACAAACCTGTTCAACCAAAGCCTGGTGCTGAAAAGCCCAAGAGGCTCCAATAGCTCTGGTAGAGTGAGCTGTGATCCGAAAAGGGGGTTCCTTCCCCTTGGCAGAGTAAGCTTGCTCCACCGCCAGTCTGATCCACCTGCTGAGAGTGGATTTGGCTGGAGGCAAGCCCTTCCTAGGCCCGTCAGGGAGTACAAAAAGAGAATCCGATTTCCTGAAGGGTTCCGTAGCAACCAGGTAGTACTTAAGGGCTCTGACCACATCCAAGGCATGGAGGGTCCTCTCCTTAGAATTAGAAGGTGCGGCACACAATGAAGGCAAGACAATGTACTCATTGAGATGAAAGGCAGAAACAACCTTAGGCAGAAAATCCGGTTTAAGTCGAAACACCACCTTATCCTGATGCCGCTTAAAGTAAGGAGGCTTCATACAATGTGCCGCTAACTCTGAAACGCGACGCACCGAAGTGACAGCTACCAAAAAGACCACCTTATAAGTCAGAATGGATAAAGCCACATCACACAAGGGCTCAAAGGGAGGGCCCTGAAGAGCAGAAAGCACCAAGTTCAAATCCTACACCGGTAACGCGGTGGACGTACATGAGTAACTCCCTGGAAAAAAAGTCTTGGTAAGTCTATGATTGGCGAAATATCTTTCAAAAAAATAACCAAGGTCGAAACCTGACCCTTGAGGGTACTCAGCTGAAGGCCCAAATCCAATCCATGTTGTAAGAACTCCAAAATCCTAGAAAAGGAAAATGTGCGACAGGGAAGACCCCTGGACTCACACCAGGCAATGTAAGCGTGCCAGACTCTGTAATAAATCATGGAAGAAGATTTCTTCCGAGCCTGAATCATGGTACGCACAACCGTGGCAGACGGCCCTTTCTCCATATGGATGGAGGTTTCAGCAGCCAAGCCGTCAAAGCCAGCATTTGTAAATTGGGGTGGCGTAGCAACCCCTGAGTGAGAAGCCCTGGCTTGTCGGACATGACGTAGCAATCCACCGACATCTGAACTATGTCCGCGAACCAACACCGCCTCGGTCAAGGAGGAGCCATCAGAATGGTTGGCACCCCCTCCTGGGCTATCTTGCGCAGCACTCGACCCAGGAGTGGAAATGGAGAAAAGGCGTAAAGGAGCCGAAATTCCGTCCAAGGAGCCGAAATTCCGTCCAAGGAACTGCCAGAGCGTCTGTGGTGAAGGCCAGAGGATCTCTTGACAGGGAGACGAACCTTGTAAGCTTGTGATTGTGTTGTCGCAAACAGGTCCACGTCCGGCTGACCCCAGCGGCGACATAGAGAGTGAAAGATCTTGTTGCTGAGAGACCATTCCCCCAGACGAGAGGCCCCCCTGCTCAGAGAGTCTGCCTCCCGGTTCTCCACCCCGGGAATGTAAACCGCCGAGATGCAGGGAACATTGTCCTCTGCCCAAGTCAGGATCTGGGTCACCTCCTTGAGGGCTCGCTTGCTCCGAGTCCCGCACTGGTGATTGATGTAGGAGACTGCCGTCTGATTGTCCGGGCGGACCTGGACCTCACGACCCCATAGACGGGGGGTCAAATGAAACAGGACCAACTGGATTGCTCTCAGCTCCAGAAGATTGATAGGCACGTGAGCCTCCTGCGGGCCCCACTGGCCCTGGAACTTCAGCAAAACCCTCTCAATATGCTGCTTCTTGCACGCGGCCTTGCCAGCGGCCGAGCACGATAATTGTCGCTCTATGCTGGCCACTCGGAGTGCCAAATCCGTTTGAGACCCCCTGCTGGCTTCTCCCTCACTGGGAGCTAAATGCAGGTGCGGGGGTGTCGGCGAGGCCGTAGGTAAAATAAGGCTAGGGACAGCAGCGCTCGCCCCATCCTGATCCAAAAGAACGCTTCGGGCGCAAGGTACACAAATAGCGCTGCAACCGCTCAGAGGGCATGTACCACACATGAGACAGAGCTTAACCCGCCCCGAGGGAGCCCCAAACTCGCTATCCCCAGAAGCCTCCATTATGGCGATTACTAGCAAATAAAAATGGGCTACAGGGCACTGACGGCCCAAACCCGGAAAATCCCCAATAATTCCCTCCAAACCCTTAAGCTGAGAGGGGGGGGGAGAAAGGGGCGTCGGGCGGAGGAAGGGTACCAGTGCGCCCTCGTCAGGGCGCAAGCAGGCCCCAAATGAAGATGGCGCCGTCAGCGCGCTCAGCAGCAGACCGTTGAAGCACCTCGAGGGGCGGGCTTCGAGACGATGACGCGCCCACCCCGCAGCGCGCCAGTGAGCGACCGCCGTCTGCCCGAACGGCGCAAACTCTGGGCACCAGAGAGATGCAAGATGGCACCCGGACAAGGCAGAGGGGAGAAACAGGGGGGAAGCCCCCCCCCCCCCCCACTGCGGAGCGCTATAACGCGCCTACATAGTGCAGCTGGCGTCCGGACAGGACAAGCCCGTCGGCTCCCGCAGGGGGCCGTTGCCCCCCCCCCTCCCTCACAGCAGCGACGGAAGAAGAGGAAGAAAGGCGAGTACAAGCAAGTAATACAGTGACAAAAAGCACACACCTACAACAAGAATAAAGCTCGTGGGAGACATGCCTGAAAATAAAGGTCCCAGAGTGGTTCCTCCCCACCCCCCCACACATAGGCTCACCATTGCATAGCTCTGCCGAACGCCTGACCCTCTGCATTCCCCTACCGTCACCCGTTCCGTAGCCGAGGCTGGGAGGCAGGATGGGTCCCAGGAAGAAGGTGGGAATAGGGCTGCAGTGGCCGACAGGCTTGGGATGCCCGGCTCGCCTGCAATATCCATCGAGAGAGATAGCACCATCTTCGCAGTCAGACTGCAAGAAGAACTCTGGGGATTTTTGGGGAAACAGGTGCCTTTATATGGGCTGGGAGGAGCCACAATTTTCATCATGCAGTCACTGCGCCACCTTGTGGCGGATAACCCACTTGTCAGAAATGGAGCGACCTGAACAGGACACCAGGAAAATGTCCTTTTTTATGGCTCTTGTAAGTAAATATATTTTTATTTTTTCTGTTCTAGCTTGTGGGAAGAAGGGATAGTTGGTTCTGGTTCCTCATAGTCTGTCTGACTAGTCACTTGACTATTAAGATCTTATATATACTTCAGTCTTAGGCCCTTAGGGTTATTTAGACTACAATAGAATCACCATGACGGAGGCATCTGGGGATAGCGGATCCGGTATCCCAGCGGACAGGGTTATTCTTTGTCCTATGTGTCTGCAAAAGACATTGGGCGAGTTCTGTATGGGTATATGCCCATGTGGGTATATGTGCTAAATTAATTTTTACTGAACATAGTAGGAGGTCCATGCCGTCAGTAACTATTGATGCAGGTCCCTCAGATCCTAAGGCCCCTTTGGTAACTATGCCTGCTCAGGCCAGCGGAGGGGGCGAGACTTGCCTTGAAAAGCAGCTAGCTCCATCAGAGCCCAAGAAAGCCTTGGTGAAAAGGAAACATTTATGTTCCTCGAATTCCGAGGAAGATTTTTACGCATCACTAGTTTCTGGGGAGGATGAGAACGGCTCTCTGAGGACGAGCTTCCCTCTAGTGGTGAAGACAGTTGTTCGGGTCTTGATTCCTCTTCTGAGGAGGATTCTTTGGTCAGAGACGAAATGGAGAACCTCGTTGCAGCCATTTTTGAGGTTCTGCATATTTCGCCTCCGAGAGCTCCCAAAAGGAAGAGGGGAGACTTATTTAAGCCTGAAAGAACAATCTAATGTTTCCGATATTAAAAAAAATGTTTTTTTACACTCCTCGGTGGTTCAGTGGAGATTGCCGTCATGTTTTTACATCAATTACTGGCAAAGCTGGTGGGGAACAGACTTGGCCAGCAGAGACCCCTCCCACCCCACTGAGAAGGTCAGCAGCTGATCCTAAAAGTGAGCCATCAGGGTGCACAGGGAGGATGGCAAGGGCAGCCTGGGCATCAAGATCATCAGTTTGGGTGTGGGTCTGCTTTAAGAGATGAAAGTGATACATGGAAATGAGTTTTACATACATGCACAGACCCCCCATACACACATCTGGCAAGCATTACGAATTCCACTTATCCCTAAATGAAGAATTAACACAATACGTTTGGCACAACCCACAAATGACCCATTTATTTTGGCCAGTTTATATAATGAACGAATCAAAACTAATATTTACACTAAAAAAAGCCTTACACATGGCATAAAAGATAAATATAAATTAAGTTATATTAGGCAAGTGCTACACATTCAATACAAATCTTCAAACATTTCTTTTGGTGTTTGAAAGACTGGAGGTTGTTTTGGGCAATAGGAACCACTTCCTGTAGAACACGCCGACCCTCAGCGAACTATTACAAAGCAGGAGGTGCTCAAGTTTAGGTCGGTTTTTGATGGGTACAGAACCTTCAAATGGCCGTCCAGGTCTGTGACCCGCACCTGCTCCAGTACGAGTTGAGAGCCGCTCTCCGCTTCAGGGATTGAGGGTTTTGCGCCTTCTGGCTCTGAACCATCTTCCTCCTTATTTTCCAAAGTGAATTTGTTAAGTTCAGCCATTTTCTGTGTAAAGACAACAGAGTAGCACTGTTATGAATTTTATTACTAGATGTTGGTCACACAAGATCGCATGATACTTCTCATGATCAACAAGGTTCTAACAGACAAGACCTGTTATTTTGTCTGTGTTAAGAGTGGATGAAAAGCCCCAAAACACCAGCGTCTATTCCAGCTTTAGGGTTGCAGGCATATAAATTTCTTTATCAGCCACATAGGCCCCTATACTAGAGAATAACCCAAAACAGGCGAAGACCAACCACTAGGGAGAAACTAAGAGCTTCTGTAAAGAAGGTGTCTGAAGGTACATACACCATATCATGACTTACTACAGTAAAGGATAAGACATTTAACCTAAATAGCACAGAGGTCCACAGGGTACAGCATGCAGGATTAGTCAATAGTGTATTTATATGGTCCCTCAACCCAAAGTTGTCAATGAGGTCTTCAATCCTCTGAGCGGTCAATGCTGCTTACATTTTGCAGCCAAGGGACAAGTTTACAGCATCAAGACGCCAACTTGCCCAATTTCATCACATTTCAGTCAGTGGCTTAGGGCACCAGGAACATGTGCGGTGGCTACAACCTTTATAGCCGAGGATGTATTCATTTCAGCTGAAGCTTTTCCTTTATTTTGATAACCACAGATAGTTGGGGTGTGGTTCAGGCCAAGGAGACAAGTTATGGAATAAAAGGATATTTATTTGAATAGAGATAAGTAGTTTGTTATTAACTGAAGGGATTTTCATAGGGGGTGAAATAGGAAAGGGCCAAAACAATTTGGCTGTTGGCATGAGAGTGCAAACTTAAACAGCAACATTTGCAGGTAGTGTAGAGCAGTATAGATCTGATAGCAGTCCCCCTGAATATCTAAAAGCCCTAAACCAGGGGGTGTCAAATCCTCTCCTCAAGGGCCACCAACAGGTCATGATTTGTAGGTCTCCACACAGATTTAAAGCTCTGTCTGAACACTACTTACTGTATTTTTTGCCCTATAGAATGCACTATTGTACCCCAAAAGGAGGAGGAAAATATCAGTGTGTTTTATTGGGTCCACTTGTGTGTCACCGGGTGCCGATCCGAGAAGCGGCATCGAAACCAGAGAGAGACAGCGTTCACTTGAGTAGACTTTTTTTCTGGTGGTTTGGCGGGAATACCACACTGAATAAGGGGATGGGGGGGGGGGGGGATTCCACACTCCCTCTGTGGGGAATGGGATGCCACATTGCCTATGGGAAATAGATGGGGGATAGCCACACTGCCCATGGAGAATTGGAGGGGGGGGATGCCACACTGCCTATGGGAAATAGATAGGGGATAGCCACACTGCCCATGGAGAATTGGAGGGGGGGGATGCCACACTGCCTATGGGAAATAGATAGGGGATAGCCACACTGGTCATGGGGAATGGGATGGGGGAATGCCACATTGCCACATAAGCGCTACGGAAGTTGATGGCGCTATATAAATAAACATTAATAATAATAATAATTGCCTGTAATGGGGTGTTTTTCCACATTTGGTTTAGAATATATTTTTTCCTCCTCCAAATCCTAGGTGTGTCTTATGGGGAGAAACATACTGTGCTTCTGTGTTAAAAACTGCAAAACACAGTCTATTGGTTGGCCTTATTGTGGGAGTCTGACATGTGACCTACACCATCAAGCATGGCCAATAAGCACACCCTTGCAGTGATGACACAATACCAGACCGTGTCCTCTGCACAGCTGGGCTTGGTCCAGGTTGTAAAACAGATGAAAACATATCCTGGCTTCTCTGTGCCAGAAAAAGGTGACAGTCGGCAGGGGCCCGAACCCACCCATTCCCACAAGCAATCAAAAGAAGGTGCACAGCCTCCAATGGCTATTATAACGCATTCTGTAATCGCTTTGAAAATTCCTCAGGGAAATGCTCCCATCTCCCTAAGAAAGTTCTCAAACCAATTACGGAACGCGCAGGAGCGTGGACATGTTTTCTGCCAGACCTAGAATCTAAGGGCAGTATTCTATTATTGACCCGTTTTTTGTATTAGGTTGCATTTGCACTTTGTGTGGTTTTTCCCCACCTTAAGCACTTTGGTCATATTTTTATTGGAGCATTTAATAGCTTCACTTTGCTGTATATTTGGAGAATAGAGAATTTTTTTTTATATTTGCACCTTTTTCTTGGAATAAAATTGTTTGCGTTTGCACATTAGTCAATATGGACAGTAATACTGGAGATAGCCATTTGGATGCCCTGTAATTATGTATCATTGATTATCGATTATGCTGGGATTGTCTTTAACAGTTCATGTCTGGTATGTCTTTGCAATAAATTAAAGTCATTTCAATAGTGACAAGTAATGTGCTTTATGCCTGAGGAATTTTTTTTTGATTCTGTGAGCCTTCCCACACGCTGTTTAGAGATGCTTGACTTTTCTTTGCACAGCGTCATCCAATGGGGGGACCAGAAATTGCTGCACAACCCCTATTAGAGAAGGCTGGTTCAGTGTGCAGCCATTTCCAAATCCCTGAGACAGCAGTTCAAGCCAAGGATTTTCTTAACTAGATCAGGGATTTCTGAACCATAAGGCTCACGGGGGGCAGCCAAGTAGGGGGGGGGGGGGGGGAGGGTTTGGGGTCACCGTTTACCAGCACCCCTCACGTACAAAGGATGGTTTAGTTACCCTATTAGTGGCCGATTGCTTACAGAGCAAAGGCTGATCTAATACCCAATTCAGTCCTAAGCGTATGTGATGTCATTCTGTATATACTTGGCTGTACCACAAACGCACAAGACTGCCCGGGCTAATAGTTAAATCCTTCCAAGTACAGTTGTAAGGGACAGTTTCTCTGTGGGCAGTTAGTCATGAAGTCTGTGGAAAGAGGTGAAATTCCATCCGGAATGGATTGAGATAAAATGCCACAGAAAGGAGCAGCATCTAAAAATAGGTTGGCGTCTCAAAAGTAACACTGTGAAAAGGGAAACCATCCCCCCGATAAGTGGAAACTGACCCCGCTCTGATATCACCATCCAGCAGATCACTTACAGTTCCAGTTTGGATCGACCATCCGCACCAGTCACATGCTGAACATCAATTTTAAATAGGTTCTTATATTAGGATCATGCAGCCAATCTACTACATAGCCTGTAAAGTATACATTGAGGTTCAACATAAAGGCACTATACAATACAATGCCCAATCACATTTAACATTAGGGTGGCAGTAGTATATCATAGATGCAACACACGTATAAGGCATTTACTTACTGCCCTGGGCTGGTGTCGAGCCCGGCCCCCAGCCAAGGGTTCCAGAGCTGCATTCCCCAACCCTATTCACAAGATCCACCAGCATGGTCATGTTTTAGGTCTATGTGGAGCTACAGATAGCGGTCGATTTAGAGCCAGGTGATTCAACTACCAGATGTAAATTTTCACCTGGGCTTTGAATCAGTCCCAAGACAGACAATGAAAAGGAAAGGCATTCTCCTCTCCTAAAAAATAGGAGTGAGTTTTCTCAATTGGCTCTCAATTGACCCGGTAGGGTTGGGGGGCAAGACGCCAGAGCCGGCCCAGTGACCGGGCAAGACGCCAGAGCCGGCCCAGTGACCGGGCAAGACGCCAGAGCCGGCCCAGTGACCGGGCAAGACGCCAGAGCCGGCCCAGTGACCGGGCAAGACGCCAGAGCCGGCCCAGTGACCGGGCAAGACGCCAGAGCCGGCCCAGTGACCGGGCAAGACGCCAGAGCCGGCCCAGTGACCGGGCAAGACGCCAGAGCCGGCCCAGTGACCGGGCAAGACGCCAGAGCCGGCCCAGTGACCGGGCAAGACGCCAGAGCCGGCCCAGTGACCGGGCAAGACGCCAGAGCCGGCCCAGTGACCGGGCAAGACGCCAGAGCCGGCCCAGTGACCGGGCAAGACGCCAGAGCCGGCCCAGTGACCGGGCAAGACTCCAGAGCCGGCCCAGTGACCGGGCAAGACTCCAGAGCCGGCCCAGTGACCGGGCAAGACTCCAGAGCCGGCCCAGTGACCGGGCAAACACCTAAAATGGGAAGCATCAATACCGGCACTTACAGCAATGAGAGCATCCATGACATCTTTGCAGACCTGCAGGCTGGCGGCACTGGTGACTTCCAATAAAAGATCCTGGGTAGATTTAGTGATCTGAAGATGGGAGGAAAATAAAAACAAGAAGAGACATAAAGAAAAATAAAATATTTCCCATTTGATGCTGCTGACATTTTCTACAATGAGTATAGAGCATGTCCTCCTAAGTCTAGCAGGCATTGTAGAACTGAAAGGTTCTCCAGCAGCAGGAACACAGGGGACTAAAGCCACCAACCTTGATGTCATACAGCTAATTGCCCAAATTTGCCTGTCAAATCTTCTGCCCAATGGAATGCAGAGTCCTATCAGCTGGTGCTTAGAGCAGCTAATGGAGGCAGGCCTATGTTTGCAGCATAGCCCTATCTTACAGGGCAGCATTTAGTGGATGAGGAGATTGATTTACCTTTGCCAACCCAGCAACGTTCTTATGTACTTGGCCCCGAAATATTCCTGATTCCCACAGGACAATGATGGAGGGTGGCTGCACATCAGCAGGCCCAAAAACTGAAAGGACAGCACATTAGTGGAAAGGAGGGTCACTGGATTATTACATATGATGGATGGGGGGTGCTCTCTTATAACAAAGGGTTCAATAAACCAAATAAATAGAGACACTCAAAACCCTTTATGGCCAAATAAAATAGCAGTAGGAACAACTGAATGAGAACTTCTCATGAGACAGCTCAAATTTGATTTGGAAAACATGCTCAGGGGGTGGGCTTAGCAGCGGCCCCAATGGGCCATGAGCCGTTACTCTGACTATAGGGCCTTTTGAAGAGGTTTTGCATTGCCTTCCCATGAACTAAAATGTAAGTATGGTTTGCAGGGGATGATCTTCATGGAGAGGTCCGTTTTTGAACCTAGGAAATCTACCTAGATCCAGCGACTGGGCTGTTACTGTACATGTCTCTCTGCTAAAGGCATCAGAGGAGAACACTTGAGTAACAAAGCCTTAACCAACAGATTGTTTTTTTCTTGACCAACAATTCAGCGCCAGCACTGCTCTTACCTTAGTCTTGTCACTGTTGGTGACTGGTGGAAAGGAGATGACCACATTTTCGGCATCTAACAAACAAGGGTAATTTTCTTTACCATCCAACAAATGAAGATATCTATAAAAAAAGAAAAATGCAACAATGAGATAAAGACACTTCAGATATGTAGTGCTACAGACACATTATGGGTTTGATCTGCTATAAATATGTATAAATTGTTTGAGTTGGAATGTTACAAAATGGCTGAAGAATGTTTCCAAGATGGCTGAAACCATGCGGCTTGTCTTCCTATGGGTATATGTGTTGATTTCCCATTGGTTAATAAGATAGCATTCACCCATTGGACAATTTTGGAGACATGTGATTGGTCAAGAGGGGCGGTCCTATGCCGGACAAAAGGAATTGCAAAGAGGACTCCTCTCTCTTTCCTCTGACACCCAAGCCGGAAACACATGATGGCCCTTTTGCTGCTGTTCGGAAACTGAAGACCCAAATGACCTTGGAATCGGAACCAGCTTAACTGAGATAAGTTTGTTAAACGATTGTTAAGCTACTGAATTGCATTTTTTTTTTTTGTAACTATATTGGCTTTTATTGCATTATTTTCCTTTTTCTCAATAGAAACTATTGTTCTCGGAAACTAGTTAAACCTGTTTTTTCCTTTGTCTGGGGTCTGTGTCTGATTGCTTGTGTAGTGATAGTTATCTGTAGTGCAATTATCCTCAAAACTCACTGTTTATAAGTGAACTCTTAGACAAACAAGGCGCAATTGTTGATATATATATGTGTTTGAGCTCTTAAGTTGCTTTATATATTTGAGGGCTGCAGATATACTTATATATTTTAGTCAGATTACGCCAAAGCAAGACAAGATAAGAAAACATATCAGTACAAAAAGGAAGTTAAAGGAATAGCACTGGCAAAAATAATTACAAAATAGTACAATTCCATTAATATTCACCTTTCGTCCCCATAGTCTAATACTGGGTATGGAGATTGGCAGGTGTACAGGCCCGCTATGTCATTTAGTGGTGGCCACTACATCAGACAAATGCCCCGGCATCAGTCACTGCAATGGAAATCTCTTGGCACGACCTTTTACCATCACAAAGATGGTCAGTCATGTGACCGACAGCAGGGGTGGTAGTTTCTCAAGGTGCTTGCTGGTGAGTGGGAACACCTCAGGTAGGTTTTACCAAACCGTACTAGAATGGAAAAAGGAATATTAAAAGGGAATGCCCACTTTTGCCTATTTTCCCTCAGACTGTAAACCGGACCAACAGCCTGGCACAGTTGGAAAAGAAAGGTAGCGGCCATTTTGGAACTTCCCTCTCCCAGTATCTCAACCCTGGATTCATGGGACATAACTGACAATACACAGCAACAGGAAGCCCAGACGCACTTCCTGTTTGAAGGTGGCCTGCAAATGCATGAGCCGCCATTTTGTTTCTAAAATGTACTACAGCAGGAGGTGAATTAATTTTTATGTGCAGCAATCTAAATTGCCCTGGGGAGGGATGCATATGAGCACTGTTTGTTGTGTTGGGCTAGTTTAAGTCATTGTTGACTGTTGGTCCACTTTAAGACCAGGGTGTGCCATTGGACACAAGACTCCTCACGTGCCACCTGCTTCTGCATTGATCACCTGATCAGCCCAATGGTACACCCCGATCTTGAGGTCTGAAGTCCACCAAAGTGCCTAGACAAGGACTTTAGAGAGCACTCAGCTTAAAGGGCTGGTGAGTTACTCAGTTGGTGCTGCAGCAAAGTGGCTAATGCAGAGTGATTGGGTGAAGTCACTGATGCTCTCAGCAAGAGCTTCACTAGCGGGAGCCGCAAGTAACCCCCGAGAGAGGGGCTGCAGGAACAGGCTTAGAAAAAATGTGAAGGGGCACAGCAAAGTCCAATTTTTTGGACTGGACTGACATTTAAAGTGTATCTAAAGTCAAAAGGTGCCACACCACCCCCTAAAATCCCAGTTTGAGATGCATAAAGGCAACAAAAAAAAGGTTTTTGAGGTATTACTATAATGGACAATATCAGATGCAAGTGGAACATCACCATCATGCAGAAGAAAGATCAGAGGTTGAACTAATGTTGCTTAGTCCCAAAACTGCTAGTGACATTCTTCAATGCAGTGATTTGGCTAATGACATGTTTCTCCTTTACTGCATGGAGGAGCTACCAAAAAGAACGGGATTAAAACAGGATTAAACTACAAAACATCCTGACGGAGTCGATCTGGGTCTCTACCGACCATACAGGACCTACAGTATGAGAAAAGAGTGTGAGAAGGACCAGAAAAGATCCCCTCTGACCCCATTTTCACACAGGACATGCAGTGTTGCAGTTGCTCCCCTCTGGCAGACACTTTAGAGCCTTAAAGTGGACCGTCACCCTCCCGTGATCACCTCCCTCCCCGCGGGACATCCGAGATCGGGATGTCCCGCGGGGTGAAACCCCCCCCAAACACCCCAAACCCCCTTACCTTATCTTCGGTGGCGGCCGGCCGCCGCCGCCGCCTCCCTCGCGCCCCTCTAGGCGTGTGCGTGCGCGCCGGCCGTCTGTGAATGGCCGGCGCGGGCGCGTCAAGAGGGACGCGCGGGAGGCGGCGGCGGAGGAGCCGCTTGTCCGCGACTGTCAGATTGCTTGTCCGTCGGCGCTGGGAGCGGGGAGAGGTGAGTTTTTGGGTGATCGGGGGGGGTTTCACACAGCGGGGCACCCTGATCGGGGGTGCCCCACCGAAGTGGACCAAGACCCAGGATAGTCAAAATCCTGGGTGTTGGTCAACTTTAAGAGGCAGAACCTCCAGGATCAACACACTTTTTTCTTCCCATTGCTAATCCAGCTACTCAAATTTAACGTATGGTTCATAATTGACCCTCTCACTTGTAACTCAATGTACATATTTGTGTTGTTACAAGTCTTCTTTTGCTACAAAAATGAGTGTTGTCCCTTTCATGTCAACAGGAGGGTTCACCTGATTTTTGGATACCCCACTGCCTGCAGAAGCCCAATCCTCTACTGCTTCTGGGATTGCTCAGGATTGAGACACTACATGTCTACCAACATCCAGTGTGGTTTTCCAGGCTGCCCCCTGGTGAACCTTACTGCCTACCAGCAAGTCACACGGGACTGTAACAGACCATGGAAATCAGAAGGGTGGTAACAGTGCTGTGGTATGGGCCATCTAGCAATAGTATCCCACCCCAGAAGATTCAGAAGTATCACCACCGATTGTATTTCTTCACTGTTGCTGGTCATCAAAAACATACTCTGTGCATAAAGTACTGTAATTCTGACTCTTTTTTGGGTTCAAGAATCTTGAAATGTAGGTCTAGTCTAGAAGACAAAGGCAGAAAAATAGCAAGACCAGTCTGGAAACAGCTCTTGGACCCAAAGGGAGAATCAGGACAAGAAGGCTAGTGGCCTGCAGATTCTATATCCATCCATCCATCCATCAAAAGATGTTCTGCAATGCTTATCCTATTCTTATAAAGCCAGTATTAGGGGATTCCCATTTTAAGCCCAATGCAAACAAAAAGATGCCTTAATGTTGCTTAACCTGTGGCCCGTCATTGCATACAAGCCTTTGCCATGAAATTCCAATTAGGAAAGCACCAAACATTTTGGTATCGTTGTTTGGTTTGTACAGCCCTAGTAGAAGGATGCACATGCCGATAGGGTGGCGGCATTTTCCTTGCAACCAGATATGTGGGCGAGATAATGAGCTAGTGTCGGGTTATGATCAGGGTCATAGTTTGGGGCACATGGATCTGAAATGTTATACAGGTTTGGATGTCGGACTCTCTGAGGCACAATACCATGCAGCGCTTTCCAGGGTGGGGAGGCTGGGTAATGTCCTATGCAAGGAATGCAGCAATGGATACCCGGGAGGATTATGTAACCGCTCCCTGTAAACACCTCAGCTATTCACATTACAACACAATGGCAAGAAAGCCATATGAATGGCCTCCGAGTATAAGATGGCCGCATCTCCCGACATCAAAATACCTTGTCAAGTGGGCCCTGCCCTACTCACACATTGCAACACCCAGACGAGCCTTCCTGGAAATGTCGTGTGTGTGGAGCTCAGTGTAAACACTCCACAGACCGGGGAGGCAGCCGACACGACAGAAAAACTTACTGGATGTTTCGCGGGTGTTGGTGGGGACTTCAGGTCTTGGCATGTCCTAACTGATACCGGTAAAAAAAGGTGAATGGAGGACACCAAAGCTACCCCTCTGACTAATATAAGGCCCCCACTCAACCATAGTTATTTTTCTTTCAGTTATCTTCAGCTGCCCGGGGTGACTCCAGCAAGGACTCTTGCCCTTAGGGGAGTAGGCCCAGACTGGCTTCTTTAGTGATGAAGCACCCGCATAGCAGTAGCCCTTTTGGCTGTCTGCCCTATAGCCCTATATTCACCGTTGCGGTTTCCACTCCCTACTAAAGCCCTTGGGGAACCAGAGTAAGTAATGCGCCAGCTTAAAACATTTAGTTAAGTCACCGCGCTAAACTTAAAAGTACAATTCCAAAATACCGCACTTTACAATGTGCAACTGCTCATCCAGCAGGGTCATATAGAGCATAAAATAGTGTTACACAGTCTTAACAATATTTCAACAACAAGTCCAATCTCTTAAAAGAATCCAGCGTTGTCCCACAAGCACATGCACAATTTTATAGTGGATGTAATTAGTCCAACTCAAAACGCCAAGTGCCCGTCACCTTGTGAAATAAATGCTTACCAAAAAGATGTTTGGTTAATAGCCTTAATTATATCTCCAGAGGGATCTTCTTATAAATCTAGATTGTACTTCTCCTTTAAATCATAGATAGCACAGAGAACCTGCGCCTTCAGAGCAGCTCAGTTGCAGATTTAGCATAAAAACAAAAAGGAGAATCTAGCATAATACGTTTTTAATATAAAAAAGGTGCCAATTGCGCACTTACAATAAAAACAACTCTACAAGCCTAATTTATGCAAGAGCAGTTCTCACCCAACCTCTTCAGACCTCGGCCGATGGTGGGAGGAGGGAGAGAAGCTCTGCTTGCCAGTGGAATCCTGGGGTTATGATGATGTGATATCGCTGCCGCGCCAGCTGAGGCATATTTTTTATTTTTTAGGTTTTGTCAGTTACATATATTAATTGCTAAAGTAATACTAGTCAGGTTTAGTTTTTTTTTTTTTTTTTATTTGATGCCAAGGTGAGAGAAACAAGCAAGTTAGGCTAAGCCAAAATAACAGCTTAATTTACCTTATGCCTCATGTGGTTAATCCAGTACCGACATAGCATGACAGAGCATAACTAAGGTTATGGCCTTCTATAAAGCAGAGGAAAAACCCAGCCTATCCCCGGGCATCCTATAGTGCAGCGGTACTCAACTGGCAGAACGAGGCCCGAATGCAGACCTTGGCGCCAGATTTCTGGACCCCTGTCCCGAAAGCCCTGCACATAGTTGCTTCTACGTTGGCGCTGCCCCCTTTACTTGATCAGTGATGTAGTGACTTCCTGGCATCTAGCGTTGCAGTATGAAGTACTGCACGGGCGGAAAGTGGCGCTGCAAGGTACACACAAACTTTGTTTCTCTGTCTCTTTGCCCCATCCATTCCTGCCCTACCCGTTTCTCCCCAGTGCCCAAAAGGATTCTAGGGCAGCCCCCTGCCCGGACCTTTACCTCTCAGCAGATGCCTGTAAATAGACCTTTACAAGAAGTGGTTCAGTACCCCTGCTATAGTGGGATGCCCTGCTGTGGTGGTGTGGAGTCACCGGTATACTCGCATGTACCAGCTGTTCAAGCGACGTTGCAATCACCAGCTGCTGCAATACCCCCAGCTTTCCAGCTGTGCACACACCCGTGCCTAGCCTTTTCCTGAATGGCTGGACGTGGGAGTGCCCAGAGTGAAAGCTGGAGAAGAAACCAGCCGTTTGTGTGTCACCCAGCACCTTGAGATCAGCCAAACAGCGATCTGAACAGGGCCCGATGGACGTGGCCTTGGTGGAAACCCAGTTTTTAACGATAATCGGCCCACCACCGAGCCAGCAGAATCACCTGGCTGCTCAGGCGGGGAGGCCCCGGCGAAAGAGCAGAGCACCCAGAAATGGGTTTTGCTCCGCTTTAGCATCCCCCTTAGAGACCATTACCCATGTTCCTATAATGCCTCTGAACACCCAAACCAAAACGGACACCTGGCAACATGGACATTAAAACATTTTCAGGCCAAGGACTCACCTGTGTAGGCCGGAGACATTCTGTCGTTTCTTTTGCTTTCGCTGTTCCTCTGCCTCAAACTGTAGTTGCCGCACAAGCTCTTTTGCGTCAATTTCTTTACGATTGAGTGGAACAATCTAGAAATAGAAAAAAGTGATAAAGTTAAAAAGTTGGTGGTCACCATGCAGACTATTAATCCTGCTGGGAGATCAACTATGAATGAGTAAATGAAGGCAAGGTTGACCTTTGCCGCGTATAACCTCCAGTAGCGTGCACGTGGCCAAGAATTGTTTGGGTGCCTGACCAGCGCTTGCCATTTGTCATGGCTCCACCCACACCAGACTTTATTCATTGCAACGGAGAGGGTGTGCCAATGTGGTGTCTGGCACCCCTGTCAATTGCAGTGAGTGGAGTGGGCGTGAACAGTCAAGGTGACTACGGTGAGGGGCAGTGGGAGCAAGGTAAGCACGTCTTGGGACAGGGACTCAGAAACCAGGTGTCTAAAAGTGGCTGCAGTGGGAAGGAAAGGTGAGCCCCCTTGCAGCACCCCTTTTAACCCTTTCAGTGCCAGCCTACCTAGAGATTTTGTCACCCTCTGTTGATGGGCCATTTTTGTGCTACGTTTACGTGATTTTTGCAGGGATGTCCAGGGAATTCCCAGGAAAATTATATATCGTTTGTTTATTTTCAGCAGAGTTTGGGCTTTAACATGAAATGTCTTGTTTGTCATTTGTTTAGTGCTTTCTCAATATTTTCGGGTGAAATATGTAGAAAAAGAATAAAAAATATATATATTTTACATTTTGTAGCTTTTTTGTTTGTTTTTTTTTTTTTTTAAGTAAAAAATTCCCTATGAAACGAGAAGTCATCTACCTCAAGCTTTCTAGGCATACCAGGCTTCTTGTTGTGGGTGCAAACCATTGAGGAATGCACCCGTTGCACAGTGTTTTATTCTAAATAAAACAGCAGAATAAAAATCACATTTTCCTAAAATATTAATATGTAAAACGAGCTAAATAGGAAAGAGCAATGAAACAATACTCAACATGCATAGCTACTTAAACCCATTCAGTGCCAATCTACTTGAGATCGTCTCTGTTGCCAGGCCATTTTTCATCATTTTGCACTATGCTTAACTCTTTTTTGCAGAAATTTTCATGAACATTATCTATTTTTTTTCCAGCAGAGTTTGGGCTTTAACATGAAATGTCTTGTTTGTAATTTCAGTGTTTTATGAATATATTTAAGTACCAAAATCTATCGCTACCCGCATCTCGCCCAGTCACCGCCGGAAGTGTCTTTTAGATTTGGAGAAGTGGATGGCGTCCTCTCCTTATATAAAAGCCCCTTTTTGCAGCGGCTGGCGCGTGGCAGAGAAAAGGAGACCCCAAGCGCTGGATCCAGGCCGGAGGTGAGCCTTTATTTTTCTTTTTTGGCTGCAAACCGGGATAACGCCTGGCACGTAAAATTGACTTGGCTGGCAGTTAAGGGTCAGAAAGGCAGCCACGTCAACTTTACGTGGCTGGCGTTTAAAGTTTGATAGTCTATGGATGCGTTTCACCATTCAACTTTCTCAGAGAACTTGACCTGGCCTAGCTTTTAATATTTTGTTCAGGCTTTATGTACAGGTTGGATTAGTCAAAGATGATTTGAGAAAAACATTCTGATCCAGCATCAGTATTTTTGCTTTCATTGGTTCGGGGGGGGGGGGGGCTCCATGACCAGGCTCCAATGCTGTCAGAACAGCTGTTACTCAGTGCTCCTAGTGTGAATGAGCCCTGCAAGCCAAAGGCATTGCTTTTACTGGGCTCCCTATTACTGGGGAAGAGCTGAAGCACAAGGATGGCCATGTGATCACACGTGGAGTTTGGTCATAGAAAAAAGTAATGGGAAGGAGGGACAAACTTTGGAGACTTGCTAAAGCATCTCCAGCACATTTCAGGCAATAGAGAAGAGGGGCAGACTTCAGGTGAGCCCCTTACTGACTTATTGCCGTTGCCTGGACTGTCTTTAATTCAAGTTTATTTTCCGTTTTAAATATCATTCAAAACGAGGAACCTACTTTGACATGGTCATTATTCCGGATCATGATGATGCCGCCACTTCCGAATGGAGAGTCTACGTGCATGCAGTGGCAGGCGACAGGCCAGGGCCACGTTCACCATGCTTTCATCCTACTTGTTAAATATTAACCAGCAGCAAATTGAATTAGTGCCAGACAATGGAGGATTAGCGACGACTATAGGTACATATACACAACATGGGTTACCTGGGGTTCTGCATGACCTGCGTGCTTAAGACTGACGAAAGCAGCCAAACCATAACTCAAATAGGATGACCAGCATGTGTAAGGAAGGAATGAGTCAACAAACCATTATTCAAGTTCCCCACATGGCTACGGGTGGATCTGATGGAAAAAATTTGTCACCCACCCTGCTTCATCAGTCCCCTTGTTCACCATTTCTCAGCCTGTTGTACAGGCGGTAGGCGTCACCGGTTGAAGGGTTACACAGAAATGTTCAGGGCCACACCAAAAGAGGGGGTCAGATGGGTCTGATATATTATTTTAACATGCAAATATTATTTATTCTAGCTTTATAAAGTACTACAAAGCCTGTAACCTTCTTATTTTGGTAACATTTATAACGGATTCTCTTCCGAGGGGGTACTCATTTGGATAATCTTGCAGCTAGGGGGTACTTGGCGTAAAAAGGTTTTGAACTATCACCCTATTAACATCAAACCCAATCACACACACAAAGGTTTTCGTTCCACTTTAAAACTGAGAGCTCAATCCTAAGTCAAGGTTGAGGGGTGGCATTAATTCTATATGCAGTTTTAACAACGGTCCCCACTTCAGTTTAATAAAGTGGGCCAAAACAGTGGCTGACATCTGAGACTAGACATAAAGAAAACACCGTTTTGTGAGTACTCACCTTTAAAACGGATATTATAAGTGTGACATACACTCCGCTTCAACTCTTCATGACATTTGGGTTATTCTCCAGTAGAGGGCGAACTTCTGCAGAGATAAATGCAAAAAAGGAGCTCCTCCCAGTCCATAAATACCTGGGACCTCCCACCAATTCCCCAGTGTAAGATAGCAGTAAGAGGAACAGGAAGAACCAAATATAACAATACTAACAATCAAGAAACAATGGTTCACCATATAAAGGATCCGGAATACCAAAAAGTGTGGGTGAAGCTGAGTGTATGTCACACTTATAATATCCGTTTTAAAGGCGAGTACTCACAAAACGGTATTATTCCAAGTGTGACATACACTCCGCTTCAACTCTTCATGACATTTGGGACATCCAATAGCAGTGTCCGTCATGAGTGGGAACCATAAACAGTAAAGAATGCACCAACTTAAACCACTGCAGCTTGCAGAACCTTGCGGCCAAAAACAGCATCCGCTGAAGCCCGCACATCAACCTTGTAAAACTTGGAAAAAGTATGAACGGAAGACCAAGTAGCAGCCTTACAAACTTGTTCAACAGAAGCCTGGTGCTGAAAAGCCCAGGACGCACCAACAGCACGAGTAGAGTGCACATTGGCCCTAAAAGGGGGGATCCCTCCCCTTAGCAGAATAGGCCCCAACAATGGCCTGACGAATCCATTTGCTAATGGTAGACTTGGCGGGCGCCAAACCTTTCCTGGGCCCGCAGGGCACCATGAAAAAGGCATCCGTCTTGCAGAAAGAAGAAGTAGTCACCAAATAGTACTTAACACAGCGAACCACATCCAAATTGTGCAAAACCCTCTCCTTGTCATTGCTAGGCTTAGGACACAAGGAAGGGAGAACAATATCCTGATTGAGATGGAAAGCAGAAACCACCTTCTGGCCTAAAGCGAAAGACCACCTTGTCCTGGTGTCTTTCAAAGTAAGGGGCCCGAATCGACAGAGCCGCCAACTCAGAGACACGCCGAACAGAGGTAATAGCCACCAAGAAGGCAACCTTTTGAGTGAAAACAGAAAGAGCAATATCCTGTAACGGCTCAAAAGGAGGACCCTGGAGAGCCGAAAGGACCAATTTCAAATCCCAAACAGGAACCATAGCCTTCCGAGGGGGTCGAACATGAGTGACCCCCTGGAAAAAAGTCTTAACCAGCGGGTGTAAGGCAAAAGATCTTTGGAAGAAAACAGACAGAGCAGAGACCTGTCCTTTCAAGGTACTAAGCTGGAACCCAGACCGTGCTGAAGAAACTCCAAAATCCTAGGGATCGAAAAAACCCTGCAAGGCAAGGCCCTAGCCTCACGCCAGTCAATATAGGACCGCCAAGTCCTATAGTAAATGCCAGAAGAGGACCGCTTCCTAGCTCTAATCTGAAAAGCCGCCTCAGACAAACCTTCCTCCTTCAGAATGAAGGTTTCAGCAGCCAAGCCGTTGGTAAATTGGGATAAAGTAGTTGACCCTGAGATAACAGATACGGAAACATGGGAAGCCGGTACTGATCCGCCGCCCGCCTTACAACGTCTGCGTACCAAACCCTTCTTGGCCACCTTGGAGCCACCAGAATTGCTGGTGCCCCTTCCAGAGCCAGTTTGCAAACTACCTTGCCCAGCATGGAGAAGGAAGGAAACAGGTACAGAAACCCCAGATCCTTCCAAGCAAGGGACAAGGCATCCACTGCCAGAGCTAGAGGATCCTGAGATAGAGACACAAAGGCCGGGAGTTTGTGATTGTGCCGTGAGGCAAAGAGATCCACCTCCGGAGTCCCCCACTTGCGACAAAGAGACCGAAAAACCCTGGGGTTGAGAGACCACTCTGCTTGGCGAGAGGACCCCCTGCTCAGGGGGTTCTCCACTCCCGGAATGTAGATTGCCGAAATGCAAGGAACATTGCTCTCCGCCCAGTGCAGGATCAGAGACTTCTCTGAGAGCACTCCTGCTGCAAGTCCCTCCTTGGTGATTGATGTAGGCTACCGCCGTCCGATTGTCTGATCGACTCTGAACCGGAAGACCCTGTAAGAGCCACGTCAGCCGTGCCAGGACAAGCCGGATGTCTCTGAGCTCTAAGACATTGATGGGGTTGTGAGCCTCATGAGGACCCCACACCCTGCTGAACTGATTACTTTTCCAGAAACCTCCCCAGCCCGACAGGCTGGCATCCGTGGTAACCGTCTCCCAGCGAGGAACCAGAAAGGACCTGCCCCTCAACAGGTTGCTCAACTCCAGCCACCACCGAAGGGACTGCCGAACCCTGGGAGACATCCTGAATGGTTGATCCAATGACAGCGGACACCTGTCCCAATGTGTCAATAGATGAAGCTGAAGAGATCTCATGTGAAACTGCGCAAACGGGACCGCCTCGAAGGAGGCCACCATCAATCCCACCAGTTTCATCCCCTGTCGGATAGAGGGGATTGGCCAGAAGAAGGCGGATCAGATCCTGAATCCCCTGCACCTTGGTCTGGGGTAGAAACACTCTGGCCTGAATGGTATCCAGATTCATGCCCAGGAATGAAATCACCCGTGATGGCGAGAGAGAGGACTTGGGGCTACAAACTGAAAATGTTGATCGTCTACCGCGAACCTGAGGAAAAATTGGAACATGCAAATACGCATCCTTGATGTCTATGGATGTCATGAAATCCCCTTGATGAAGGGAATTGATGGCCGAGCGCAGAGTCTCCATGCGGAACTTCTTGGTTCTGATGAATCTGTTGAGGACCTTGAGGTCCAGAATGAGTCTTACAGAACCTTCTTTTTTGGGGACCGTGAAAAGATTGGAGTAGAAACCCCTGTCTCTCTCCGATGGAGGCACTGGGCATACAACTCCCATGTCCAGAAGGTTTTTCACTGCTAACAGGTGCCCCTGTGCAGCCTGAGGGTCCAAGGGCACCCGAGACCTTAAAAATCTTGGAGGAGGCCAGTACTCGAACTCCAGTTTGTACCCGGAGGAGACCACTTCCAAGATCCAATTGTCTGTGACCTCCCAGGCCCAGACCTGGAAGAAGAGCCGCAGCCGTCCCCCCACCCGTGCGGGTGAAGGCGCCCCTTCATTGCTGAGCTGGTTTACCCGCAGGCTTGGAACCCCAGGCAGAAGCGGGACGGGCCCGACCTCTGCCCCTGTTCCAGGAAGAGTCTCTGACACCCGAGAAGGCCAAACCTCTGCCAGCTCTGGCACCTCGAAAGGAAAGATTGAAAGAGCCTGCCCCCTGAAAGGGGCAGCGCTGTTTCTTCCGCTGAGGTAACTTACCTCTCTTTGCCACAGCATCCAACTTATCTCCAAACAGCCGCGTACCCAAGAAGGGAAGAGCTGTGAGCGATTTCTTGGCCGCAAAGTCCGCCGTCCACTGACTGAGCCATACCGATCGGCGCATGGCCACCAATAAGGCTGAAGTCCTACTACACATAACAATAGTGTCTTCCATAGCAGCCAAGACAAAATCCATGAACAATTCGAATCTTTAAGTGTAGTGAACTCAGCGCTGGCCGGATCAAGTGAGCGTCATTTAACCAGTGCCCGGTATCCTGCGGAGCCTCCATATGGTGATTCTTGTGCCGCAGGGAATTTAAGCAATAAGCAACCCGGGATGCCCCTTAAAAGTCCCAGTGGGAGGATTTGTGGTGATCTATTTTAAGACTAGGGACCCCAGGACCAGGAGGATCCCCTTATCATGCACATATACGATGCAATCTAACACACAATGAAGGCATCATAAGTCACAATCGCCTCAAAAAAAAAAAAAAAAAAAAAAAATTATATATATATATATATTATATATATATATATATATATATATATATATATATATATTTATTTACATATATCTCCATATAATACCTATATACACACACACATGCGAGAAAAAAGGAGGCCCCCCTGCTAAAAGGGGGGGCGCGCCGAGAGCCCGGCCCCCTCCCCGAACAAGGCCTGAGGGGGAGAAGCTCCCCAGGCTTAATGAAGGAGGCCAGTACAGTTATGGCCTCATGTACAAGGCAAAAACCTGTCAGCACCAACACAAGTGAAAACAGTCACACACAGTGTCACACACACAAGACCAAAAAAACAACCGGGCCCCCCCCCCCCCCCAGAGGGAAGTAAGGGACCCGGAAGGGGGGAATCCCAGCCAGAATCTGGCCATAGGAATGAAAGGGACAGGGCATCCCACACCGGGATCACCAAACCCGGGCAACCACCTACCCTTGTAATGGGGTCTCACGGTAGAGCAAGGCTCCTTGCACACCCATAAGGTGCTACCTACCCTCACCAGGACCCGCAGCCAAGGCTGGGAGGCTCAAATAGGGATAATTTAGGAAAGGTCCTGGCAGCAATAGGGACAAAAATGGCCGGGCACGAGCCCGGCTTACCTGCAAGTTAAGAGAAGTCTTCATCTTCTGTCTTGCTCGCCTTCCTGCAGAGAAGAAACTGGGGAAATGGTGGGAGGTCCCAGGCATTTATGGACTGGGAGGAGCTCCTGTTTTGCATTCATCTCTGCAGAAGTTCGCCCTCTACTGGAGAATAACCCAAATGTCATGAAGAGTTGAAGCGGAGTGTATGTCACACTTGGAATATTTAGGTTTTCTTCTAGGAAAGCGTTCCTTAACCCTCTAATCAAGGACCACCAACAGGCCGTATTTTGTGGATCTCCACACAGATGCACAGGTGGGGTAATTGGCGCTCTGAGCTATAGTCAGTTATGGGGAGATCCACAAAACATGACTGATATCATGCGCAAGGACCCGCTGGCCCGAGATGATGTTTCCCATGCAATATTTTTGGATGCACCCTAAAGCATGTATGCGGTTTTATTAAAGCAGACCAACACCCATGCAGGTGCTGGTCCCCACCACTATAAGTTATTATGGAGAGGGGCAAGCCCCCGGCACATAACCCCCCAGGACGGTATATATCCTTACCTTGATCCTCTGCCAGGAATACAGCACTGCGATTGGGAGCCTGGCGAGCAGGGCTTTCCGGCGGCCGGAACATCACTACCAATGTGAGCTCTACGCAGCGCTGTATTCTTGGCAGAGGATTGAGACTAAGGTAAGAATACCGGGTGTTTTTTTTTTGGGGGGGGGGGGGGGGTTATGTGCTGGGGGGCTCCATCATTCTGGATGCTCCCCAGACTGTCTTATTATGGCCTTCGAGTTTCGGGATCCCCCAGCTACCATATTCAGCAATAGGCAAAGCTTCTGCAATGTTGTGGCATACCCCACTGAACACCCCAGCAGGCCTGATGGCCACATAACTAACAGGATTCTCTAACAAGGCAAGTATCACAATCCAGTGCATCCCTATGGAGGGGTGACTGCTGGATCTATAGTTTATTTTTTTTTTTTTAGATTTGAGGCTTGTTTTGGTTCACCTTATTACCTAATCGCCGATTCATGCAAATGACAAACACCACCATGCCTCCATCGGATCCTTGACCCCACATGGACTAGGATAACAGGCAACACTGAGCAATACTCAACCAGATTTAATCCTGGAGATTCCTGTACAAGCCATTGAATGGAGGAAGGTAGTTGGATAACTAGTGACATTACTTTAAGATAGATACAGCAATTAGAGTTGCTTTGGTGTATTATCATATATATAATATGAGCTTAACATGCTCAGAGCTACCACGTGGGGTCATGGCTTCTACTGTAGGAAGGAAGCAAATGTGGAACCAGAAGATAAATATATAACTATGTTTCGTGCTTAGTTTAACCTTCAAAGGCAGAAAATAGCCGACAGGAAAGGTGGTCCCATGGGAGCTGTATGAACAAGTGTGATGGTTTCAGGCTTACGAGCCAGTGATTGACAGGTTGAAGTAAACTAATCTCTGGTGGTCAGCACAGATAAGAGGATATGTAATTGCATCCACCTTCATATAGCGGCTCGCGGTGTCTAGCTCCGGCATGTAGGGCAGGAAGTCGCCAGAATAGAGGCACTGAACAAGGTGTAGGAATGGCTGAAACTTTACCATCTGGAACATCGTGGATTCTTATAGGACAATAGGGAGGTGTAGTTAGGATAGACGTGGTTTTTAGTCGACTGCTGTCTAAACAAGGACACACTTTCGACCATATGTGAAAGGGTCACATTCCTGCAAGATTCAGCATGGGGTAATGGGCCCCATAAACTCACCGCCCAACACTCTTCTACCTATTTCTGTATTTCTGAGTCAGTAGGTGTAATATCTTCCTGGAGCCAGAAGGTGCTGAAATTAGGCAAAGCTGAAAACCCTGCCCTTGTTGGCTCCTCCACCGTTAATAGAAAGCAGTAAAAAAAAAAGCCCCTAGAGGGAAACAACCAACAAAAAAGTAAAAAACTCCTGGGTCTTGTCAGACCAAAAGCACAAACGAAGGTCTGGAGACCACTGTACATATGTGATAGCAGCTCCATGAAATCCGCATGAACGCAGCCAGCCGGGCGGGTACTGTGTGACCGAGTGAAATTGGATTTTGACTATCCTGGGTCTTGGTCCACTTACCGGGGCACCCCGATCGGGGTATGTGAACCCCCCCCGATTGCTCATAAAAACTCACCTCACCCTGTTCCTACGGCACATGTGCGGCTGCTCGTTCAATCAGCGCGCTCGGAGCCGCTGTGGTATGCGCGTCCAAGCGACGTACAACCATAGTGGCTCCAAGCACGCTGGCGGCCGCATCTCACACTTCCCTCCAACAGGGAGCGGGCCTGCACAGGCCACTCACAAATGGCCGGCGCGAGCACGTGTCCTGCTAGAGAGAAGCGTGAGATGCGGTCGCAGCCCGCGCCGTTGGATCGGGATCAATGTAAGGTTCCTGGGCGTCTTGGGGGGTTTCACACAGCAGGGTATCCCGATTTTGGATGCCCGCGCGGGAAGGGATCGGATCGGCCCGGGAGTGTGTTGGTCCACTTTAATGAGGAGATACCGTGGATAATTCCAAACTCAAAGGGCACTACGGGCGTATGGAGAACTGTGGCAAAGAGAATTATTCTTCCACAATTGGATTCCCATCCAACAAGTGTGAGAAAACTTGAGAGACAACCTGAAGCACTTGGGAAACTCATTATTGAGGCAGTCAGAATCTTATGTGACCAAGGGACATATCCCCAAGGGGTTGGCCCTGAACCATTCCTGAGGGTGTATTCAGCCCTAACCCCATAGTAGCCCTAAGCCTGGGGAAGCATTAACGAGGACAATCGGCATCCAAAAAGAATTCAGTGCCCAGATAATCTTGTGTGAGCAAGACCAGGAACATAGTTCTATTACAGAGGAGCCCCTCCGAATTAGCCTGTGGGAATGTCAAGAGTCTACAGGGCTGCCCTTAACAGGATAAGATCCCCTGGGCTCTGGTTCAACCTGTTTACACTTTGGAGCCAGTGACGAGCAAGCTTCTTGGTTTTCAACCTTCCCATGTTGTATCCACTAACAAATGTATCATCACTGGTCAGTTGTCACCCCTTGTACCTGCCCGCTTTTGAAGCCATTGTCCAAAGAAATTTCGCTACTAGAAGGGCCAGGTCTCCAACGACCGTCCCTTGGCTGGACCAAGGATGTTCACCACCCCTAAGCGCATCCAAAAGGGCAAAGGGACCACCACGGATGGCACGACTTTAGAACTGTGATGCCCTCTGCTTTACCGTATTAGCCCTTCAACACAATACTATACTCTAAACATGAATAGCGCTACATACCTCCTGTAATATATATATCTCCCCTGGAATCCTTGGTGCGCTAGTAGTGCCACTCAGTGATGCAGAGCTCGGAATCTGATCGGAAGTGGCAATGTGCTGTAGATACAGCACGAACCTTCGATTTTTGAGGTTTGGATAGACCACCGGCCCCTGGGATATCAGATCTTGAACTTAAGGAGCCGTTGAAACTCCCTCGAGTTACATACTTGCTAATGCCGAAAACCAGCTTCTTTTGGGCCACGCCGGGGCAATTAGTATCACTGTTGTCTTTTCTGTCGCTATTTTCCTTAGAACCTGAGGGAGAAGATGAATTGGGGAGTAGGCATAGGTGAAGGGATAGTCCCATGTCTGAACTAGGGCATCCACCCCCAGAGCTCCATGTCCATGAGAAGAACTGTGGGCATTTCATGTATGCAGCATTGGCAAATAGGTAAATCTGTGGTAACCCCCACCTTAGGGTGATCTGAAAGAACCCATTCTGACTGAGAAAGTAAGGTTCTGCTCATGAAGTCTGCCACAGAGTCCCCTTTATATGGACTACCATGATGGACCTTAGATTGCACTGAAGAGGTCACAGAAACAAATCAGCCAGATTCTGCAGTCATTGACCTTGTACCCCTTTGTTGGTTTATGTAGCTAACTGCAGTTACGTTGTCGGACCTCACCTGGACATCCCTGTACTTCAACGGTGGCTTGAAACCCGAGAGGGTAACTAAGGACTCTAGTGATTTTAGGTTGCGGCTCCAATTCCAAAAGTGAAAGGCTTGAAGAGACCTGGTATGTAACTGCGCCCAAGTGATGGCTGGGATAGTAGACGTCATGAATCCTAGTACTCTCATAATGACTCCCCTACTCCGCTACTAGCTCCCCTACTTGCTTTAGTAGCTCTTTGTCTAAGGGTAGCGAAATGTCCTGGCTGACATTGTTCAGCCGGAACCCCAGAAAGCTCACAATGTAACAAGTCTGGGAGGGGGTAAGGGAAGACTTCTTTGTGTTCATCAGCTGGCCCAGGTCCTTCAATAAGGAGAGGATGGTGAAAATGGATTCCATACAGAACCTTTTCTACCGGATGAAGACATTTAAAGCCTTCACGTTGAGAATCATTCGGAACGCACCTGAAGATTTCTTTACCAAAAACACATGGGAATGAATCACTTTCTCTGGCTCCAGGCGGGAACTGACTTTTTTGAGCTTCTGGATCCAGCTTCTGGATGACTGGGGGAAGGCGGTTCTCTTCTCCGGATACTGGGGGAGGGGAGGAGGGTGACAGGGCACCTGGCCGGTGGAGGAGAAAGTAGTTCCAGACGATTCAGGATGCACCGCTGTGTGAAACCATGCAGAACGCAGCACCTGCATGGGCTCTCATCCAATGAAAGCCACCGTCCTTGACCGTCATTTGGCATACAGCTCTAAATGGTGAGCACGGGCTGACACATGCCCCACAGCAGACACACTTCCCAGCATGTGAATGGCTGGGACAGGAGCTCACACACGCCGCTGTGGATGCGGCAGTGCATGCTCCCCATTCAAAACAGTGAGTCTTGTTTGCCGAATGACAGACACGCCAGACGGCTTTCTACGATGCAGTTGAATGTTGAGTGTTTATCTGCGCCCCGGGGGGTTCACACATTGGGCATTCTGATTCGGGTTGCCCCCAGGAAAGAGCAACCAAGCCGACCCAGGTTGAGCTTTAAAAGTCTCAGTCAACTAGTAATGGCAATGCCTTTCATTTTAACCCTAACCCACTAGGTTTACCAATCCGCCCCGATTCTCTCTTTTACATTAGCAACTCCACCACATGGCAGCAGCTGTCTGGCCAAGGGCCTCTGTTATTGGAAGCACTTCTCCACTTTCCAAGCATCTTGCCCCTAACAGACATACGTGCCAGCACACCATGTATCTAGCCACCATGCACCAAAGCATTCCTTTAGGCTGGATCTCAGCAGTTGGTGTTCTGCACTCACGCTTTCCACTTACATGGAGGAGATTGTGAGCACTAACACTGCAGGCAGGGCTTTTACAGAGCACTCCGAGTGCTTTGCAAATGGCCGAATGACACAGGAAAGCACCCATAGCATACTATGGGCAGCTTTTCACAGGCGAATGCGGTGCCTTCGCCCAAAAGCTCAAGCCTGCGCATCCACGCTGGTGTAAAACCAGCCTGACTAGGTGGCAATAAAAATTGAATAAGCAGAAGACTGCTGCCCTCTGCTGGTGACTTTAGGACACTACTATAATATGACTACATAAAAAGCAATGCAAGGGCAGCACTTTCTAGAATGCTTAACAAAATAAGGCACTTGCCTGGCTCCAAAACAAATTCTGTGGAACAAAACGGCTACCCTAGAATCTAAAAGAGGTCAGGGCTTCCCCCCCCCCCCCCCCCCGAGGCATCTCTAATTAGGATGCCCTGTTATGTGAAACACCCCAGGGCTCCGGTAATCACTTACCTTTACCCAGTCCAGCAGCGCATGTGCAAGCTCTCATCCAATCAGCAAGCTGCTGCATCCTCGGGCTTTGAGCACACTCCTGCACAACCATTCAGAGTGATGCCCAGGAACAGAGTTTGAGGAGTTGCAGTTATTGTGAGATTATTTACAGAGATTGTGGGGTTAGAGAGGGAAGGGGAGTGACATGGTGGGAAAATGACCAGTTCTGTACTGTCCATGTTTAAAGTGGACCAAAACCCAGCTGGATCGGCCTGGGAATCTATCCATTCCTTCCATGTGGGGCATCCAAAATTGGGATGCCTCGCTGTGTGAAACCCCCCAGGACGCCCGCTGCATTTACCTGAATCCTGGTCCAAAGGTGCATGCGCGGGCCGCATCTCGCGCACCTCTCTAGCATGTTAGAAGGAAGTGCGAGATGCGGCTGCCAGCGTGCTCTGAGCCGCTGAGCTTAGACGTTGCTTAGACGCCCATAGCTCAGCGGCTCAGAGCGCGCTGATTGTAGGAGCGGCAGCGCATGCACCATAGGACAGCTGTGAGGTGAGTTGGCTGTGGCATTTGGAGGGTTTCACACAGTGGGGGACCCCCCCCGATCGGGGTGCCCCGGGGGAGTGGACCAAAACTCAGGATAGTCAAAATTCTGGGTTGTGGTCCACTTTAAGGGAGCGAGATGTCATGAAGGAAGAGATGGCTGTTAGACAGGCAGGAAGGCGAGAGAGGATAGAAGAGAGATTTGGGCCAGAGAGGTAGATCTGAGTGTCATCTGCATAAAAGTGATATTGGAAGCCCAGCAAAGTGTTTAGTTGTCCGAGACCAACTGCACTCAGTTCCATTAGGAGGGTCAAACATGCTGATTGGCTGTGTGCCCATGCATGTGCCGATGAGTTAGCAGTTATTAAGTAATCAGGCAGAGCTATAGGATAATTGGAGGTATGTAAATGTAAAGCAATCGGTTGGACAGATGTAAGGACAGGATGGATAAAGTTAGGACAGTTAAAGATTAGATGAAGGTAGGTAGGACTATAAGATGGTGAGCCTTGCACTAAAGAGATTCTCAGCTTAGCCGAGCTCCAGCCAACAGGGGACAGCTACACACACCTACAGAAGCAGCACTTCCTCCAACAGGAGTGTGCAGAGGCTTCCTGTCCACAGCGTTCCAAAATTGGATTCCCTCACAAGAGGCAGAGCAGGCGCGTTTGGGGCTTGTGGACCCAGACTCTACCTACAGGTGCCAAAGAGCATTTAGGTCCACTAGATGCAGTCACTCTAGATCAGATTGTGGCAAAGATCTCATGTGTCACTTCACATGTTACGCAGTAATCGCCAGTGCTGCCCCCCCCCCATCTTAGTCTTAGAGAGGATGCCACCCCAATCATTGCAGAGGAAAAAGGAACTCCCCTACTGCAGTCACTCCAAGAAACAGTAATGTGGGCCTCAGAGTGATGAGGTCTATAAGACACCACCAACCCAGCTGTCCACCCTGACTTGTGACATAGAGGTGTCATCTCTGGCCCCTGAGCACGATTAGTGAGTGTCAGGCTCCTCTGCAACCCCCATTACCAGAATCTGTTTGGAGAATATGTTCTCTTGGGGAAGGAGGCAGACACTCAACTTCCTGCAGCCATTGCTTGGGGAGGTAAAACAGGAAGAAGGAAAATAGAGGTGAGCGCAATAGAGGTGAGCGCAATAGAGGTGAGCGGGGCAGTAGTGAGGCAGGAACAAGTAAGTTGGAAAAAAAAGTGAGCAGGAGACAAGTGGGAAAAGGGGAGGCAGGAAGAGGCGAGAAGTAGAGGGGACGTCAGCAAAAGTAAGCGAAGGTAAGGTGGGAAGAAGATGGTAGAGATGAGGAGAGCAGAGGTAAGTGGGGATAACCTGGGAAGAAGTAGGCAGAGATGAGACGAGCAGAGGTGGGTATAGGCCTCAGACCACAGTAAAGTGTTCAAATGAAAGCTGCACCATGCCATGCCCTTCCCAGCTCAGCCTCGACCCAGAAAAATACAATTCTGTGAAACTCACCTGTAGAATTGTTTTTGTATCCATCCAGTCCAGGCCGTCCCAATATCTTTGCGATTGGGACTTTCAAAAGCAGTGTGTCCATATGGGCGGGATCCCCAGTGCGGAACAGCATGTAGTTCATTTCACTACCGCCTGAAGCATCTTTCGGCCAAAAAACAGTGTCAGCTGAGGCCCTGACATCCACCCTGTAAAACTTTGTAAAAGGTATGAACAGAAGACCAAGTTGCGGCCTTATAAACTTGTTCCACTGATGCCTGATGCTGAAAAGCCCAAGGAGGCACCAATAGCTCTGGTAGAATGAGCTGTGATCCGAAAAGGGGGTTCCTTCCCCTTGGCAGAATAGGCTTGCACCACCGCCTGTCTGATCCACTTACTAAGAGTGGACTTGGCTGGTGGCAAACCTTTCCTAGAACCCTCAGTTAGGACAAAAAGCAAATCCGATTTCCTGAAGGATTCAGTCGCAGCCAGGTAATACCTTATGGCTCTGACCACATCCAAGGCATGGAGGGTCCGTTCCTTGGAATTAGCAGGAGCTGGACACAAGGAAGGTAAGACAACCTCTTCATTAAGGTGAAAGGGAGAAACAACCTTAGGCACAAAATCAGGTTTAAAATGAAAAACCACCTTATCCCTGTGCAACTCAAAGTAGGTGGTTTCATACAAAGCGCGGCCAGCTCTGATACACGACGCACGGAGGTGAGCGCTACCAGAAAGACCACTTTGAGAGTCAATATAGACAATGCAGCATCGCACAAAGGCTTGAAAGGAGGACCCTGGAGAGCAGATAGCACTAGATTCAAGTCCCACACCTGTAATACTGACTTACGCGGTGGCCGGACATGGGTAACTCCCTGGAAAAAAAGTCTTGATCAGCCTATGGTTGGCAATGGATCTCTTCCGTGCCTGAATCATTGTATGAACAACCGTAGCCGATAACCCTTTCTCCGTCAGGATTGAGGTTTCAACAGTCAGGCCGTCAAAGCCAGCGTCCGTAAATTGGGGTGCCACAGCGACCCCTGTGTGAGAATCCCTGGATCGTCGGGCATGATGTAATGATCTATTGACATCTGTACTATGTCTGCAAACCAACTCCTTCTCGGCCAGCAAGGAGCCACCAGGATGGTTGGTACCCCTTCCTGGGCCATCTTGCGCAGCACTCTGCCCAGGAGAGGAAACGGAGGGAATGCATACAGGAATTTGAACTCCGTCCAAGGGAACGCCAGAGCATCTGTTGCTATGCCCAGAGGATCTCTTGAGAGAGAAACGAACCTTGGAAGCTTGTGATTGTGTCTCGACGCAAACAGGTCCATGTCTGGTTGGCCCCAGCAGAGGCACAGATTCTGAAACGTCTCGCTGCTGAGGCACCATTGCCCCAGGCGCAAGGAACTCCTGCCCAAGGAGTCTGCCTCCTGGTTTTTCACCCCGGGTATGTAGACCGCCGAGATGCAGGGAACATTCTCCTCTGCCCAGGTCAGAATCTGGGTCACCTCCTTGAGGGATCTCTTGCTCCGAGTCCCGTCCTGGTGGTTGATGTAGGCCACAGCAGTCTGATTGCACCTGGATCGCACGGCCTCTTAAATGGAGAGTCAAGCGTAGAAGAACCACCCGGATTGCTCTCAGCTCCAAGAGATTTATGGGTAACCGGTTCTCCTGCAGACCCCACTGACCCATGATCTTCTGGGTCTGCCAAACATCTCCCCAGCCTGTCAGACTGGCATCCGTGGTAACTATCTCCCAATGGGGAGTCCGAAAGGAGGAGCACACAGTTACGGTGGCACCAAACACATTGCAGCACACACATGACAATAAAGCAGTGGGCAGGGAGGGACAATTTATAAGAAAATATATATAAGTGGTTCCCCATCAGGCTCACCAAAAGCCTGTGGCCGGCTACATTTTAATAACAAGGTCTACAGCTCAGAGCATGTGCTCTGCCGAAAGCCACAAACCCCGGCGTTCACCTTACCATCACGGATCCCTGTAGCAGCCAAGGGCTGGGAGGCAGGAATGGGTCAGAAGAGATCCAAGGGAATAGGGTCCTGCAGCGGCCGACAGGCTAGGTGGCCCCGCTCTGCTGCCAAATTCTGAGAGAGACCAACGATCTTATGCAGCCAACTGCAAGATGAACAACTGGGGAATGATAGACGGGCAGCTGCCTTTATAGGGGGCCAGGAGGAGCTACATCTTTGATCTTGCAGTCAAGCGCCCCCTAGGGGCGAACACCCAATCGTGAAGATATCGGGACGGCCTGGACTGGATGGAAGAGAAAATTGAAACAAAGAAAGTGGTTTCACTTAGAATACATAAGGTATTTCCATATAATTGGAGATTGAGATTCTTTGCAATGTTTCATGTTACATGGTTACCAAGAGGAATTATGTGGGAGGGAGTTATTGTGTCCCTGGGCAGGGACTTTGTTTAAGTCTCCATTTTCCAATTGTTGCTTTATTAAATATATGATAAACTTGCTGCTTCATGGTTGTCAGGTCAAATAATTCCATGCAAGTGCCTACTCGGTTGTCTCAAGAGCATGTTAATATAAACTCACCTTTAACTCTTTGGGTGGCCTGGCATCATACAGGAGGGGGCCCTTGACCAGCTGCAGATCATGGGTGGCAATGGTTGCCAAAGTCCTTTTGTCACAGAGGTCATCGTGGAGCTTGGTCTGTAAAAAGTTGAACACTGTTAGCTCTCCAACCAACAGAACAAAATTAAACCGTGTTAAAGCCCAACTCCAGATTGAAACCATTTTCTTTTAGCGAATGCAAGCCAACACCATTTGAATTCTCTTTCCAGTTTCTGATTCATTGGGGGGGTGGGGGGGAGCCCCTAACTTCCTGTCTAAAGGAATTACAAAAGAAGTTTGGGTTAAATGAACTACAGGTGTCACAGGAAACCCATCCTGTCCCCATCACCATGGCTGCCCTGTGGATTTACAACATGTGACACATATCAAAGCTCAAAAAAAACACTCACCTTATATTAAATGGGACATGTGCTCACCCCAGTGCTAAATAAATCACAGTGTGTGGAGAGGAGCATATATATGCAATGTGCCGGCTGGTGATAGCTCTGTATACATCAAAGAAAACAAGCTGTGGCCTGGTCTGTGTCTCGGTTAACTTTTTATTATGTTTATTTTTTTTTATACTTACGATGCTCTAGGTTCGTATTTTTCCAGGACATCTCTGTCCTTACACTTCCAGGTTGGCAGGCGGTGTCCAGCAGCTTTGAGGCTGGTTTAACACCAGCGTGATAACAGGGCTTTCGTGTTCATCCTGCAATCCCCAGTGAAACGCCGCACATAGTAATCTAGGGGTGCGTTCATTTCCGCATTTGCCAGGATTCACCCTGGCGAAGTGGCGATTGGCCACGCAACGCGTCGGTGTTGGGCTGCTGTGCGGGGACCCCGGAGGCACATTTAACTGGTGATGTGATTCTGTACCTATACATTTTTCTTGATTATGTGAGGACCATTCCTTTAATATTAGGACTAGGCACATTGCACTTTACATTTATATTTATTTTTCATTTTTTTCACTTTTATATGCTTCACATGTTTGGAAGTTTTTGAGGTTTCATTGTTTTGGCTTGGCATTGATTTCCTTTTGGTTTCTTGTCCAGGTTCTACACGGAATTTTTTACACAGGTTTTGTTATATATCTATGTTAGAATTGTAGCACTCTATGTATAGCACTTTGCATATTAGCACTCTGCACTTTGTATTTTATCATCATGGTCTAACTTGCCATTTATACACTTTATCAATTGGTTAATTTATTACTTGAATTGTTGTTTATTTATCCCCATTGGGTAGTAACATAAGCCTCATAAAGGGCCCCCTCTCAGTACCTTGTTGTGTTTGTATGTTTTTTAATATGTCGTTTTATGTCTGTAATTCTTTTTAAAGTGGACCAACACCCAGGATTTTGACTATCCTGGGTTTTGGTCCACTTCAGGGGGGCACCCCGGTTAGGGGTGCCCCGCTGTGTAAAACCCCCCAGAAAGCCCCCAAAACTCACCTCACCACGCTCCCACGTAGCCACGGACAAGCGGGTGACAGCGGCGGACAAGACAGCGCGTCCGCCGCCGCCTCCCGCGCGCCCCTCTGACAGTGCGCGCGCCGGCCATTCACAAACGGCCGGCGCGGGGGCGCGCACGCCTAGAGGGGCGTGCGGGATGTCCCGCGGTGAGGGAGGTGATCGGCCCGGGAATCTTATAGATTCCCGGGCCGATCACCCCTGGGTGACAGTCCACTTTAAGCCCTTATTTAATAACATTATATATTTTTATACACCTTAATACACCTTATTGTTATTACATTATAGTGTGCGGCGGTGATAGGGGATACAGGGGGTGTGTCTAGGGCCCCCAACTTTTGTTGTTACTTGATTACATTTCCGCATTTGCAACATGATCACATCACTCCCCAAAAGCATTGCCAGCAGGGTCTGGCGGGCGCTGCGCTAGTGATTCTACTCTATGTGAGTGGAAAGCGGTGGCCCAAATGCCCCTCCACACACTGAACACCAGTGATCGCGGGGCGCCTGCCCTGAAAGCACAATAGCATGGTGTAAACTCAGCCTTACTTCGTGGAGCTTAAAGCAGAACTAAACCCAGCTCGGTTTTCCCCTTGTGTGAAACCCCACTGATCGCCCATAAAAACTCACCTTTCCAGTCTCCAACGGCGCATTAACCTGTTAGTAGACTACATGCTTGAAACACTCTTCTAAGCATGCAGACAGATTCTGCAGGTCTTAACATGGCAGAAGCTGGTAGGAGGTTCGGAAGCTGTGTGCATGCTGTATAGACAACCACGTAAGAAGCTGCCGTCGTGCTTGGAACAATCTACTAGCTGGACCTTCTGACGATACCATGTAAACACCTCCAGAAACTGTCTGCATGACTACCTACCACTTAATGGCCTTCAAATGCTACCAGCATGCTTGGAACCATTTACCATAGCAGAACCTCCAGACGATACCTGCATGCTTGAAACACCCAACCATGTAAAGGCCTTCGAAAATTGCCTGAATGCTTCAAACAGCTTTCCAAGGGAGAACCTCCAGAAGATAACTATGCTTGGAAGACTCAGCCATGTGAGAACCTACAGGGGCTGCCTGCATGCTTGGAAGAAACTACCATGATAGAAGCTCAGTGCATGCTTGGAACAACTCATCTTAGACGGAACGCCAGAGGATATCACGGGAGGACCTCCAGAACCTGCCATGTATTGACCTTCAAATGCAGTCTACATGCTTTGACACAGCGGATAATTGTATGCTTGGGCACTGCTTGCTTGCTTCAAACAACTTCCCACCAGTGACCTAGAACAGTACTGCACATCCTCACCCTGAAACGTAACTTACCTGAGCCATGAGAAAGCGTTTAAGGGCATTGCCAGGCTTCAGGTTCATGCCTTTCACCACGCAGCACACAATGTATGGTCGTACATCCTTGATAGTGGCGCTCACACTGACGGTTATGGGTACGGGGTTCTCAGCAATGTGCAGAATCCTTAGCATCATTTTATTTACATCCTCTACATCGTCATCTACGTGCCCACCGCTATCCTTCTTCTGCCTCTGCTGCCGCCGCGTCTTCTTGTCCTTCACGTCCTCTTTAACTGCACTTTCTGCATTTGCCTTCCCTTTCCCGCCTCCACGGCCACCGACCCGCAGATAGTCCAGGATGGATTTGGTCTGACAGCCATTCACCATCTTTTCCAGCCTCTTGTCTTTCAGTTTGTTGCCCTTGAAGTTGATGTCCTTCAGCTTGGTGCAGTCTGCCAGCTCGTAGGGGATCTCGCTCAGCTGGTTGTTGGAGAGGTCCAGACTCTGACAAGAGAAAGACAGCCATTAGGTTGGACATAGGCAGAGAGCGATCGTAGCCTGAAGCAAAGAGGGTAACTGAATCACCATTTCTCTAGGTGCCATAATGATTGATATTGATGAAATGTGATCTATTGTTGTGAGATACTTGTATTGCTATCTAATATAGGTTATAAACACACTTACATTATTGCATAAATACTGTGAATAAGATGGATTACTAAGCATGACATTGCATAATATTGTTTCAAGTGTATTCACATGTTATGAAAGCCACTAGATTGTGATGAAGTCCTGTTTTTAGATCTGCTCACAATATAGGCACTGCACTGTATGGAACCTGATCCTTTTTTCACTTGAACCATTTTTATTTTTGGGATGGATCCACATTGATGTAATTGGTACCAATTCCATTCCAGTGTATGATCCCGAATTGTGAAGGACAAATAGGAGCCTTAACATATGAGTAAAGGGGGTGGGAGTAGTTCCATCACTATTATTTATACAAAATTATTATTGTTATTAATATTATTCAGGGCCTGGGAACCAATTTACCGCTGGCAGCTTCCCATGTGAGTAGCGCTGAAATATTTGCCTGCATTGCATGTCCCAACTTTGGGGACTCAAAAATAAGAGTAGAGACCACACTAAACACAGAGTGCCTTGCCGGGGCAGTGTGGCTTCCACATGTATCTGCAGATATATGCAACCAAATCTCTGTCTTTCCACATAGCTAGACATGTTTGGTGCTTAATACTTGGATGATGAGAGGGTTAAACTAGGCGGTAAATTAGTTCCCAGGCCCTGAATAATAATAATAATTTTGTATAAATAATAGTGATGGAGCTACTCCCACCCCCTTTACTCGCCTTACCATATATGCAACTCTGAGAGCAATTGTATTTACCAGATAGGCACTATATAAAGCGCAGATAAATATTAGATTTTAGCACCTGGGTCATTTGATTTGCTTCATATTTTGGTAATATACATATTCCCCACTGATACCTATCTGTGTGTGTATACTAATGATGAATTCTTGATTTGTGTTCTGATGAGGTCATAAATAAGCTGTGTCCTTTTTGTTTGGCACTATTTTGCATATTTTTCAATACAATAAATGACACGAAAGTTTGGTGTGCATTACTGATCGCTTGGATAATTGGATACTTTAGAATCCGATGGGGTAATCAGTCCCAGTATTTTGCACCCAATATAACTACAGTACATAGAAAATTCTATGGTGTACTAGTCGGATTAAATTTAATTTCAGCAGGTGAAAAGATGCAAACTCAATACAAGCGTGGCAAACTTTGCAGGACAGGGTCCCCTTTCTCCCAGATGCCCGAGACTGGGTGGCTCATACTTCTACCACATTCTATTGACCGATGCCATTCACATAATTGCAAAAAAACAGCTGGGCTCACTGGGCACACAGGGATGTGAGAATCCGACTTGCGGGGCAGAGATCTGGCCAGGAAACTGTCACGGCATCAGGGAGGAGGATGAACAGTGCTGCCAAGGGCAGAGGACATCCAGACTTCTCTTAGGACAAACTTCTACTAAATTAAAAAAGGGTTCTAATCTGATCTTATCCACATTGCATCTAGAGTCTCTCCTTTCCACATACCTCTCCATTTCTTTTTTGCATACCCTCCATTTCCTCTATTGTTCTCTCATTTCCTCTGCCTCCCTTTTTCTACACAAATCTTAAAGGGGCCACAGCACACAACCCTGTTAGCTCGAGACAAACCTATAATCTCTCTCTATAATCTGGTTAAAGTGGACCAACACCCAGGATTTTGACTATCCTGGGTTTTGGTCCACTTCGGTGGGGCACCCTGATCGGGGGTGCCCCGCTGTGTGAAACCCCCCAGAAAGCCCCGAAAACTCACCTCACCCCGCTCCCACGTGACCGCTGCAGCCAATCCCCGCCGGCGGACAAGCAGAGCACGTCCGCCGCCGCCTCCCGCCTCCCTCCCTCTTACAGGGAGCGCGCCGGTGCGGGAGCGTGCCCTCCTCGAAGGACGCGCGGGAGGCGGACGCGCCGCTGGAACGTGGAAAAGGTAGGATTGTGGGCTTCCTGGGGGGGTTTCACACCGCGGGACATCCCGATTTTGGATGCCCCGCAGGGAGGGATCTGATCGGCCTGGGAATCTATAAGATCCCCCTGGGTGTTGGTCCACTATAAGTGCAGGCAGCAGGGTGATGCCCAGGGTCTAGCGCCCTCTGCTGGAGATTACCTTAAAGTGGACCAACACCCAGGGGGGATCGGCCCGGGAATCTATAAGATTCCCGGGCCGATCAGATCCCTCCCCGCGGGGCATCCGAAATCGGGAGAGAAAGCCCAGAAACCTTACCTTAACCCTGTTCCAACGGCGCATGCGCGGGCCGCGCCTCGTGCTTCCCTCTAGCAGGGCGCGCACCCGCGCCGGCCATTTGTGAATGGCCGGCGCACTCCCTGTTAGAAGGAAGCGCAAGACGCGGCCTCCAGCGCTCAGAGCCGCTGTGGTTGGACGCCGCTTGTACGTGCATACCACAGCGGCTCTGAGCTCTCTGGTTGGACGAGCGCCCGCGTAGGAGCGTGGGGAGGTGAGTGTTTACGGGCATTCTGGGGGGTTTCACACAGCGGGTCACCCCCACCGAAGTGGACCAAAACCCAGGATAGTCAAAATCCTGGGTGTTGGTCCACTTTAAGTGCAGGCAGCAGGGTGATGCCCAGGGTCTAGCGCCCTCTGCTGGGGATTACTATAAGTGCAGGTAGTAAAGGTAATGATCATGGTGCTGATGCATGGTGCTACTATAAGTGCAGGTAGCAGTGTGATACCCAGGGTCTAGTGCCCCCTGCTGGAAGTTACCTTATGTAGTAAGTTAATGATCAGGGTCTAGTGCCCCCTGCTGGAAGTTACCTTATGTAGTAAGTTAATGATCAGGGTCTAGCGCCCCCTGCTGGAAGTTACCTTATGTAGTAAGTTAATGATCAGGGTCTAGCGCCCCCTGCTGGAAGTTACCTTATGTAGTAAGTTAATGATCAGGATCTAGCGCCCCCTGCTGGAAGTTACCTTACGTAGTAAGTTAATGATCAGGATCTAGCGCCCTCTGCTGGAAGTTACCTTATGTAGTAAGTTAATGATCAGGATCTAGCGCCCCCTGCTGGAAGTTACCTTATGTAGTAAGTTAATGATCAGGGTCTAGCGCCCCCTGCTGGACGTTACCTTATGTAGTAAGTTAATGATCAGGGTCTAGCGCCCCCTGCTGGACGTTACCTTATGTAGTAAGTTAATGATCAGGATCTAGCGCCCCCTGCTGGACGTTACCTTATGTAGTAAGTTAATGATCAGGGTCTAGCGCCCCCTGCTGGAAGTTACCTTATGTAGTAAGTTAATGATCAGGGTCTAGCGCCCCCTGCTGGAAGTTACCTTATGTAGTAAGTTAATGATCAGGGTCTAGCGCCCCCTGCTGGAAGTTACCTTGAGTGCAGGCAGCAGTGCGATGTCGGCAGGCAGCTGTGGGATGAGGTTGTCGGAGGCGGCGATGTTGGCCAGCAGGGGGAGCTGTGGGCTGAGCAGTGATGGCGGGAAGGCGCTGAGGCGGTTGCAGGACAGGTTAATGGTGGCCAGCTTGCTGAGGCGCTGCAGGTCGGGGGGCAGGGCTCGGAGGCAGTTACAGGCCACGTTCAGGCTGCAGAGTTCGGGCAGCAGGCACAGCTCGGGCGGTAGCTCCTCCAGCTCGTTCCCGAACACGTCCAGCACCCGCAGGGCCCGCAGTTGGCTCAGGCTGCCCGGGAGAGCCCGCAGCTTGTTGCGGCGCAGGATGAGGCTCTGCAGCTGCTCCAGGAGGCCCAGCTCCTCCGCCAGCTCCCGCAGCTCCGCACAGCCGCTCACCTCCAGGTAATTGAGGAGGGACAGAGCGAACAGCTCCGGGGGCAGCCGGCCGCCATTTACCCGCAACCGCTCATCCGCCCCCTGAAGCACCAGCTCCCGCCGCTTCTCCCGTCCCGCGCGCTCGATCTCCGGCCACGGCGCCGCCATCATGGCAACGCAATCTCCCTGGTGACACGTGCGGACGCGGAAGTGCTGCGGGACCAATCAAACGCTCCGCTGTCACATGTCCAGCCAATCGCAGCCTCGCTGTGTCCTACGCGCTTACTAGTGGATGACGCTGTGCAACAAATGCTTTACCACGGCGCCCTCTAGCGGCGCAATAACAGAACGCTGAAGCGTCTCCCTTTCTCTTCCACATTCTCTCTATTGTTCTCTTTTACACATTCCCTCCATCTTTCTCTTACACATTCCCTCCATCTTTCTCTCCTTTACACATTGTCTCCATCTTTCTTACTTTCTTTTACACATTCCCTCCACCTTTCTCTCTTTTACAGATTCCCTCTATCTTCCTTCCTTTTACACATTGGCTCCATCTTCCTTTCTTTCTTTTACACACTCCTTCCATCTTTCTTTCTTTTACACATTCCCTCCATCTTTCTTTCTTTTACACATTCCCTCCATCTTTCTTTCTTTTACACATTCCCTCCATCTTTCTCTCTTTTTCACATTCCCTCCATCTTTCTTTCTTTTACACATTCCCTCCACCTTTCTCTCTTTTACACATTCCCTCCATCCTTCTCTGTTTTACACATTCCCTCCATCTTTCTCTCTTTTTCACATTCCCTCCATCTTTCTTTCTTATACACATTCCTTTCATCGTTCTCTCTTTTACACATTCCCTCCATCTTTCTTTCATCTTTCTCTCTTTTACACATTCCCTCCATCTTTCTTTCTTTTACACATTCCCTCTATCTTTCTTTCTTTTACACATTCCCTCTATCTTTCTTTCTTTCTTTTACACATTCCCTCCATCTTTCTCTCTTGTACACATTCCCTCCATCTTTCTCTCTTGTACACATTCCCTCCATCTTTCTCTCTTTTACACATTCCCTCCATCTTTCTCTCTTGTACACATTCCCTCCATCTTTCTCTCTTGTACACATTCCCTCCATCTTTCTCTCTTTTACACATTCCCTCCATCTTTCTCTCTTTTACACATTCCCTCCATCTTTCTCTCTTTTACACATTCCCTCCATCTTTCTCTCTTTTACACATTCCCTCCATCTTTCTCTCTTTTACACATTCCCTCCATCTTTCTCTCTTTTACACATTCCCTCCATCTTTCTCTCTTTTACACATTCCCTCCATCTTTCTCTCTTTTACACATTCCCTCCATCTTTCTCTTTTTTACACATTCCCTTCATCTTTCTTTTGCACATTTCCCATGTATTTTTCTCCTTTACACATTCCCTCCATCTTTCATCCTTTTACACATTCCCTCCATCTTTCTCTCTTTTACACATTCCCTCCATCTTTCTTTCTTTTACACATTCCCTCCATCTTTCTCTCTTTTACACATTCCCTCCATCTTTCTCTCTATTACACATTCCCTCCATCTTTCTCTCTATTACACATTCCCTTCATCTTTCTCTCTATTACACATTCCCTCCATCTTTCTCTCTTTTACACATTCCCTCCATCTTTCATCCTTTTACACATTCCCTCCATCTTTCATCCTTTTACACATTCCCTCCATCTTTCTCTCTATTACACATTCCCTCCACCTTTCTCTCTATTACACATTCCCTTCATTTTTCTCTTTTGTATTCCCTCATTATTTGTCAGGACTGGCCTATACTCTGCTGGAGACGATCCTTAGACGAGTGGGCGGTAACGGATCTGAGCGCAGTGATTGGACAGGATGTGCCGTAGGAACGGGAAGGTGAGTTTGTTCAGGTGACCTGTGTCACACAGGGGCCATGATGGTCTATATCCTGGGCTTTGTTGCACTATAGTCTCCCCTGCAGATGATTCCAGCTGTCCCCTGCCCCTATCTCCACTGCAATAGAAAGGGGCGTGTTAGCTATTTTTTCCCTGCGTCAGTACAGCCCTTTTTTTTTTTAAGTTGCTGGCAAAAGCAATATATAATTTTCCTGGAAATCCCTGCAAAAATCACAGTTAAACATGTATAGTGCAAAATGCTTAAACCGGACCTTCACCATGATTTAATAAAAAGCCCAAACCCCTAAAAAAACTATTCACCAGCATCTAAAATTTATATATTTTAAGTTTTTAGTCACTTATAATAAATCACAATAATAAATTATTATTCTTTCCCCCACCAGGCTGCAACTCTGTTCAGGACTCTAGGATGCGGGCTCCGCCATCTTGCCTAGCGGGATAAAGTACAGGGGGCGGGTTATAGCTGTGCTTTGCACAGACAGAGCAGAGCTGGGTCAGGAAAAGGACGGCAGTCCCAGAATGCAGAGCGACACAGTCAGGAGACACTTCCTGTTTGCAGGCAGCCTGATGCTCCATGAGCCACCATCTTGGATGTTTAAAGGCTCATAACATGCAGTAGATGCAGGTAGGATAATTAATGTGAGCAATCTGTATGTACAGGGTGTGGGAAACATATAAGATAGGCTCTTATTCAGGGTGAAGGTCCGGATTAATGTGAGCAATCTGTATGTACAGGGTGGGGGAAACATATAAGATAGACTCTTATTCAGGGGGAAGGTCCGGATTAATGTGAGCAATCTGTATGTACAGGGTGTGGGAAACATATAAGATAGGCTCTTATTCAGGGTGAAGGTCCGGATTAATGTGAGCAATCTGTATGTACAGGGTGGGGGAAACATATAAGATAGGCTCTTATTCAGGGTGAAGGTCTGGTTTAAAAATAGTTTGGCAACAGAGGGTGACAAAATCTCTGGTCAGGCCGGCACTGAAAGGGTTAAAGTGGAAGTCCAGGCTAAAAATTAATAACAATCCCACCTCCGCCTTCCTACACCTTCTCTTTAGCGCTAAACACCCCATAAAATGGACTTACCAGCTCATCACCACCTGATCCCTTGTCAGCACCTGTCAGGAATATGAGCAATATAAGACACTGCAGAGAGGTAACAATGTATTAGTATATAGTACAGGACAGGGTAAGTACAACACTCCTAATATTTCCTCATATAGGGCTGTAATTGCAGGAAGAATTATTGCAAAAATTACCCAATGATGCCACCAGGTGGCGATCTATAGTCAGAAGCTCACAGCCACTAGGGAAATAAAGTTGCTTAGCTGGGGTTATCAGGAGGGGAAGCTAGAGGGTCACAAAACAAACAGTATTTATGTGAACAGGGTCATTGCATAGACGAAAAACAGTCATGCGTGACAGCCTTGTTGCAATACATGTCGGACATACAGAGATGTGTCATAATACATGAAAAATGTCAAGTAACAAGTCATTAGCAGCAGATAAGTCCGTGTTCCCAGTGGACATACCTGTTGATGAAAGAAAGGGATCGTCAGTAGCAGCGTGGAGAAGATGAACAGAGAAGTTCAGGATGCAGTGATGTCAATTCGGGCCTAATTCTTTGATGGACTTAAAAAATCCCGGACTTGAGAAATGCAGGACTGCAGCCCAGGCTGACATGCAGCCATTCCCCTCAGAGTTATACCACTTATACCACAAGCATCAACCAATCACTGAGCAGCAGTGGCGCCATCTTTTATAGGGGGGATTTTTGATGGCAGAGTCGACTCTTTGCAAATTTGAAAGCTGAATCACATCATTTGATCATTCTTTGAGCCCATAGAGGTGACCCAGGCCCCAGAGGACAGCAATGCTTGTACTGGCCTAATGTCACATCCAGCTGGCCACAGATGGCTGATGGGGCTCCAGACTTATGTCTCATTGACTTACTGCTTTCAGTTTAGGATGTAGCAAAATCTTGATTCTCTCTTTTCCACCTTCTTTTTTACACATTACCTGCACCTTTCCCTTGTTCTCACATTCTCACCATCTTTCTATCATTCCTTCTGCCTTTTCCTTTTCTTACAGTCCCTCCATCTTTCTCCCATCCATCTCCCTCTCTTTCTCACACTCCCTCCATCTTTCTCACATTCCATCCATCTATCTCTCTCACATTCCATCCATCTCCCTCTCTTTCTCACATTCCCTCCATCTTTCTCCCATTCCATCCATCTCCCTCTCTTTCTCACATTCCCTCCATCTTTATTCCATTCCACCCCTCTCTCCATCTCCCTCTTTTTCTCACATTCCCTCCATCGTTCTCCCATTCCGTCCATCTCCCTCTCTTTCTCACATTCCCTCCATCTTCTTTTTCTCACATTCCCTCCATCTTTCTCCTATTCCTTCCATCTTCTTCTCTTTCTCACATTCCCTCTATCATTTGCCCATTCCTTCCATCTTCTTTTTCTCACATTCCCTCCATCTTTCTCACATTCCATCCCTCTCTCCATCTCCCTCTCTTACATTCCCTCCATCGCCCACTTTTTCTCACATTCCCTCCATCTTTCTCGCATTCGGTCAGTCTCCCTCTCTTTCTCACATTCCCTCCATCTTTCTCCCATTCCATCCATCTCCCTCTCTTTCTCACATTCCCTCCATCTTTATTCCATTCCATCCCTCTCTCCATCCATCGCCCACTTTTTCTCACATTCCCTCCATCGTTCTCCCATTCCATCCATCTCCCTCTTTCTCCCATTCCATCCATCTCTTTCTCACATTCCCTCCATCTTCTTTTAATCACATTCCCTCCATCTTTCTCCTATTCCTTCCATCTTCTCTTTCTCACATTTCCTCCATCTTTCTCACATTCCTTCCATCTTCTCTTTCTCACATTTCCTCCATCTTTTCGGGAAGTATAGTGAAATTAAAGAATATAATTTTTTTTTGTGTTGTGTTTTTTTTTACTCAACTACTTTTGAGCTACACCAGTTGATAGGACCGGGGGACGGCAAGCCACCTGCCCAACATCCCGGTGACTGGTCTGCTTACCCTCCCGCCCGATTACCCTGCACTCCGCATAGGACACGGTGCTTCATTTTTCCCCCAGAGTAAGGATCATAGACCCGAAACGTTGGGGAGCTCGATTGCTGCCTCACTTTAGGGTTTGTTAATATGCTGTGATGTCGCTATTGTATCTCTTTATAGGTGGAGATGTTCTTTTAGCCGAGGGAGAGATTGCTGTTTGCCCATTAAACTTGTTGGTGACAAGAAGTCTCTATGTAAAGCTATAGATACATGGATAGGTGAAGGTCGCCACCCTGTGGCTGGTATGATATTGTGCTGTATGTATAAGATGCAAGGCCTCTGTCATTTATATTAGAAAAGCCATTATTTATTGTTGCACTATGAGCATATTTTTAAAGAAAGTCTAAAAGACTGGGGTGTCCCGGATCAGGATGCCCCACTGTGACAGCTCTTGCATGTGCTGTGGTTTAAATGGCAATCTGGGGGGTAACACTTAGAAGGCACCCCAACTAGGGATGCCCCTGGGGCAGGGTTTAGAGTGGACCAAAACCCAAGATCTTAACTATCCCAGGTTTTAGTCCTTGCCCTCAGGCCACCCTGATCCGGGACGCCCTGCTGTGTGAAACCACCCAGGTCTCCCAGAACTGGATGGCCTGAGGGAGGGAACCTTATAGATTCCAAGGCGGTAAACCATAGGTTTTGGTCCGCTTTAAAACCTACTTTTAAAACCCATGCTTTGTTGTGTTGTGTTGTGTTTAATACACTGTTGATAATTTGAATAGCAAATTTTGTGTTGTCTATCTTGCATGTGCGGGGGAAGTTGCAAGTCTCATTTAAAGGGACAGTCCAGGCAAAGGATTAAAATAGGATTAAGGGGTGAGGTAACCCCGAAACGCGTTACCTTTGAATGGGGAGCCCAGGATATTCACTCCACACAGGTCATGCTATATTTTAAAATGTTACATTAAATGTTATGTTTTATCACACTTGGTGAGCTGGACCTGCAGCACATTACCACAATTGGGACTTACAGAGGTCTGTCCGTGCTCCCAGGTGAAATATCTCAGGGGATTTCTGAGCCGTCTATCTTCTTGGGACTACTAAAGAATTAAAATAGCCTGTTTTCTGATCCTCTTATGCTTGCTGTTAGGGGCGTTATTTGCCATTCACCGGTGCTTTACATTTCCTTAACAAGCCGTAGTGGACTTGCTCCATCCTGCTGACCTCCTCATGCAATGTCCCTTCATAAAATTATATTTGTCAGGGACATTCAGAGTCGGAAATCAGCTGCAACCTATGTTGGGGGGGGGGGGGATAAGCAGGAGGGATCAAATTTACTAGGAAATTGAGAGCACCACCGAGGGAAAAACACAGCCCCACACACCTCACATGGGGTCTGAAACAGGCTAATTGAACTCTTTGAATAAAGGGGGGTGAGAGCAGCTCAATCACTATTATTTATACAAAATTATTATTATTATTCAGGGCCTGGGAACTAATTTACCGCCCAGTTTAACCCTCTCATCATCTAAATATCAAGCAACAAACATGTCTAGCTGTGTGGAAAGACAGAGATTTGGTCGCGTATATCTGCAGATACATGTGGAAGCCACACTGCCCCGGCAAGGCACTGTGTTTAGTGTGGTCCCTACTCTTAATTTTGAGTCCCCAACATTGGGACATGCAATGCAGCCAGAGCTACTCACCTGGGAAGCTGCCAGTTTCCCTTTAGAACACTTCACAGGGAGAAATCCATATTGACTGAATCCCTCCCTGCTTGTGCTCATGGCAATTCAAATGAATAAAGGGGGTGGGAGCAGCTCAATCACTATTATTTATACAAGATTATTATTATTCAGGGCCTGGGAACTAATTTACCGCCCAGTTTAACCCTCTCATCAACTAAATATCAAGCAACAATCAAATATTTGTCTGCATTCCATGTCCCAATGTTGGGGACTCAAAATTAAGAGTAGGGACCACACTAAACACAGAGTGCCTTGCCGGGGCGTTGTGGCTTCCACATGTATCTGCAGATATATGCAACCAAATCTCTGTCTTTCCACATAGCTAGACATGTTTGGTGCTTAATACTTAGGCCCTTATTTAACAAGGGATAGCGCCAGGTAGCGACTGGTGAGCGACCGGTAATGACGGGCACCGCCACGAGAACGCCGGCTCCCCACCACAATCACACATTTATCAAGCCGATCCTGCTTAGCGACTGAGATAGCGCCATATAGCCACTCATTCATCATTATTCCAGCCTCACCCCACAGCGTCGCTACCTGGCGCTCTCCAATGCATTTCAATGGAACAATCTTTAAATATTAATAATTATTTGTTAATAATTTTTTTTTTTTTTTTATGTGAAAATTTCTGTGACCACTTCTGCAATGTTAGATAATTTTTTTAAGGTAAAAAAAAAAAAAATGTGCAGAATTGATATTACAGGTCTGATATTAATGTATTCATATTACAAAATGTTTTTATAAACTTGGTTTTTTTGGTTTAAAAAAATATGGTTGTTTGGGGGTTAAAAAACTACTTTTAACCCATCGCCGCCAGCGCTCTGGGGTTTAAACATGCATTTCACAGCGCGAGAATTTTTGGAGCGTGATTTGTTAATGAATATGCTGGGAGCCGGTCGCTAGGGCCAGTCGCTATCATGCGCTCCCATACAGCGCGGAACCTGTCAAATAGCGACTCATCACCCAATATTCAACATTACCGCACACCGACTGAGTCGCTATCAACAACCGAACAACGGCCAAGCACAGCGACTACTAGCGGGCGCTGTGAAAATACACTACAGTCGCTCAACTGTCGCTACCTGGCGCTATTAATAAATCAGCCTCCCCGATGATGAGAGGGTTAAACTGGGCGGTAAATTAGTTCCCAGGCCCTGAATAATAATAATAATTTTGTATAAATAATAGTGACTGAGCTGCTCCCACCCCCTTTATTAATTTAACTCTTTGTCTGGACCATACCTTTAATTAATACAGACCTTAACCCTGAATAAAAACCTATCTTATATGTTTCCCACACCCTGTACATACAGATTGCTCGCATTAAAAATTATCCTACCGGCATCTACTGCATGTTATGAGCATCAGGCAGCCTGCAAACAGGAAGTGTCTTCTGACTGTCGCTCTGCATTCTGAGATTGCTGTCCTCTTCCTGACCCCAGCTCTGCTCTGTCTGTGCAGAGCACAGCTATAACCCACCCCTGCCCTTTCCCCCCCTCTCCTCTCCTCAGTATGTTATGCTTCTCAGGCAAGATGGCGGCACCCGTATCCTAGAGTCCTGAACAGAGTTGCAGCACAGTGGGGGAAAAAATAATTAGTAAGTGACAAGAAACTTAAAATATATTAATTTTCGATGCTGGGGAATAGTTTTTTAAGGGTTTGAGCTTTTCATTAAATCATGCTGAAGGTCCGGTTCTAAACTTAATACAAAATTTAGAGTCCAAATGTAATAAATTAAAAGTAGGGCTTGTGTCCCTTTTTTTATTTCTTGTTCATTTATTTTTAACACAATTCTATACTGTATATCCCTCACTAAGCAGCACTAGTATGAGGCGCAATGTTGGGGGTATAATTACTCTATTTGCAGCCTCTAAATTGCAGCCTATAAATAAGGTGCATTCGCATTACACCCGGGCAGTGTCCCGCGTCAGGCGCACTGTGGTCTGCAGCCTCGCAGTGATAATTCCTATCTATGGAGCTCAGACGTAGCAATTAAGCGATGCGCCTGTTTTGATGGTGGGGTATTTGGCCTCCTGGAAATAACAGCCCAGCACTAGCTTTTCTAAAATGAGATGACACCCTGTACCCTGCCCCATATAGACCGTGACACGCCACCGCAAGATGCATTTTTCAGCACCCTAGTGCCTAGGACCGTCCCAAAAGGAAACACTAAAGGGCATCCTTTATCAAATATTAAAATCTTCATAAATAGTGCAAAAGCAATACCGCGCTAACCTTATCAATACATCAAATTAATAAACATAAATTATTAAATAAATAACCCGCTCGACGTGCGGAACTTATATCCCACCAATAAGTACACAAACATGAAAAACAATCAGCACAGAGCAAAATAAGAGTATTTGAATCCTCTTTAAAATAAAGTCAATTATAAATCCATCTTCCACCAGTGCTTAGATTTCAAACGACACTTCACTAAGTGCAATTGTTTAAGTCCTCTTTAAAGTGAAAACGATTCAGACTTCAACCGGTGTTTAATATTCAAACATGTTGTGATCCCACCACCACTTGTATGCTCTTACCAGAAATATGGCTTTAAATCGCGTTGAATAAATCAAATATCTCAGATGTTACCCACTCTCAGGGAATCACTCCAATTTCAACCCCCTTAGAGGCAGTAAATATGCTCCAAATAAGTTGCATGTAAAAAGAAAACAGAAACCATAGTGCAACAAGCTAAAAAAAAAAGGGGCTTTAATGATAGGCCAAATGAACACTCACATTAAAAAGCTAAAAAATGCGCATATAAATTCAAGCCAGTAAGGCTAACTCACGCTGCTCGATCCCCAGCCTGTCCAAGGGGAGAGCACATCCAACACCGCCGGCTCTCCAACGCGTTTCGTCGCCCGCTGCGACTTCTGCTAGGTGAAGTCGCAACCGGCGACGAAACGCGTTGGAGAGCTTTTTTAATGTGAGTGTTCATTTGGCCTATCATTAAAGCCCCTTTGTTTTTAGCTTGTTGCACTATGGTTTCTGTTTTCTTTTTACATGCAATTTATTTGGAGCATATTTACTGCCTCTAAGGGGGTTGAAATTGGAGTGATTCCCTGAGAGTGGGTAACATCTGAGATTTATTCAACGCGTTTTAAAGCCATATTTCTGGTAAGAGCATACAAGTGGTGGTGGGATCACAACATGTTTGAATATTAAACACCGGTTGAAGTCTAAATCGTTTTCACTTTAAAGAGGACTTAAACAATTGCACTTAGTGCAGTGTCGTTTGAAGTCTAAGCACTGGTGGAAGATGGATTTATAATTGACTTTATTTTAAAGAGGATTCAAATACTCTTATTTTGCTCTGTGCTGATTGTTTTTCATTAAATCTTCATGCTTATGCATGCTTAGTGCTTATTTAAAGTGTACGAAAACTGGTGGCATCCCGATTTGGGTTGTCCCTCTGTGTGAGCGCTGCCAGTCGCGCACCTCGCTGGCGAGCCCAGGGCACCATCGGTGGCAGCATCTCCGGCATGCCTCTACATCTGTGTGGCTGATTGGAGGAGAGCTGCTCCTACATTGTGAGCTTACTGGCGAGTAGGGCATTCGGAATTGGGATGCCCTAGGTGTATGAACCAAAACCCAAGTAAAAAGAAACACGTTTTGAACAACTTTATGTGTGGGGGCCACATTATGACTTTTGATTTTTTTGAGGGGGGGCATCCACATTGCTAAGACTCCTGCCATTTCCAAACAGGTAAAATGTATCACTCACTGGGGGCTGCATGGGGGGATTGGTCCCATTTTAAGAGATGGTGGTATGTTTGCTCCTAGGAATCTTATATTAAAAATTAAATCATAGCGAGAGGGTTGAGAGAAAAATTGGTGTCAGCTGAGCATCTCAAGACTGACAGATTTGTCAAGAAGTGGCAGGGTCTGTGCTTGGCACAGGGTCTGAAGCTCTTAGAATTAAACCGGACCAACACCCGTTTTTACTTTATTGGGTGTTGGTCCCAGTGTTTGGTGATCGCAAGAAGCTAGAGGGGCCTTCAAAATACTGGAACCCCCTCGGAGCTAACAGCACATTAAGCTCATAATACTCACATTCATTACAAGCCCGCAGTGAGTCGCGTGATTGGTCGCCGGGCGGTCACGTGGGCAGGTCCTGTTGATGGCTGGCACAGAGGCCCACCAAACAGCGGGACCAACACGTTTTTACTTTAATTTTAAAGTTTTTTCTGGTTTAATTAGTTTAGTAGAAGAGCAGTAAATTCAACTGTCGGAAATTGAACAGCTGATCAAGGAAGGAGTTAGTAAGTTAGTGGAAAGACCACTCTGATTTTGATTTCTTAAAAAAGCGAGTACGTATTGAGGCCCAGAAAGTACAAAAGTTAATAAAGAGACTAACCAAAAAAAAACATGACCTGGCAGAGTCTGAATCAGGAAAGGTCATTCTCCAGGTTGATAAGCCAAGAAGAGATATGGGTCGATTCAAAGAAACATGTAACAGCTTTGATTTTGGTGCCGATCATCCTATTTTTCCCGTACGCTCGTGCGCTCGTATGAACTTGCGAGTGATTCTTATAAGCTAATACGTTTCTATCCTAAAATGTACGTCCGTTCGTATGGCAGTTCGCAAATCAGACCTATGTCAGTTTCCATCCTGAATTTTCCGTTTCATTTCTCAGGTTGCAACATTGGTTTTGCCCTTTTTCCTTTTTTGTCTGGACGTAAATCCTTCTGATCTTTCGCCTGCGCACTACAAACTTACCTCATTAAAGTGCATTCTAAATATTTGGTTTTTTATTTTTCTTTATTTCATTCATTTTGTAGTAACCAACCATTAATGAATGCATTTGCATAAGTAAATCTTACTTTGTTTAATTTTTAGTTAACTTGCATTTTTTACTTGTAGATTTAATTTTAATATTTTGGCTTCAAATGGTACAACTTAAAATTTTTTGTGTGGTTACCCACACCCTCTCCATACAGATTGCTCTCAAAAATTAAAAAACACCCAGCAACTTCGGCATGTTATGAGCCTAGAAACAGCCAAGATGGCGGGTCAGGTATTCTCGGGCAGCCTGCAAACAGAAAGGGCCTTGTGACTGTGTTGCTCTGCATTCTTTGATTTCTGACCTTTCCGTGCCCCCAGCTCTACAGCAGTAACCCACATCCTGCACTTTATCCCGCTCTCCTCTCCTCAGTAAGTGTGATGCATCTGACCAAAGATGAGCTAAAATAATTAAACAAAGCAAAGGTAAACAACTACACCAATAAATTCAAACTAAAAATATTATTCTAGTACATCAATTTAAAAATAAATAACAAAGGACATAAGTTTCTTTAATTAATGCAAATATATGGATGTATTGCAAAATAAAGGTTTACATGCAAAGGACTAATTAAGGTCCACATTAAAATGCTTTTATAAGGCATACATGAATCAGGTTTGCATTGCCATACAATTTATGGCCTCGGCCATGCTGATACATGCAGTTCATTGGAGCTCAAGACGCGCAGACTCCTCCACATAGCCAAAAAACCTGTTCAAGAACAGCAATCCGACTGCTAAAAGGTGTCGGCTGTGGCTTTCTTTTAAAACGTATTTAGAGGTTGGAAAACTGCTCTCTGAATTACACGTAAACACATCCGATTATCCTAAGTTTTACGTTTTGATCTTAAGTTTTACGTTTTTAACCTAAGTTTTACGTTTTGAACCTACAATTTAGGAACGAACTTCCGATGATCGTAAGAGCGTATACGAAATCGTACGTAGGCTCGTGCGAGTCGGAAATGGCCAAAAAAACAGGAAAAAATTACTAACACCCACCCAAACTTACGATTCTCGATCCGAAATCAATTAACTTTTGCTCTTTGAATCGAGGGGATAGTTCCCAAAAATCTCCCAGGATGGGAAACAGAGGCTTCAGATGACAGTGTCCACAGAAAACCCAAAATAAATGTTTCTTCTGTAGATAAATATCAAGAAGAACGAGGAGCCAATAAAAAAATCAACAAAAGTCATGTGAGACAGTTGACAGCACATATCTGCAGATACATGTGGAAGCCACACTGCCCCCCATAAGAGTAGAGACCACACTAAACACAGAGTGCCTTGCCGGGGCGGTGTGGCTTCCACATGTATCTGCAGATATGTGCAACCAAATCTCTGTCTTTCCACATAGCTAGACATGTTTGGTGCTTAATACTTGGATGATGAGAGGGTTAATAATAGAGCTGAATAATAATGATGATGATTTTGTATAAATAATAGTGATGGAGCTGCTCCCACCCCCTTTGCTCACTTCCTATGACCCTGTTTCCCTTCCCACACCCAATACTTGACAGTTTACTTCCATAGAAGGAATTTACAGTTCTTTATGACTAAACGGCATATTTAAATTGATCTGACAGAAGGTTAAAGGTGAGTGAAAATGGGTGCGCATAAGCTACGCAAGTATGTCAAGGCAATGTAATCATTCAATTGTCTAAGTGAACTAGTATTGTTGTGCTGAATCCCCATCCCCTTCTCCTTTCTAGCCTTGTTCCAACATTACTGGGGACATTTAAACGACATACTTCAGTGGATGCTGCACGGCATCAAACAGGCGTTGGCCATCACCCCTTCACACTCCTTGACAAAGCCTCCCGGAGTAGGAGGGATGAAACGCATCAGTCAGTTGGCCCCCACCCCCTCAGTGACATACACCCCACACCTAGTGACCAATACATCTTGAAGCACCTCTTGATCCCACAGTGGCTCGGCACACTGAGCAGTGACATAGTGCTGGGCACTTCACATGGTAGTGGAGTCTGTTAAATTAAGCCACGCCCCCTCATTGATTGATGGATAGGGTGTAACAGTTACAACAATATAAAAACATTTAATAGGTAAATTAATCATTTATTGATGCAGATCTGCATATTAAACCTCAAAGAAGAACAACAAAGGACGGGGGACATGGACTCCAAGGAGGGACAGTCCGTCCAAATCAGAGACAGTTGGGAGGTATGGGTAGACTTCCAGCAAACGTGGTGACTTCTGACTCTCCCAACTGACCAGACACGCACAGCCTCTCTCTGCGGCCAGGACACATGAGAAAATCTTTGCGTGTACCTGCTTAGCATGAAGTGTCTTGCCCTGTGGATGTATAGCAGTAAGCAGCCTTCAATCACATTCCATACGGCGGATATTTAGAGCTGATAAGCTGCTACCATTGATTTGTGTCTCATTGGGGACTGTACACTCTGCTCCTGAATTTTGTACACATTCTGGGATCCCCCCATTTTTTAATAGCCGACAGACTTTGTTTTTATTAGTCCGAGTATATGATTTCTGTGCAAGCAAATTGTGTGGTGGCACCTAATGTGGTTTTAACAGCTTTGTTGATTTTAGCTGGATTGTGGGTGGATTTTTGGGTTAGTATTTTTTGCATTTGGGCATTATTGTGTGGCAGCGGCAAGGGCAATGATCCCAAGACATTGGAAAACACATGGGACCCCGTCCCTCCAGGTAGTAGAACTGAAACATATTAGGCAGCTGGAAGAGCTTACCCTGGGGGACAATGGTCTTAGAGACAAATACCCAAGGACCTGGGCCTGGGAGGATTTATGGGACTTAATTAGGCAGGGAGGCTGTTGATCTAACAATAAGTGGTGGAAATAATAGGCTGTGGGTCTCAGCGTCGAAAAGTAGGCACATTTAGAACAGGTTCATGGATACTACCCCCCTCTTTGTGCCTGCTTTCCCCTATTTCCTTTCTCTTAGTCCCTTTTTGGTACCGACGCAGCTTTTCTTGCCCCATAAGCCCGGACGCACTCTAAGGCGTAAAAAGATGGGAAAGGTCCGGGGATCTCTGGGGTCCCAGTTAATATTCGTGGGTCACGCTATAGCTGTCTTTAAAGGAGCACTATCACAAAATTGGGTAATATTAAAAATCCATATAAACGCGCTGGCTATTGAGAGGAGGGGTCACTAATACACCCCATTTGAATCAAACTTCCACCAGGCTTGTGGTTTATTCTCTCATGGTAGGAATAAAATCCAGAGGCGACAGGTTTAGTCTATCAGGGGTGACAGAGTCTGTCACCCTGGATTTCCTTTTCTTTCCATTAAAAGACAGAAAAACAAGCCTAGCTAGATATCTCTTGATGTGGGTGTATAAGTGACCCCTCTTCCCGACATCCCGCATATTTATATGGATTTTTATCATTGGGCCATTTTTTCGCGATAGTGCTCCTTTAACATCATTTTGCAATAGTGGTGCCTTGATTGATTTGTTATGAGTGCTGTTCTGTACTGTTTCCGAGACTTTTCCCCATGTTCTGTTCTTGTTTACTTGTCTTCAATAAAAACAGATTATACACATTTTGTCAGCATATTAAAAATGATCAGATAGAATGATCCTTCTTTTGATCCTTCTACTTTGAAACAATGAAAAGAAAGGAAAAACATTACAATCCTGCAGTTTTATGAGCCAATTAGAAGGGGAGAAACTAAGCAGCATCTGTTTAGAGCCCTATAACAGAGCCCCAGTTATTGAAATAATATTTTATTTGCAATCAGGCCCCATTTGGTGCTGTTGAGCCCCATAGCAGTTGCTCTAGCTCTATAAATGTCCCTGCTAATATGTGGATACATTTAGGTAAAGACAGACATGTACAGTTAGAGTAAACGTTCAGAGGGAAATGAAAAGGGGACACTCCCTCCGCTCGCTCGCAGCATCACCACAACCTCGGCTCAGTGACTTCCTAATAACTCCTCATACAGAAAGTAGCTGCCGCAGAGTACCAGACTGAGTGCCAGGAAGGGGTTAAGCTCTTAAGCCAACCAAGTGTGGCTTCCAGTAATCTGATCTGCTCAGACATATCTGGCTGCACACACCAAAACTTCCAGCAGTTTGCAACTGGCACAAGCCACAGCTCCGTGCTGCATCCCAAGAATCCTGGTACATGCTGTAGGCACTCAATTCTGAGATCTGATTCAGAAAAAAGGGCTTCTGGGACCACCATGACCCTTTCCGATGCATCACCCAACAGGGTGAGAAGGACGTGCACTGAGCTCTTTGCTTTTCAGAGATCATGCAAGAAAATAATGCAAAGAAGAGAATACCCTTCAATGAGTGAGGAGCATGAGCAGCTTTCTTAGGTTTGCTTCACATCACCATCGAGGCCCTGCATGAAGTCCTCGTTTCTTCTCATCCATGCATTTTCTGGAGACCTGGTTTTTGCAGACATGCTACACAGACCTCTACCACAAATCCAAAAGCCATAGTAGGCGAGGGGACATAAAGGAGGGGACACCCAGCAAGACCTGTCCCCTTCTTGGATCCAGAATGGAGTGTTTTTTCAGAAGGAGAAGAGTCTTAAAAACGTGTATAACTTTATCCTTGCTGTTTGCCACCCTGGTGACGATTCATAAACTAAAACTGGTAGAAGAAGGGGCAAAAGGTAGCCTGTCCTTTCACACCAGGATCATGCACGAGTGGCTACAGCCAGACAATAGCTCTTTAGAAGGAAATAGAGACGGGACAGGTAAAAACTCTAGAATTTCTGAAGTTGTGGAGACACCACCACCAAGGTGGGACGTTAATGTAAGTAGATGTCCTGAAAATGCTGCTTTAAGGAGGCAACCCTGGTTCAAGAATGTGGACCCGAGGTTCCATCAGTTCATACTGCACAGACATTGTAGATATTTCCCACTGCTGCTCAATCACCCAGAAAAATGCCAAGGGGATATCCACCTTCTTATAGTGGTTAAGTCCATCATCGAGCAACATGATCGACGGGATGCTGTTAGAAGGACCTGGGGCAAGGAACAAGTGGTTGATGGAAAGACCATTAGGACCCTTTTTTTACTCGGCACTACATCGACAGGTAAAGACCACTGGAACCTCCAGAGACTCATTCAGCAGGAGGATCAAATTTATGGAGATATCCTTCAATGGGATTTCATGGATACTTTCTTCAACTTGACTCTTAAAGAAGTTAACTTTTTAAAATGGTTTCATATCTATTGTCCAAAAGTGGAGTTTATATTTAAAGGTGATGATGATATTTTTGTGAACACTGAAAACATTTTGGATTTTTTGGCTTTCAGGAAGAAAGAGCCATTGCTGCCCAGCTTATTTGTTGGAGATATTATTTCCCGTGCTGTTCCCATTAGGAACAAACAAAGCAAATACTATATACCCAAAGAATTGTATGACAAACCCTATCCGGTGTATGCTGGAGGTGGGGGATTCTTGATGGCTTCTTCTCTGGCCAGAAAACTCTTTGTCGCTTCTGAGGACATACAGTTGTTTCCCATAGATGATGTTTTTTTGGGAATGTGCCTAAAATCCATCGGAGTGGATCCCAAGCTGCATCCTGGCTTTAGGACTTTTGGAATTAGCAAGAAGAAGTCTAGTTCCATGAATAGAGACCCTTGTTTCTACAAGAACTTGCTAGTGGTCCACAAACTAAGCTCGGACGAGCTTCTAAAAATGTGGGATTTTGTCCATGACAAAAAAATCAAATGCAGTTAAAGGATTCATATTTTTAAAAGTAATAAGGAGTCTCGATTTGAAGCAGGTAAAATCTTTGTATGATGCGTTGACACTGTGCTAAATTAAGATTAAAAATGATATGTCATTTTCTGAAATGTCTGGGTTCCAGCTGGATTGGCATTACCTTGCGGTGTCTGCACTTGGATTTAATAAAAGTTGTGCTTTCTGGTTGTAAATAGGTCTATTTGAGAAACCTTAAAACGTTGAGCTGGCCATAGATGGGAAGATTTTCATTGGTCCATTTTATGTGTAAAGCAGGTCAAGGCCTTGATTCAATAAGAGCTAAAAAAAATCCCATGGTAGTAAAATATTCACTGAAAAAATTGCCTGAGAGTGTCACTGTTACTGAATCACCAGATAGGAAGATAATAAAAGTCGATGGCACTTTGAAATACAATGTAAAACGTCACTCTAAGGAGTAATAAAGTACCACTGACATTCATTGTCTTCCTGGCTGGTGATTCAGTAACAGTGAAATTCTGCTGCTTTTTTTCTCATAAAGTGATTTTTTTACTATCATAAGATTTTTTGTTTAACTCTTACTCAGTCGAGGCCCTAGTCAAACTTTTTCCCTAATTGAAATGTGTTTTTAAAAACAATAGAGACATAACAATAGAGACAGAACAACCATATAATAAATACAATTCATCCAAAATAAAAATTAGAATAATTAGTATAGAAAAATGAGTATAAACATGAATAGCCAACATTATTTAGATTAAGAGGAACATCAGGGGGTTAAAACCTCCCCCAAACCTCACCGATCTGCTACCCACCCTCCGGTTTTACCTTTGGGCACTAAGTACTCACCTCGCCGGGGGATCCATCTTCTGGGTCCCTCGGATTCCGGACGTCAATCCGACAGGCATCTTGCATCCCATCGGGAATTGTGCAAAGCCCCCCGATCTCGCACCTGCATGGGGATGCAATGGGGCCTCCCAAAATCCCGCGAGACTTCTCTGAGCGGTGTGGGACTTTGAAGAGCGTGTCTAAAGCCGTCCTGTCACTTTCAGACGGCTGCAGGCAGCGGCGACATCCAAAAGGTAGGTAGCGGCCAATGGGGGGAAATCGGCCCCTTTTTGTTTTTGGATCGATGTTCCTCTTTAAAAATGACCCTCTTTTTGGTGTAAATTGGCTCAAAAGTGGACCAAAACCCAGGATTTTGACTATCCTGGGTTTTGGTCCTTGCCCCCGATTGGGGTGCCTCGCTGTGTGAAACCCCCAGTTCGCTGAAATAAACTCACCTGTTCCTGGTCCCATGGCACATGCGCGTCCAATCAGCATGCTCAGATCCACCGATGTGCCTTCGTCTAAAGGGAGCGGCTCCCAGTGCGTTGACGGACGCATCCCCCACTACCCTCTAACAGGGAGCGTGTCCGCGCCAGGCATTTGTTAGTGGCGCGCGTGGGCACGTTCCCTGTTAGAGGATAGAGGGGGAGCCGCTCGACTTAGACGAAGGCACGTCAGTGGATCCGATCGCGCTAATTGGGCCTTGCTAGAGGGATAGTGGGGATGCGATCGTGGCTCGCACATGCGCCGTTGGACCGCTGTGGGTTTTGGTCCACTTTAAACATCTCAATTACTGTATTTAATAAATCCTGACTCTGGGACTCTTGTTTTATATTTCAAGGACAAGGGTAGACATACATGAAAATCCTGCATTTACACATTGTATTGTATTATCATTTTCCTGCCTATTTATTTAGCTTTATTTATTTAGATTAGTGCTCCCCTAGTACTAATACTTTTGTATTAAAAGGAATGTGCTCATGAAAATTAAATAAATACCATTGGTTTTTTTTAGCACATACCTTAATTTTTTATCTATATGATTCTTCCTTAAGGTGGACCAAAACCCATATGGAGTTTTATAGACTCAAGGGCTGCCTGATTCCCTCTCCCCGGGATGCCCCACTGTATGAAACCCTCTGAATCTCCTGTAAAACCTACCTGATCCCACATACAACAGCATATGTGCAGGACGCTATACCTTCAGGCAGGCAAGTGCCCGCATAAGTGAATCTGTGAATGGCCCACACGGACATGGCCTCTATTAGAGTATAAGAAGGATGCAAGCTTCGGCTTCAGTCAGCTCTATTCTGCCCTTACCCAATTCTTATCTGAATTGGAGCAGAGCGCACTGATTGGCTGTGCATCCGCACATGCACCATTGGATCGGCAGTCAGATACGTTTTCCTTGGGATGCCTCGGGACAAGAACCAAAACTCACGAAAGTCAAAATCCCAGGTTTTAATCAACTTTAAAGCGGTCCCACACCCAATGAACCCCCGCCACCACCTGACATGCTTACCTTTACCTCAATCCTTAGCTAAAATGTGACCCCTACCCAGGTGACTGCTAAAAACAAATCACGGGGCTGCATTTTGGCCGAGGATTTGGGGGGTTGCAGCAGTCATTGTGTATGGAGCTCCTGACATTTAGAAAGGCCTGGCATGGGTGTGCTCCTAGCTAGAGTTATTCTGGGGATGTAATAGGGTGTGTTAGTAATAGGGTGGATATTCCTGGAGGTGTCTGCAACATGGAAAATGATTTAACTTTACTGGATAAATGGTGGAAACTAGAGTTTAATGTCTCTAAATGTAAAATCCTGCACTTGGGTAGAAGGAATCCCTGCTCTGAGCACCGTATGGGCAGCACTGTGTTAGCCAGGACCTCGGAGGAGAGAGATTTAGGGATACTGATTACTGATAGCTGCAAGATGAGTGGACAGTGTAGCCAAGTAGTGGGAAAAGCAAGCAGGATGCTCGGCTGCATAGCTCGAGGCATCACCAGTAGGAAGAGGGAGATTGTTATGCCGCTGTATAGAGCCCTGGTAAGGCCACAGCTAGAATACTGTGTGCAGTTCTGGAGACCTTACCTGCAAAAAGACATTATTCAAATAGAACGTGTCCAAAGGCGGGCAACGAAAATGGTGGAAGGACTTAAACTTAAAACTTATCAGGAGAGACTTAAAGAACTTAATCTGTACAGTCTGGAGGAAAGAAGGGAGAGGGGGACATGATTGAGACCTTTATATATGTGAAAGGATTGAATAAGGTTCAGGAGGGAAGTGTTTTTAAGAAGAAACTTAATGATAGAACAAGGAGGCACAACCTGAAGCTAGTCGGGGGGAAGATCAGGAGCAATGTTAGAAAATATTATTTTACAGGAAGAGTAGTAGATGCTTGGAACAAACTTCCAGCAGAGGTAGTTGAAAAATCAACAGTCACTGAATTTAAACATGCCTGGGATAAGCACACATCTATCCTAAGATAAAGAGTACATACAGTATACACATAAGATACAGAGAACTTACAGTATACACATAAGATACAGAGTACATACAGTATACACATAAGATACAGAGTACATACAGTATACACATAAGATACAGAGTACATACAATATACACATAAGATACAGAGTTCATACAGTATACACATAAGATACAGAGAACATACAGTATACACATAAGATACAGAGAACATACAGTATACACATAAGATACAGAGAACATACATTATACACATAAGATACAGAGAACATACAGTATACACATAAGATACAGAGAACATACAGTATACACATAAGATACAGAGAACATACAGTATACACATAAGATACAGAGTACATACAGTATACACATAAGGGCAGACTAGATGGAGCGTATGGTCTCCTTCTGCCGTCAACCTTCTATGTATCTATGGATGAGGGCGCGGCGCAGGCTCATGGAGGACGCGGGTGGTTCGGGCAATCCGAGGGTTTCACACATAAAGAACACAAGCACAGATAACATACAGAAGGGTCTCTCGCTTGTATCAATCGTTCAATAAATGATAAGCTTGGCTTTGTGTAGTTGGGGAATGATGGAATGATCGATTAGCTTCACAGACACTGGGGTTATTTTTTTAACATCTCATAGACTCAGGTGTGACTACAGGTGACCATGGCCACGCTCCAATTAGAACAATGGACGCTTTACCTTCCTCCTGAGGAGCGAGACCGATCCTAAACATGTGTGACAATGGGATTATTCCACTATATGTAATTGCAGCCAGATAACCTTTTAATATTTGTTTTAATATTTGCAATGGAAATGAGAGAGTCAGGCTTCCCATGGACAGCAAGATATTGATAAGCCAGTGTGTCTAAGCAATTCTTTCTGCAAAGGTTTCTGTAGGTCAGGGGCTTCCAACAGGTTGTACTCGAGATCCTCTCAGGTGCTACTTGACAAGGCTGTAGACCAGAGATGCACAAACTGCGGCCCAGGGCCACATGTGGCCCACACAGCCAGGGCCGGATTATGAGGGGGGCTCAAGGGGTGCATGCCCAGGAGCCTCCACCACTTGCACTTCCAAGGAGGCCTCCACCAACCTTTAGGTTATGGTCTGGTCCAAGAAGATTTTCAGTCTTTGGTCTGATGTTCTGTGTGGCTGGCAACGAAGCTATCAGCGGCAGTGGGAGCCCAGGCCACAGGGCGCCTGGGAAAGCCTTTTTTGATTTTTGCAAACCTGAAGCCAAAGCCACCACAGGGCAGGACTGAGAGTCTAGAGCAGAAAAGCCGCCGTCAGCAACATTACAGGGATGGGTGCAGAGCTGTCAATCGGTGGCTGCTTACTGCACATAATCCACCAAGCTTAATGCAGGGAACTGTTTTCTGCTGGACCAGCTGGGCGACTACACCCCCCCCCACCCAGAATGGCAAAGCAGGAGTTCCCGAGCAGCACGCACCCGCACAAGGGTGGCACAAGGGACTCGATGTTCCAGTAAGTAGGCGGGTGCCAGACAACCAACAATCAGTTACTTGGCTGGACTATTATATTAAAGTAAAAGCAAATACTATATACTAATACTATACTAATCTGGGGCCTCCACCAGATTTTGTGCCCAGGGGCCTTCACCACACCTAATCTGGCCCTGCACACAGCCATTAGTTGCGCCCCCCGGCACTTTTGCCTATCTCTACCCACCTCTGCCTATAACTGCCTCACATCTACTTGTCTAACCCATTACCACCTCAGCCAAAATCAACTTTTTCCTGCATCACATCAGCCCACCTTGTCTGTTCCCACCTCACCACTGCCCACTTTGCCCATCTTGTTTTATTCCCATCTCATCTCCTTCCACACATCAGCCCACATCATCTCTGCCCACCTCAACCTTTCCTGCCTCATTCTAACCCACCTCTGCTCACATCACCCTCCACCTACCTCTACTCACCTTCTTCCCACCTCACCTCTGCATATACATACAAGCTTTAGAGTATCAGCTGTCCTGAAGTAAATGAAAAAGGTTGTGCACCCCTGCTGCAGACTTACCTGTACCCAAACCTGGTCTGCTGCCATCTAGACTTAGGGGGTTATTCAGGGATAGCGCCAGGTAGCACCTCGTTGCGGCAGGCAGCGTCAGGTGAATATATATATTATAAAGGCGAATCTGGTGAGCGACTCTAACAGCGCCATGTAGCGTCCGATTCATCATTGCAGGTGGCTGAGCGTATAACGCCGGCGCTCTAGCTTCCAGAGCACCAGGTATTACCTGTCGCTCTCCCATACATTTCAATGGACGTTCCTTTTCTTCTGTTTAAACAGGGTTTTTTGTTTTTAATTTTTTTTTCTCTCAAATGATTGTGTGACCTCTCCTGGCCTAGAAAGTTTTTGAAAACTTTTTTGACTTCATTGACTTTAAATATCTGTTTTGATTATGGTTTAAGGTTACTGACAATGGCCGCACAGCACTAGGGCTGCAATTATAGGGTGTGCACCTGCATCGGGCCCAGGAGGTCAATGAAGCCTTATTATTATTATTATTGCTCCTCCACCCTATTTATCATATTTGTGCTCACGTGCCATCATTTACATCCGCTGTTTCAGCCTTTAGTTGTCTTGCTGCATCCAACCGAGTTAAAAGACAGAAAATGGTTTACTGTATGAGCCTTGAAAGGGGCCCCATTTAATGTCTGCACCAGGGCTCCGTCACATATAGTTACACCTCTGGACAGCACCCAGGTGGTACTTGATTTAGGGGTTTATTAATCAAGGGATAGCGGCAGGTGGCGCCTCGTAGTGGCAGGCAGCGTTTGGTGAACGCCGGGCGCTGTACACAATACCACATTTATGAAAGCGATTCTGGTGAGCGACTCTAACAGCGCCATGTAGCGTCCGATTCATCATCACAGACGGCTCAGCGTATAGCGCTGGCGCTATAGCTTCCAGAGTGCCTGGTATTACCTGTCGCTCTCCCATACATTTCAATGGGTGTTACCTTTCTTCTCTTTAAACAGGGTTTTCTTTTATTTAATTTTTTTTTTTTTTTTTTTTTATGAAATCATTGTGTGACCTCTCCTGGCCTATTAAAAGTAATTTTTGAAAACTTTTTTGATTTGTTATATTTTTATGCAGAATTGTCATTACAGGTCTGGTATTAAAGTGTTAATGTCACAATGTAATAACAATGTAATTCCATATGTTTTCTCTTTGTTACTAGTGTTCAAAAACAGACATCTGGCACTCTGGGCTACAGCGACACAATTTTGAGTGCCGGCGCTGTGTGAGGATGTTTTTTTTATGAATATGGTTTGAGTCACTCCCATATAGTGCTGTACTGGTGTTATAGTGACTCACACATCAAATTCATCAATGCCGGCCAGCGACTCAGGCGCTTTGTAACATCGAACCAAAGGCCGATCACAGTGACTACTAGCGGCCGTATTGAGCGCCTCGCTACAGACGCTCATCTGCCGGTACCTGGCGCTAGTAATGAATCAGCCTGTTAGTTAAAAGACAGAAAAAGGTTTACTGTATGAGCCTTGAAAGGGCCCTATTGAGTGTCCGCACCATTTAGTTACGCCACTGCGCAGCACCCAGGTGCTACTTGATATAAATCCGAAAATGGAAATTAGCAGTTGAGAGATGAGCTCAGAAATCTCAGCAAGCAGTCAGTTTCCTTCATTCAATAAGAGTTAAAAATAATTCTCATGGTAGTAAAACATTCACCTTATAAGAAAAAGCCTGAGAATGTCACTGTTGCTGAATCACCAGCTAGAGAGACAATGAAAGTCAATGGCACTTTTTTACTCCTAAGGAAAGTAGAGAACGTTTTACTCCTTTTTACATTGCAGAAAAAAAAATGCCATTGATTTTGATTGTCTCTTTATCTGGTGATTCAGCAACAGTGACTTTCTCAGGCTTTTTCTTTTAAAGTGAATTTTTTACCATAATGAGAATTTTTTTCAACTCTTTTTAAATGGAGGCCAGTGTCTCAATGAATGCTGACCCTGCCTGAATGACCAAGCTGCAGCAGAGTTGGGGTAAGCAGTGGTCCCAATCTGACCCTTTACCCCTGTGGGACATATTCCAGAACTTGGAACACTTTTCATATGGGGCGGGCCCTAAAAGACAAGGACAGATAGTCTTGGTAGTTATAATATATAATAAGTGAAGTATGTGTCTGACTGAACTCTTAAAGTGGACCAACACCCAGGCTGATCGGCCCGGGAATCTATAAGATTCCCGGGCCGATCAGTTCCTTCCCCGTGGGGCATCCAAAATCGGGATGCCCCGCTGTGTGAAACCCCCCAGGACGCCCCATTCACCTTACCTTACTCCCGTTCCAACGGCGCATGCACGGGCCGTAACTCGCACATCTCCCTAGCAGGGCGCACGCGCGCGCCAGCCATTTGTGAATGGCCGCCGCGAGCGTTCTCCCTGTTAGAGGGAAGCTCGAGATGCGCCCCCCAGCTTGGAGCCGCTGTGGTTGTCCATCCCTTGTCCGTGCATACCACATCGTCTCTGAGCGCGCTGATTGGACGAGGCCCGCGCATGCGCCGTAGGAGCGGGGTGAGGTGAGTTTTTTCTGCCATTCTGGAGGGTTTCACGCAGCAGGGCACCCCGCGGAAGTGGACCAAAACCCAGGATAGTGAAAATCCTAGGTGTTGGTCCACTTTATAGCAGACCAAATTCCACATTTTAAGTAGCATCCCCAGATTTGCTCTCCCCATGAAGATAACCTTTTGCCAATTTTCACTGCTCCTGCTTCCCTCTAATCCCAGATAATGGCGCCTGTTTTAGCTGTGAAGCTCCTCCTCCTGTATTCAATGCCACTGTTGTGTGTAGCAATGATGTCATTGCCACACCTATGAATCACCTGCTATCTTACAGAGAGACAGCAAATAAATCAGTGTTCCAGAACAATTCAAAAAGCAAAAATATCCATTTCTACTTCTACACCCTAAGAAGAGAGTATTGGCAGGGACTTTGGCCAAATCTATTTCACAAGTACAGCGGGTTTTGGTCCGCTTTAAGAGATGGAGGCAATAAATAAAAATATAATTCCAATATTTCCCTCAAATTGCGACACAGGAAGTGACACTAGCTGCACCTAAAATCTAAGCATAGAGAGGAACCGAACTGTTCTATAAAGTCATTGGTAACATTGTAGTGTCAGATTGTAAGGTGTGTTCTGATCTTTAGCTGACCGGCTGCTTTGTTTGTGGAGTGTGACTATTGCTCCGGGAGTTCTTTGGTGACCAAACACAGTTTCTTTGCTGTCCTTGTCAAGGGGATCTCCACCCACTCACTCACCCACCCACCCACCAGCCCACTCACCCACCAGCCCACTCACCCACACACCGGTCCAGTTGTGGCCAGATCAGTTTTACTCTGCTCTGATATTCTGCAGCCAGGAGCATGACTGGGCTAGCGCTCCATATGCCCTACCTCCCTTAAATTCCACCACCAAATAATGACTCAGAACCACCATATCTTTGGAAAGATTCAAATTAAATCGGCCACAGCCAAACATATAAATAAGTTACACGCAATTAAAGGCCCCCCCCCCCTTTTTGATCCGGGTCTGAGAAGCCCAAGATAAGACAACCATGGGAGGGGGAGAGACAAACGCGCCACAAAGCGTAAGCTCTGCCGCGTACCTCCTAGGCCTGGGAGCTTAAAGTGGACCATCACCCTCCCGTGATCAGCCCGGGAATCTATAAGATTCCCGGGCCGATCACCTCCCTCCCCGCGGGACATCCGAGATCGGGATGTCCCGCGGGGTGAAACCCCCCCCAAACACCCCAAATACCCTTACCTTGTCTTCTGGCGGTTAGCTCAGTTAAAGTGGACCAACACCCAGGATTTTGACTATCCTGGGCCGCCTCCCTCGCCCCCCCTCTAGACGTGCGCGCGCCCGTGCCGGCCGTCTGTGAATGGCCGGCGCACGCGCCTCACGAGTGACGCGCGGGAGGCGGCGGCGGAGGAGCCGCTTGTCCGCGGCTGTCAAATCGCTTGTCCGTCGGCGCTGGGAGCGGGGAGAGGTGAGTTTTTCGGGTGATCGGGGGGGTTTCACACAGCGGGGCACCCCGATCGGGGGTGCCCCACCGAAGTGGACCAAGACCCAGGATAGTCAAAATCCTGGGTGTTGGTCCACTTTAACTGAGCTAACCGCCAGAAGACAAAATTCCCCCTGTCTCCCCCCCCCCCCCCCCCCCCCTAATTAAACCACCAAATTCCTTATCTTACCAACCAAAACCTTCCTGGACGGTTTCCGCTGGAAACAGCCGCATACCCAACCAAATTAAACCTGCTACTCAGACAGCTATGATAATTACATTACAAAAATTAACCCCATTATAACCAGAATCCCCCCATACACAAAGGATCATAAATTAACATATAAATAAAATAAAACATCTTTTTTTTTTTTTTTTTTTTACATAACAAACTGCATCTAACACAATAAATAACATTAAAACTGAAGCACCCCCAACAGATGCCCATAACAATACAAAACAGAAAGAACATCCCTTATTTTACCATATTTTTTTTTTTATCAACATGTACATAGTTAATCTGTATAACCTACCTCACAAAATACCCACACAATAATACCCCATTCCACCCGAACCGTGGCCAAACAAACCCAACCATAACCAATAACAGGGCGGGCAGGTGGGACTGCTCATCCATCCAAGCCGGGGTTCCCCCGTGACCATTCCTACAAGGCTGGTCTGCTTCCGGGCAGGAACGCAGGCCAGTCATGTGGGCTGCCCTCCCTAAAGGACGGCGCCTTCTGGAAATAATAATAGAAAATGTAACTAACATGGGCCTCCTGGATTGCTGCTTAAAGGTCAGATTAGGCTCTGAGGGCATTTTTGAAGTAGGATGACTATTAGGCAGGGTTAGACCAGGTGTTAGGTCTAGATTGGTGAGGTTTAAATACGTGTTAGGTTCAGATTTTGGGGTTGTAACAGTATCGGGATTAATCAGTAATCACGGTCAGCTTTAATTGCAATCCCAAGTATGTTACAGTGTCAACTAATCCCATGTAATGTCACAGCACACAGGTTTGGTAGCCAAGGGTAAGGTTTAATGGGACCACAGCATGAGGAGAAAGAAGATCACAGCAGACAGACACTCAACGGCAAGCAGGATAAGTGAAAGCATCAGTTTGTTTTATTATTGCAGAGTCACGAAAAGAAAGTTTAATGCATTAATCCACGTTACGATCAGCTACACAGTTCACAGGCCAATAAACGTGCATCGCTTTGTAGAAAAGCAAATACAGGAACACTAGCTTTATAAGGACATTTCATTGAAAGGGTTAATCAGGATTGTGTCCATCAGATATAGAAGCTTTCCTCTCTTTCTTTCTGTTTTTCTCTCTTGCATTCTTTCTTTCTGGCTCTCAACCATTCCCTCTCGCATTTATTTTCCCACATTCACCCGATCTTGCATTTTTTTCTTTCTCCCTTCCTTATTTTTCTCCTACTCTTTTTCTCACCTATTCAACTCACTTCCTCCTCTATTCTATTCTATTTCTCCCATCCTGATCCTCTCAATCATTCTCTCTCTCTTTAATTTTGCCACATTCACCCCCCCCCCTTACTTTCATTTCCTTTCACTTTCATTTCACCTTCATTCCCGGTCTAACGGCGCATGCGTGAGCAGCAGTGCGTGCCCGCACCAGCGTTCCCTGTTAAAGGGTCGCAGGGGATATGGCTGCAGTGCACAGGGATCCACTCGCATTATACAAGCTCCTGGATGAAGGGGCTCGAGTGGATCCGAGCACACTGATTGGACGAGCATGCGCCAGAGGATCGAGAAGAGGTGAGTTTGTTCAGGCGACCTGGGGGGGTTTCACAGAGAAGGACATCCCGATTAGGGTGCCCTGGGGGCAAGGACCAAAACCCAGGATTGTCAAAATCCTGGGTTTTGGTCCACTTTAACGTCTTAGACTGAAACAGCAGAGCAAATTGTGCTTCTTTTCCTGTGACCATGACATGAGAACACAAAACCCAATACAAAAAATGGTGGAAAACACATTGATTGGGGCCCCTGAGCACATGGTGTCTAATCACAGGTTAGATTTAGCAATTAGGTTAGGCTTTGGAACGAGGACCCCAAGAGCAACAGGAAGGAGAAGAAGGAAACAATGAGATAGCGGTGACCCGGTGAAACGCGTTGACTGGCAGTGTCACCTGCTGCGTGAGTTAATCATTTGCCAGGCAGTGAATGTTATCATTGGTATTGGGATAAAGACGGGGAAATCCAGAGCACAGTCATTACCCCCCTTCCCCGCCCCTGAGCCAAATCCCAAGCCGGCACCCACTTCACCTAAGGGTGTAACTCACCTCAGCCCACGATCCTTTTTCTCTCAATGGTGGCCGAGTGGCGACAGCTCCCATGAATGAGGACCCTCATTCATGGGAGCTGGTGGCCATCTGTAGCCCCGGCTGGAGCCAAATTCAAACGCTGCTGCCGTGCTTATTCAGCCGAACCCAAACTTTGGGCAGTTCACTGATCCCTACTGACAATGCATCAGGTAAGCTGGTAGGCAATTGATTTTAAAGTTTGACTGTTCAAATACCTTTAAAGTAGAACAAAACCCAGCAATGGCTTTGTCCCCGGATAAAACTCACCTATTCCTAGTGCAACAGCATATGCACGAACTCTCGTCCAATGAGAGCCAGCTGCCATCACTATGTAATTGGACAGGCGTCTTATATTGTTTTGAATGGAGATTCAGATAGGCTGAGGCGGGCGCGTGCGTACGGCTGGGGATGCAGGGGATGCGGCTGCGCACGTTCCCCATTCCTTCCAATGAGAGCCAGTTGCCGAATTACGCGGTGACAGCGAGCGGCTCTCATTGAACAACGAGGGAGAGGTGAGTTTACGTGGCGTTCTGGGGAGTTCCACAGAGTGGGGCAGGAGCGTAGCTAGGTGGGACACGTGCCCCAGGTGCAGCAGGTCAGGGGGCGCAAAAGAGGAGCCTGAGCATAGATTGGGGGTGCCATTTTGAATCTTTGCCCCAGGTGCCAGAAGGCCTTGCTACTCCTCTGCAGCGGGGTATCCCAAATGGAGATGCCCCAGGGGTACGAAACAGAACCCAGGAAAGTCAAAATCCCAGGTTTTGTTCTGCTTTAACAAGGAGGGTTTAGGTCCACTTTACCAAGCATAAATGTAACACTTTAGATTTGTATCACCTAGCTGCTGCCGGGTGTTACAACGTATTAGTCTCTCTCTCTGCTCAGAGTGGTTGATAAATTGTAATACGGCTTTTGAAGGGGAACAATGAGCACACACCTGACCAACCCAGCCAGGTTCAACACTTCCCTGTGCTTGAGGGTCTCCAAACAGGGGCAGCCGCACCTTAGCGTCCAGGCCCCTCTCTCGGCCTCATCCTCTCCCACGGGTAAAGGGCTCCTCTGTTCCTTCTATGCCAAGACCCCCCCCGGGCTCCTTCCCAACAGGGCTCACTCTCAGACATAGTTGCTCCTACTCCGAAGCAGTGTATCCTCCTGTGCCACTCTGGCTGTTCCCACCACTTCCCTGATGTCCCACCACCCTGGGCTTTTATACCCCGACCCCCCCAGTGAACCTACCATATGGCCATGCAAGTACCTACCATATGGCCACACAAGTGCCTACCATGTGGCAACACAAGTACCTACCATATGGCCACACAAGTACCTACCATGTGGCAACACAAGTACCTACCATGTGGCCACACAAGTACCTACCATGTGGCCACACAAGTACCTACCATATGGCTATGCAAGTACCTACCATATGGCCATGCAAGTACCTACCATGTGGCCACACAAGTACCTACCATATGGCTATGCAAGTACCTACCATATGGCCATGCAAGTACCTACCATATGGCCACACAAGTACCTAAAATACGGCCATGCAAGTGCCTACCATGTGGCCACACAAGTACCTACCATATGGCCATGCAAGTACCTACCATGTGGCCACACAAGTACCTACCATGTGGCCACACAAGTACCTACCATATGGCCATGCAAGTACCTACCATGTGGCCACACAAGTACCTACCATATGGCCATGCAAGTACCTACCATATGGCCATGCAAGTACCTACCATGTGGCCACACACGTGCCTACCATATGGCCATGCAAGTACCTACCATGTGGCCACACAAATACCTACCATATGGCCATGCAAGTACCTACCATGTGGCCACACAAGTACCTACCATATGGCCATGCAAGTACCTACCATGTGGCCACACAAGTACCTACCATATGGCCATGCAAGTACCTACCATGTGGCCACACAAGTACCTACCATATGGCCATGCAAGTACCTACCATGTGGCCACACAAGTACCTACCATATGGCCATGCAAGTACCTACCATGTGGCCACACAAGTACCTACCATGTGGCCACGCAAGTGCCTACCATGTGGCCACACAAGTACCTACCATATGGCCACACAAGTACCTACCATATGGCCATGCAAGTACCTACCATATGGCCACACACGTGCCTACCATATGGCCATGCAAGTACCTACCATATGGCCATGCAAGTACCTACCATGTGGCCACACAAGTACCTACCATGTGGCCACACAAGTACCTACCATATGGCCATGCAAGTACCTACCATATGGCCATGCAAGTACCTACCATGTGGCCACACAAGTACCTACCATATGGCCATGCAAGTACCTACCATGTGGCCACACAAGTACCTACCATATGGCCATGCAAGTACCTACCATGTGGCCACACAAGTACCTACCATATGGCCATGCAAGTACCTACCATATGGCCATGCAAGTACCTACCATGTGGCCACACAAGTACCTACCATGTGGCCACACAAGTACCTACCATATGGCCATGCAAGTACCTACCATGTGGCCACACACGTGCCTACCATATGGCCACACAAGTACCTACCATATGGCCATGCAAGTACCTACCATATGGCCATGCAAGTACCTACCATATGGCCATGCAAGTACCTACCATATGGCCATGCAAGTACCTGCCATATGGCCACGCAAGTGCCTACCATGTGGCCACACAAGTACCTACCATATGGCCACGCAAGTGCCTACCATGTGGCCACACAAGTACCTACCATATGGCCATACAAGTACCTACCATGTGGCCACACAAGTACCTACCATATGGCCACGCAAGTACCTACCATCTGGCCACACACGTGCCTACCATATGGCCACACAAGTACCTACCATGTGGCCACACAAGTACCTACCATATGGCTATGCAAGTACCTACCATGTGGCCATGCAAGTACCTACCATATGGCCACACAAGTACCTACCATATGGCCATGCAAGTACCTACCATGTGGCCACACAAGTACCTACCATGTGGCCACACAAGTACCTACCATATGGCCATGCAAGTACCTACCATGTGGCCACACAAGTACCTACCATATGGCCACACAAGTGCCTACCATGTGGCAACACAAGTACCTACCATATGGCCACACAAGTACCTACCATGTGGCCACACAAGTACCTACCATGTGGCCACACAAGTACCTACCATATGGCCATGCAAGTACCTACCATGTGGCCACACACGTGCCTACCATATGGCCACACAAGTACCTACCATGTGGCCACACACGTGCCTACCATATGGCCACACAAGTACCTACCATGTGGCCACACAAGTACCTACCATGTGGCCACACAAGTACCTACCATATGGCCATGCAAGTACCTACCATGTGGCCACACACGTGCCTACCATATGGCCATGCAAGTACCTACCATATGGCCATGCAAGTACCTACCATATGGCCATGCAAGTACCTACCATGTGGCCACACAAGTACCTACCATGTGGCCACACAAGTACCTACCATATGGCCATGCAAGTACCTACCATATGGCCATGCAAGTACCTACCATATGGCCACGCAAGTACCTACCATGTGGCCACACAAGTACCTACCATGTGGCCACACAAGTACCTACCATATGGCCATGCAAGTACCTACCATGTGGCCACACACGTGCCTACCATATGGCCACACAAGTACCTACCATATGGCCATGCAAGTACCTACCATATGGCCATGCAAGTACCTACCATATGGCCACGCAAGTGCCTACCATGTGGCCACACAAGTACCTACCATATGGCCATGCAAGTACCTACCATGTGGCCACACAAGTACCTACCATATGGCCACGCAAGTGCCTACCATGTGGCCACACAAGTACCTACCATATGGCCATACAAGTACCTACTATGTGGCCACACAAGTACCTACCATATGGCCATGCAAGTACCTACCATATGGCCACACACGTGCCTACCATATGGCCATGCAAGTACCTACCATATGGCCATGCAAGTACCTACCATATGGCCATGCAAGTGCCTACCATATGGCCATGCAAGTGCCTACCATATGGCCATGCAAGTACCTACCATATGGCCACACAAGTACCTACCATATGGCCACACAAGAACCTAACATATGGCCACGCAAGTGCCTACCATGTGGCCACACAAGTACCTACCATATGGCCATGCAAGTGCCTACCATGTGGCCACACAAGTACCTACCATATGGCCATGCAAGTGCCTACCATGTGGCCACACAAGTACCTACCATATGGCCACGCAACTGCCTACCATGTGGCCACACAAGTGGCTACCATATGGCCATGCAAGTACCTACCATGTGGCCACACAAGTGGCTACCATATGGCCACACAAGTACCTACCATATGGCCATGCAAGTACCTACCATATGGTCATGCACGTACCTACCATATGGCCACGCAAGGGTCCCTGCGGAGTTGCCAGGGAGGATCTAGGTCCACTTTAAGCTTTGACGCTTTATGTAATGGCCAAACAAGGCCAGTGTCACCCCCTCCCCCATAGGCTCATGTCAGGTCACCTCCCAGCAGCGCATCATTTAATTGGCTGGAGCTCAGTCTGGGCAGCCGCACGGCACAAGTGGCCAAAACAAGCTGTCAAAGTTATGAAAAAGTTCTACTGGCTGAATACTTAAAGCTACACCATGACATTGGAGCATCCCCCATACATCCCAGCTACTGTATAAACGACAGGGAAGAGGGGCGCCTTAAAGTGGACCAACACCCAGGATTTTGACTATCCCGGGTTTTGGTCCACTTCGGTGGGGCACCCTGATCGGGGGTGCCCCGCTGTGTGAAACCCCCCAGAAAGCCCCAAAAACTCACCTGTCCCCGCTCCCACGTGACCACTGCAGCCAATCCCCGCCGACGGACAAGCGAGCGCGCCCGCCGCCGCCGCCTCCCGTGCGTAACTCTTACAGGAAGCGCGCCCATGCCGGCCATTCACAAGCGGCTGGCGCGGGAGCGTGTCCTACTAGAGGGATGCGCGAGCGGCGGCGTGCGCATGCACCGCTGGATCGAGGAGCAGGTAGGGATTTCGGAGCTTTCTGGGGGGTTTCACCCTGCGGGGTGCCCCTCAGGCCCGATGCTGATCGGTATCTATAAGATTCCCGGGCCGATCAGCATCGGGTGTTGGTCCACTTTAACAAACGTGCTCTTTATGGACCATAAATAGTGAATGTGCTAAAATTGTTCAACACCCGGCACTTTTCCTCCATGATAACATTTCACGAAATGAATAGATCTGAGGTTAGGTGTCACAGCAAGATGAACTGATCGATAAATCCAAGCTAAAAGTGGGAGAGATGGGCACAAGGGACAATCCCAACTCCAGCCATTATTAGCATAACTAAATGTCACAGGGCCCCTGATGCGAACATTAAACCGGACCTTTAGCCTCATTTAATGAAAAGCCCAAACCCTTAAAAAACTATTCCCCAGTATATAAAATGAATATATTTTAAGTCGCTTGCTTATTTTTTCCCCCACTGAGCTGCAACTCTGTTCAGGACTCCAGGATATGGGTGCCGCCATCTTGTCACAGAAGCATCACATACTGAGGAGAGCGGGATAAAGTGCAGAGGGCGGGTTATAGCTGTGCTTTGCACAGACAGAGCAGAGCTGGGGTCAGGAAAAGGACAGCAATCCCAGAATGCAGAGCAGCATAGACAGAAGATACTTCCTGTCTGCAGGCAGCCTGAGAATCCGTGTACCGCCATCTTGGATGTTTAAAGGCTCAGAAAAGGTAGGAGGATATTTAATGTGAGCAATCTGTATGTACAGGGTGTAGGAAACATATAAGATAGGCTCTTATTCAGGGTGAAGGTCCGCTTTAAATGGGGCCCTTTCGAAGCTCATACTGTCAACTTTCTTCTGTCTTTTAACCTTTTTGGATGCAGCAAGACGACTAATAAATGAAACAGCAGAGGTGGATGCAAAAGGGTTAAAACCATCCGTTTTCTGTCTTGCATTCACTTCCTGGGGGGAAAGGAAGTTCATCTAGCAAAATGTATGTCACCAGGACAAAACACCCAGCAGAGGTTGATTCTGCCCCCCCCCCAATCTTTATCATAGAGACACTCATGGCTAAATCTATCAGGGCAGAGTCAAAAAACACTTAAAGTGATTGGAAAGTCAAAAGTTTAAAAATATATATATCAGTAGCTTACCTTACACCAAGTAGCTGGAGTGCTGTGATCCCTCCTCTGTCTCCTTAGTGAGGAAAATCACTTCATCATTGAGCTTTCAGTCCCCACCGCACTGACCCGATCTATCAATCTACCTTCAGGGGACCAAGAATGGGAACCCTCCCCATTCCAGACATCCTAATTGCCTGACTCTCTCTGCAGCTCTGAAACCCCGACTTCCTCTCACATTCATCACAGTGTGCTTACATCACATCACTGTTTCCACACCCACTGCTTCTCTTCATTTTTCCTATGAATCCCCAATGAGATAATAAGATAACTTAGGAACTACATGGTCCTTTTGAAAACGGATTGTAGTTTAGGACCATCAAGCAAACTTCAGTGGACCAAGAACTGAAACACCCCTCACTTGCTTCCTAGACGTCCCGATTGGCTGCAGCTTTGAAACCCCACCCTCCTCTCTGGTTACACTATTTGCTGACAGACTGAAGACGCTCTTGCCTTCAACATCTCTCACCCCCGTTTTCTGGTCACACTATGTGTTGGCAGTAATAACTAGAGGCACAACAATGCACTTATTGTCTTACTATAACATATGTAAAGCACAGTGTGCTTACATCACATCCATGTGGCCACACCCACTGTTTTGCCTCATTCTTTCTCTGCATCCCCAATGCTCTAATATCTTTACTAATAACTTAGGAACTACAGGATCTTTTTGAAAACAGATTGTAGTTTAGGACAGGGCAACATGTAGCCCAAGACAATGGGACAACAATCAGGTGCTCGCCTTTAGTATAACTTTAGCAGAACAAAACCCTGCCTCTCAACTATGTGACAGGATACCTCCTCACACCATCAGGGAGCCCTACATTAAAAAGATACCTTTTTCATAGCAGAGCTGCTTCTGTTGGGGGGATTCTTTCCTGGGGCATCTCAAATTAGGGTGTTTTGCTGTGCGAAACCCCTCAACTGCCCTTAAAACGTACCTTTCTATCTGTCCCACAGCACATGCGTGGGCTCTCAATTGATCAGAGCTGTGCATAATAATGCACAGGGCCGACATTATGACATTGAGCGGCTGCATCCCAGACCTCCCTGCGGTCTGCGCTACACATATTTGAATCGGCAGCTCATCCAATAGGAGGCATGCTTCACTGAGGTGCACAGCTATTAAATGTCCCCCATCATAAAGGACTTCCTGAACCACTGCTTGAAGAAAATGTCTTCTAAAAACTGACAGGAGGGGGAGTTGATTCAAAGTCCATAGTCAACACGACAAGGTCGAACTAGCTCATATTTAAAGTGGACCAACACCCAGGATTTTGACTATCCTGGGTTTTGGTCCACTTCGGGGGGGGCACCCCGATCGGGGGTGTCCCGCTCTCTGAAACCCCCCAGAAAGCCCCAAAAACTCACCTCACCACGCTCCCACGTGACCGCGCTGTCCAATCCCCGCCGACGTCCAAGCGGGTGACAGCGACGTCCAAGACAGCGCGTCCGCCGCCGCCGCCTCCCGCACGTCACTCTTACAGGGTGCGCGCCCGCGCCGGCCATTCACAAACGGCCGGCGCGGGCACGTCTAGAGATAAAGTAAGGTTTTTGGGGGGTTTCACCCCGCGGGACATCCCGATCTCGGATGAGGTGAGGTGCGGTGAGGGAGGTGATCGGCCCGGGAATCTTATATATTCCCGGGCCGATCACCCCTGGGTGTTGGTCCACTTTAATAATAGCAGCCCATAGCCCTCATCCTCCATGCCGGCAGTAGGTTAGACCACACCTTCCAACCTTTCAGGATGGGAAAGAAGGACAATTGTGAAATTAGGCCACGCCCCCTCATGAAGGGATGGATAGGAAATAACAGTTACAACAATATAAACACCTTGAATAGGAAAATTAATCATTTATTGATGCAGATCTTCATGTTACACCTCAAAGAAGGATAGAGAAGAACCACGAGGGGCACGGGGGACATGGACTCAAAAGTGGGACAGTCCCGCCAAATCAGGGACACTTGGGAGATATGGGTTAGACAGCTGAGTTTAGCTTCAAAGATGAACTCCTACATTTCATCACTTGTTCACAGACTCCAGCCCATGTGCAGCTTCTGCTCTGTCCTCAACCTTGATCACCTCCTGCCATTCCCATCTTTAGGACTTCCCATATGCTATACAAGCTTTGGGCCCTTCAAAAGCACCCTTAAAGTTGACCAAAACACAGGATTTTGGTCCTATCAGGGAAGCTCCGCTGTGTGAAACCCCCTCAGATCACCTATGCTAACTCACCTCTTCCCAGTTATACGGCGCATGTACGGTCGCTCATCCCATCAGCATGCTCGGAGCTACTGACGTCACGTCGTCTAAGCCTTCGTCTTAGGCCAGCGGCCGCATCCCCTGCTTCCCTCTAACAGGGAGCAGGGAGTGTGATTCAAAAAAGCCTGGCATGGGCATAGCGGGGAAGTGTGCGTGGCTCGCACATGTGCCGTTGGACCAGAAAACAAGGTAAGTGTATGGGGAGACCTGGGAGGTTTCACACAGCGGGGCATTCCGATTTTGGATGCCCGGGGGAGGGAATGAATCAGCCTGGGTAACTTATAGATTCCCGGGCCGATCGCTGTGGGTTTAGGTCCACTTTAAAGCAGACCAAACCACAGGATTTTGACTATCCTGGGTTTTGGTCTTTGCCCCCGGGGTGCCCTGCTGTGTGAAACCTTGCAGGTCGTCAAAACAAGCTCACCTCTCCCCAGTCCTACAGCGCATGCGTGGACGCTCGTCCAATCAGCGCGCTCGGATCCGCTCACGTCAGCTAGTCTATTCACAAAATCCTGGTGCAGGCACGCGCCCTGCTAGAGGGATATTGGGGATGCGGCAGTGGAAAAGGAGGTAAGTGTAGGGGCGACCTGGGGGTTTCATACACACCCGATTCTGGACCCCGAAGAAGGGAATAGCTCGGCCCAGGAATCTTATAGATTCCTGCGCCGATCGCTGTGGGTTTAAAGCGGAACAAAACTGGGGATTTAGACTTTCCTGGGGAGGTTCACAAAGTGGGGAATTCCAACCTGGGATGCTCCAGAGGAAGGCCAGCAGTCGGCTCTAGAATCTTTTAGTTTCCAGGGCCGTGCCCCAAGGGTTTTGTTCCACTTCCACTGACAAAGTTAGAGAAGCCAGCATATGGCTTAACAAACCACTTTACATTTGTGTCACCTTTCGGAGCACTTGTCACCATACTTAGTACTACTTGTGACCCATCCTCGTATCCTTTAGATTGTAAGCTCACAAGCACAGGGCTCTCTCTACTAATGTCCTATATCATTGTGCACTTACTGTACTTCTGTCACATAATACCATGTATATAAATATATTTCTAGTCTTCCACTCTAGTAGTTTCTACCTTGTACAGCTCCACGGAATATAATGGCACTCTATAAATAAATTAATAATTTAATTTAATCAATTTTTATTAATAATATATCAATAATATTGAGAGAAGAGACTTGAATAGGAATTCTGAGTGAAGCAGATGAAGACATTTGGCTGGAGCAGTGTTTTAGCTGAGAGGCCGGGGTGACCAGCAGCTCCTGTTTCCCGCAGCACACAGTGAAGTGTTGGTGGTGGTCTCTAGCTGCTGTAATAAGTTACATGAAGAGCGTCTGACAATGGTTAGCCCGATTCTGGAAAAGTGATGTCATAAGACCACATTCTTGGACGGTTCTCCTCCATGGAGACTTTAACTGCCTGGTAAGGCCACCTCAAACACAATCGTTGATTCCTGGTGGGTGGTGGTTTCCAGTTCATCCCGCTTGTTCTCTGTAAGTCAGGCCACTGCTTTCTATCACTAGAGGGCCAAACCCATGTGGTCACCCATTATAATAAATAGTCTTGGTTATTTATCGCCTGTTAATGGCTAACAGAAGTCTTAAAGGAGCCACAGCACTCAACCCTGTTAGTTTGCAGGCCAGCCTATAATCTGTCTCTAAACTTGGTTAAAAACAGAGGACTCGGTCACACACATCTGCAGAAGTATGCTTAAGCTGCACCACTACGCCTCTGTGGGGTGCAGTCCTAACTCTAATCTCTGAGAGCCCATCTGGGACATACAGTGCAATAGATAAATTGGGAGCAGGCTTACCTGAGGTTGCCCTAAACAGGAGCAGAGAAACCAGCATGTAGCTCCACACAGAGAGCTTGGGGTCTTACAGTGTCATCTGCTCACCTAGACCTGCCAATATCACTGGATCACTGTCTAGTGGAAACATCCAGGAGCAACAGCAGCTCTACCATAAAGCTCAAAGGACCAGACCACCAAGGAGAACAGCCTGTAACAAGGTACAGGGCCAGCGTCCGCACCTGGCAAGCCTGGTCAGCCCCCCCCCCAGGGGGGCCCAATGACAGCTGGAACAGTGTGGTTGAAGAACTTAAACCTTTTTGCCACTAATATAGCATCGGGCTCCTGCACCGCCTCCCCCTAGCGAGTGGGTCATCACTGACCTCGTACCGAGGCAGAGCTGGCCCGTAGAGCGGAGTCTCCCTGTGAGCCCTGCCCCCAGAGACGTGTCATCACCCTGCTCCCTGGCCCCAGCATTGCAAAAGGAAGTACTGCGCACGCTGGAAGAAGGTAATGGAAGTTACACAGTGCACACACTTTCTGCTCCATTCATCCCTGTCTCCTCACCTCTGCCCCATCCATCCCTGGTCTTGTCAGCTCTGCCCCATCCACCTCTGGTCCCATCAGCTCTGCCCCATCCATCCCTGGTCACGTCAGCTCTGCCCCATCCATCCCTGGTCACGTCAGCTCTGCCCCATCCATCCCTGGTCACGTCAGCTCTGCCCCATCCATCCCTGGTCCCCTCATCTCTGTCCCATCCATCCCCGGTCCCATCAGCTCTGCCCCATCCATTACTGGTCCCATCAGCTCTGCCCCATCCATCCCTGGTCCCGTCATCTCTGTCCCATCCATCCCCGGTCCCATCAGCTCTGCCCCATCTATTACTGGTCCCATCAGCTCTGCCCCATCCAACTCTGGTCCCGTCATCCCTGCCCCATCCATCCCTGGTCCCATCATCTCTGTCCCATCCATCCCCGGTCCCATCAGCTCTGCCCCATCCATTACTGGTCCCATCAGCTCTGCCCCATCCAACTCTGGTCCCGTCATCTCTGTCCCATCCATCCCAGGTCCCATCAGCTCTGCCCCATTCATCCCTGGTCCCGTCATCTTTGTCCCTTCCATCCCCAGTCCCATCAGCTCTGCCCCATCCATTACTGGTCCCATCAGCTCTGCCCCATCCAACTCTGGTCCCGTCATCCCTGCCCCATCCATCCCTGGTCCCATCACCTCTGACCCATCCATCCCCGGTCCCATCAGCTCTGCCCCATCCATTACTGGTCCCGTCAGCTCTGCCCCATCCAACTCTGGTCCCGTCATCCCTGCCCCATCCATCCCTGGTCCCATCACCTCTGCCCCATCCATCCCCGGTCCTGTCAGCTCTGCCCCATCCATCCCTGGTCCCGTCATCTCTGTCCCATCCATCCCCGGTCCCATCAGCTCTGCCCCATCCATTACTGGTCCCGTCAGCTCTGCCCCATCCAACTCTGGTCCCGTCATCCCTGCCCCATCCAACTCTGGTCCTGTCATCCCTGCCTCACCCATCCCTGGTCCCATCACCTCTGACCCATCCATCCCCGGTCCTGTCAGCTCTGCCCCATCCATCCCTGGTCACTTCATCTCTGCCCCATCCATCCCCGGTCCCATCAGCTCTGCCCCATCCATTACTGGTCCCGTCATCCCTGCCCCATCCATCTCTGGTCCCGTCGTCCCTGCTCCATCCATCCCTGGTCCCATCACCTCTGACCCATCCATCCCCAGTCCCGTCATCTCTGTCCCATCCATCCCTGGTACATGTGAGCTCTGCCCCATCCATCCCTGGTCACGTCAGCTCTGCCCCATCCATCCCTGGTCACGTCAGCTCTGCCCCATCCAGCCCTGGTCACGTCAGCTCTGCCCCATCCAGCCCTAGTCACGTCAGCTCTGCCCCATCCAGCCCTGGTCACGTCAGCTCTGCCACATCCAGCCCTGGTCACGTCAGCTCTGCCGAAATTTGATGTTCTCAACACATTGTTCTATTAGTGTTGAAATTTAATTGGGTGTATAAGTGACCCCTCCTCCTGTTATGCAGCATATTTATAAGGATTTCTATCACTGGGCTATTTTTTTCGAGATAGTCCTCCTTTAACTAAGCTTCCTGTCTATTAGCTGTGGGTGAGAAAATCAACAAAATTAGGAGCAGCTCAGACAAACCAAAGAAAATTCCCACCCTCTCCTAGTGCTAATCCCATTGTGGCACTGGGGAAAGTCAGGGAGGCCAGGGATTGGATGGGCAAAACTGGGAGGACAGGACTGGATGGGGCAGAGAGTCTGGGCTAAATGGGGCAGAGCTGAGGGGATAGGGATGGATGGGGCAGAGCTGAGGGGACAGGGATGGATGGGGCAGAGCTGAGGGGATAGGGATGGATGGGGCAGAGCTGAGGCGACAGGGATGGATGGGGCAGAGCTGAGGCGACAGGGATGGATGGGGCAGAGCTGAGGGGATAGGGATGGATGGGGCAGAGCTGAGGGGATAGGGATGGATGGGGCAGAGCTGAGGGGATAGGGATGGATGGGGCAGAGCTGAGGGGATAGGGATGGAAGGGGCAGAGCTGAGGGGACAGGGATGGATGGGGCAGAGCTGAGGGGATAGGGATGGAAGGGGCAGAGCTGAGGGGACAGGGATGGATGGGGCAGAGCTGGGAGGACAGGGATAGATGGGGATTGGCCAGATGGGACAAAGCTGGGGGGACAGGAATGGTGAGACAGGTTATAGTTGGGGCTGAGCCTAGGCATTACATCTATGATCAAGTAAAGCAGACAGTGCTGAGCACGGCCACAGTAAAGCAACTGAGTGCAGGACTGTCAGGGCAGGGGTCCAGAAATCTGGTGCCGAGGTCGGCATTCAGACCCCGGTCCACCAGTTGAGTATGGCTTCTCCAGTGACTACCGTGTGATTCTAGGGATTTGCTTGCTTCTAAGGTCAAGCAGGCATCCTTCACAGAAGATTGCAGGGATCAGGTGACATATTTCTGGGAAATTCTTTGGAGTTAAAAGCCACAGCACCACAGTCTAGAAGACAAAAATGAATGGAGCAGCAAGCTGAGGACCGTATGCTGCCTTGGAACTATCTGACGCCGAGACCTCAACTGCTACAAGACAGACCTGGATTTCTGGGGCTAAAACATTCAATGCAGCCTTGAAGTGGTATAAGGTCGGTATTCATGAGTGCATGAAACGTTTCCTTTTGTACAATGACGCACTGTGCAGCCCCCCGACACCCCTCCCTGTGCTCAGACAGGACTGCTGATTCATCAAGACCTCTGGAGCTCCCATCCTCCAGCTTCACGAGCAATCCAGGAATTTTAGCTAGGGAGAGGTGGATCTAAAAAAGCTCTAGGACATCAGGACTTCAAGAGGAACATCTGGGGAGGTTAAAACTTCACTGGACTGCTGCGCCCCCCCCCCCTTTAGTTCTACATTTGGGCAATTTTTACTCGCCAGGGAATCCATATTCTGGGTCCCTTAGATTCTGGGCAACCTCCCGATGGGCAGCACCATCCTGCATCCCATCAGGCACTGCACTTGTCCCCTGATCTTGCACCTGCACAGTGAAATGCAAGGGGAAGCGCCGAAAAACCGTGAGACTTTGTTGAGCGGCGCGGGACATTGAAGAGCACGGCAAAAGCCATGCTCTCATTTAGAGATGGCTAAGCCAATGACCGGGGGTGGTGCTGTGGGGAGAATTGGGCCCTGAAGCAGCCAGATGCTGCTGCAGGGACATCCAAAAAAATACAATTCTGTGATTACTCACCTGTAGAATTGGTATTATATGTATACAGTACGTCCTGCTCCAGAAGATATTCCTTACACTTAGGATATACTCCAGTAGATGGCGCTGGACTGCAGAAAAGTGGCTCCTCCCGGCCCCATAAATACCCGGGACCTCCCACAAAATCCCCAGTATTGAAAAGCAGTTAGCAAGAGAATGGGAGAACTATAACCATTATATGAAAATTTGAACATAAGAACAATCACCATAAAGAGGTAACTAAATATAATGATAACAAGGGTGGGGTGGAACAGGACGTGCTGTATACATATAATACCAATTCTACAGGTGAGTAATCACAGAAATGTATTATTCTAAGTATACAGCACGTGCTGTTCCAGAAGATATTCCTTACACTTGGGACATCCAAAAGCAGTGTCCGTAAGGTAGGGTGGGATCCCCAAAAGTAACAGCAGACAGTTTAAACCACTGCCGCCTGCAGAACCTTGCGGCCAAAAGCAGCATCAGCTGAGGCCCTAACATCAACCTTGTAAAACTTGGAAAAAGTATGAACAGAAGACCAAGTAGCGGCCTTGCAAACTTGTTCAACGGAAGCCTGGTGCTGAAAAGCCCAATAGGCACCAATAGCACGAGTAGAATGAGCAGTAAGGCGAAAGGGAGGTTCCTTCCCCTTAGCAGAGTAGGCCTGAATCACAGCCTGACGTATCCACTTGCTGATAGTGGACTTAGCTGGAGCCAGGCCTTTCTTAGGTCCAGACGGAAGCACAAAAAGAGCATCAGTCTTCCTGAAGGATTCAGTAGCCACCAAATAGAACTTCAGAGTTCTGACTACGTCCAAAGAATGCAAAACCCTTTCCTTAGGGTTACTAGGATTAGGACACAGAGAAGGCAAAACAGTGTCCTGATTGAGATGAAAGGCAGAAACAACCTTAGGTAGAAAATCTGGCTTAAAACGAAACACCACCTTGTCCTGGTGTCTCTCAAAATAAGGAGGCTTGATGGAAAGCGCCGCCAAGTCAGAAACACGCCTAACAGAAGTGATAGCCACCAAAAAGACCACCTTAAGCGTAAGAATGGACAAAGGGGCCCCTTGCAAGGGCTCAAAGGGTGACCCCTGCAGGGCAGACAAGACCAAGTTTAAGTCCCAGACTGGTAACATAGGCTTATGTGGGGGACGCACGTGAGTAACCCCCTGGAAAAAGGTCTTGACCAGGGGATGCTGAGCAAAGGATCTTTGGAAGGAAATAGCCAAAGCAGACACATGGCCTTTCAGAGTACTGAGCTGAAGACCCAGATCCAAACCATGCTGGAGAAATTCCAGAATCCTAGAAATAGAAAACACACGACAGGAAAGCGAGTGGGACTCACACCAGTCAATGTAAGTACGCCAGACCCTGGACCCAGGATCTCTTCCTAGCCCTGATCATGGTATTCACCACCGAGGCAGGCAGCCCTTTTTCCATCAAGATGGAGGTTTCAACAGCCAGGCCGTCAAAGCCAGCGTTTGTAAATTGGGGTGGCGTAGGTGCCCCTGAGTGAGCAGATCTGGAACCTGTGGTAGAGCGTACTGATCTACTGCCAACTGCACGATGTCTGCGAACCACACTCTTCCTGGCCAACAGGGGGCCACCAGGATGGTTGGCACCCCTTCCTGAACTATCTTGCGCAGCACCCTGCCCAGCAGTGGAAACGGGGGAAACACATACAGGAGCTGGAACCTCGTCCAGGACATTGCCAGGGCATCCATGGCCAAGGCCAGAGGATCCTGGGACAGAGAGACAAAGACTGGAAGCTTGTGATTGTGACGGGACACAAATAGATCCACGTCCGGCTGACCCCAGCGGTGGCACAGGGTACGAAACACCCTGCTGCTGAGGGACCACTCTCCCAGGCGAGAGGTCCCCCTGCTCAGAGAGTCTGCCTCCAGATTCTCCACCCCGGGATGTACACAGCTGAGATGCAGGGAACATTTTCCTCCGCCAAGGACAGTATCAGGGACACTTCCTTGAGGGCCCTCTTGCTCCAGGTCCCTCCCTGATGATTGATGTAGGCAACCGCCGCCTGGTTGTCTGAGCGGACCTGAACAGCCCGACCCCTCAGGTGAGGGGTTAAGTGGGCAAGGACCAACCTGATTGCCCTCAATTCCAGATTGTTGATAGGGGCATGGGCCTCCTGAGGGCCCCACTGACCCTGGGAATTTCAGGGACTTCCAGAAGCCCCCCCAACCTGTCAGACTGGCATCCGTGGTGACAGTCTCCCAGCAGGGGGCCAGAAAGGACCTGCCCCCCAGCAGGTTCCCTGAGACCAACCACCACACTAGAGACCGCCTGACCTGAGGGGACAAGACAAACACCTGATCCAGGGACACAGGGTCCCGATCCCATACTGACAAGAGGTGAAGCTGAAGAGGCCTCATGTGGAACTGAGCATATCGAACCGCCTCGAAGCAGGACACCATCAGGCCCACCAGCTGCATTCCCTGCCTGATGGATGAGGACAAGACAGCAGGAGCTGAACTTTCTCTTGAAGGACCTCCACCTTCTGCTGAGGAAGAAAGATCTTGACCTGAGCTGAATCCAGAATCATGCCCAGAAAAGACTTCACCATGGAAGGAGACAGGGAAGATTTGGGGTGATTGATCACCCAGCCGAATGATTCCAGTGTCGACACCACCCGAGTGTCCAGCTCTGCCTGATGGAAGGACTGAGAAGCAATAAGCATGTCGTCCAGGCAGGGAAGAATGCGAATGCCCTGAGATCTCAGCAGGGCCATCACTCCTGCCTTGGTGAATACCCTGGGGGCCGAGGTGAGGCCGAAGGGCAAGGCCACAAATTGGTAGTGCTGATCCTTCAGAGCGAACCTGAGGAACCTCTGATGACCTGGAAAGATAGGGGCGTGAAGGTAAGCATCCTTGATGTCTTCAGAGGTCATGAAGTCCCCTGAGCGTAGGAAAGTCACAGCTGAGCGCAGAGTCTCCATGCGAAAGCGTCTGAATCTGACAAACTTGTTGAGAAGCTTTAAATCCAGGATAGGTCTGATGGACCCATCCTTTTTGGGCACAATAAAAAGATTGGAATAATAGCCTTTGCCCCTTTCCTTCAAGGGCACCCGGCAGATGACACCTAGGTCTAGAAGGCCTTGGACAGCCAGGGAGAGACACTGGGCTGACAAAGGGTTTTGAGCTACACAAGATTTGATGAATCTTGGGGGCGGCCAGGCTGAAAACTCAACAAATCTTGTAACCAGAGGAAACTACCCCCTGAATCCACCGGTCTGAGACATGACGCCTCCAGACGTGGGCCTGGAGCCGAAGCCGTCCCCCCACCCGGATGGGTGAGGGCACCTCTTCATGCCTGAGGGGGCTTGGGGGAGAACTTAGTCTTGGGACGCCAGGGGGGCCAGGGCGGCCACGTCCTCAGCCCCTGCCCCAAAAATCTCCACGGGCTCCAGCAAAGGACACTCCTTGTTCAATTCTGGAGCCCCTGAAGGAAGGAGAAAGGGCACCTGACCCCCGAAAGGACCGGGGCTGCCTTCTACGCTGAGGTAATTTGCCACCTTTAGCAAATAAGTCCAATCATTCCCCAAAGAGGCGCAGCCCCTTGAAGGGAAAACCAGTGAGGACCCTTTTTGGCAGCATTGTCAGCTGCCCACTGGCGCAGCCAGACCGAGCGGCGTATAGCCACCAATAAGGCAGAAGCCCTGCCACACATTCTAATGGTATCATCCAGGGCAGAGAGAACATATGCAACAAATTCCTCACAAGGCAGAAGAGCTCTATACTCTTCACTACCAGCATCGTCAGGGGCCCCATCTAAGAGACCCCTGAGCAGGCTTTTCATAGCAACAGCCGTGATAGCATAGGCACAGACCGGACGGAGCACGGTCCCAACACAGGCAAAGGCATGGCAATCCAGCTGATCCATGCACCTGTCTTCCCCATCCCTCAATGTAGTAGTGTCAAGGGAATGCATGACAGATGTGTTAGACAACCCCAGAACTGGTGCATCCACCTCTGGAGGACAACGTTTAACCATTTCAGCAGGAAAGGGATACCTCTTATCCCAACTCTTTGGTACCCCGGGAAGCCGGCTAGGCCGTTCCCACTCCTTGAGAATCAGATTATTAAAGTGAGTTTGTTCAGGAAACTCCAAACGTGGCTTAACAGTATGAAACAGCTCCCCCTGCTGCCGCAGGGCCACGGCAGGAGGAGAGATACAGAGTACTTCAAAAATGTAAGCTAAAAGCCTGTCAGTATCATCTGAAGCCCATGGGTCAGATCCAGACTCAGCATAACCCCTAGGCTGATACCCCTTCTTCCAGGGGGGTATAACCAGTAACATCAAAAAACTCCTCAGCTTCCATAGGAAAGAGTAACACCGGGTGCCAGATGCCGCCGCTTAGCAGGAGCCTTATGCGGACCAGAACCAGCAATATGCCTTTCAATGCTGGCTACCCGGGTAGCCAAATCAGGTTGAGACTCCCCACTGGTATGCACCTCATTGGGAGTCAGGTGTAAGCGTGGGGGGGGGGGTAGGCAAAGCCAGACCAGACTGCAGCGCAGGTACCAGCTGGGCGCAGGGTACACACACCCTGACATCACTTATAGGGGATACCCCACACGCCACACACAGCCGGGCTTGTCCCGAAGGAACCCCAAGCACATTATCCTGAGAAGCTTCCATATGGTGATTATCACGGCACAACAGTCCAATAGGGATTGACGCTAATAAAAGCAACCCGGGATGCCCCAATAACCCGCTAGGGGAGTGGGAGGTAAGGGAATACAATAGCCCTCCAATAAGAGTTAACACTAAATAGAGGGGATAGGACCGGGAGAAACCACAAAGTTTGACCCGCCTGCAAGACATAAGCAAAAGATCCCATAAGCGATATGCAATACAGATATATACATAAATAAATCAGCCCACAGGGGCACTTACGGACCGCGATAGTGAGACGCCAGGCACACGCAGCAAAGAAGTAAAATGGCGCCCGCATATACCTTGAGGGGCGGGCTGCGGAGACAGTGATGCAAAACGCGTCATCCGCAAGGCCCTCCCGCCCGTAGAGCGCGAAAACGCACCTACCTGACAAGACCAGCCAATGATGGCGCAGCAGCGCCTGAGGCGATGTCGCCGCCGACCGCGGAGCGCAGTACAAACGTGCGGCGGCGGCGGCAAAATAAACCAGCGCAATCAGTTCAACAGGGATCAAACACAACACACAATATATATGCAAAGACATGCACCCCCCCCCCCCCCCGAGAACTACAAGGGAGAGCGAGGGGGAAGAAACGGCCAGCCTAAAGGGAGCCAACTGTGGGGACAGGGGGCGAGGGGCATAAAGTGCGGGAGGGGCATCCCATAAGGCTCACCATGGGCCTATACCGCCTACCCTTTGGTGGGGGACTGCGGTTGGAGCAGCGCTCCTTAGCACCTGACAGTGGTGCTGCCTACCATCACCCGAACCAGAGCAGCCTGAGCTGGGAGGCAGTAGAAGGAAACGGGTGGGAACAGTCCTACAGGGCCACAGGCTAATAGCCCCGCTACCCTGCGAGTAGAGAGAGCCATCTTCTAGTCATCGCAGCCAGGACTGCAGAATAGAACTGTGGATTTTGTGGGAGGTCCCGGGTATTGGGGCCGGGAGGAGCCACTTTTCTGTCTCTGCAGTCCAGCGCCATCTACTGGAGTATATCCCAAGTGTAAGGAATATCTTCTGGAACAGGACGTGCTGTATACTTAGAATATAAGCAGGGCCCGATGGGGGGGGTCGCCATTCCATCCTGCTTCAATATATAGGGAGTAAGACTGTGGAGTCCATACTCACCTGTCTCCAGGGCAGACTTGCCATAGGGAGCACAGGGAGAATTCACAGTGGCCTGCACTGCTTAAAGTGCTACTGCTTAAAGGTAATTGTTACACCATTGAGTCGGGCTACATTTGGCATTGTCCTAAACTGTTTTCCATTTTTTAAATTGAGGAGATAGAGGTTTACAGTTTCACATCATGATTTCTCTTTTGAAAAAGTGGGCATGGACAAGTCTTAAAGGAGCCACAGCCCCCATCCGGTTAGCTTGCAGACAAACCTATTATCTGTCTAATTCTGGTTATAAACAGAGGACTTGGTCCACACACATTTGCAGAAGTATGTTAAAGCTGCAACACCAAGCACCAAGGTGCCTCTGTGGGCATGGCCCTTGGATCTGTGATGCTGCATAATAATTGCTCTGCGCTGACAGCAATGTGATAAATCTGAAGAAGGAGGAGGGAGGGACCAGCAACCCTGTCCCGCTCTGCTGAGCTGATTGGGAGACAGGATGAAAAAGAGAATGTCACTGGCTGAATCTGTAAATCTCGATATCTTGGCCATTTCTGCTTCAATTTAAAAATGGAAAACAGTTTAGGACAGTTTAGGACAGCGCCAAATGTAGCCCGACGCAATGGGATTAACGGCCACTTGGGCTGGCTGTAAGACACTCCAGCCCATGCCCTGCTCCTGCAGTGCTATAGCCTCAGCATCATGGCTGTGGGTGCCATCCCCACCTGTCATAGTATCTTCCCTTACAATACTAAAGCTTCACTACCATTACATGCAAAGCTATAGCATCAGCTGATCAATCGGGTGAGATGTCCCTTAAGGGCGTGGATAAGGAACTCATGGGCTGGGGGTGGGCTGATGAGAGCCTGTAAATTCCTGGGCTGATTTTTGGCCCCAGTCCACCCCTGCCTGTCTCGTCACATTGCTTAACATTGGGGCAATCAAGACATATTCAGACATGTCCACATACACAATCCAATCTGGCTAAGGAGCTGTCCACATAACATATTTTCCACCCTATAAGGGGACATAAACCATATATAAACCTCGCGCTGCGGTCCCCGGGACTACAGCCGATGCAAGAAGAGGGCAGGGTTACAGAACCCCGCCCACTGTCCCCTCTCTGGTGGCTGCTGGCACCGCCGCTCAGTAACCCTGCCCTCTCCCTGCCTGCCGCTCTTTCGTCAAATAGCTCCAGGCGAGGCTGTAAGTATCTTTTTTTTTTTCCAGCGTGGGGTGGGGATGGCTGGAGGATTCAGACACACTGCCTATGGGAATGGGATGGGGGATGCCACAGTGCATATGGGGAATGGGATGGGGGGGGTGCCACACTGCCTATGGGAATGGGAGGGTTGATGCCACACTGCCTATGGGAATGGGACGGGGGAATGCCACACTGCCTATGGGAATGGGACAGGGGAATGCCACACTGCCTATGGGAATGGGACAGGGGAATGCCACACTGCCTATGGGAATGGGAGGGTTGATGCCACACTGCCTATGGAAATGGGAGGGTTGATGCTACACTGCCTATGGGAATGGGAGGGTTGATGCTACACTGCTTATGGAAATGGGAGGGTTGATGCTACACTGCCTATGGGAATGGGACGGGGGAATGCCACACTGCCTATGGGAATGGGAGGGTTGATGCTACACTGCCTATGGGAATGGGAGGGTTGATGCTACACTGCCTATGGGAATGGGAGGGTTGATGCTACACTGCCTATGGAAATGGGAGGGTTGATGCTACACTGCCTATGGAAATGGGAGGGTTGATGCTACACTGCCTATGGGAATGGGACGGGGGAATGCCACACTGCCTATGGGAATGGGACAGGGGAATGCCACACTGCCTATGGGAATGGGAGGGTTGATGCCACACTGCCTATGGAAATGGGAGGGTTGATGCTACACTGCCTATGGGAATGGGAGGGTTGATGCTACACTGCTTATGGAAATGGGAGGGTTGATGCTACACTGCCTATGGGAATGGGACGGGGGAATGCCACACTGCCTATGGGAATGGGAGGGTTGATGCTACACTGCCTATGGGAATGGGAGGGTTGATGCTACACTGCCTATGGGAATGGGAGGGTTGATGCTACACTGCCTATGGGAATGGGAGGGTTGATGCTACACTGCCTATGGAAATGGGAGGGTTGATGCTACACTGCCTATGGAAATGGGAGGGTTGATGCTACACTGCCTATGGGAATGGGACGGGGGAATGCCACACTGCCTATGGAAATGGGAGGGTTGATGCTACACTGCCTATGGGAATGGGAGGGTTGATGCTACACTGCCTATGGGAATGGGACGGGGGAATGCCACACTGCCTATGGGAATGGGAGGGTTGATGCTACACTGCCTATGGGAATGGGAGGGTTGATGCTACACTGCCTATGGGAATGGGAGGGTTGATGCTACACTGCCTATGGGAATGGGAGGGTTGATGCTACACTGCCTATGGGAATGGGACGGGGGAATGCCACACTGCCTATGGGAATGGGAGGGTTGATGCTACACTGCCTATGGGAATGGGAGGGTTGATGCCACACTGCCTATGGGAATGGGAGGGTTGATGCCACACTGCCTATGGGAAGGGGACGGGGGAATGACACACTGCCTTGTAATGAGGGGGTTTAGGCACATTTGGTTTAGAATATTTATTTTCTTATTTTCCTCCTCCAAATCCAAGGTGCGTCTTATGAGAAAGTGCGTCTTATAGTGTGAAAAATACTGTAAATGTCTGTGCCCCATACAGCCAAATTTACCATCAGTATTCAGCTGGCAAGGTTGGGCTCAACCGGAACCACACCTTCCCATATCTCATGCTTCATCATGGTTCCTATGGACAGGGCCGGATTATGAGGGGGGTGCAATGGGCGCACGCCCCGGGGCCTCCACCACTTGCCCTGCAAAGAGGGCCTCCACCAACCTTTGGGTTATGGTCTGGTCCAGGAGGCTTTTCAGTCTTTGATCTGCTGGGTCACATTGGGGGCTCCCTGTGCCAGGGCAAACCTGGACTGACCTCCTGGCAAGCCATCTCTGTTTCCCAACATTCCCCATGCTCTTCCATTCATGTGACACACATTTCTCTCCAATAGGAGGGGGCACAGTGAGGCAGTGAAACTAGAAAAGTTCTGGATGATTTGAGGTGGTAACTAAACTGTAAAGTTTTGTACACACCCTAATTGTCATCTGATCAAACCAATTAACCTGATCAGATAAGAAAAATCTCGGCTTCTCTGCCACCATGAGCTCACTCTGCATAGTTGGTTTTCTGCTCGCTCCCTCAAGAGTTCATTGTGGGGTATTACACACACTGCCATACTGGAAATTAGGTGGGGCTCATGTCTACAAGTAGAAGGTCTTTATGATGTCACGGAGTGCTCCCTCTAGTGTTCAGTTTGGGATATTACACACATTGCCATACTGAACTCCGGACATCAGAGCGATCCTATGCCTACATCAAAGTATAAGCAGTTCATTATGACACAGAGTGCTGCCTCCAGTGTTCAGTTTGGGGTATTACAAACATTGCCATGTTGGACACTAGAGGGGGGTTATGTCTACCTAAAAAGTAGCAGTTTGAGAGGCCACAGTGTGCTCCCTCTACTGGTAAGTGTGGGGTATTACACACATTGCTTTACTGCACACTGGACATTACAGGGAGCTTGTGTTTACAACTAGAGGGGACTTATGTCTACCTAAAGAGTAGCAGTTTGTGATGACACATAGTGTTCATTGTGGGGTATTTTTTTGCCATACTGCTCATTGGACATCAGAGCGATCCTATGCCTACACGAAAGTATAAGCAGTTCACTGAGTGCTCCCTCTAGTCTTCAGTTTGGAATATTACACACATTGCCATACTGAACACCCGACATCAGAGCGATCCTATGCCTACACAAAAGCATAAGCAGTTTATTATGGAATGGAGTGCTCCCTCTAGTGTTCATTGTGGGGTATTACACACTTTGCCATACTGCTCATTGGACATCAGAGCGATCCTATGCCTACACGAAAGTATAAGCAGTTCGTTATGACACCGAGTGCTCCCTCTAGTGTTCAGTTTGAAATAATACACACATTGCCATACTGAACACCGGACATCAGAGCGATCCTATGCCTACACAAAAGCATAAGCAGTTTATTATGGAATGGACTGCTCCCTCTAGTGTTCATTGTGGGGTATTACACACTTTGCCATACTGCTCATTGGACATCAGAGCGATCCTATGCCTACACGAAAGTATAAGCAGTTCGTTATGACACCGAGTGCTCCCTCTAGTGTTCACTTTGGAATAATACACACATTGCCATACTGAACACCGGACATCAGAGCGATCCTATGCCTACACAAAAGCATAAGCAGTTTATTATGGAATGGAGTGCTCCCTCTAGTGTTCATTGTGGCGTATTACACACTTTGCCATATTGCTAACTGGACATTAGAGAAATCTCATGTCTACAACAAAGTATCAGCATTTAATTATGACACGGAGTGCGCCCTCTAGTGTTAACTGTTGGGTATTAAACACATTGCATACATCACACTGGACATAAGAGCAAACTCATGTGTGCAAAAAAAAGCTTGATGATGCAATATGCTCCCTGTAGTTTTCAGTTTGGGGTATTACACACATTGCCATATTGCGCATTGTCTACAAAATGTAGGAGTTTGTAATAGCACAATGTGCTCTTTCTAGTGTTCAGGATCAGGTAATTCATACATTTCCACTGGAAGCTAGAAGACACTCAATTCTACAATTTAGTAGAAGTAGTTTGTAAAGACCCAGTGTGCTTCCTCTAGTGTTCTGTGATGGATATTACACCCAATGTCATTTTTACAATTTAGTAGAAGTAGTTTGTAAAGACACAGTGTGTTCCCTCTAGTGTTCTGTGATGGATATTACACCCAATGTCATTTTTACAACAAAGTAGAAGTAGTTTGTAAAGACAGTGTGTTCCCTCTAGTGTTCAGTGATTGATATTACACCCAATGTCACACTGCAGACAGTACAAACACAGAAATAAAGGGAAAAGGGGGTTGTGTCACTAAAAGTTGGAAGAGGGTGAACGGAGGGAGTTACTGGACAAGAGAACAGAGTGGGAGGGGGTTATAGAAAACAGGATTATTAGAAGGTGTGTAGGGGGCAATAGCAAGACTGTTCCCAGACAGACATTTCCCTAAATCATTCATACATCATTGTTCACAAATATCTTAATGTCAAACAGCCATCAGATTGCTTTACAAACTCATTTAAAAACTAAAGCTGCTGTGTAGGAGGAGTGGTCGTGTCTGGAGTTCAGACCACAGAGCAGGAAATCTGATTACCGTACATTACTCATATCATGTGCAGTCAGTGAGGTAAGAGGAAGATGGGGACCAGACTTGTTTTGTGGGTCACCCACATTTCTCACGCCAGTAAAGCCCAGAGACCTGGAGGCAGAGTAGATATTAACCAGTGCACTGCCGCAAGCACAATACACATCTCCTGTGATGGGCTTCACGCAGTAACAAAGCCACAATGTTCTTGTCTTTCAGTCTTCAGCATTAGTGGACCAAACCCAGGATTTTGACTATCCTGGATTTTGGTCCTTGCCCAGGGTTACCACGATCTTGATGCTATTTTTACTCACCTAGATTTGGGATTCCCCTGTGAGTGGAACCCCCTGATTCAACATTTCCACAGCACATGCGCAGTCTCTCTCCAATCAACATTTGTTGCTGTGCATAATAATGGCCGCCCATCAATGCTGAATGAATAGCTTGCCATCCGCCTCCCCCGGGTCACACCCTCAGGCTGTATGCACCCACTGATAGCTGGTCAGATAAGCCTGGAGGGTGTATGCAGCACATGGAGGGGTGTATGCAGCACATGGAGGGGTGTATGCAGCACATGGAGGGGTGCATACAGAAGATGGAGGGGTGCATGCAGAAGATGGAGGACTGCATGCAGCAGATGGAGGGGTGCATGCAGCAGATGGAGGCGTGCATGCAGCAGATGGAGGGGTGCATGCAGCAGATGGAGGCGTGCATGCAGCAGATGGAGGCGTGCATGCAGCAGATGGAGGCGTGCATGCAGCAGATGGAGGCGTGCATGCAGAAGATGGAGGGGTGCATGCAGCAGATGGAGGGGTGCATGCAGCAGATGGAGGCGTGCATGCAGCAGATGGAGGGGTGCATGCAGCAGATGGAGGGGTGCATGCAGCAGATGGAGGGGTGTATGCAGCACATGGAGGGGTGCATGCAGAAGATGGAGGGGTGCATGCAGAAGATGGAGGACTGCATGCAGCAGATGGAGGGGTGCATGCAGCAGATGGAGGCGTGCATGCAGCAGATGGAGGGGTGCATGCAGCAGATGGAGGCGTGCATGCAGCAGATGGAGGCGTGCATGCAGCAGATGGAGGCGTGCATGCAGCAGATGGAGGCGTGCATGCAGAAGATGGAGGGGTGCATGCAGCAGATGGAGGGGTGCATGCAGCAGATGGAGGCGTGCATGCAGAAGATGGAGGGGTGCATGCAGCAGATGGAGGCGTGCATGCAGCAGATGGAGGCGTGCATGCAGCAGATGGAGGCGTGCATGCAGCAGATGGAGGCGTGCATGCAGCAGATGGAGGGGTGCATGCAGCAGATGGAGGGGTGCATGCAGAAGATGGAGGACTGCATGCAGCAGATGGAGGCGTGCATGCAGCAGATGGAGGGGTGCATGCAGAAGATGGAGGGGTGCATGCAGCAGATGGAGGCATGCATGCAGCAGATGGAGGCGTGCATGCAGCAGATGGAGGGGTGCATGCAGCAGATGGAGGCATGCATGCAGCAGATGGAGGGGTGCATGCAGCAGATGGAGGCATGCATGCAGCAGATGGAGGGTGCATGCAGCAGATAGAGGGGTGCATGCAGAAGATGGAGGACTGCATGCAGCAGCTGGAGGGGTGAATGCAGAAGATGGAGGACTGCATGCAGCAGATGGAGGCGTGCATGCAGCAGATGGAGGGGTGCATGCAGAAGATGGAGGACTGCATGCAGCAGATGGAGGCGTGCATGCAGCAGATGGAGGGGTGCATGCAGCAGATGGAGGCGTGCATGCAGCAGATGGAGGGGTGCATGCAGAAGATGGAGGACTGCATGCAGCAGATGGAGGCGTGCATGCAGCAGATGGAGGGGTGCATGCAGAAGATGGAGGACTGCATGCAGCAGATGGAGGCGTGCATGCAGCAGATGGAGGGGTGCATGCAGCAGATGGAGGCGTGCATGCAGCAGATGGAGGGGTGCATGCAGAAGATGGAGGACTGCATGCAGCAGATGGAGGCGTGCATGCAGCAGATGGAGGGGTGCATGCAGAAGATGGAGGACTGCATGCAGCAGATGGAGGCGTGCATGCAGCAGATGGAGGGGTGCATGCAGCAGATGGAGGGGTGCATGCAGCACTTGGAGGGTGCATGCAGCACATGGAGGGGTGCATGCAGCACATGGAGGGGTGCATGCAGCAGATGGAGGTCTCAGGTGAATCAGGTTTTACATAGTGAGGCATTCCAAGTCGGGATGCTCCAAGGGCAAGCTGTAGACCAGCCTTGGAATATTTAGACTCCTGTGCAAGGTTACATTGCTTTTGGTCTACTTTAAAGTGGACCAAAACCCAGCACGATCGGCTCCACTGTGTGAAACCGCCCAGGTCGCCCCATGCACTTACCTTGCTTCCCGGTCCAACGGCGCATGGACAAGCCGCGGGTGCATCCCCGCCATCCCTCTAGCAGGGCACGTGCCTGCAGCAGGGGATGCGGCCGCCAGCACCGCTCGGAGACGCTGGCCTTAGATGCTGGCTTAGACGCCGCGACGCTCCGAGTGCACTCACTGGATGAGCAGCCATGTTGTAGGACCAGGAAGAGGCGAGTTGTGCTCGGTGATCTGGAGGGTTTCACACAGCGGGGCACCCCTGATCGAGTCCTGGGTTCTGGTCCACGTTAAATAGACTGTAAAGGCAAACCTCCACCCTAACAAAAACCAAAACAAAAAGATTAAAAAAAAAACACGTTTTCCCCCCCCGGCATTGGTCAAGTGCTTAGAGATCAGTTTCTACGTTTTGGTCCATCTCTGCTATCGCTGCCCTCTGCACATTATTCTCAGTAACTGCGCCCGTACATGGAGGGGGTGCCAGTCTGCTGTGAAGGGCGTTTGCTGTGTACATGCACCGTGACTGACAGCGAGTGATGGTCAGGTGTCCCATGGCATTCGGGGCATATGCACACTGTGGGATTTGTTCTCCAGCACAGGGACATTTCTGGGAGGAAACTATCCCGGGTTATGGTCCTTTCCCAAACTCCTCAGATCGTCGACGCCTCTTCCCGGTCCTATGGCGCATGTGCGGCCGCTCGTCCAATCAGTGCACTCGGATCAGATGACGTCCCTTCCACTAAGGCCAGCAGCTCCGAACACGCTGGGCTGAACGATTCACTTCCCCCTGGGGCATCCAAACAGGATCAGCGCGAGTTTTGGTCCAATTTAAAGAGGAAGTCCACTCCAAAATGACTGGACTTCCGCTTAATCAGGAAGCGGGGGGGGGGGGGGGGCATCCCAAATCATCCCTATGCACCAGTGCTCATAAGCTACTTCTGTGTTCCAAGCAACACGTCACCACGAGCTGCTCCAGATTCGGGAAGAAGAGGTCCAGTCATTTTGGACTGGAGGTTCTCTATAAAGCAGACCATAATCTGGACCTTCACCCTAAATAAAAGCCTATCTTATATTTTTCTCCCACCCTGTACATACAGATTGCTCACATTAAAAATCATCCTACCTGCATCTACTGTGTTTTCTGAGACTTTAAACATCCAAGATGGCAGCCCATGGAGTCTCGGGCTGCGTGCAAACAGGAAGCGTCTTCTGACTGTGCCGCTCTGCATTCTGGGATTGCTTTAATTTTCCTGACCCCAGCTCTGCTCTGTCAGCTATAACCCGACCCCCTGCACTTTTCCCCCCTCTCCTCAATATGTGATGCTTCTGAGGCAAGATGGCGGTGCCCGTATCCTAGAGTCCTGAACAGAGTTGAGAAAAGAATAAGAGGAGGGAAAGAATAATAATAATAAGCCTAAAAACTTAAAATATATTAATTTTAGATGCCGAGGGAATCGTTTTTTCAGTGTTTGGGCTTTTCATTAAATTATGCTGCTTTAAAGTGGACCAACACCCAGGGGGGATCGGCCCGGAAATCTATAAGATTCCCGGACCGATCAGATCCCTCCCCGCGGGGCATCCGAAATCGGGATGTCCCGCGGGGAGGAACCCCCCAGGAGGCCCACAAACCTTACCTCAGCCCCGTTCCATCGGCGCATGCGCGAGCCGCGGCCGCGTCTCGCGCTTCCCTCTAGCAGGGTGCGCACCCGCGCCGGCCGTTTGTGAATGGCCGGTGCAGGTGTGCTCCCTGTTAGAGGGAAGCGCGAGACGCGGCCTCCAGCGCTCAGAGCCAGCTGAGCTGGTATGCGCGTCCAGGCGGCCTTGGACGCGCATACCACAGCGGCTCTGAGCGCTGTGATTGGCTGGCGCGGTCACGTGGGAGCGGGGAGAGGTTTTTTTGGGCTTTCTGGGGGGTTTCACACAGCCCCCCGATCGGGGTGCCCCACTGAAGTGGACCAAAACCCAGGATAGTCAAAATCCTGGGTGTTGGTCCACTTTAAAGGGTAAGTTCACTTTTGTATACACTTCAAAGTGTATATTTTTGGGTACCAAAATGATGTCCTCAAGGTGCTGAGCGGATTTAGAATTTAAAAAAACCCCATTTCTTATGTTAGTAAATGTTTATTTTATGGAAGCAGTTTTCACTACCCGCAAATCTGTTGCTATTGGCAACGTACAGCAAGAAGAGAGAAGCGAGTCCTGCACACATAGAACACTGCTGCTGGCCATGTGTAAGTAGGAGTGAGCTCCCTCACCTCAGCAGTGACCATAGCAGCAGTGTTCTGTGTGCACAGGACTCACTTCTCTCTTCTTGTAGATCTTGGGGTACGTTGCCAATAGCAACAGATTGCAGGTAGCGAGGACTGCTTCCACCTCCGAGAGCGAACTGGGAGACTCCTGGTGCCATAACAAACAGAAGTTGCTGCAGGGGTAGAAAAAGTGTTCATACTTTTTTATGTTAGAGTTATAATCTTTTTAACCACCTGACAGGTGTTAAAGGAGCGCTATTGCGAATATAAACACATCGGCTAATGAGAGGAGGGGTCACTTATACACCCAAACTGAATAAAACTCCTGCCAAGCTTGTGGTTTATTCTCTCATGATAGGAATAAAATCCAGGGGTGAGAGGTTTAGTCTATCCGGGGTGATAGAGCCTGTCACCTCAGATGTCCTTTTCCTTCCATTAAAAGAATAGAAACAAGCCTGGCTGGGTATTTCGTGATGCCGGGTGTATAAGTGACCCCTCCTTCTGCCATCCAGCATTATTATATGGATTTTTATCATTGGGCCAATATTTCGCGATAGTGCTCCTTTAAAGTCATATTTCAGGCAAGGGTCATTTTTATACCGTTGTGTCGGGCTAAGTCTGGCACTTTCCTAAACTGTTTTCTATTTTTACATTGAATAAGAAATGGCTGAGATGAGGTTTACAGTTTCACCTCAGGAGTTCTCTCATAGAAAATTGGGCATAGCCCTTGATGCTGCCTAACAATCAGCAAAATGGACTTGCTGCAGTCTCCCTGGCTGGGCTCCTTCCGTCTCTCCCTATTGGCTAGGCAACATTAAAGCCTAAACCAGGTTAGGTTAGCCTAACCCAGCTGCACATGTGTCAAAACCCCTTGGGTTTTAGCCCGCTTTACTCGGGGATCCTGTGTAGTGTGAATATCCCCCATCCACCTGGTATTCTTAAACCGGACCGACAGCCTGGCACAGTTAGAAAAGAAAGGTGGCAGCCATTTTGGAGCTTTCTCTCCCAGCATCTCAGCCATGCTACTGCCTGGATTCAACTGACATAACTGACAATGCACGGTAACAGGAAGCCCAGCAGCACTTCCTGTTTGCAGGCGGCCTGCAAATGCATGAGCCAACATTTTGTTTCCTTAATTTACTACAGCAGGGGTTAGAAAAAGGTAAATGAGTCTGTATGTCAGCAATCTAAATTGCCCTGGGGATGGATGCATATGAGCACTGTTTGTTGTGTTGGTCTGGTTTAAGTTATTTTGACTGTTGGTTTGCTTTAAAGGGACTCTGTAGGCATTCAGCAGCTTACCTCATCATGGCTGCGCTCTCCCCTCTTGTCACAACACAGCTGCTCCTGAAAGTAGAAACAAGCCAAAGAGTAGTGTCACCCTAAATTCCATTGCCATAGACCACCAATTATAGGGATAAGCTGGTGGTCTAAAGCTCTGCACCATCAGACTGTGGACACTGGGAGAACAGCCAGGGTGATGAGAATGCCTGTCTTACAGACCCCGCCCATAATGCTGATTATTATGCGGCATTGCAGTCAAGGCCCACGCCCACATATTTCAAAAGATATTGTAAACCTCAATATCTCCACTAATTCTTCTTCAATCTAAAACCTGAAAATGGTTTAGCACAGTGCCAAGCGTAGCCCGACACACAGTGGTCTAACAATTGCCTTTGCCTTGTATTGCTTTAAACCGAACCTTCAGCATCATTTAATGAAAAGCCGAAACCCTTAAAAAACTATTCCCTAGCATCTAAAACATATTTTAAGTTTTTAGTGGCTTACTTTTTATTCTTTCCTCTGCTGGGCTCCAACTCTGCTCAGGACGCTAGGATATGGGCGCCGCCATCTTGCCTTAAAAGCATCACATACTGAGGAGCGGAGAGTGGGGTAAAGTGCAGAGGGGCGGGTTATAGCTGTGCTTTGCACAGAAAGAGCAGAGCTGGGGTCAGGAAAAGTACAGCAATCCCAGAATGCAGAGCAGCACAGTCAGAAGACACTTCCTGTTTGCAGGCTGCCTGATGCTCCGTGAGTAGCCATCTTGGATTTTTAAAGGCTCAGAATACGCACTAGGTGCAGGTAGGATGATTTTTAATGTGATCAATCTGTATGTACAGGGTTTCAGAAACATACAAGATAGACTCTTATTCAGGGTGAAGGTCCAGTTTAACAGTCAGGCGATCCCATAGAGCATGTGTAAGCTCTCGTCCAATCAGAACATATCACTGGGAGATGCCAGCCAATCAGAATAGATTGGGTCTTCCAGCAATCTATTCTGAATGAATGGAATTCCCTGTATTCTGTAGCGGCACCAGCCATTCAGTAAAATGCATGGCTGCTTGTATGTCACACATGGTCCCCAGAGAAACTGGTCGCTAGCAGGGGGAGGCGGGGACTGAGGATGGATTTTGGGATTCTTAGTGAACGAGAGGGGGTGAGGGTGTTGTTAACTGCAGGTCAGCCTTAAAACCGGACCGTCAGCTTAATTAAATGAAAAGCCCAAACCCTTAAAAAACTATTCCTCACCATCTAAAATTAATATATTTTACATTTTTAGTCATTTATTATTTTTTTCTCTCACTGGGCTGCAACTGTGTTCAGGACTCTAAAATACGGGCGCCGCCATCTTGCCTCAGAAACATCACATACTGAGGAGAGGACAGGGGGCAAAAGTGCAGGGGCGGGTTGCTTTGCACAGACAGAGCAAGGACAGCAATCCCAGAATGCAGAGCGTTAGAAGACCCTTCCTGGTTGCAGGCTGCCTGATGCTCCATGAGCCGCCATCTTGGATGTTTAAAGGCTCATAACATGCAGTAGATGCAGGTAGGATGATTTTTAATGTGAGCAATCTGTATGTACAGGGTGTGGGAAACATATAAGATAGACTCTTCAGGGTGAAGGTCTGCTTTGAGTGAATTGACCATGTTTGGAATTAAACACAGGCCTTGCTGGAGTCTTTTTATGTTCCATGAGAAGGAGCAAAGGATTGAGGCAGTCATGCGACCACTCAACATTAAAGAGCAGCAGGGCTCTGTGTTACAGAGTAGAGCCGCCAACATACGGTAAGTACGTCCATGGGAAGTAGGGAGCTGCCTTACACCCACCAACCCGACCAATAGAACTCCTGAAAACAAACACCGGCCACATTATAAAAATCCACGTGTCCTTTATGATACATGTTGCTTACATAACAGGATGATCCGTCTACGTCTCGCAAACAGTCCTAAATGACAGAGAGGAGTCATTCCAGATCATGTGACCTGCCGTCACCAATCCCTTTAGTAAAGGGCCAGGGCGGCCATCCATTTCTCTCAGGACTACATGAGCAGATTCCATCTGGTTCGTACAGTTTGATTTAGGTAAGGGGATCCTTGAAAGAACAAATTAAAGGGCATCTGTTGGCAAGTGTAAAATTAAAGTATAATTACCTTACCTCTCATGCATGAGAAGCTCTCCTAAATCTCTACTTGGCTTCCTCACTGGCCCCTGTCCAAATAATGCCTCCACCATCTGCCCCACAAGTTACAGCTCCTCTGCTGTCATCTCTGCCTCACCCCCATGGCTTCCTCCATTGGCAGGAATTTACCCAGGCATCCAAGAGTTTCCCACAACAAGTCAGAGAATCATGAAGGGATAGGACAGTAGAGGTCTGCCACATACTGTGCTGTTAGAACATTTCTCCTGGGGGGGCTTAATAACACAGCGTAACTCTAGCAAATGTCATTGATCCCATGATGTCCCAGGTCTCCTGCTGTTTATGATAAACAAAGGCTATGGATTGGGGCCACACCCAGCATTATTTATTGCTGGAGGTCATGCATTGAGGAAGCAAGGTGGAAGATTATTGACTATCCTGGGTTTTGGTCCTTTCCCTCCGGGCACCCACGCTGCGTAAACCTCCTAGATCGCCCAAAGAAACTCACCTCTTCCCGGTCCCATGCCGCATGCGCGGCTGCTCAGCCAATCAGCGTGCCTGTTCACTCACCTTTGTTCTCGTTCCAATGGCGCATGCATGGGCCGCGGCTGCATCCCCGCTATCCGGCATGGGCACGCTCTCTGTTAGAAGCGGGGGATGTGGCCACCTGCGCGCTTGGAGCCGCTGAACTTAGACGCAGTTTTAAATAGCGTGACGTCAGCTGCTCCAAGCGCGCAGGTGGCCACATCCCCCGCTTCTAACAGGGAGCGGGCTCATGCCGGATAGCGGGGAAGCAGCCGCGGCCCATGCATGCGCCATTGGAGCGGGAACAAAGGTGAGTGAAAGGGCGACCTGGGGGGTTTCACACAGCGGGACATCCCGAGAGGTGGGTTTTGAGCCTCTTTATGCTGCAGGGTAAGTCAAGTTTACTGATGACCATGGGGGTTTGACAAAGCAGGGTGTACCGATATTGGATGCTGGCTAGCAGCCATCCCTGTAGTCTATTAGACTCTAGGACCGCACAGTGTGTGTGCTGCTGGAAATAAGGCACTCTGGGCAACCACCTTCCAGACAAGGTTTTTTCTAACCCTCTGGGTCCTGCCTCAGCACCAGGGAAGGGAGGCAAGGCAGGGCAGGGGTGAGTTTACCCGACATTAGGCAAGATAAAACAAGGCCAGTTGTCTTGATTAATATAGATCAGGGGTACTCAACCACTTCATGTAAAGGTCCATTTATAGGTATGCGGTAAGAGGTGACGGTCCGGGCAGAGGGCTGTCACAGGGGGTGGATAGATAAATCAGCACACTGGAGGAGGGGCTATAGATTCCCCAGGAAAAACCAAAAAAAAGCTGCTTGCCCCCCTCCACCCACCCCAGGCAGGGAGACTAACCACTAAATCACCGATCAAGGGGGAAGCTCTGAGCACGGCAAAACAGAAGCAACTGAGTGCAGGGCAGTCAGGGCAGGGGTCCAGAAATCTGAGATCGAGGTCTGCATTCGGACCCCGGTCCACCAGTTGAGTATCGCTGCTATAGATCCTCACACTGTGATGTAGGCAGGGGAAGAGATTCAGGCCACCCTTTTACCTAACAGATAACAGGTAGTCCTGACTAAAGAAAAACCGGGTAGCTATATGGTGGGAGGCAGAATTCAGCAAGAACCCCTTCTATAAAGCAGGGCACCAAGAGAGATCAGATGCTTGGAAGATAAGAAAATTATGCTTTGATTGTACACTTAGCCCCCAGATGCCCTTTAGGGCAATTTTAAAGATTAAAATGTGACTTCCCCTTGTATAGGCCACAGATGGCTTTGCAGGCATGGATAAATGCTGTGTATAGACCAAATGTCTAGAGGGGATGATCACGTGACCAATCCTTACATGGAAAGGATTCCAGAATTGGAGCCTGGAGACACATCAGATTAACTATAAGTGGTCCTGAGGATGTGAATGGGAGCCCCGCGCCCTCAATATATTCAGTATATAAATACTATAAAATGTTATTAAAGTGCAAATGTGATTCTGTAAAATATAATAAAATATAATAAACACACTCTATACAGAAACAGCGAATAACGGACCAATAAGGGACCAGGACTGTCACGTCACATGGTTTGTGAGTAAATCTGTTACCAGGAGGGCTCAGTATGACACTTACAGGCTTCAGTGCATGTGGCGCAAATGGAATCAATAGGATATTTTAAACAAATGTTGCACAGCTGAAAAACTAACTGAAAAAAAAAACAGTAACTAAAAAACAAGCTGAAATAAATTAAAACGGTTGGCATGACCCTCCTGTAAGTGAACACAATAACAAACTAGGCCCCCCTAGGACACGGGCTAAGTAAGGATGCACAACCTACTGGATAATACACAAACTAAATACACTTTATTACCAAAACACACATGAAACAAACACACACAGCACATATTTAAAAAAAAACCAGGGTAGCCCTGCAGCTTAAAGTGGACCAATCACCTGGATGTCGACTATCCTGGCCACTGGTCCCTGTCCTGTGGGCATCCCGATGTAGGATGCTCCCATGTGGAACCCCCCCACTTTCACTTAGCTTACCACGGTGCATGCTCTTGTCCAATCAGTGGTTTATGCAGTGCATAATAATGGCCGCATCCCCGGCTCCCCTGTGGAGTGTGCGCTCCCGGACGATCTGAATGGCTGGGAGCATGCACAGGGAGCATGCACAGCTGCATAGATTCCGTGGATGCGGCCGCCAGAGGCATAGACAGCCGCGCGAGAGCTGCAGGGATCATCTCAGATTACCGGGGCCCCCTGGGTCACACATCGTGGCACCCGTTATAGAATGCCCCCAGGGCAGGCCAGTGGGCGGTCCTGGAATCTTTTAATTTCCAGGTCAGCCACAGGGAGTAATTGGTCCACTTTAAACGCACATCACATTACCCTTGGACAGGGCCGGATTAAGTGTAATGGAGGCCCCTGGGCACAAAATCTGGTGGAGGCCCCAAATACAATATTTCTTTTCCTTTAAAAGAAAATTAGTCCAGCCAAGTAACTGATTGGTGATTGTCTGGCACCTGCCTACGTACTGGAACGTCAGATGGAGTCCCTTGTGCCACCCTTGTGCGGGTGTGTGCTGCTCAGGAACTCCTGCTTTGCCATTCTGGGCGGGGGGTAGTGTAGTCGCCCGGCTGGTCCAGCAGAAAACAGTTCCCTGCATTGAGCTGCCAGCGGCTGTGCTCGGTTGCTTATGTGCAGTGACAGCTCTGCACCCATCACTGTAGCGTTGCTAATGGCGGCTTTACTGCTCTAGACTCTCCATCCTGCCCTGTGGTGGCTTTGGCTGCAGTGGGGCCCCACTGTCTGCAATAGCTTTGTTGCTGGCCTGTCAGACCAAAGACTGAAAAGTCTCCTGGAACAGACCATAACCCAAAGGTTGGTGGAGGCCTCCTTTGCAGGGCAAGTGGTGGAGGCCCCGGGGCTCGCGTCCCTCTCATAATCCGGCCCTGCCCTTGCACATGGAGTGGGTGCTCTGGGATTGCTGCCCTGGCTGCGGAGACCCCATTTACTTGGTAATATTTTTGATGCATTGGTATTAATCTGTTTCTATTTGTACAGCACCTCCAGCTCTATTGTTGGTTTATCAGTAATATGTGTAATTATTCATTGTTGGCTGGGCACTTCTACTGTGGTTTAGGTCCGCGGTATTGGCACTTCATAGGTGTGTTGGAGAATTTTTTAATGTTATCAATTGTAGCTGCAATTTATTTTTCTTGTAGTTTTTTTGACTGGAGATTCACTTGGTATATTTGTTGTATGTTGGCTGCTGTACTATTCATATATACTCTATTTTTGTAATGAGTGTGGGCGGGTTTATGCTGCAGGGCTACCCTGTTTTTTATAATATATCCTGTGATAGGTTTGTTTTATTTGTGTTTTGGCAATAAAGTGTATTTAGTTTGTGTATTATCCAGTTGGTTGTGCATCTCTACTTGGCCCATTCCCTAGGGGGGCCCAGTTCATTTTTGGAATCATTAAGAAATAAATTAGGAAGTGGGGCCTCATTTCAACAATAATAAGTACATATAGGTTTGTACAGGTGTTGTTCTTTTTACAGGGTGAGAAGTACTTTAAAGATGGCCTAAACCCTCACCTGCAACTTTGTGCCAGGAAGTTTCCCAGTCTACAGGCATGCTAACCTATTCCCTGCACCTTCCTGGAGTCCTGCATTTCCTAGCAGAGCTACTTCTAATGAGGGGAAACAGCTGCACACACATGCAGCAGCACCTCCCACAAGAGCAAGCAAGCGTCACTGCAGCTGTTTCCAGGCCCCCTGTCTTAAAGAGGGCCAAAACCCAACATGGAGTCTATGAGACTATGAGACTCCAGGGCAGGCATACTTGCCCCACTGGGTTAAGTTCCTAGGTCCCCCGAAAACTCACCTTTGTACCTGGTCTAACGGCACATGCGCAAGCAGCGTCCACATGCTGAGGGGCATCCCAAATCAGTATGCCCCAAGGGATGAGCTTTTAGACACTAAAGCTGGGCTTGGCAGATTTTGGTCCCCTTTAAAAAAGATCATTTAAAATGAAATGAAAGTGTCCCATGGTTGCTATGAGCAACCACATCTTTATTCCTTGTGTAGCATTCTACAGGAAGAAACCTGGATGCCCCATTTACTGGTACTGCTCAGATCATGGACGGAGTAACGCATTTAACCTGTCCTGATATAACTCCTGTCAATCATGAATAAATACGATCAGATCTCACAATCAGGTGAGAATTAAGAGAGCACACTTTAAAATCTCGGGCGACGGCAGGAATATGGCTCCTGTTATGCTCAGGCCACGGCCGGATCATTCAGCAATCCGACAGAGAACGGCGGCCTGGTCATCGCTTGGGCTGTGGTTTGCTTGTCGTCCTATTGAGTCCGGCTCTCGGGGCTGGGATTCTACTGCCGGTGATGGATGGCCGCTGCTTGGCTACGGGGATCCCTGTTTTTGTGGATGTCGCTCCTCCTTTAGGTCCACCTAAAAGAAACACAAGATGATCAGTTGTGAGATTCAGAATAGAAGAACAGAGAAAGGTCTACATGTGTTGCTACTAGGGCTATTTAAAGAGGACCTCTAGTCAAAACAGACTGGAGGTCTGGGGTCAGGGGTTTGTATGGGTGCCCTAGAGGGTTCCACAGAGCAGGGCCTTCAGATTAGGGTTGCCCTATGGGCAGCGGTGGGCTGGGGAACAAGCCAACTCTTTCCACACCTTTGTTTTGATCTTAAGGAGATGAGAGGAGGGTCTAGTGTCTAATGCTCTACTTTTGCTACTTGTGCTGTTGTTGTGGATTACTATAGTACAAAAGAAAACTACAGAAAATGTCACTTATCTGCCTCCACTAACAGGGACAGCTTTAAGCACAGAGGGGGGTGAGAAAGTTATCTTTGACTGGACTCATAACACTGTGTGTGTGTAATATATATATATATATATATATATATATATATATATATATATATATATATATTATATATATATATACACACACAATATATTCTGGTGTACATTATTTCAATGTAGGCATGGATGTTTGGTACCAACTATGATATGGGTCTACAGTTTTTTTTGGTTTGTTGATTTTAATAGTCCTTTTGCATGGTGTTTTAGATACCAATAAAATGATGATGTTCTTTATCATCTTGTTCTTTATTTGCATTAATGTATGTTTTCTTGGCGAGAGAAATATATTCCCTCCATCTTCATTGAGTTGTCAAATTCATTTATTTCTGATGACAACCTTCAGCTTCCTGTTGAAGTGGACCAAAACACAGGATTTTCACTATCCCAGATTTAGGATGCCCCTTGGTGTGAAACCCCGCCGTTAGCGCATCTTTTCCCGGCGGAGCTCGGCGTCACTCGCATCCTTTGACTTTGCTGTTCATGCACAGCCATTCAGTTGCGGTGGGCGTGGCCACGCAAGGCCAAATATGATGTGTTGAAGGTGCTGCCAGCTGTGCATGTGCCATGGGCTGGTTGGATCGGTAAGGTTATTAGGCGAACAGGAAAGAGAGGGGGTTCACAGAGCGGGGCGATCCCAGTCCCAGGAAATAATTGGGGTTGGTTTGCTTTAAAGTGGAGCACTGATTTACAACTAAATGGGCCTAGGTCCAAGAGTGGGGGCAACCCATTGCTAATGCCCCCTCCCCTCCCTAAAAAAAACACACATACACTGCCACAGGTTCCCTGGTGAGATCTGGCCTTGTGACTGGCCACTGCCGGTCACGTGGCCTGGACTGCGACTAGGTTGCACATTTCATACCTTGTGTTCCCTGCTGTGTTCTCTGAAGTGCCGGGGTCCTGCGGGGGTTCATTTTACAACCGTCTTTCCCCATGAGATGGGACTTCCAAGCCTGGAAAGACATTAGATTTTACAATAATAATGTTAAAACAAATAGGTCACATGGCATGACATTTAAAAATGGGGAATATTCCCAATAAACTGCAAAGGCGTCATATTTTTCCAGGGAAATGACATAAAAGGTTTGTTGTCCGTTACAATTTTCTTCTTCTAAAATGATGCATTGCTGGCAGGCTGTGGAGCTAAGAGGGCCTGGCGGGGAGTCGCGCTGTTATACTTACAGACAGAAGTCTCTGGGTGGGGAAGGGCGAGACAATGGTCTCATCTAAACACTGTTAGTCCATAGAGACACACCAGCTGCTAATAAAAGTGGAAACTTTGCCAGTGTCACAACAAATCCAACTCCTGACATATTTAAATATACAGAGGTAGCAAAGCTGACAAATAAAGTGGAAGCCCTGGCCCCTCCTCCGGTCAGGGATGGGCGATATTTTTTTTTTTTTTAAATTACCTTTTGTAGTGGCTGGGATGGCCATTTTTTGCACACTCTGCACAGAGTGTGGTCTGTTCATCAACAAGTATGAAGATTCTACCCAAACCATAGACCCAGTGAGAAAAAGCGATGCCATGTTGAGTTTGTTGTGGACACAAAGATCTATCTCTGGTTTGCCCCACCTGTCTACCAGTAATTGATAAATCTTTGGATTTAGGCTCCACCCTGCCTGCCTAGCCAGAGTCCTGCTCAAAAAGTCTGCTACTGAGTTTAGGGATCCCTTTAAGTGGATTGATGACAGTGATCTGATCCAGGTGGAAAGGCCACAGATGGGACAGTGCAAGGGACTGTAAGGCTTTCGATCTGGTGCCCCCCTGCCGATTTAAATAGGCTACAGTTGTCATGTTGTTCAACCGAAGCTGGATCTTTTAAGAGAGGTTTGAAGAGCTTTGCACAGCTTTGAGTTTTTAGGGCAGTGGCCTTAACGTTAGCTCGGCTGAGGCATCCTCTAGAAAGGAAATGGCTCTGCTAGTTTAGAGTCCCTTTAGAATCTGCTAGGTTGTGTCCCTTTCTATAAAACCCTTGAGGTTGGAAAGCCAGGTTGGAAAGCCAAGGCCTCAAGGTTTCTAGCCACACAGTCAGAACCCATCGCGGGTTTCCCTCTAAGGATTGCCTTTATGTGATGTTCTATTGGGATCTAGTAAAGATCCTGAGTCTTCAAAGCCGAGTTCAGCAGAATGTGACACTTGAGCCAGAGAAGAATCTTGGTCCAAAGCATAGACTCTGTATCATTAAAGGGAAATTAGTATTTCAAGGAAATGGGCAGAAAAAAAACTTTTCCCAGGAAACTACCACTCCTTCATAACATCAAGGAGGGCAGAATGAACCAGTTAGCCAATAACTTACGATATCGTATCCTGAGCAGATAAGGGCTGCTTGTCAGAGTAAATCGTAAATGTCCTCCAGCAGTGACAAGGTTTCTTCTGAAATCTTACTGCTTGAACTTCTGGGGTCTCGACATCGGATCCCCCAACAATGTTTGCATTAAGGGAATCCTTGTCTGAGGAAATTATGGCCACTATTAGAGAAATGGGACTATGGGTAGTAGTAGCAGATCTACGCCGAGACTGTGGTGGCCTGACTAATCACCCCCTGGGTCTGAGCAAAGGTAGGGTCTCTGAAAAAAAGCGCCCTAGTCCTGATCGTAGACCTACAGACCTCTAGGGTAGAGGCCATGACAGACTGCATATTGCCCATCATCTGTATATAATAACTGGCTGCTTCCTTTTCCATCTTGTGTTCTAAGCAGGCCTTACAGAAGGATCTTTTCCTGGAATCTGCCAAGTATGACGGTTTTAATGTCCAGCTTAGGCTTAGGAGGGTCCTTATTCTTTTCTTTCTCCTTATTTTAGAGGGAGAAGGCTAAGAGCTAATAAAAGAAGGGTGCTAGATACATACAAGAGGCACATCAACCTGTGTATCCCCCAAAAGCAGCGGAAAATATATGCCTCACCGCCTTATCCTGGGGCATCCTGGCCAGGAACACCGTCCACTGAAATAGCCCTGCTGAGCCCGCTTGCTGCTAGAGACTGCCTGTGTCTCCATAACACACTATCCTGCTGCCCCGCCGCCTCGCTGCATTCTCTCCCACATACACACAGGGTGGAACGCACATGGCTCCACCTCCTGCTCGGAGATGCGGCCTCCCTTTCCGCTGCCGCTGACCTACAGCATTCAGGAGATGGCAGCATCCAACCAGACACGAGCCCAGAGCTTCTGTGGCCTGTCCCACCCTGACCACAGGGGGGTTGGTGAGCACTTCCCCAGGTGCCTCCTTGGGTGTAAAAACAATAAATAAAAAAAATAAAATAAAAAAACTGTCTTGTTCCAGTGATCCTTCTCCTAGGGGTGAAACAATCCTGAGGACTGGGGAGAAGGGGCGGGGTTTTTAAACATGTTCCAGTTGTGTTTCCTCTCTAGGGGGAGGAGCTTGCTCTCTTCATGGCTGTCCTGAAGGTGCCGCAGCTCCCAAAGTGTGGGGCTTTTCAGGCTTCCTAATAGATGGGAATCCGGGGGCTGGGGGATAAATGGCCCCTATGGCTCTGCTTTGACTTTTTTATTTCAATATTTTTATTGAAGTTTTTGAGTTTTCAACAGTACAGATACTTGAAGCTCATGCATTATAATGCCATCCCACGCAGGGGAGGGAAAGGGAGAAGTTAACATTCTATGTTGCATAAGATTATACACAGATCATACTGATGTTTTAACCATCCAAAATGTATATGGAGCGAAGAAGAAAATGGCAAAATAAGGGACATTCAACATCTTCGCACGACCAACTTGACCTGTGACATGTTTATGTCTAGTTTTAGGCCATTCAGGTCGCGGGATCCTGGACCCCATGGCCTGGACCGCCACCTGTACGCCCGCCGCGACAGACCCACAGGACTATCAGGCATGGTCAAGTGCGCGGACGGGAAAAAGGCGCTGAAAACCTATTAGGATCACATTTTAAAAGGGAGGAAAAACAAAGAACTGGGTAAGGGGGGGGGGGGGGGGAGAAGGTTGGGAAGGAGGGAGAGGAGGGATCTGGGAGGGGGGGGGGGAAGGGGAACCATGGTACTCCCGTGCTCCACCAGCCATCACATATGGTCACTACAGCCTCTGTGGGGGTTCGTCAGTCCAGGCAAACCTTATCCAGGTCTCCCATATTGAGAGGAATTTATCGTGGGAGTCGGTCAGAATGCTGGATAATCTTTCGTTTATGAGGAACCCGTTCATTCTAGTCGACACCTCTGAGATTGGGGTAAATTGCTTTTTCCAGGCTTTAGCTATGGCCTGTTTAGCCGCTAGGAGGAGGTAGACAAAAAGTCTGTGCTGTTTGCTGGTGAGCTCCTGGGGCTTGCAGTGCAAAAGGGCAACCCAGGGGTCTTTTCTCATGCTGATTTGGAAAATTCCATTAGCCAGCCTATATACCTGGTTCCAGAAGCGGGCTAACATGGGACAAGTCCACCACGTATGCAGGAAGTCTCCCTCCGCACTGCAGCCCCCGAAGCACGTCCTGGTTTGCCCCGGGAACATCCTGCTCAGGCGGCCCGGCACCAGGTACCAGCGGAGCATTACCTTATAGGCCGCTTCGACCGTCAGGACGTTGATTGAGCATTTAGAGATGCTGGACCATATCTCCGACCATCCCCTCTCTCTCTGGCATGGACCCAGGTCTTTCTCCCAGCTACCAACATACCCATGCGTCTCCGGTCTGGCTACATTTAATGCCAAGTAAAGTAAGGAGATTATTGGGTTATCCCATAGATGAACCAGGGGGGTATGAGGGGACATCAAAGAGGCTGAATACCTCACTGAGTCCCACACAGCAAGGGAATGCTTCATTAACGGGCTGAGCGTCTTGGGCCTATGTCCCTGATCCATCCAAAGCAAGCTATCAATAGGTATTGGCGCACAGTTAGGAAGTTTAAGGAAAATCCACATTGGGGGCCTGAGAGGGGAGTGCATAGGAACCAATTGGGCAATCTGAGCGGCTTTATAGTACTTATGTATGTCAGGCACCCTAAGTCCCCCTTGCGTTTTGTGGGCTAGCATAGTGTGCCTGGACACCCTCGGGCGTCCCGTAGACCATATGAAGGCCAAGATCCTCCTTTGCATCACCCGAAGCATATATATCGGGATCTTTACAGGTAGTACTCTGAAGAAATAGAGCAGTTTTGGGAGTATGGTCATCTTGACCATAACCATCGTTAATGCGGCCTAACCAAGAGATCGGGTACGTTTTCCAGATCTCCATTAGGCAGGTTAAGGATTTGAATAAAGGAGGATAGTTGGCCTCATATAGGTCGGAGTACTTAGCAGAGATGTGCACCCCTAAATACGGAAGCGGCTCAGTCGTCCAGCGAAAAGGGAAACTAGCCTTGATCTGGTCCACCACGTCCACCGGCAGGGAGATGTTCATCGCCCTCGATTTTTCATTATTATGATTCGAGCGAACTGGTCCAGAATTTTATATAAGTTCGGGAGTGAGGTGGTCGGCTGGGTAATAGCGATCAGGGCATCATCCGCGAAAACACCCGCCACCTCCAATCCCTTTATGCTAATGGAGTTCCTAATTGCTAGACCCAGTGGCTCCATGACCAGAATAAAGAGAAGAGGGGATAAGGGACATCCCTGCTGGGTCCCCCTGTGGATACCGAATGGTCCAGAGGTGAAGCTCAAGTATCTCACTCGAGCTGCAGGGGCCGTATAGAGGGCTCCTATCCACTCAAGAAACCGTTGCCCAAATCCCCACTTACGGAGCACCCACATTAGGTAGCCCCAAGATAGGGAATCGAATGCTTTCGTATATCAATTGAAAGAAGAAAGGCCGGGATGCCCCTAGAGTGGGCGTGGTGGACCAGATGTGCGACCCTCCTAACACTGTCCCCGGCCTGTCTAGCTGGAAACAAAGCCCACCTGGTCCCCGTGTATGAGGTCAGCCACGAAGGTGTTCAGTCTGGCCGCTAGGACCTTGGCTAATAACTTCACGTCGATGTTTATCAAGGAAATTGGTCTATAGTTGGGGATAAGTAGGCTGTCTTTATCTGGTTTGGGAATCATACATATGTCCGCTAGGAGTCAACTAGGGCTAAGCGAGGTCTCCACGCACAGAGCATTGAACAGGTTTGATAAGTGCGGGGCTAGGATGGGGGTGAACTTTTTGTAATACAGGCCGTTAAACCCGTCTGGACCTGGGGTCTTGGAAGTCCGCAGGGACTTAATAGCCAGCAGCACCTCACAAGGTGTTATGGGTGCCTCCATCCTGTCCACACACCTCTGCTCAATATAGGGTAGCTCAATGCCCTCAAAGAATTCTTCCAACTTAGCTGGATTTACGGTTGCTGGGGCCGCATAAAGGGCCGACAGAAAGTCCCCAAAGGCCGAAACAACCTTGTTAGGGTCAGCCGTGACAACGCCTGAATCGAGCTTCAGTTTTATAGGCTGTCGCCTATCGAGGTCAGCAGCCCTTCGCTTTCGGGCTAGCATTGTGTCCGGCTTGTTACCCCTGGAATAAAATTTCTGTTTCGACCATCTGAGTTGTCTCTCGGCTCGGTCGTCAAGGAGCATGTTAAGCTCTGTGCGCAGCTTATCTACAGCTCTCCTCTTCCTGGCGCTCGGTTGCCCCTCAACTGAAGCTCCGCCTGCTGAAACTTCAGAGTCAGGTCTCTTATTCTCCGTTGCCTTTCCCGTATTTCGGCCGAGGCTATGGAGATAATGTTCCCTCTCATGGTAGCCTTTTGGGCTTCCCATAGAGATATTGCGGAGGGGACTGAATTTGTGTTGTGCGTAAAGTATTCCTGTAAAGCAACCTGAATGCAACCTGAATTTTAGAGCAGGTGGAACCATTTGATAAAAGAGAGTTGTTGAGCCGCCAGTTGTAGGAGTGCTTGGTGGTGACCAGGAGGTCCAATACAGCCATTACTGGGTTGTGGTCAGACCATGCTGTGATGGAAATCTTGGAGTCAATAGTGGCGGGCAGCACTGATTGAGGGACCAGTATGTGTTCTATCCTACACAATGTGCCATGTGGGTTGGAATAGAAAGTGAAGTCATGGGTTTTAGGATTTTTTTTCCTCCATACATCACATAGGCTGTAGTGGTTAAAGAGATCGCGAAAAGTCGTGGATTGAGCATCCGAGGTCGGTAGGGTCGTCCCTAGCTGCCCAGTGCGCCGCCTGTCCAGCCCAGGATGGATTATCAGATTTGAATCCCCTCCCATGATCAAGGTCCCATTGGTATTGTTCTGGACGACCGAAAATAAGTGTTTGAAGAAACGAGTCTGGAAGGTGTTGGGGGCATAATATGTGACCAGGGTGACCTCCACATCATCATAGAGGGTACCCTGTAATATAAGATATCTGCCCGTAGGGTCTGAAATCTCTTTGGAACAAATGAAAGGGAGGCCCTTGCGGAAGGCAATCAGAACTCCCCTTTTTTTCCCTAGCACAGGCAAGGTAGAACAAGGGGAAATGACCACTCAGGTAGTTAGGTTTGGAACCGGTGGAAAACCTAGTTTCCTGTAAAAAATTATGTCAACTTCGCAGGATTTGTAATAATGGAAGGCCTTGTTGCGCTTGGCGGAGACGTTAAAGCCCTGGACGTTGTGTGATATAACCTTAATATTTAACCCGACCATGATGGCCCTGACTGTGAGGCTCCGTAACAACCGGCCTACTGGAGCACGGGAGGTCCATGTCGGGGGGAGGGGGGAGCAGGAGCAAATAAGGAGGATATGGAAAGCTAAGGCAGGGTCGGGGAAACATGAATGACATAAAAAACATGAATGAGACCAAACTAAAACACTATGGACCAATATGCAGTGAAGTACCGCATAGGGTCCCTCTAGGTTCTGCAGTAGCAGAGAAAGGTCCATAGACCAAGGCCACATGTGGCCTCTTTTGGACCATTTGACAACTTGTCTGTCGGGGGGTACACCAGCATAGGGCAGGACAGTGAGATAAAAATTACCATCTTTTAGCGTAAATAACCCAGCATATAAATCAAAAAACTAATTAACGTAATGTGAAACAGCGTGAGGAAACAGCATAAAGCAACACAACGCAATCTACGCTTCTAGCTTGTAGAGAAGGTTTAAGCTCAGGAGGCCATGCCGGCGGGCCCGTGCAGCCACCAACAGGTGCAGCTACCCAACCCAGCCGGCCGGCGTGGAGTCCGAGGCAACATTGTATACCAAAACTCGGGCAAGGGCAACCTTTATAACTGAATCGGCCCATCCGCCATGCGGGCGGGACATATCTGAGGGGCCCGACCCGATCCGTCCAGGGCGTCGGAGACGCTATGGCATTGCCCTCCCCCAACCCCCCCTAGGGCCAGCACCGCAGAGAATCCACATCAGAGAACCAGGCCAAACGAGGGTGGGGAGGGGGGAGAGGCCGAGGCCAAACCGGGGGGCAACCAGGCACACCCAAGGGATCCAACCCCCAGGAGGGAGAGGACAGGACCAGGGCACAGGCCTAGGCGCCAATCTAGAAATTCAGAATATTTAGAGCAGTTAAAATATTCAGAAAAACTTTTGAAAAACTTTCAAGGCTATACCCAAGAGAGGGGAGTCACTCAGTATTAGACAAATTACCGCTCCTGCAGGCCGAGTCCTCATCCCGGGGCCAGGCCCGACCCCGAGGGACGTCCAGCAGCTCGATCTTTCTTCCTGCGGGCGCGTACCTTCTCCCACAGGGGCTGGAGCGTTGGTCGTCTAGAAGTCTGCCAGGCGGCCACCCCGGATGCGTAAGAAGGGGAATCGGCGGAGGTCAGGCCTAAGTCCCTCAGGATGCTCAGCAACTCCTCTGGAGAATCGCCTGCGTGTTGGCGGCCCGCGTGGGTGAACGCGAGCTTAAAGGGTAAGCCCCAGCGGTATTTTATATTGTGGCTCCTAAGGATTTCCAGGCCGGGCTCCATAGCTATTCTCCTCTGCAGGGTTTGTGGGGCGACGTCTGGAAAAATCTGGCAGCGGTGGTTCTGGAAGCACAAGTCCCCCTTTTCTCTGGCGGCCATCAGGATTGTTTCCTTAGTGCGGTAGAAGGTTGGTTTGACAACAATATCCCTGGGGAGGCCATCAGATCTTTTAGGGCCTAACGCCCTGTGGGCACGATCTAGTTCCAGGCGTTTGATAGGCATGGAGGGGATCAATTCTTGTAAGAGGGCTGTAACAGTAACTGGAACGTCCTCTATTGATTCTGGGAGGCCCCGGATGCGGATGTTCACCCTTCTGGACTTGTTCTCTAGGTCTTCTAGTTTTTGCTGTAACAAGGTAATATCTTCCTTGAGGGCCGCCGACTCAGACCAGGGCCACGACTACTTCATCCATCCTATCTTCCAGCGTGCTGGTTCTGTTGCCCAAATCTTTGATTTCGCTAAAGAAACTGGTTGAAAGCTGGGTCACGGCAGCCGCCAGCTCCTGCTGGAGTAAAACTTTGAATTTAGCAAGCAGATTGACATCCCGTACTATTGGGTTCAGGGCCTCCGCGTCGGAGCGCCCGCGGTCAGATTGTGATCCACCCCCGGCTGCATCTTCAATCAATAGTTGAGATAGGTCGCTGCCCCTCGGCGAAAGTGGTTCCCCAAAGAGCATTAAGTTCTCATTAGAAAGTGACAGGGGCGAGCTGCCTTGCAGGCAGTGAAAGTGGCCCGAAGAAGCAAAAAAAGGGGCCAGGGCGTTTTTCCTCCTCAGGCCCCATTACATGATGGCTGGACATGTGGTGGGTGCTGCTCTCTGTGTCAGCGTGTCCCCCTCAGCCGCTGCGGCAGGGGTCATCCTTTAGCGGTTGCTCCCTCATACAGGGGGGAGAATGGTGGGGGCGGGATCCCCCCCACTGTCTTGCTCTGATGCCTCCACTGCTGGCAGGGGGGGGGGGGGGCGCCACAAGGTCGCCGCCATTACGCCAGGGATCGCCTGAGGGGGGGTGGCTTACTGAGCTCGGCAGCTGCCCTCCCTGTGGACTGTGGAGGACATCCCCTACCTCCTCTCCGCGCTCTTCATTCAAGCCCTCCGGGAGCTGCCGATCACGTTGTGTGAGAAGGGCGGGCCCCTCCTCTTTTCCTCCGGCCGCCGCCATGCCGCACCTGTTGCTGCGGGCGCGCTGGGGTCCCGCCGGCTCTCATGGCTCCATGACCCCGTGTTTTGCCCCTGTTTCTCCCCTTTTGGGTGCAGAGGGTTCCCAGGCTGATGTGGGGGCAGGCTGAGACGCAGGTTGCTTGGCTGTGCTGGGTGGCAGGAGCCTCTATGCCTCCGGTCGGCTGAGCCGCATTAAGAAGCCGCCATCTTCCACGGCGGTCGGCCACGCCCCCTGCTTTGACTTTTTATTTCATTCAATCAAAAAGTCAAATTCAAGTAGACAACAATTCATGCAGGTATAAGATATGCTGCACCTGCCTGTTGAACTTTTTTTGTATTCCAGGGGATTTAGTTGCCACCTCAATTACAGAGGCTGTGACTACCCAGCATCCTCTTACAGTCAGGTCAGCCAAGTAATGACCTTGTCTTTCGAGCAGTACTCCTTAAAAATATTTAAAAAAAAGAAAGACTGCAAATGACCCAGTGCCTTTCTGCCAGCCGCCCTGCATCTAATCCTTTTTTGGAATGAAGTGAAATATCACATATCAGAGAAAAGCCCCTCAGTCTGGTTTTTGCTATTCCAATTAAAGAAACGCATAAGACGTGAAGGCTGCTCTGCAATTCACGTGCTCAATGGGCTGAGCCGAGCACAGAATGCCTTTATACAAAATTATAACTCTGTGTCCCGAAATACGACTGGTTCATGTGGATCACTTACTGAAATGTTAGAGGGGGGAAAAAAATTAAATACTGTACTGGGTAAAGTGGCCAAAGGGTGCCATGCCCCCCTGATATTCATTACAGTATACTGTGCTTTGAAAGTGTTCACAAACTGTCATGCAAACCTGGACATAACTCCAATCGAGCACAGACAATGACACATTTTAGCAAAAATACATCTTTATTAATACAAGTTTAAAAAATACAATTCTGTGATTACTCACCTGTAGAATTGATATTATGAGTATACAGTACGTCCTGCTCCAGATAAGATTCATTACTCTTGGGTATTACTCCGCCAGAGGGCGCTGGACTGCAGAGACCGCGAAATTGGCTCCTCCCGGACCCTCAAATACCCGAGACCTCCCACAAATCCCCAGCATTGAAAAGCAGTTAACGAGAAGCCGGGAGAAAGATAACAGAACCAACCAGTAACTATAACAATGATAACAATCACCATACAGGGGATCCAAGGATAATGCCAACCAAGGGTTGGGTTGGAGCAGGACGTACTGTATACTCATAATATCAATTCTATAGGTGAGTAATCAGAATTGTATTATTCTTAGTATACAGTACGTCCTGCTCCAGATAAGAATCATTACTCTTGGGACATCCAATAGCAGTGTCCATAAAGTAGGGTGGGATCCCCAAAGGTAACAACAGACAGGTCAGACCACTGCCGCCTGCAGAACCTTGCGGCCAAAAGCAGCATCAGCTGAGGCCCTAACATCAACCTTGTAAAACTTTGAAAAAGTATGAACAGAAGACCAAGTAGCGGCCTTGCAAACTTGTTCAACAGAAGCCTGGTGCTGAAAAGCCCAAGAGGCACCAATAGCACGAGTGGAATGAGCAGTAAGCCTGAAGGGAGGACTCTTCCCCTTAGCAGAATAGGCCTGAATCACAGCCTGACGGATCCATTTGCTGATAGTAGACTTAGCAGGAGCCAAACCCTTCCTAGGACCAGAAGGGACCACAAAAAGAGCATCAGTTTTTCTGAATGGTGCAGTAACCACCAGATAGTACTTCAGGCACCTAACCACATCCAAGGAATGCAAAACCCTCTCCTTAGCGTTACTAGGATTAGGGCACAAAGAAGGAAGAACAATGTCCTGATTCAGATGAAAGGCAGACACAACCTTAGGCAGAAAATCTGGCTTGAAGCGAAACACCACCTTATCCTGGTGTCTCTCAAAGTAGGGGGGCTGGATGCAAAGCGCCGCCAACGCAGAAACATGCCTAACAGAAGTGATAGCCACCAAAAAGACAACCTTGAGAGTAAGAATGGCCAGGGCAGCATCCTGCACAGGTTCAAAGGGAGCACCCTGCAAGGCAGACAAGACCAAGTTCAAATCCCAAACAGGCAACATAGGCTTACGTGGGGGGCGCACATGAGTAACCCCCTGGAAAAAAGTCCTGATCAGAGAATGCTGGGCAAAGGACCTCTGGAAGAAAACAGCCAGGGCAGAGACATGACCCTTCAGAGTACTGAGTTGGAGCCCCAGCTCCAATCCATGCTGCAGGAACTCCAGGATCCTGGGAATAGAGAACACACGACAGGGAAGAGACCTAGCCTCACACCAGTCAATGTAGGCATGCCAAACCCTATAGTAAATGGAGGAAGAAGACTTCTTTCTAGCCTTTATCACGGTGTCAACAACAGAGGCAGACAGCCCCTTTTCCATCAAGATGGAGGTTTCAGCAGCCAGGCCATCATAGCCAGAGTTTGTAAACTGGGATGGCGTAAATTACCCTGAGTGAGCAGGTCTGGCACCCTGGGCAGAGCGTACTGATCTACTGCCAGCTGCACCACGTCTGCGAACCACTCTTCTTGGCCACCTGGGAGCCACCAGGATAGCTGGCACCCCCTCCTGAGCTATCTTGCGCAGAACCCTGCCCAACAGGGGGAATGGGGGAAAGACATACAGGAGCTGAAAGCCCTGCCATGACATTGCTAGAGCATCTGTTGCCAAGGCCAGAGGGTCCTGGGACAGGGAGACAACAGCCGGGAGCTTGTGTTTGTGACGGGGGGCAAACAGATCCACATCTGGTTGGCCCCAACGGTGACAGAGTGTGAAACACCCTCTCGCAGAGGGACCATTCTCCCAGGCGAGAGGTCCCCCTGCTCAGAGAGTCTGCCTGCAGATTCTCCACCCCCGGAATGTACACAGCAGATATGCAGGGAACATTGTCCTCCGCCCAGGACAGGATCAGAGACACTTCCTTGAGGGCCCCCTTGCTCCGGGTCCCCCCCTGATGATTGATGTAGGCAACCGCTGTCTGGTTGTCTGAGCGTACCTGAACAGGCCGGCCCCGAAGGTGTTGGGTCAAGTGAGCCAGCACCAACCTGATCCTCCTTAGTTCCAGAATATTGATGGGTGAGTGAGCCTCCCGAGGGCCCCACCGCCACTGGAACTGCAGGGTCCTCCAGAAGCCCCCCCAACCTGTCAGACTGGCATCCGTGGTGACTGTCTCCCAGCAGGGGGCCAGAAAGGATCTGCCCGCCAACAGGTTCCTGGAGTCCAGCCACCACGAGAGGGACCGCCTGGCTAGGGGGGATAGAACAAGGACCTGGTCCAGGGACGTGGGATCCTTGTCCCATACTCACAAGAGGTGGAGTTGCAGAGGCCTCATGTGAAACTTTGCATAAGGAACTGTCTCGAAGCACGACCCCATCAGGCCCACCAGCTGCATTCCCTGCCTGAAGGAGGGATGAGGGCAAGAGAGCAGGGACTGAACCTGCATCAGCAGACTATCCACCTTCTGCCGAGGAAGAAATATCCTTGCCTGAACTGTATCCAGATTCATTCCCAGGAAGGGTGTCACCAAGGAGGGAGACAGGGAGGACTTGGGATGGTTGATCACCCAGCCAAATGATTCCAGTGTGGACACTACTCGCTGAGTATCCAGCTCTGCCTGTTGGAGGGGCTGAGAAGTGATGAGAATGGCGTCCAAATAGGGCAGCACGCGAATGCCCTGAGACCTGAGCAGAGACATCACTCCTGCCAGCACCTTGGTGAACACTCTGGGAGCTGAAGTGAGAGCGAAGGGCAATGCCACAAATTGGTAGTGCTGATCCTCCAGAGCGAACCTGAGGAATCTTTGATGACCTGGAAAAACAGGAATGTGAATGTAAGCATCTTTGATGTCTACAGAGGTCATGAAATCCCCTGGACGCAGGGAACTGATAGCAGAGCGCAAAGTTTCCATGCGAAAGCGTCTGCACCTGACAAATTTGTTGAGGATCTTCAAGTCCAGGATGGGCCTGACTGAGCCATCTCTTTTGGGCACGGTGAAAAGGTTGGAATAGAACCCCTTGCCCCTTTCTTGTAAGGGGACCTGACAGATCACCCCCAGCTCCAGAAGGCTTTGCACTGCCAGAATTAGAGCCTGAGCTGACATGGGGTCCTGAGACATCCAGGATCTGATGAATCTTGGGGGCGGCCAGGCAGCAAACTCTATCTTGTAACCAGAGGACACTACCTCCTGAATCCACCGGTCTGAGACATGAAGCCTCCAGACGTGAGCAAAATGCTGAAGCCGTCCCCCCACCCGTATGGGTGAGGGCGCCCCTTCATGCCTGAGGGGGCTTGGGAGAAGACTTAGGCTTGGAGCCCCAGGATGAGCCAGGGCGTCCACGTCTTCTGCCTCTTCCCCAGAAATCTCCTCTGGCCCCGGTAAGGGAGACCTCCCTCCCGTCTGGCTCCACGGTAGGGGGAAGAAAAGGAGCCCTGGCCCCGAAAGGGCCGAGACTGCCGCCTGCGCTGGGGTAACCTGCCTCCCTTAGCAAACAGGTCCAGGTGGTCCCCAAACAGGCGTAGTCCTTTGAAAGGAAAACCAGTGAGAGCTTTCTTGGCAGCGTTGTCAGCTGCCCACTGGCGCAGCCAAACCGAGCGGCGTATAGCCACCACCAGGGCAGAGGCTCTGCCACACATCCTAATGGTATCATCCAAGGCAGAGAGGACATAAGTCACAAAAACCTCCCAACAAGAGAGTGCATTAAACTCCTCACTAGACACATCATCAGGAGCACCCTCTAAGACACTTCTAAGCAGGGTCCTAATAGCCACAGCTGAAATGGCAGAGGCACAGACAGGGCGCAGCGCCGTCCCCACACAGGCAAAGGCATGGGACGCCAGCTGATCAATACGCCGGTCCTCACTATCCCGCAGCGTAGTAGAGTCAGGGGAATGCATGACAGAGGTGTTAGATAACCCTAGGACCGGGGCATCCACCTCTGGAGGGGATGGCCAACGCTTCACCACATCAGCAGGAAAGGGATCCCTCTTATCCCAACTCTTAGAGACTCCGGGGAGCCAGCTGGGACGCTCCCATTCCTTGAGCATGAGGGTATTAAAATGGGCTTGCTCAGGAAACTCTAAACGTGGCTTAGCAGTATGAAACAATTCCCCCTGCTGCCTGGGGGCCGCAACCGGTGGAGAGATAGACAGTACCTCAAAAATCTGAGCCAACAGCCTATCAGTATCATCTGGGGCCCAGGGGTCAGAGCCAGAATCATCATGACCCCTGGGCCTCTCATCAGATGACTCAGAGTCAGAGAATAACTCCCCTTCTTCCAAGGGGGTATAACCAGACAGTTCCAAGAACTCATTAGCCTCCATAGGGAAAAGAGTGACATCAGGCGTCAAGTGCCGCTTCTTAGCAGAGGCCTTACGCGCCAAGGTATTAGCAAGCAACTTCTCAACACTAGCCAGTCTGGAAGACACAACAGGCTGAGAATCCCCACTAGTATGCAACTCAACGGGAGTCAAATTTAAGCTTGGGGGAGTAGGTGAAGCCATACGTGGCGCAGGCCCAGCTACTGGTAAACCAGGCTGTAGCGCAAGCACCTGCTGGGCACAAGGTATACAGACCCGCACATTGTCAGCATTAGTAGGGGACACCCCACAAGCTACACACAGCCGGGCTTGTCCCGAAGGAACCCCGAGCACATTATCCTGAGAAGCCTCCTTATGGTGATTATAGCGGCACAATAGGCCGATAGGGATTCACGCTATAAAAGCAACCCGGGATGCCCCAATAGCCCGCTAGGGAAGTGGGAGTAATTTACACACTAGGCCTCACAAGTTTAATAACTAAATAGAGGGAGAAGGGCCGGGAGAAACCAATAGAATTCGACCCTCCTGAAAGACATAAGCGAAGAGAGCCCCATAAGTGACATGTATAATGAAATAGGGTAAATAAAGCCGCCCGCGAGGGCACTCACGGACCGCGGTAGGTAGATGCCAGCCACGCAGCAGCCGAATCCGGAGAAAAATGGCGCCGGGTATACCTCGAGGGGCGGGCCGCGGAGACAGTGACGCGGAACGCGCCAACCGCGGTCAGCACAGGTGACAAGCAGCCAATCACAGCGCATCAGCGCCTGAGGATAATGCCGCTGCCAACCGCGGGACACAGAGGAAGTGAGCGCGGCGGCGGCAGCATTTTTAAAAACGCAACCAGTGCAACCAAGTCAGCGCGGAGACTGACACCAACAAGAAGCACATAATACAGTGAAGCACAAAGGCATATACATACACACACACCCCCGGCAGCGTCCACTAAACATAGGACCCACCGATAGACAGGGGCAAGGGGCAATACTGCGGGAGGGGCATCCCATAGAGGCTCACCATATGCCTATACCGCCTACCCTTTGGTGGGGGATTGCGGTGGAGCAGCGCTCCTAAGCACCTGACAGCGGTGCTGCCTACCATCACCCGGACCAGCGCAGTCAAGGCTGGGAGGCACATTTAAAAATGGAACGGGTGGGAATAGTCCTACAGGGCCGCAGGCTAATAGCCCCGCTCACCTGCGAGAAAAGAGAGCCATCTTCTTGTCCTTCGCAGTCCAGACTGCATAGAAATTCTGGGGATTTGTGGGAGGTCCCGGGTATTTGAGGGGCCGGGAGGAGCCAATTTCGCGGTCTCTGCAGTCCAGCGCCCTCTGGCGGAGTAATACCCAAGAGTAATGAATCTTATCTGGAGCAGGACAAACTGTATACTAAGAATAAATTGAAAAAAATGATACTAGACATGGATGCACATAAAAACACCTATAGCAACACTACCACTATATGCATTCTAAGTAAAAAAAAATGTTATAAATATATTCAATATTAGTTAAGTATTGCTGATACGTGAAGAAAGAGAGGGAAAAAAACAATTGTTAAAAATTAGAAGATAAAATTATGCTTCCTATTTTGGTGGCTACAAATGAAGTATCTATTTTAAAGTATCTATTGTGAATACGAAGGACAAGCAAAATGTCTTCTTTTTTCTGTCCCCTGACGTCCGACATCCTCATCTGATCCAGTAGTGTCTCACGCCAAGTCTCTGTCCAATCTTCAAGACTCTTCAGGGCTTCTCCTCCGCCTTGTATAAGCGACAGTGCGCGTCAATATAAGACAACGCCATAAGTCCCCCTCCTTCCATCTCCACTACCAGCTAGGGGCTTGGACTGACATGCCAGGGAGGGAAGCATTTATACCTCTGGAACGGAGCATCTGAGGATTCACCCCCATGTGACTTTAAATGTCACAGAAGGGAAGACATGCCAAAGGAGGGAGGGGGATAGAAGTGTTTTCCTCAGGAAAAAAAACTCCCCTCATGTAAGTAACATGGGGGAGACTCCAGAGGTTCCACCTCTCTGTATAAACCGACACTACTCCCGGCTGAAAGCCAGGATAGATGGAGGGGGGCCCATGTCCCCCTTCCCTCCAGATGATGGCCTGTCTGCATCATTTTTAGTGATGCAGCGCTGGGCAGAGGATGGGAAACGGTCATATTTTGAGAGCCGCTACCTAAAGAGGATGGCGACCTGGCGCAGGACATTGAACACCGTGTCGGACCAGATGAGGCGGCTGCCCCACAGGGGACAGAATAAAGAGGACACAGACCATTAAGTAGTGAAATTAGAATATTTTTTCACTACTACTTGAGGCGAACCAGTAAAGGGGTCCAGGGGACCCCATATCACAGTGTAGGGCGCAGGTATGCCACCTGCCGGCACTGGAAGGCAAAATGGCAGTACTCTGCCCGATTACCCGCACCCCCATGTGGGACAGCGGCAGAAAAGCCCATCGTTATGGGCACCGGGTTTTTCCAGGGGTACCCACAGCCCACAAAAACTAAAGAAAAGCTGTTAAGTAAAAGTTATTTGTTTATTCAGGCTTCGACTGACCCACATGGCTACCAGGAAATCCCTTGGTGGGGATGGGCTGAATACAGTGAAGAACAGGTACTCGTGTCATTTTGGTTTTGACATTAAACAGACCAATGTTGGTATCATTCCAGATTAAACAATTAAACTGCACTCGACTTGTTTCGCTGGAAAGCCTCAAATGGCGGACATGGGAACTGTTACTAATCACGAAGTGTATAGCTTAAGATTAGTGGAAAGATAACCCCTAAAATGTCATCATTGTTCTTCTGCAGTAGCACAACAGCCCCAGGCTAGAGAGGTGGAGAGCTCACAACAAGTTCAGAATAGTGGTACCTGTGTTAAAGGTTAAAATCCCTGTCTAGGCAGAAAAGAAAAGAAAAACACTTACCTGTCAGATCACAGGCTCAGACTCATGAAGCCCTGTGGGCTGCAGTTTCATTGTGGTTAGCTTGGGTGCGGACAAAATGCTTCTCTCCCAGCATTGCTAAGCATCCCTGTCACTAGTCACATGGGAGCAAGCTCCATTGTTGATTGGCAGAAGAGGCTGCATCACTTGAATTCATCGTGGAATGCTCAGGGATCAGGGAAGGGAGAGATGCGCGTTGGCGGCGCCCAAAGCCAACAGCACTGATCCCTGGAGAAGCAGTGTGCACTCGGCTGGGGGCTGCGAAACATGTGGGGACCAGCTCCCCTGTTACTATCTGTCCAGTTTACTGGTATGGTTATTTTACATAAGCTTAATTACTAGAATATAGTATAGAATATAAGCAGAAGAACCTTTCCACTTTAACTCCCAAAAAACAGATCTCAACAATATGTTCAACAATAACAAAATAAATCTTAGTTAATTGCTGGGCTAACCCAACACAACCAGACTTTAGATACTGGATCCACATGCCCCCCCCCATGTGAAGCAGAATTGTCCCACAACCCCCCTCTCTGGCTTGGCTTGACTAACTTTTAAAAATAAAAAAAATGGTGATCCTATGCTTAGGGAGGAGAAACGTGTTGTGGAGGGGTAGGCAGGAATATATTTTTACCACTCTGTAGGCCCCATAACGGCTCATGTGGTCCATTCGGTCCTAGAGACGGCCTGATAATTTGTAATCAAGCCAATAGAGAATAAGAAGGAGAGGAGGAAAAAGGACGAGAGAATAGAAAGCAGGACTGAAATAATATCCTTCATACACGACCCCAAGCATGGTACAGCCTCTGTCCCCCCACTAACCTGTTTAATCAGGCAGAATGAAGGATTGGACACCCAATCGGAAGAGTAAAGAAAAAAAGGATAAAAAAAAAGAAAATAAATGTTGTTTACTATTGATCAGGGTTTCCCAACCAGTGGTACTCGCTCCGCAAGTATTCAAGTCCACCAGGAAATGAAAAGCAGGGGGACATAAATCACTGCAGAAAACCTGCTGCTACAGAAGGATGCACCAAGCGACCAAGACTACAAGTAGATGTGCAGCTTAGGAATTTGCACCAATGGGCTAGGAAGAGTGCATACAGTGTGGGCCCTTTTGAAAGTAGACCTGAACCCTCCCAGGGAATTCTGAATTGGGTGGTACTTGGGATAATTGGTAAATGGGAAGTGGTACACCATGATAAAAGGTTGGGAAACCTTGCTATAGATGCACTAGTCTATTTTCTGATTGAATATATATATATATATATATATATATATATATATATATATATATATATATATATATTAGGGTTTGCAGCCCGGGTGCAGCAGGCAAGTATGCACCACTGCCATGTCTTCCTTAATTTTCTAGGGAATCTCCCTCCATGTCCATCCCCTTCAATGATACTGTTAAGATACATCAACTGCTCCTTGAATGTAATGACTGCTGCTTCAAAACAAACCTATTTATTTCCTGAATATAACATTAATTTCATTGAATGTAATAATGTAAAGCAATGTAACTCTCTGAAGGGAGCTGGTAGGCTTTTCCTGATGACTTATCTTGTTTGTTATAGTCACAGCAGGAGATATAATGCATCCTGAGATCTGTCGACCCTGTAGATTAATTAAAAAAAAAAACTCCATAGCTATGGTAAATGACATTAAAATATAGCATTACCTCTTCTCCTGGTGGGAAGTTTTCATGGCACAAAGGACAGTGGTTGGCTACCTTTTCTCCTTTTGCAGCTAAAAACAAGAAAAAAAAAACAATAAATAGTCAGCACGAGACAATATTATGTTCACACTATCCTCTATCTCAGGGGTTCCCAATATATAATTTGGAGGGCACATGTAGCTCACAAACCTCTGCTGTGCTGTTTGGGGGCAGTCTGCCAGGCCAAGGCACTTGTGGAGGTGTAGCACACTACAGAGGTTTGGGAGGGAGGTTGCACAGGACACTGTGGGCTCAGTGCACAGGGTAATGCAGAGTCAAGCATGTGGCAAGTGGAAAAGCGGTGGCAAACCATAGCCATACCATAGCCATACCATAGCGTGAACTGAGGAAGTTCCTGTGTGGGCTGTAGCGCGTTTTGCCAACTGGGCTGCTGCTTCAAAACAAACCTATTCATTTCCTCTCTCCCTAGTCTCCCCTAGCCCAGTGTACCCAGCATCACTGCCCCCCCCCAGCAGCTGTTACATTATCTGCCTCTACAATACTAAACCTTCAGTACCATTGAATTGATAGCAACTGACTTAAGAGTGGTCATATTTTCCCCTGCCAAATTATAGCCTAGCCTTAGAGCACAGTTGTTGACTAGCCCTGAAGCCCATTGGGGAAGGGGGGGTACAGAGGAAGTCAAAATCCCCGGCTGATTTTTGGCCCCAGTTGGACACTGTGAAAGAGTGTGCCAGTTACTTATCTTGGTCTCCAGTGTTTCAATCGGTTTTCACCATGGATTATCTGGGGTCTGATTCAGCCATTTCAGCAGTTTTGTGTGGGGCACAGGTATTTCTGTGGCTATTAACGATCCCCCACAGAACTCTTCTACACACTGGTGTTTGAATTGCGAATGGTATAAATGGCAAACAAAAAAGGGTAGGTGGTCAGTAGGATGTAATTTAATAGGGATTGGGATGGCTGAAGGAGATGGGACCCTAATGCTTTAAAGTTATACTAAAGGCACGTCAGATTATTGTCCCAGTGTCTCAGGGACATGTTGCTCTGTCCTAAATTTTGAACCGTTCTCAAAAAGACGCTGTAGTTCAGAAGCTATCTTTAAAAGTATTAGAGCATTGGAGATGCAGAGAAAAAAATGAAGAGAACCAGTGAGTGTGGCAACAGCGATGTGATGTAAGAACAATGATAAGTGTGATAGGGAGGGCAGGGTTTCAGAGTTGCAGAGAGATGCAGCCAATCAGGACGTCTGGCCAGGGAGTGGGGTGTGTTTCCCTTCTCGGTTGATTGAAAGGAGACAGACAGAAGAGGAAGCACAATGCTTGAGCCACTCAATGAAAGATAAGCTTTATTTTTTAACTTTTGACCTTCCAATCACTTTAATAGAATTTTGATGGCTACTTGGGGGGTATTGAATGCTCGCTAGCCTATAGGGAACTCTGAGTGTGGGGCAAGGATTTTACGAGGCAGGGGAAACCGCATGCATTGAACATTACATTTAGAGGCTTTGAGAATGCCCACGGATATTAAACTGTAAATGTTAAAGCTCTGAAAAATACCATTTTTTGAGTACTCACCTGTAAAATGGATATTGTCAGTGTGTCACACACCCCCGCTTCCCCTTTAATTCTTACGATCGGGGTTACTCCACCGGCAGGTGGCGACGTTGCAGAGAGAAGACTTGAAAACGAGCCCCTCCTGGCCTACATATACCTGGGACCTCCCACTTAACACCCAGTGAATTCAAACAGCAGTAAGACAAGGTACCAGGAAAACCAACGGTAACCTCAAAATAAAACAAAAGAAAGCTTCACCATACAGAGGATCCAGGATACCAAAAAGGGCGGGTGAAGCGGGGTGTGTGACACACTGACAATATCCATTTTACAGGTGAGTACTCACAAAATGGTATTATTCTCAGTGTGTCACACACCCCGCTTCCCCTTTAATTCTTACGATCGGGACATCCAAAAGCAGTGTCCACAAGGGGTGGGTATCCGAAGGCAAAATGAAGCATAACTTAAACGACTGCAGTCTGCAGAACTTTGCGGCCAAACACAGCATCCGCTGAGGCCCGCACATCAACCTTGTAAAACTTAGAAAAAGTATGAACAGAAGACCAAGTAGCAGCCTTACAAACTTGATCAACAGAAGCTTGGTGCTGAAAAGCCCAAGACGCTCCAACAGCACGAGTAGAATGAGCAGTGATACGAAAAGGGGGAACCTTCCCCTTGGCCGAATAGGCCCCAACAATCGCCTGACGAATCCATTTGCTAATGGAAGACTTGGCCGGAGCCAAACCCTTCCTAGGCCCACAGGGCACAACAAAAAAGGCATCAGTTTTACGAAAAGGAGAAGTAGTAATCAAATAGTACTTAACACAGCGTATTACATCCAAACAATGCAAAAACCTCTCCTTGTCGTTCTTAGGCTTAGGACACAAGGAGGGAAGAACAATATCCTGATTCAAATGAAAAGCAGAAACAACCTTAGGAAGAAAGTCCGTTTGAAACGAAAAACCACCTTGTCCTGATGCCTCTCAAAGTAGGGCGCCTGAATCGACAAGGCCGCCAACTCCGAGACACGCCGAACCGAAGTGATAGCCACCAAGAAGGCAATTTTCTGAGTCAAGGTAGATAGAGCAATATCCTGCAAGGGCTCAAAGGGAGGAGTCTGAAGAGCAAAAAGAACCAAGTTCAAGTCCCAAACAGGGCGCAATGGCTTCCTGGGAGGCCGCACATGCGTAACCCCCTGGAAAAAAGTTTTAACTAAAGGATGAAGCGCAAAAGGCTTCTGAAAAAAGATAGACAAGGCAGAAACATGCCCTTTCAAAGTACTCGGCTGGAGTCCAGCCCAGATTGCAGAAAATCCAGAATCCTGGAAACCGAAAAGACCCTACAAGGCAAAGATCAAACCTAACACCAAGCGATATAGGCTCTCCAAGTCCTATAGTAGATGGTAGAAGAAGACCTCTTCCGGGCCCAGATCAGAGTCTTAACAACCGAGTCAGAAAGACCCTCCTCCTTCAAGGTGGAAGTTTCAGCAGCCAAGCCGTCAAACCCAGCGTTGGTAAATTGGGGTAACACAGCCGACCCTGAGCGAGCAGATCGGGCCGAAGAGGCAGAACGATCTGATCCACCGCCAGCTGAACCATACTCGCCTTGGCCACCTTGGAGCCACGAGAATGGCGGACACCTTTTCCAGAGCCAGCTTCCGTACCACCTTGCCTAGCATGGGTATCGGAGGAAAAAGGTACAGAAAACCCAGATCCCCCCAGCTCAGGGACATGGCGTCCACCGCCAGAGCTAGAGGATCCTGGGAGAGCGACACGAAGGTCGGAAGCCTGCAATTGTGACGAGAGGCAAACAGGTCCACCTCCGGTGTCCCCCACCGGAGACACAGCGACCGAAAAACTTGAGGATGGAGAGCCCATTCTCCCTGACGGGAAGAGCACCTGCTCAACAGATCCGCTTCCCTGTTTTCCACACCCGGAATGTAAACTGCCGAGAGACAAGGAACATGGGCCTCCACCCAGGTCAGGATCAGGGACACCTCTCTGAGGGCACCCAGACTGCTAGTCCCTCCCTGATGATTGATGTAAGCAACCGCTGTTCGACTGTCCGAACGAACCTGAACCAGAAGGCCCAGAACATGCTGAGTCAAAAGAACAAGAACCAGACGGATGGTTCTCACTTCCAGAACATTGATGGGCAAGTGGGCCTCCGAAGGTCCCCACTGCCCCCGAAACTGAAGATCCTTCCAGAATCCCCCCCATCCCGAAAGACTGGCGTCCATGGTGACAATTTCCCAGAGAGGAGTCAGGAAAGACCTGCCCCTCAAGAGATTGGTCGAGACCAACCACCATTGAAGGGACTGCCGGACCCGGGAGGACAACTGGAAGGGCCGATCCAACGACCGTGGTCGCCGGTCCCAAGACGCCGACAGATGAAGCTGAAGCGTCCTTGTGTGAAATTGAGCAAAAGGAACTGCCTCGAAAGAGGCAACCATCAACCCTACCAGTCTCATCCCCAGACGGATGGACGGTCGAGGATTGGAAAGAAGGAACCGAGCCAATTCCTGAATCAGACAAATCTTGGATTGAGGCAGAAACACCCTGTGTTGACAAGAATCCAACTGCATTCCCAGAAAGGACACCACCCTGGCCGGGGCGAGGGAGGACTTGGGAAAGTTGATCACCCAACCGAAGCTTTCCAGCGTGGAGACCACCGTCCTGGTGTCCGTCTCCGATTGATTGAGAGAGGGAGCCATGATGAGAAGGTCGTCCAGATAAGGCCTTGAGATCTGAGAATGGCCATCACCCCTGCCAGCCACTCTTGGAGCCGAGCTAAGGCCAAACGGAAGTGCCATGAATTGAAAATGTCGACCCTTCATCACGAACCGAAGAAAACGTTGATGAGCCTGGCAGATGGGAACATGAAGGTAAGCATCCTTGATGTATATGGACGTCATAAAGTCCCCCTGCCGTAGAGAACCGATGGCCGATCGCAGAGTTTCCATGCGAAACTTCCGAGTACGGATGAACCTGTTCAGGAACTTCAGATCCAGAACGGGGCGAACCGACCCGTCTTTCTTGGGGACTGTGAAAAGATTGGAGTAAAAACCGAGGCCCACCTCCAAGTGCGGCACCGGCCGGATGACCGCCACTTCCAGAAGATTCTTCACCGACGCCAGGAGCCCCTGTGCGGCCAAAGGATCGGTGGGCACCCGAGACCGGAAAAACCGTGAAGGAGGGCGAGACTCGAACTCCAGCTTGTAACCGGACGACACCACCTCCCAGATCCATCTGTCCGGAACCTCCTGGTCCCAAACCAGGGAGAAGTGTCGCAATTGTCCCCCCACCCGCACGGGTGGGGGCACCCCCTCATTGCTGAGTGGGCTTACCAGCAGGCTTGGGCTTGGCGCCCCAGGACTGACCGGGACGGCCACGGCCCCTCCCCCGGGTCCAACCTGCACCCCTGGTAGCGGGAAAGGAGGCCCCTCTGCCAGCTCTGACTCCCCGAAAGGAGGGACTAAAGGAAGTCGCTCCCCGAAAGGAACAACGAGGCCTCTTGCGTTGAGGCAACTTACCACCCTTGGTAACTGAATCCAATTTATCGCCAAACAGGCGCAAACCTACAAACGGAAGAGCTGTAAGCGACTTCTTAGAGTTAAAGTCCGCCGTCCACTGGCGCAGCCACTCCGACCAACGAATAGCAACCAACAGGGCCGCGGTCCTGCTACACATCGCAAGCGCATCGTCCTGGGCGGTCATGACAAAGGAAATAAACGATTCACACTGCTTGAGAGAAGCGAACTCATCACAAGTGGGATCAAGATCTGCGTACAAATCTCTCAATGGACCTAACAGCCATCAGAAGAAGCGCCGAAGCACACACCGGCCGCAGTGCCGATCCAGCACTGATAAAACCAAGGCGAGCCAATTGATCAATCCGACGATCCTCACCATCCTTAATGGTAGTAGTGTCAGGGGAGTGCAACACAGCCGTGTTAGACAGCCCCAACACAGGGGCATCGACGTCAAGGGGAGCAGACCCAATCCTCCGGAAAGGGATAACGCTTATCCCAACTAGGAGAAACTCCAACAAGGCACGTGGGTTGTTCCCATTCCTTAAGGACAACCCTCACAAAGTGTTGTTGCCTGGGAAACACCAAACGCGGCTGGGGCACATCAAACAACTCACCCTTTGGCGGGGGGACTGCCTCGGGCGGATCCAAAGCCAAAATTTCAAACATTTGAGCCAAAATGGAAGGAGTGTCAAAGAACACCCCCGCAGCCTGATCGCCGGCGGTACCAACCAATTGCTGGTCTGCAGGCTCGTCCGACTCCTCAAGGAGTTCCCCCTCCTCAGCAGGGGGACAATCGGACCAATCCAATACTTCAAACACCTCATCCTCCAGAACAGGCGATGCTGGAGAAAGGTGCTGCCGCTTAGCCGTAGCCTTCTGAGCCACCGCGGCGGAAACTATTTTCTCGAGGTTGGCCAATCGTGCACACACCTCGGATTGCGAATCCCCACCTTTGACAACATCACACGGGGTCCGGAATAGGTGGGGGGGTAGGAGATGACGGAAGTTGCGAGGAGCCAGAAGCCAGAGTGCCGGACTGGCGCGCAATACTCTGCTGTGCACATGGAATACATATTATGACATCATCGCCTGGGAGCGGAGCCCCACAACCCCCACACAGGCTGGATAGCCCCGAAGAGCCATTTCCGGTAATGTCGGAAGCCTCCATATGGTGAAATTATGGCTTTCGCAATAACCCAGGGATTTACGCATTAAGCAACCCGGGATGCCCCTTTTATAATTAAAGTCCCGGGAGTGGGAGGATTTTTAAGCCTAGGAGAATCCCAATTTGGAGAAAAAGACTAGCCAGGTATATCAGACCGGGAGACCCACTGCAGTGAGGGGATCCCAGAATCTGTAAGAGAAAAGAGACCACAATCAGCCCCCCAAAGAAAGTTTGCCAGCATGCGCCACACACATACACCAAACAGAAGGTAACGGTAAAATATATAAACAATATATACAACCCATGGAAAAAAATATATATATATACATATATAATTAATATGTGCCTCCAGGAGGGGGAAGCTATACCAAAGTGACAGGGAAACTTGCAAGCGACTGCCATTAGCATGCACTACACAGCAACAATGCAAGACAAACAAACAGACCCTGCTTGAATGACGGCGCCCTCCTCAGCCGAGCTAGGGACAGCTGACCTGTTGCTGAGTGCCTCCGTGTAGTGAGGACTCCGAGTGAGGAAGAGGAAGGAAGGCGGCCCGGGCTCAGCGAGCGACGCGCTCCGGCCCCGCCGGAGAACCATACAGCGTGGGCCAAGAGGGAGCGCGGCCCCGCCCCCAAGACACGAGCAGCGCGGCCCGCCACAGACGCCCTCAGTCCCCCAACACAGCCAAGCGGGAGAAGTTTAAAATATGCTACAAGGAGCCCCAGCAGCTCGGGACACGCGCCCGCACGCCGCGGCGCTGACCCCGCGGCTGCCAGCGCTCCCCAAACACACAGAATCACACAAGTGTAAAGCACCCCATACAAACCACCCCCACCCAACGCGAAGGGAGAAGGGACCAAGCGGGAGAAGGTGGCCAAGTGGAACACCGGGACAGGGGCATCCCAAATCCGGATCACCATGCCGGATAACCGCATTGCCCCACGTGTGGGGTCGAGCGGAGGAGATAAGCTCCTAGGCACCATATAGTGCCATCTACCGTTGCCCAGCCAGCAGCCAAGGCTGGGAGGCTTCCGTTAACAATCTAGGCATATAAACAATTGACTGGGCAGAAATAGACCAAGAGGGGGGTGCCGGGGTTTGACCCCGGCTACCTGCAAGCAGGAGACTTCTTTCTTCTGTCTTGTCGCATCTTGCAGAGAGAAAACACTGGGTGTTAAGTGGGAGTTCCCAGGTATATGTAGACCAGGAGGGGCTCGTTTTCAAGACTTCTCTCTGCAACGTCGCCACCTGCCTGTGGAGTAACCCCGATCGTAAGAAATAAAGGGGAAGCGGGGTGTGTGACACACTGAGAATATCCAGTTTTCTATCCTTCAAGGGTATAACTTTTTTTTTGTCTAATGGCCCATCTTTTAATCATGAATGTGGCTCTCATATTAAGAAAGGTTGGGGACCTCTGCTCTATCTCAATGCAATTTACTAAATGCATCCCGAGCTATCATTCATCGACGCTGTGCCACTTCTGAAGCTAGGGGCCAAAACTCGTTAACAGGCATTAAAAAGGTTCTAAAATGAACCAGCTCTAATGTAACAGACACATTGGCTACACAGCCTTCGTTATTCGCACAGGACCAAAGGGGGTAAATAATATCCTATTAAACCGTGCACATGTCAGGACGTCATCTAGAAACCTCACCACTTTCTCCACAAACATCCAACATCCAACTCCAACCAGCAACAAACATTGGCCCCAACAACCTGGAGAACCGTGCAGCTGGTGGACGCACCCAGACCTCTGTGAATTCAGTTACTATGGAACTAGAAGGTCCAATGAAAATGTCCATCTCACAGCAGTGACACAAGGAAACTCTTAGAGAAGAGTATGTGAGGCACGCCTGACATCATTGTTTGGCTGGTGGATAGGTGCCAGGGTGTGGGGTCAAAGTCTCCTGCCAGCTTGAAGGCACTCTTGTAACTACTGGCTTTATGTAAAACATTTTAGGACTCCAAGTATAGACATAACTATTCATTAGCAGGTCCACAGAAATCAGTAGAACTGCCAATGAGATTTAATTCAATTTAACAGATGGGGGGTCTACATGGCTGGAAAATTCATGGAGGACATCAGGTCTGGCTGGCAGAAAAATGTAATTACCTTGGCATCTGCCTCAAATGCACCCTGGTCCAATGGTGATTTCTGGGGACCCCCCCCAACCCACAATGCAGGTTCCTTTTCTGTGCTTGTGTGTGGGCCTGCTGTGCACCATTGCCAGCAGCACCAGGCACTTATCCAATGAAACAGAATGATATGCTGATAGCAATGGCACCCACCATGCTGGCAGAGGCTAAAATCACAGAAGGGAATTCTACACAGTTAGTGTCTTGTGGCACATTTCCATGGACCAATTTGTGAAAGAAAATGGGCTAAAACTGTAGACCTTGATATCTCTGCCATTTCTTTTTCAATTTAAAAAACAGATAACAGTTTAGGACAGCGCCAAATGTAGCCCAACACAATGGTCTAAGAATTGGCTATGCCTTTAAGGTAACAGTCAGTTTAAACAGACCCCACAAGTCCTCTTACCCTGGCAACACGGGTGGTGTGGTGAGTTTTGAATTTCCGTAACAAACAGGCTGTTCTGCGATCCAGTCTGTAAAAATCCATATTCCTGGAAGGGGGAAACCCATAGGGAGCATAGCTTAGAAATCTCTTCCGCATCTACCTGGCAAGGCCACTTGTGAGATTTCAACAGTGACGTTGGATGGAAAAAGCTTTGCTGTCTGTCTGTCTGCATGTGCCAAGCGTTGTGCTTCTGTCATGGCACTTGTCCTGTTTACCGCACTTGATTTAATGGAACTGCTTGGACGGCTTTCCAAACACATTAAAGGAGCACAATCGCGAAAAAATAGGCCAATAACAAAAATCCATATAAACATGCTGGATGGTGGGAGGAGGGGTCACTTATACAGCCAGCATCAAGAAATATCCAGCCAGGCTTGTTTTCTATTTTTATTAATGGAAGGTGCTACTTTAATTGCCCGTAAGGATGTACAGCGATTTGGGAGATGATGGTCCCCATTTGGAGAAACCTTGTACATCTATTCACAGATGGATCGGCAAAAGGTATAGGCAGATATGTATGTACACTCAGGGGACTATTTACAAAGAAGTTGAGTTTAAAGAAACTGTCCAGACTAGGTGTAAAATGTAAGCAGACTAGTCTTACCGCTCGGTTAGCTAATTTCTGCCAGTCTGCTATGTTAAAATTTTAGTTTCTGAAGCAAGGGATTTTTTCCCGTCTCACTTCATATGGGATTTTATCTACCTTTCTGTTCCTGTTTGGCATTCAGGCATGAATTGTCTGACTGGCAGTTTATTTCATATTAAAAAAAAAAAGCATAAATGCAATAAAACCTGAGGGCAGCAGAGAAGAAGTGAGATCTAAGCTTCAGCAGAGGTGCATTAGGATAATTCAGCTGCATGACACGTAAGGAGACTTTGCTTAATATTTGCAGAAAAGTTGCATGTAATATAACATAGTATACCATCACAAGTTGAGCTTTGATTTATAAGGATTTAATTACAACTTAAATGTGCGCACTATAACAGAGGTCCTGGCATCTGCATAATCCCCTCTGCAGCCCTCCCTCATAAGAGAGTCATTGCTCACCCAGGCTGGGCTGGTGGGACCAACCCCCAAAGTAGTAGAGGGTGACCACTGTGTGTACTGTAAAAAGGAAATTACGCCTTTGCTAGCTGTAACTGCACAGCTACAGCCCCATTCCTACCACGACCATGGGATGGAAGTGAAAACAAAACGTTGCAGAGAAGTGTGGTAGATGGAGACAGGTAAGAGTGTGAAGAAATGGTAATGAAGTATAAACTTACAAAATAGTTTATCTCCAGTGATGCCTGGGAGCCCTGAATGATTCACCCCTCACTCGTCCATTTTGCCCCAACTGCATGTGTTTCCTGTGACTAGAAAACTGTTCCCTGTTGGATGGAGCTCCATTAAGAAAAAAAGTAAAATACAGGTCTCACATATGACATGAAGCAAAGGTAAGGTTTTGTGTCCATTTAAACCTGGAACCTCGCTGGGGCAGGGTTGCAAGGGAGGGTGTTAGATCTGCTTTAACAGACCCTTATTAAATTTGTTAATTGTTCTTTACAACTATCCATCCATTCACCTCCCTTTAGAATTGTAATATTTATGATTAATCCAGTACGTACGGTTACAAGTCTTGGCTTTAACATGTTCCAGCAGATGATCCTTAGAAATGGCCTCTGTGCAGCGCTGGCATTTTCCAAAGGACTCCTTGTTATCACACTCAGTGAGGAGATGATCCGTCAGACTGGCAATTTCTACCACCTAAGGAAGAGAGGAAGAACATAACTTGACATTTTTCCTATTGGCCACTGAATCCCACATAGCCGCATACTCACCCATTCTCCTGCTGGGTCTCTATGTCCTGGGAGATTGGAAGCAATAGCTAAAACTTTAAAAATAACTAAATAACTAAAAAAAACAAAAAAACAAAAAAAAAGGATGGCAAGAGCAGAGTCACCATGCACCAAACAGTACAAACTAGGCCTGTTTTTTTTACTGGAAGGAAAAAGATTATTCTGTGATAACTCACGTGTAGAACAGATTTCTCGTCCATCATTACTTCAGGACATCAGAAAAATGATTGGGTTAAATCCCGAAGGGCCTATACACTTCTGGCTGTATTCCCACAATCCAGTTACTTGAAAAGCAGTAAAAGCAGTTGTCCGGGACGCATTCTTATATATCTTTTGTTGGAGACAAAAGAGGAGACAAGAAACAAAACTCCTATCTACCTCTCTTTGTTTAATTTTTCTTCTTTTCTTTTATGATGATGATCAACTATACATATATACAACTCCACTAAGACTAGGCATCCAAGGAATGGATATAGTAACCTAGCAGACAGGGAGGGTCTGATGTCCTGAAGTAATAATGGAAGAGAAATGAATTCTAAGGGTTATTAGTCACAGAATTATCTTTTCTCCTCCATTTTACTTCAGGCCGCCAGGAGAATTCAGACATGATTGGGACCTCCAAAAATACAATTCTGTGAAACTCACCTGTAGAATTGTTTTTGGATATATCCAGTCCAGATCATCCCAAGTGATGACATGTGGGTGTTCGCACCTAGGGGGCGCTTGACTGCAAGATCAAAGATGTAGCTCCTCCCGGCCCCCTATAAAGGCAGGTGTCCCTCTATCATTCTTCAGTGGTTAAAAAGCAGTAGACAGAAAAAAAGGACAGGCCGGGAGGCCCAAGAAACCATGTTACCTCACATAGCTTCAGCTTGTACTCTCTCTAACAAGATTTATGAAAACAATGTCCAATGAATAAAAATGGTGATCACCATAACAGGCAAACAGGAAGCAATGAACAACAAGGGAGGGGTGGGACCTGGACTGGATATATCCAAAAACAATTCTAAGGTGAGTTTTACAGAATTGTATTTTTCCCTATATGCAGTCCAGGTCGTCCCAATGATGACATGTGGGACATCCAAAAGCAGTGTCTATTTGGGCGGGATCCACAGTATGAACTGAAGACCAAGTGGCGGCCTTACAAACTTGCTCAATCGATGCCAGGTGCTGAAAAGCCCAAGAGGCACCGATAGCTCTGGTAGAATGAGCTATGATCCGAAAAAGGGGTTCCTTCTCCTTGGAAGAATATGCATGCACCACCGCCTGTCTGATCCACTTACTGAGAGTGGACTTGGCTGGTGGCAAACCTTTCCTAGAGCCCTCTGTTAGGACAAAGAGCAAATTCGATTTCCTGAAGCATTCAGTCGCAGCCAGGTAATACTTTATGTCTCTGACCACATCCAAGGTATGGAGGGTCCTTTCTTTGGAATTAGTTGGTGCTGGACACAAGGGAGGACCCTGAAGAGCAGAAAGTACTAAATTCAAGTCCCACACCGGTAATACTGACTTACGCGATGGCCGGACATTAGTGACTCCCTGGAAAAACGTCTTCATGGCTTGGCAATGGATCTTTGGAAAAAGATGGCTAAGGCCGAGACCTGACCCTTGAGGGTGCTCAGCTGGAGACCCAAGTCTAAGCCGTGTTGCAAAAACTCCAGAATCCTAGAAATAGAAAATGTGCGGCAAGGGAGACTCTTGGTCTCGCACCAAGCAATATAAGCGTGCCAAACTCTGTAGTGCCTGAATCATGGTATGCACAACCGTGGCCGACAGCCCCTTTTCCGTCAGGATTGAGGTTTCAATAGCCAGGCTGTCAAAGCCAGCGTCCGTAAATTGGGGTGCCACAGCGACCCCTGTGTGAGAAGCCCTGGGTCGTCGGGCATGATGTAACGATCCACTGACATCTGAACTATGTCTGTAAACCAACTCCTTCTCAGCCAGCGAGGAGCCACAAGAATAGTTGGTACCCCTTTCTGGGCTATCTTGCGCAGCACTCTGCCCAGAAGTGGAAATGGAGGGAATGCATAAAGAAACTTGAACTCCATCCAAGGAATCGCCAGAGCGTCTGTGGCAATGGCCAGAGGATCTCTTGAGAGGGAGACGAACCTTGGAAGCTTGTGATTGCGTCTGGACGCAAACAGATCCACGTCCGGCTGAACCCAGCGGAGACACAGAGCGTGAAAGGTCTCGCTGCTGAGAGACCATTCCCCCAGACGCAAGGCGCTCCTGCTCAGGGAGTCTGCCTCCAGGTTTCTACCCCGGGAATGTAGACCGCCGAGATACAGGGAACATTCTCCTCTGCCCAAGACAGAATCTGGGTCACCTCCTTGAGAGCTCTCTTGCTCCGAGTCCCGGCCTGGTGATTGATGTAGGCGACAGCCGTCTGATTGTCCGAGCGAACCTGGATCACACGACTCCTTAAATGGGAAGTCAAGCGAAGAAGCACCAACCGGATCGCTCTCAGCTCCAGGAGATTTATGGGTAAGCGGTTCTCCCGCGGACCCCACTGACCCTGGATCTTCTGAGTCTGCCAAATGCCTCCCCAGCCTTCTTGTTCCAGAGATTCCTGCATCCGATTCCAGCCGGTCAGCAGGTTCAATTGTAGAGGTCTCATGTGAAATTGGGCGAAGGGCACTGCCTCGAAGCATGACACCATTAGGCCCACCAATCTCATCCCCTGACGTATTGACGGCTGCTGACAAGACAGCAAGGCCTGCACCTGCGTCTGGAGACCCAAAACCTTCTGCAGTGGCAGAAAAACCTTGTCTATCATCATTCCCAGGAAGGATCTCACTGTTGAGGGAGTGATAAATGACTTTGGGTAATTGATTACCCAGCCGAAGGCCTCCAGGGTTGACAACACCGTCCGAGTATCGCTCTCGGCCTGCTGAAGAGACTGGGCTGCAATCAGCAAATCGTCCAGATAGGGCGGCACATGAATGCCCTGGTTCCTCAGGATAGCCATGATGCCTGCCAGCACCTTGGTGAAGACACGGGGGGCTGAGGATATCCCGAATGGAAGTGCCACAAACTGGTAATGCTGATCCTCCAGAGCAAACCTCAGGAACTTCTGATGCCCCTGGAAAATCGGGATGTGCAGATAAGCATCCCTGATGTCCACTGTGGTCATGAGGTCGCCGGGCTGAAGCGATCTTACCGCCGACCGTAAGGTTTCCATGCGGAAATGTCTGACTCTTACAAACCTGAAGAGACCCTTCAGGTCCAGGATTAGTCTTAACGTTCCATCCTTCTTGGGAACCGTGAACAGGTTGGAGTAAAAACCTTGACCCTGTTCCTGCCGAGGTACGGGGCAAATCACACCTAACCGCAGGAGGTGTTGCACGGCCATTCTCAAGCCCTGTGCCTTTAGTGGGTTTCGGGATATCCGTGAACGGAGAAATTTTGTGGGCGGCCTGACTGCGAGCTTTATCTTGTAACCGGAGGACACTACCTCCTGAATCCACCGATCCGAGATGTGCCGCCTCCAGATCTGAGCAAACAGCAGAAGCCGTCCCCCCACCCAGATGGGTGAGGGCGCCCCCTCATGCTTGAGGGGACTTGGCAGGGGGCTTGGATTTGGCTACCCAGGAGGGATTGGGTCGGCCGCGGGACCTACCTCTACCCCAGGTATCTCTGCGGCCACCTGGAAATGAAGAGCCTCTTCCTCCTTGAAAGGAACGATAGGCAGAGGGATTCCAAAAGGACCAAGCAGGCTTCCGTCTCTGAGGGAGTCTACCATCCTTGACCAAAAGATCCAGGCGCTCCCCAAACAGCCTGTGTCCCACAAAGGGGATACTCGTAAGCGACTTCTTGGCAGCCGCATCAGCCGACCATTGCCGCAGCCAGAGCGAGCAGCGGAGAGCAACAAGCAGGGTCGAAATCCTGGCACCGAGCTGGACCCCATCGTCCATGGCAGTAGCAACAAAGCCAATGAAATTCAAGCAGGCCTTGAGTTCTTAATACTCCTCCGCCCGCTTGCGAGCCTTAGCTCTATCCACAAGGTGTCTCACCTTCTTTCTGATGGCTAGAGAGACAATCGCCGAGGCACACACAGGGCAAAAAAAAAACGTTTTGTGAGTACTCACCTTTAAAACGGGTATTATGAGTGTGCCATACACTCCACTTCGATCTTCATGACATGTGGGTAATCTCCAGTAGAGGGCGAACTTGTGCAGAGATGAATATGCAAAAAAGAAAGCCCCTCCCGGTCCATATATACCTGGGACCTCCCACCAATTTCCCAGTGTAAATAAGCAGTAAGGGGACCAGGAAGAACCAATTATAACCTTAACAATCAAAACCAATGGTTCACCATATAAAAGCCCCAGAATACCTGAAAAAAAGGGGTGTGGCGAAGTGGAGTGTATGGCACACTCATAATACCTGTTTTAAAGGTGAGTACTCACAAAACGGTACTATTCTAAGTGTGCCATACACTCCACTTCGATCTTCATGACATGTGGGACATCCAATAGCAGTGTCCGTCATGGGTGGGAACCAGAAACAGTAAAGAATGTACCAACTCAAACCACTGCAGCTTGCAGAACCTTGCGGCCAAAAACAGCATCCGCTGAAGCCCGCACATCAACCTTGTAAAACTTGGAAAAAGTATGAACGGAAGACCAAGTAGCAGCCTTACAAACTTGTTCAACAGCCTGGTGCTGAAAAGCCCAGGACACACCAACCGCACGAGTAGAGTGCACATTGGCCCTAAAAAGAGGAGTCCTCCCCTTAGCAGAATAGGCCCCAACAATGGCCTGACGAATCCATTTGCTAATCGTAGACTTAGCAGGCGCCAAACCCTTCCTGGGCCTGCAGGGCACCACGAAAAAAGCGTCCGTCTTACGGAAGGAAGGAGTAGTCACCAAATAGTACTTCACACAGCGAACAACATCCAAATTGTGCAGAACCCTCTCCTTGTCATTGTTAGGCTTAGGACACAAGGAAGGGAGAACAATATCCTGATTGAGGTGGAAAGCAGACACCACCTTAGGAAGGAAATCCGGCTTAAACGAAAAACCACCTTATCCTGGTGTCTCTCAAAGTAAGGGGCCTGAATCGACAGAGCCGCCAACTCAGAGACACGCCAAACAGAGGTAATAGCCACCAAGAAAGCAACCTTCTGAGTGAGAACCGAAAGAGCAATATCCTGTAGCGGCTCAAAAGGAGGACCCTGCAGAGCCGAAAGAACCAAATTCAAATCCCAAACAGGAACCACAGCCTTCCGAGGGGGGCGCACATACGCGACCCCTTGGAAAAAGGTCTTAACCAGCGGGTGTAAGGCAAAAGACCTCTGGAAGAAAACCGACAGAGCAGAAACCTGTCCTTTCAAAGTACTACTGCAAACAAGGGCCCTAAATGTGGCCCAAAATGTCCTACATAAAGACTGCCGCACACTAAGAAATTATGTATAAATAAAATAACAAATGTATTAAATCATTTTAGGTTATTCCAAACAACAACATAAAAGACTCAATTAAAAAACATATGCACATGACATACTGGAGATAATATTCCTGTTATTGGCGAAGTGGCATTTGGCCACACAACGCGTCGGTGGAAGGTTGTGGTCTGGAGATCCTGGGCTCATGTGGTGATGTAACTTACTAATTCTTTTGACTTGACTATATGATGGCGATTTCTTTATAATATTCTGCACTGCTATATTTGCACATTGCTCTTTTGCACACCTATTTGATATTCCTTTGAGCACTCTCTCTGCACTGATTTAATGCACTTTATAGTGGGTAGTTCACTGCACTAATACTTCATAGGAACTCTATTTATAAATAAATTTTTAATCTTAGTACAATCATTATATATTCTTGTTCTGAAAATGCCACCATACAGGTACAACAGTCCTATCACATTAAAGCATATTTCTTCATATTTTAGGAAAGAGCCAATAACAGGAATATTATCTCCAGTATGTCATGTGTATATGTTTTTTAATTGAGTCTTTTATGTTGTTGCTTGTCATAACCTAAAATGATTTAATACATTTGGTATTTTATTTATACATAATTTCTTAGTGTACATATTTATACATAATTTCTTAGTGTGCAGCAGTCTTTATGTAGGACATTTTGGGCCACATCTAGGGTCCTTGTTTGCAGTAATTCACCTTATTTACATTTGGTTAAATATAGCTGTGCATACCCAGTTCGTTTTTTCTTCGTTTTTTCTTTCAAAGTACTAAGCTGGAACCCAAGATCCAGATTATGCTGAAGAAACTCCAAAATCCTGGGTATCGAAAACACCCTGCAAGGCAAGGCCCTAGCCTCACACCAATCAATATAGGTCCTCCAAGTCCTATAGTAAATGCCAGAAGAGGACCGCTTCCTAGCCCTAATCAAGGTCTGAACAACAGCCTCAGACAAACCTTCCGCTTTCAAAATGAAGGTTTCAGCAGCCAAGCCGTCAAAGCCAGCGTTTGTAAAATGGGGTAAAGTATATACCTATCTCAGGGATGACCCTGAGATAGCAGATCTGGCAACAAGGGAAGCAGGTACTGATCTACGGCCATCCTTACCACGTCTGCGTACCAAACCCTTCTTGGCCACCTTGGAACCACCAGAATCGCTGGTGCCCCTTCTAGAACCAGTTTGCGAACTACCTTGCCCAGCATGGAGACGGGCGGAAACAGGTACAGAAAACCCAGCTTCCTCCAAGCAAGGGACAAGGCATCCACTGCCAGAGATAGAGGATCCTGAGAAAGAGACACAAAAGGCCGGAAGTTTGTGATTGTGCTTCGAGGCAAAGAGATCCACCTCCGGAGTCCCCCACTTGCAGCAAAGATCCAGAAAAACCTCGGGGTTGAGAGACCACTCTCCTTGGCGAGAGGATCCCCTGCTCAGGGAATCCGCCTCCGTGATCTCCACTCCCGGAATGTAGACTGCCGAAATGCAAGGAACATTGCTCTCCGCCCAGTGTAGGCTCAGAGAGACTTCCCTGAGGGCACTCCTGCTGCGAGTCCCTCCTAGGTGATTGATGTAAGCTACCGCCGTTCGGATGTCTGAACGAACCTGAACCGGTAGACCCTGTAAATGTGAGGTCAGCCGAGCCAGAACCAGTCGGATAGCTCTGAGCTCTAAGACATTGATGGGGGTGTGAGCCTCCTGAGGACCCCACACCCCGCTGAACTGATGACTTTTCCAATAACCTCCCCAGCCCGACAGGCTGGCATCCGTGGTAACCGTCTCCCAACAAGGGACCAGAAAGGATCTGCCCTTCAACAGGTTGCTTGATTCCAGCCACCACCGAAGGGACTGCCGAACCCTGGGAGACATCCTGAAAGGTTGATCCAATGACTGCGGACACCTGTCCCAATGCGTCAATAGGTGAAGTTGAAGAGATCTCATGTGAAACTGTGCAAATGGTACCGCCTCGAAGGATGATACCATCAAACCCACCAGTTTCATCCCCTGTCGGATAGAGGGACAAGGATTGGCCAGAAGAAGGCGGATCAGACCCTGAATCCCCTGCACCTTGGTCTGGGGCAGAAACACTCTGGCCCGAATGGTATCCAGATTCATGCCCAGAAATGAAATCACACGAGACGGAGAGAGAGAAGACTTGGGGCGGTTGATCACCCATCCGAACCTCTCCACGGTCGACACCACCTGGTGGGTGTCCAGCTCCGCCTGACGGAGGGAAGAAGCTGAGATCAACAGGTCGTCCAGATAAGGAACAATGCAAATGCCCTGAGCTCTGAGCAGAGCCATTATTCCCGCCAAGACCTTGGTGAAGACCCTCGGCACCAAGGTCGATCCGAAGGGAAGGGCTACAAACTGAAAATGTTGATCCTCCACCGCAAACCGGAGGAATCTCTGATGTGCCTGAAAAATTGGAACATGCAGATACGCATCCTTGATGTCTATGGATGTCATAAAATCCCCTTCGCGGAGGGAATTGATAGCCGAGCGCAGAATCTCCATGCGGAACTTTTTGGCTCTGATAAACCTGTTGAGAACCTTGAGATCTAGAATGGGTCTCACCGAACCCTCCTTTTTGGGATCCAAGAAAAGGTTGGAGTAGTAACCTCTGCCTCTCTCCGACGGAGGCACCGGGCATATAACCCCCATGTCCAGAAGGTTTTTCACTGCTAACAGGAGCCCCTGTGCAGCCTGAGGGTCCGAGGGCACCCGAGACCTTAAGAATCTTGGGGGCGGCCAGTACTCGAACTCCAATTTGTACCCGGAGGAGACCACTTCCAAGATTCAATTGTCTGTGACCTCCCAGGCCCAGACCTGGAAGAAGAGCCGCAGCCGTCCCCCCACCCTTGCGGGTGAGGGCGCCCCTTCATTGCTGAGCCGGTTTAAATGGCAGGCTTGGGCTTGGAACCCCAGGCAGCCGCGGGACGTGCCTGACCTCTGCCCCTGTTCCAGGACGAGCCCCTGACACCTGAGAAGGCCAAACCCCTAGCCGCTCTGGCCCCTCGAAAGGAAGGAGTGAACGAGTCAGCCCCCCCGAAAGGGGTGACGCTGTTTCTTCCGCTGAGGTAACTTACCTCCTTTAGCAACAGCATCCAATTTATCTCCAAACAGCCGCGTACCCAAGAAGGGAAGAGCTGTGAGCGACTACTTGGCCCCAACGTCCGCCGCCCACTGGCGGATTTGCGCATAGCCACCAGTAAGGCTGAAGTCCTACTACACACGACAATAGAATCTTCCATAGCAGCCATGACAAAATCCATGACCAATTCGCATCTCTTAAGGATAGCAAACTCAGCGCAAGCTGGATCAAACTGAGCGTTATTCAGCCAGTCCCTGATAAGAGACCTGGTAGCAAGCGACACCAGAGCAGATGCACAAACAGGCCGCAGGGCCGAGCCCACGCTGGCAAATGCGTGGCACGCCATCTGATCAAGGTGCTTATCCCCACCATCCTTAAGGGAAGTGGCATCAGGGGTGTTCAGCAAAGAAGAGTTGGTCAAACCTAAAACTGGCGCGTCGACCTCGGGAGGAGAAGACCAGCGCTTAACCGCCTCCACCAGGAAAGGATACTTCTTATCCCATCCCTGAGGAACACCAGGAAGCCGACTGGGCCTCTCCCATTAAGGATCAGCGCATCAAAGTGACTCTGGGTAGGGAACTCCAGACGGGGCTTGCGGACCCCCAAAAATTCCCCCTTCTTGAGAGGGGGCGCCTCAGGCGGTTCAATATCCAACACCTCCAATAGATGTGACAAAACAGTGGCCTTATCTACGGCTTCCCCCAGCGCCTGCCCGACATTCCCAGACTGAACATAGTCAGCCTCTGTTTCCTCCCAGCAACGCGGATCCCAAGGAGTGAGCCACAGAATCGCACCAAAGACAGCCGGATGGGGGACAAGCTCCCCCAGGCTAAATCAAAGCGGACGTGAGGACGTTGACGCGCATGTGCAGACGCGCCCACCCTCTTCCAGCGCTGCCCAGGCTGTGAGATGGCCGCGGTGACACACGCGGCCCACTGCGCACTAGCATCACAGCGCTGCACCACCCGCGAGTCTCTCCCCCCCGTCACAGACAGCCCCGCACCAGCGGGGTGCGGAGACCCCGCAGCCGAAGCGACGTTGAGGGAGCGAGGGAGGTGAGTAAGCGTGCAGAGTGCTCCTCAAGATGGCCATGCTGAGCCAGCGAGGAGCCGAGTGATAAAACACCAAAACACAAGTCAAACACACAACAAAACCAATAAAGCTTGTGGGCAGGGAGGGATACAATAAAAAATATTATATAGTGGTTCCCCCTCAGGCTCACCATAAGCCTGTGGCCGGCTACCCTTTAGTATAGGGTCTGTGGCCCAGAGCCAAGCTCTGCCGAATGCCACAGACCCCAGCGTTCACCCTACCGCCACAATCCCGTAGCAGCCAGAGGCTGGGGAGGCAGGAGTGGGTCAGGAGGGATCCGTGGAAAAAGGGCCCGCAGCGGCCAAAGGGCTAGGTGGCCCCGCTCTGCTGCCATTATCTGAAAGAGTGTCAACGATCTTCTGCAGCCAAGACTGCAAGATGAACAACTGGAGAATGATAGAGGGACACCTGCCTTTATAGGGGGCCGGGAGGAGCTACATCTTTGATCTTGCAGTCAAGTGCTCCCTAGGGGCGAACACTCACATGTCATCACTTGGGACGACCTGGACTGGATATAGGGAAAAGCAGTACCCTTACTTCAGGGTGGGATCCCAATACAGTATTCCTTTATATGAGTAAGCCAAACAAAACATCTAATTTACTACCTTCCTACCAAAGGCGGCATCTGCCAAGGCTCTAACATCTACCTTACAAAACTTAGTAAATGCATGAACTGAAGTAGCGGCCTTGCATACCTGCTCTACTGATCCTGGTGCTGAAAAGCCCAAGAAGCTCCAATAGCTTGTTTAGAATGAGCAGTAATCCTAAAGGGAGGATCTCTCGCCTTGAAAACAAACTCTTATCACTGCTTGTCTAATCAATCGGCTGATGGGAGCCCTAGCTGGTGGTAAACCTTTCCGTGGTCGCTCAGGTAAGACAAAAAAGTCCGATCCTACAGAAAGCTTGGGTAGCAGTGATATAATACTTCATTGCTCTCACTACATCCAGCGAGTGAAGAACCCTCTCCTTATTGTTAACTGGAGCAGGACATGAGGAAGGCAAAACCACCTCTTCATTATGATGAAAATGGGAAAACGCCTTAGGAAAAAGATCATGAAAAGATCTCAGCAATGGGTTTCTGAAAAAAGATAGATGAAGCAGATATCTGTCGGTACTCAATTGAAGACCTTCAAAAAGACCTTTCTGCAAAAAATGCGGACCACTGAAGAGTCAGGGCATCTGTTGCCATTGCTAGAGGATCCCTGGAACGAGACACAAACTTCTGAATTTTCCGATTGTGCCATGATGCAAAAAGATCTATGCCTGGAAACTGCCAGCGCCCCCAAAGGGATTGAAAGACCCTCTGACTGAGGGACCATTCCCCCTGATGCAGGACCACTCAGCTGAGATGATCAGCCTGAAAGTTGTCCACTCCTGGGATGTGCACTGCTAAGATGCATGGAACATATTTCTTGGCCCAAAGTAAAATCCAGCTCACTTTCTTGAGAGTTATCCTGCTTCTGGTCCCCCCTGGTGGTTGATATATAACACCGCCGTCCGATTGTTTGAATCCCCCCAGACGACCCCTCAGATGAGATGTCCAATGCTTGAGAGACAATAGAATCGCCCTTAGTTCCAGGATATTTATAGGGAGTCTGCTCTCCTCCGGACTCCACCCCCCTGGATCGTTTGTGACCCCATGTCACCCCCCCCCCCCCAATCTGTTAGACTGGCATCGATGGTGATAATCTTCCATTGTACTAGAAGAAAAGATTTGCCTATCTGAAGAGGCTGAGGATTCAGTGCCACAAACTGAAAATATAGGGCATCTACTGCAAACCGCAGATATTTCTGATGACCCAGAAAAATCGCAATGTGTGGGTACACATCCTTTATATCCACTGTGGTCATAAAATCTCCCGGCAGAAGTGACATTACTGTGGATCTAAAAGATTCCATGCAAAACTTCTTCAGATGGACATACTTATTGAGGCCCCTGAGATCTAATATATATCGTACAGAATTTTTCTTCTTGGGAATTATGAAAAAATTGGAGTAAAACCCTTGGCCTCTCTAAAAGAGAGGAACAGGACAGACTACTCCAATCTCTAAAAGGCAAGATACGGCGGATCTCAATGCTTCTGCCTTCTGTGGAATTCGGGATACCAATGACAAAAAGAATCTCCAAGGAGGTCTGGCCCCTAATTCGATCTTGCAACTTGAGGCTACGACCTCCTGTATCCAAAGATCCGTTACATGGAGCCTTCAAATGTGAGTAAAATGCAGAAGCGGTCCCCCACTCGCAAGGATGGCAGCATACCTTCATGCCTGAGGGGGCTTTAAAGGGGGTTTTTCCTTGTTCCTCTTACCTTATTTTGTGACTTTGATTTACTTCAAAATTCTCTTCGGTTTCCCGAAGAGGCAGAACCTTTACCCCCACGAAAGGGCCGAGAATTGGAGGCCCCTGGGAAAAAAAGTGCTAGACTTAACCTTCTGTGGAAGAATAGTAGATTTACCCTCAGCAGCTTCCTTTACCATGCCATCCAAGCGCTCACCAAATAGGCGCTCCCCGTAGGAGTCCCGTTTAATTCTTCTTAGAGGCTGCGTCAGCTGACCATTACTTTAGCCATAAGGCACGCCTTCAAGCTACCACCAGAGCTAGGCCTCTGGCACTTAACCTGATCAAATCATCCATAGCTGAGATCAGACCAGATCCGATTACCCCAGATGACTTTGTCATGGTGAATATATATATATATATATATATATATATATATATATATATATATATATATATATTCCCTGAGGACCTAAGACCAAAGTATATAAACAGGCCTCAGGACCTTAGGGGTGAACCACGCCAATATATTGCCTTTCCATCTACAAGAAAACACAAAATATCGATAAGACCCAATATTAAAAACCTAGAAAATAAATAGAGAGGGGAGCTCACAGCACACCTTGCAGTCCAGTTTCAACTGCAAAAACGAAACTGGATACAGCCAGAAGATATATATAGTCTGGGAGGATCCACATTTTGTCTTGCAGTCCACGCTCTTCGTTTGAGAGTTAACCCAATCGTGTCTGAATTCTCCTGATGGCCTGAAGTAAAATGGAAGAGAAATGTGTTTGGAACGTACCATTCTGATTTTAAAGGGGAGAGCGCTAATGGCCAGTTTCCTGGGCCAGCCTGTGCTAGAATAACAGCCTACTGCAATCCTGATGTGTGTGTGGATGCTTTTCCCACGAGGCAATGCTTTGGCAGATATTAAAGGTTAATACTAGTGTTTCTCACAGGCTGGTTCACAAGACAAGCAACTCTCCCCTGTAAAAGTAAAATGGTACAGTGAAAAACATATCACCCATTAATTTATTCCTACCAGTAAAAGAAAACCACAAGCTTTGCAGGTTTTATTTTTATAGTCTGGGTTTAAAATTAAGCAGACTATTTTTTCAGAGAGACAAATTATCACAGCATAAATTGCTAGGTTGTTGTGTTTTTCGGCCCATAAGACGCACTCCCCCGAAATGCCCATGTGCTTTATGGAGCGAATGTAGTACACTCACCGTACCAGCATTCCCACAACGCTGATTGTCCTCCCTCATACACAGCAGTGCAGGAACGCCAGTAAGGTGACTGGACAGGGTGGGGTATAGGATAAAAAAAATGTCATCTCAGCTGGGATCCAGAGGAGAGGCTCTGTGTGCACCGTCCCTCACTTGAGTGGGCAGGCACGCGCACAGCAGCAAGGAAGCTGCCACTTTCCATCCATGGATCGGCGTGTGGTGGGTGCCTGACAGCGCACATAGTGGCAGCTCTCCTCCAAATCCCAGCTAAGGTAAGCAGTATCTTTTTTGTTCTAACCCTGGCCTCAGTGTAGTCATTGTGGGAGGGGGGTGCCAAACTTGCCTGTTATAGGGGGATTCAGGGTATTCTGCATGCTGCCTGTTATAAGGGTAGAGGGGATTTTGCACAATTATATCGGTGATTGGTGGAGGGTCTGTCACACTGTCTATTACAGGGGAGTTGGGGTGCTTATGCACACTGCCTGCATCTTATGGAGCGAAGAATACAGTCATTTGCTATAGAGACAATACTGCATGATGTGGGAGCAATGTTGTCACTATCGGAAATTAATCTATCAATTTGTTAAGCTGTAACAATTCAAGTGTTCGAAATTTGTCTCTCTGAAAATATAGTCGGCTTATGTAAAAGTAACTCTTCCTCTCACATCTAATAAATTAATATAGATTTTAAATATAAAAAAATATTGTAATGGAGATCCTTTAAGAGTCCCCCCCAATGCAAAATGCCCCCCTCTGTATCTGTAGGACCCAAACAGTATGTACATTACCCGGCCCAATGGTGCTGCAGACCCAGAACTTGTTACTTGACCACCATGCACTGGTCCAGCAGCTCTTCCTACCCACTTTGTACCCTTAGTGGCCTTTAGCACCACGAAAAGAAAGCTTGAATATCCATGCAAACTGAATTACTGGTTGGGAAACAGATTTAGTAACAAAAAGTATGTAAGTAATGGCAACAGAGAGTACTTTACCTGCTTGCAGTGCTCACAGCGCTTCAGCATTGGGCAGTGCTTCCAGTAGTGCAGGTCCAAGCCTTCCTCCGTAAAAGAGTCATCCCGCTCCCCACAAAAGATGCACAAGCTAAAAATAAAAACACAAGAAAGCAATTCTTAGGGCAATGTTTAACTTATCGCAAGCCTTATTTCTAAAGCAAACCCATGCTTTTAAAGCGATGACAGTGCCGCTGCTCATGCCTGGACCTTAAACTCGCCTCTTCTGAGTTTCGGGCCTATGTGACCCCCAGCAGCAGTCACGTAGGTCAAGGAAAGTACGCCGATGGAAGCAGTCGCAGAAGAGTTAAGCATTTTGAGTTCGGGTTTTCAGGCCCCCAGGGGCTCCCCAGACACAAGCAGCGGCCCTGTGCACCCCCTGCAGTGCGCGGACTCCATAGAAGGTCTTTGGACCTATGTTTAACGAGCGTGTCCCCAAATGGTCTTTAGAAGCAAAAGGTGCGGTGATGCTCTGATTTATGAGCAAGGTTCTTTTTTTTTTAGCAGACAGAGCCTGTGAATGGCTCTGGGCCAAACTGTAATAAAATGGGATTGTGACAGAGTCTCTGGCGATCAAGGCCAAAGGCTGTATGGGATGAAAGCTTTCAAAACAAGGTACTTACAGTGTTGCCAGCGCTGGCATCAAAGTATGCCCTGTTTTATGTCACTTTATAAATCAAAATTCTAACAATTTATTTTAATTTATTCAATATCTGTCTATCTATCTATGTGTCTATCAATCTATATCCATCCATCCAAAATCTATCCAGCTTTCTAACCATCTAATATCTATTTATGTATCTCTGCATCCATCCAATATATATCAACCCATCTATCTATCCAACCATCTATCTTTCTATTAATCCATCCATTTATCCACCCAGCTATTCAACATATTAATACATAATCTAATAAATTTATTATCCATGCAATATCTGTCCATCTTGCTTTCTATCCACTGAACCATCTAATATCCATCCATACAATATAAATATTTCAAGCTTTCCATCTACCCATTAATTTATCCAAAATGTATCCATCCATCTATCTAATATCTGTCTTTCTAGCTCTGCATGCATCCACCCATCTATGCTATTTATCTGTTTATCTTTAGATCTATCCATTCATCCACTTCTATCTTTCTATCCATCTTATTATTCATCCAACGATCCATTTCTTTTTCTTTTGACAAAGGTGGCCACACACCCTACAACCTGGCCGTATGACTTATGGATTGAGAGCCTTACTGACATAGACCTTCCCAGGGTTTGTATCTTGTACCTTCTCTACAGTGCCCCATTGGTTGCACTTACTTATCTAAATAATTAGAAACCGATAACTGGTCATCAGTGGCCTCAGTGTTGGGAGACAAGGAGTTTTTCTTACCACGGTCATCTAAAATAGAAAAAAAAAAAAAAAAAAAAAACCAGAGTATGCAAATGAATGCAAATCACTAATTGTTCCCAGTAAATCATTGTCTGTGAACACAGTTTGCCATGCAATCCAAAAATGCAAGTTAAAGCTGTATCATGCAGAAGCCATATACACAATCCAGTCTTCTCTAGGCCAAATCACATTTTATATGGATGTGGAAAAATGAAGGATTTTCATTTTGACTACAACTGCCTTTAATAAGAGACATTGGATTCTGCATGACGTAAGGGACTCTGGTTCGTCCAGTCAGATGGCCATGGTATTTCAGACGCTCTTAGTCCATGTAGGAGGCCTGGCTGAGTCAGCCTTTATATGATGTTCCTTTATTTTCCATGTAAAGTTACACTGGGCAGGTGGGAGCAGTATGAGGTCATGTGAGAGCCACACCAGATCAGTTAAGCTGCATGGAGGAGATGGGTAATGGAATACAACTTACACAAACAGCCACTTAATGTCATAAAAGTATAATTCTGGCCTCAAGGAAAAGCAGCATTTGCTTTAAAAAAAAGGAGCTGCTGAAATTACTGGTTCACAATGCTAATTAATATAGACATGACACTCCCCATACATGACACCATAAGGGAAAAGAAAGGTGGAGCACAGGTTTATAAAAAATAAATCTTTGCTTGCTGTTGACGTGCAATCTACAATGACATTCTAAATGCCACCAAAGGGCAGGAAACATTTTATGTCTATATCTACAGGCTTCTATCAAACATTTCCCTTCAGCTTAGAACCAGCAAAGCACTTTTATCCCAGTTTGTACCTGCAACCTACTTCAATATTGAAAATACCCACTTACCTATTTGCCATTCCTGCACCTCTGCTGAGGGTGCAAATACTTAACAAGCAGCACTTGCAAGAACAATATGTGAATATCTCCTGCCAGTCACATGGAGGCAGCGTTTTAAAAATGGGAAATTTGTGTACTCACCAGTAAATTTCCTTTCTTATCCTCTTCTATTCCCAGGCACAACCAGTTGCAACATATGGGTTAATCTCAGCCTTGGGGGGGAAGCAGGAGATAGGAAAAGAAAACTAGCTCCTCCCGGCCTATTTAGTTCAGGCTGTGGCAGGATCTCCTGAGTTAAATAAAAAGCAGTTCAGTCACAGCCCCAGGAGGGGAGATCATTGACCTGTGCATAATGCACACAACTAGAAAACGGTGCAACAAAACTAAAACCGTGTAGAAGACATCAACCGCCACCAAAGCAGTTGTAACACAACAGAAGGCCCCTCTTTGGTGCTTCTGGGATCACGAACAAGGCATCCGTTTAATGTACCCTCGAGTAGCGGCCAAGTAATAGCTTAATGCCCTGACCACACTGAGAAAAGTCGCTCCTTATGGCGAGTGGGGCGTGGGCACAAGGAGTATAGCACCATTTTCTGATTAAAAAAATCACCTTGGGCAAAAAATCCTACTTCACATGAAACACCGCTTTTTGTCTTCATGCAGCACCAAAAATGGTGATCTGTTAGAAAACGCTGCCATCTCCAAAACCCGCCAGGTGGAGGCGATTGCTACAAGAAAAGCCACTATAAACATGAGCGTTGCCAGGGAAGCCTCCACCATGGGTTCAAAGGGGGATCCCTGCAGTGCTCATAGGACCAGATTGAGATCCCAGGGTGGGACTATCGACCGCCGCAGAGGCCAAACATGCGCAGCACCGTGCATGAGTGCAGATTAACCTATGCTCAGTGATCGTCCTTGGAAAAAAAAATGGACAAGGCCGAGGCCTGGCCCTTAAACTGGACCTTCACCCTGAATAAGAGCATATCTTATATGTTTCCCCCATTGCCCACATTAAAAATCATCCAACCTGCACCTATTGCATTTTCTGAGGCTTTAAACATCCAAGCTGGTGGCCCATGGAGGTGCAGGCTGCCTGCAAACAGGAAGTGTCTTCTGACTGTGTCGCTCTGCATTGTGGGATTGCTGACCTTTTCCTGACCCTAGCTCTGCTCTGTTTGTGCAAAGCACAGCTATATACCTGCTCCCCTGCCCTTTTGACCCCTCTCCTGTCATCAGTATGTGATGCTACTGAGCCAAGATGGCGGCACCAATATACTAGAGTGCTGAACAGATTTGGAGGCCAGGGAGGAAAAGAATAAAAAGTAAATGACTAAAAACATTAAATATATACATTTTAGATTTTGATTACAGGAGGAACTCCAAAATGTTGGGCACTGAGAACATGCTGCAGGAGTGGCCCTTCGATTCGCACCAAGACACGAAGGCACTCCCAAGTCTTGTAGTAAATTCCGTTCTCAAATTGAGTTCCCAATTACAGCCCCTCTTTTCCAATATGCTAGTCTCAACAGCCAAGCCGCTAAAGCCAGCGCTGGAGAATAGGGGTGACCCTGTTGCAGAATATCTGGTCGCCACGGGGACTGCACTGCCAGGCTGACCAGATATGCAAACTACGCACTTCTGGGACAGTTTTGGGTGATCAGGATGAGAGGAATCTACTCGAAGTTGACACTCTTTAACACGCAAGCCAGAAGTGGCAGTGGCGGGAATACGTGAAGCAGGCTGTACCCTGGCCAGGGAATGGACGGCCACGGCCAGGGGGTTTCGCATCCTGGACACGAACCTCTGGACCTTCCGATTGTGCTGAGGTGCTAAAAAGGTCCACCCCCGTCACTCCCCACTGGTCACAGAGGGCTTGAAGCATCCTGGTGAAGGGACGATTCCCCAGTGTTCACCGTCTCCCTGCAGATTCTCCATCCCTGAAATGTGAACCACCGAGATGCACGGAACACCTCCTGAAGAGCCGTACACCTCTGCACCGGAAGAAAGACTCTACTGCTACAACTGTCATGATACAGAATATGTATTAAAGAGGAAGTCCAGCCATTTCTATTTACCAAGTTAAGTTGCGGGGGGCGTGGCCTGGCGCTTGAATGGAGTGGCAGCACTAGTCTGAGCTCCTGACCTTAACCGGGCTCCTGCATCAATCTACGCGGCAATCGGGCACACAGAGCACCCTGTAGCATGCCAGGGAGAAGGGGCAAAAGAAGAGAGGGAGACAGAGGTGCGTCTCGATCTGGAGGAGGCGTGAGAAATAGACCGGCGGCCGCCTCACCTGGATCCAGCGTGGTGAGCGGGGAGCTGCCTGCACAGCACACGTCGCCGGTCCCGTCATCGGCTTCCTCGTCGGGGGCATCGGCCGGAGAAGAGGATCCCCAGCAGGCGGAGGCTTGCGGCGTCACCCGGGGAGTCGTACAGCGGGCTGCGGGAGGCGAGAGGTCGGCGTCCCGCGCAGTGCAGGCCGCAACCAAGATGGCGGGAGGTGAGGTGGAGAGGCCGTCCCGCTCTCCCCCCGCTCCGTCCAGCGTGCATGCAGCGGCGCTGAGAGACACCGATGGGGACGGAACACATGCCGCCGACGCGGGTCCCCACCGCAGTAAAGCCGGAGGCGGCTGCTCTGGAACTCCTGCGCTCCCCAGCTGTGAGGTGATGGCTACTCAGATGCCTGGACAAGATGGCGGCCGGGACACGGAGAGGACAAACGCCTGGCAGCAACGAAGGTACGACGGGGGGGGGGGGCGCTCTAACCCCTGAGTGGGGGGAGGTGGATGATCAGCTATTCCCCAGCATGGGGAGGGATGGAGGCCCAGAGGCACATGTCACAGAACCCCAGCCATCACAACCAATTAAATGGAGAGAGACTGCCCTACACAAACTGGGGAGATTTGCCTTCCTCCCTGATGAAAGGGAATCTGAGAGACTGCCATCCACCAATACTGCACGGGGGCTGCCGCGTCCATCCCATATGCTGCATGGGGAGGTCCTCCCACAGAGAACCCCAAGGTCCAGAAGCCGCTCCAGGGCAGGGAGGGAGAGGAGCCCCAGCCATGGCCAAGAGTCTCCTATTATATCGTCGAGAACATCCAGCCCGCTGCCACCCCGTGCCCACCCTGATGTCTCGGGGGCATGGCCAACCCGGGAGGTCACAGCCTTCCCCAGTTCCCCAAGCTTGATTCACTTCTCCCAAGAAGAGCCTCTCCATCCCATAGAGGACTTCTCCATAACAGAGGAGATCGAGCTCCCCCCCCAGCCACCTCTTCTATACGTTCCCCACAGCGAATTTCTAGAGAGGGGGTCGTAGACACACCACACGCCGGTAATATACACAGAGAGACCCTCTCATTTCTGAGGTCCATCCCCACCAGGGCGGACTTTGAGGCGCTCATTTCTAAGTACGAGTCAGCCTACAAAAAGGATATCGCTGAGGTGAAGGGCCACCTCCGGGCTCTCGACTCCAGGGTGACATCCCAGCAAACAGCTAATGAAGCAGCTATCGCAGACCTGGCGAAACGAGTAGAGGCACAGAATGTGCAGATTCTCCAGCTCCAACTACAGCACGACGACCTAGAGAATAGGCATAGGAGAAACAACTTGCGGCTTCGGGGCATACCGGAGGCCTCGGTGGGAGAAGATGTGAAGCAGATTATCACCACAATTTTCAATAAGCTACTAGACAGAGACGCCGAGACCCCGATTGAGATCGATAGAGCCCACAGGGCCCTGGGCCCCCGTAACCCGGACCCGTCGTGCCCGAGAGATGTGGTGTGCAGAGTCCACTTTTACAAAATCAAGGAGGAGATAGCCAGGAGGGCCTGGCGACACGGGCCGGTGGACTTTGATGGTGCTAGTATACAAATCCTCCCGGACCTTTCCAGACGCACACTACAAATGAGGAGAATGTTGCGGCCAGTGCTGGAGGTCGTCAGGAGTGCGGGGGCTTCTTACCGATGGGGCTTCCCCTTCCACCTGATAGTGCTCAGAAACCGTGAAACGTTCCTTCTCAAGACGCACCGTGACCTGGAGGGACTTTTCTCATTTTTGGGCTGTGACCCGATCCAAGCTCCAAACTGGCTCCTCCCAAACACGGAGCAGCTCCCGCGGAGACCCCAAGGAGCGCCCCCGCGCAGATCGAGGGCGTCCAGACCCCGAGTGAGACAGGAAAGACGCGCCGGTCCAACTGACAGCGAACCTTGATCTCCTTCTTCTTGGATGCACAGGAACTCTGGTGATATCTGAACCCTTTTTTTGAGTTTTAGTTATAAGTCTGTTTCTCAGATTATTGGATCCAATTGCCCAGGTACTATCCTTGCTTTTTCTATACTTGTTATTGGAAGCCCGGTGGGTCTGGTCGAAGGCTACCCCAGTCTTGTAGCTAGTCACAGACCCCCATTTAGGTTGGCATCAGCCCCCCTCCGGAAGGAGGAGTGCTGATCCCTAGACCTGTAGCTCCTTAGTGTTTTCCCCCGCCAGATTGGCTCTTGCACTGTTTGTTATTGTATTTCTTTGTTTCCCTTCCCCACCTATATCCCTCCCCGCAAACCTTAATCCCTTACTACTAAGCCACCCTGCGGTTCTTCACCGCCCCCCCCTCCCTTCCTGCCGGTGCCTTCCACCTCCCAGGTGGGGCTGCTGACGGCCCTCGGGCGTTTTGGGCTCCCCCGGGATGGGGGAGGTGGTGATTAGCTCTTTCAATGTAAAGGGCCTTAATATCCCCGAGAAAAGATCACAAATTTTGTACAACCTCCATAAACAGAAAGTTAAAATAATTCTTCTCCAGGAAACACACTTTAAGACGGGTCACACCCCTGATATCCGCGACAGGTATTACACAACTTGGCACCATTGCTCCAACCCGGAAGGGAAAACGAAGGGGGTATCAATAGCTCTCCACAAATCGCTCCCCCACGAGACATTAGATGTTAAAGTCGACCCCCGGGGTAGATTTCTCTTCCTTAAAGTCAGGATATTTAATAAGACCTACACTTTCGCAAATTTGTATGCCCCCAATACTGACCAAATTAGGTTCTCCACCCAGATCCTTAAATTACTAGAGGAATTCGCGGAGGGAGTGATTATTACTGGGGGGGACCTGAACGTCCCTCTTAATCCCTCGGTCGACACTTCCTCCGGGAGGGCGTCCGTGTCGTTGGGTAAAATCAATAGCCTGAGGAAAGCACTAGCAAACCTCCAGCTTGTTGACACCTGGAGGGTCCTCCACGGCCAGAGAAGGGACTACTCCTTTTTCTCGCATGCCGCAGGTTCATATAGCAGGATTGACTACCTGTTCACGAGCCACCATGCACTAGATTGGGACCCCAAAGCGTGGATAGGACCTATCCTGTGGTCCGATCACGCCCCGATCTTCATCTCGCTGACCCTCCCCGGTCACTCTCCCGTCTGCTGGTCGTGGAGGCTCAACGACACTCTGCTTGACGACGCGGTCTGCTCTTCTGCGGTGGAACAGACGATAGAGCACTTTCTTGAAGACCACAAAACTGACCCAACCCCCCTGCCCATCCAGTGGGAAGCCCTGAAATGTGTCCTCAGGGGTGAACTCATTAAGCAGGGATCTAGAATTAAAAGGGAAAAATCGGCACTAATTAAGAAAACCTTGAACGATATTCATGTCCTAGAGTTTGCACACAAAGCCGGGCCCACCGACCTGGGGCTTCTGGAACTGCAGGGAGCTAGGGAGAAACTACAGAAATTGTATAACCAATCCTACCTAAGCTACAGGGATAAGGGAAGGGCTCAGCTCTATAGACTGGCAAACAAGTGTGGCCGAATGTTGGCCAGAACCCTCCACCCCCGGCCAACGGCCTCGTATATTCCTGCTCTCCGGAAGCCTGACGGCTCTCTGGCGCAAGCCCCTTCGGACATAGCAGCCACTTTCAGGGATTACTATAACTCCCTCTACAATATCCAGAACCCCTCCAGCTCTCCCCCGGTTCGGGGGGCCTCCCCCTCAGTGATTGACGATTACATATCTAGCACCCCGTTGCCCACAATCTCCTTGGAGGAAGCTGAGTCCCTGGAGAGGCCTTTTTCTGACCTAGAGGTTACCCAAGCAATTAAAGACTCACCAGCCGGCAAGTGCCCAGGTCCGGACGGATATACCCCCAAATTTTACAAACAATTTGGGGCCCGGTTGACCCCCTTCCTAACGAGGGTGTTCAACTCCATAGGCGAAGCCTGCCCTTTCCCTAAACAGGCCCTGGAGGCCTCGGTCTCAGTCATCCCTAAACCAGGAAAGGACAACTCGATCTGTGGGAACTACAGACCGATTTCGATTATCAACATCGACCTTAAAATTTATGCTAAGATCATAGCCGCGAGGTTGCAGGGTTTGCTTCTGGACAGGATTCACCTTGACCAGGTGGGGTTTGTGCCGGGGAGGGAGGCCAGGGACAATACAAACAAACTGTTCACCCTGATTTCACACATAGCCTCCTCCAAAACTCAAGCGTGTCTTCTCGCTTGTGACGCTGAGAAGGCGTTTGACAGGGTGAACTGGGCTTTTATGTCTGCCACGTTGAGACAGATTGGGGGTGGCCCTGGCCTCCTCTCCAAGATTATGGCCCTCTATAGTGGCCCGACAGCCAGGGTTAGAGTCAACGGACTACAGTCCGCCCCATTCACTATAAGCAATGGCACGAGACAGGGGTGCCCTCTTTCCCCCCTCCTGTACGTTCTGACGATGGAGCACCTAGCCATAGCCATACGCAACAACCCTGATATTAAGGGCATTCAGATCGGAGATAACCAGTTTAAGGCATCTCTGTTTGCGGATGACTTACTGCTACATGTCACATCGCCACACATTTCATTCCCAGCTCTCCTAAAGGAGTTTGAACGCTTCAGCACAGTGAGCAACTTCAAAATTAACCTTTCCAAAACTGAAGCGCTCAACCTCTCCCTCCCTCGCCAGGAGGTATGCCTCTTAGAAGCAAACTTCCCATTCAAATGGAAAGCACAGGCCATCGGGTACCTAGGCATTCAAATACCGGCAGACCTCTCCAAAATATACGAACTTAACTATTCCCCCCTCCTAACTAAAATAGGAAGGGAACTAGAGGCTTACACGAAGAGACCAATTTCCTGGTTTGGTAGGACCAACAGTCTAAAGATGGACATACTCCCGAAACTCTTGTATGTTTTTCAGGCGGCCCCGATAGGACTACCCAGCAGCTTTTTTAAAAGACTGAGATCAGCATTTTCAAAATTTGTGTGGAGATCAACCAAACCTAGGATTAGACTCTCGACTCTCTCCAGGGGCAGGGGGGAGGGGGGCATGGGACTCCCTGACCTTAAAACCTATCATGCGGCGGCAGTCCTGCAGAGGCTGGTGGACTGGACACGCAGAGGGGAGGAAAAACTTTGGGTTCAATTGGAGAAGGCACTCTCCCGGTTCAATCCTTCCACAATAGTTTGGGCTGCCCCTCTAACCAGGCCTCAGAAAGGGGCTCTACCTTACCTCATGCAACATTTCCTGGACATTTGGGACCCACTTCAACAAAAACATAACCTGGTCCGCAGACCCGGCCCACTTACACCAATCTTTGACAACCCAGCGTTTGAACCAGGCATACTATCTAGGAGCTTCCTCATTTGGGAGGCATCCGAGGGAACGACAGTGGGCCAGGTGATGCGAAACGGGGCCATCCCCTCCTTAGATGACCTGAAAGCTAGAGCAGGGGTTAAGCGTATCTCATGGCTGTTGCACAGACAGCTTCATACCTTCCTAACCTCCAATAACATGGCGGAAAGGGCCCGGACCCCCCCCCCACAATGCTGGAGTCAATGATCCTGCAGGACACCCCCCCTAACCACACGATTTATAGGCTCTACAAACTCCTCTCCAAATCTCTTCATACGGGGCCACCCAGATATATCGAAAAATGGGAAAGAGAATTAGGTCTTACGTTTTCTGAAAGCGACATAACAAAAATCTATGCCTGCACTCATAGCTCATCTATAGCCACATCCATTAATGAACGTAAATTTTAAAATCCTTTCCCGCTGGTATAGGTGCCCTGCAGACATTCATAGACTTGACAAAACTACCCCCAATACATGCTGGAGGTGTCAGAAGGAGGAGGGGAACATGACCCACATCTGGTGGGGCTGCCCAAGCATAAAATCCCTGTGGGACGAAATCATCTGCATTTACGGGCAAGTGTCGGGTAGAGCCATTTCGAATACGCCCCAACTGGCGCTCTTATCGCTGTTTCCCTGCTCTCTAGCCAATGCTAAGAAGGATGTACTTCGCTTCTTCCTAGCAGCCATGAGAGCAGTCATCCCAAGGCACTGGAAGAAAGCAGACTCCCCCACACTGGCAGAATGGGTGCAGGAGTTGGAGTCTATCCGATACTTGGAGAGCCTGATTACTGATGACTCGGAGTCCACCAGCAGGTACATGTTGATCTGGGCGAGCTGGTTGGATTTCCGGGACACCCGCTTGCCTGCGATGTTGCGAGCAGCCGTGTAGTGGTTGGACGGCCATCCTATGGTGGTCCATTTACTGTCTATCAGCCCTCCCTGGATCATGCATCCTACCTGCGACTCCCCACCGGCCCGTGTTGGCAGAACGGGAGATACCAGTCCCACCCATCTCCTAACAGTTAAACACTGGCCCTTCAGGTCAGTCTACTGCACTCACCCTCCTCTACCAGGCCTCTCTCCCTCCCTCCTCCTCCTCCCTCCCTCCATGTTGATATAAGTTTCCACCAATGGAGAGCATCCATATCCTAACTCAAGGAACACATGGGTTGTTTGTCTGAGGCCAACAAAGCGCTCTCGTAGGTCACAATAAGCAACAGAGGTACGGCTAGGATGAGGTATCCGTTGAGCAAAATTACTTTGTATTGGATTATTGTAAGATGTATGCTGTATACCCCATATGTCAAACTGTTGACCTTTGTATGAGGTACATTATACGATGCTCCCTTCCCCTCACCCCTTGCCTTCTGTATCCCCCTTCCCCCTCCCTCTTGTGTTGTATACAAATTGCTGTTTTGAAAACCAATAAAAGTTGATTATACTAAATACCAAGTTAAGTTACAAGTTGTATGCAGTGACTGTCTCCAGTATCTAAAAAACAAAACAAAATACTGGGGGCCCCCAGCTGCCGCTGCCCCCTCTCACTTCCGGGTCACCACATGTGTCAGCGCCACGTCCGGAAGGGACGTCAGAGCACCGGGTCACCGATCTCCGGCCCCGCCCCCAAAATGTGAACATTCGGAGGAAAAAAAACTACCATAGTAAAAAACCAAACAGAATCCCGAAATCACTGAACCAGAGCTCTGGTGAGTACCCCAGGGGTCCCTTCCAGATCAAGCACACCCGCAACCTAATTCAGTTGCCCGGGATTTAAAGGGGACATCACACAGCTAGTGCTTAGTCACACTATGTGGGATTGCCCTGGTCGCCCAAGGACCTTGGGTGAACGCCACCCGGATTATTTCCAAGGGCTCAGCGGGCTCCTCCAAAACTCTGGAGTCTGAAAATAATAAACTATAGCAACAAATTGGCTGAAGTCTAACAACCACTCGATCACACTCTGTCCAGTGGTTCCTTAGGGAGGAAACACAAAGAACTGAAGTGGGGAGGAAAGGGTGGGGCTTTTAACCTCTGTTCAGTTTGTGCTTCCTCTCAGGGGTTGAAGCCTCTCTCTCCGTGGTGAGGATTAGAAAAACAAAAACACTCTGCCCATCCAGGACATGGATAGAGGTGATGCAAGATGTGTGGTGGCACCTTTTCGAGCACAATGTATTAACAGCGCAGGTTAACAGAAGTCTATGGCAATGCAAGAGCAATGCAGGAACAATGCAGTGTACCTGCGTTGCGTTTGTGTTGCCATAGAATTTACCATTTACTGATTGAGCAAAAAAGTTTTTCTTTTCAAGCTGATGGAAACCCATGTTTTTTTTTCCAGGGCAAACGCATTGCCAGCGCATCAAAAGCGCAGCATATGTTTTGATACATTGCCCCTCTGGCATACTTACAAAACGCCTGATCTTAACGCAATGGAGAGGTGTGAACAAAGCCTTATTGTGAGCCTTTTTGGAGATCAGCTGGCAATTGTTATATAAATTAAGCCTTTATGGAAGTTAGTGACAATATTAAGATATTTAATTAAATTGAGGTCATGAAAATTACAGTGTTTACCCAGATATACAGGGAAAAGTCAACCTTCCTGAACTGGACCAATCAAGGGGTGCTCCTGTAGCCCTGCCATGCTTCTGGATGGCCAGAAGTGTACTGCAGTTTCTAAAGCTCAAAAGAGACACTGATAAAGAACGGGTACCTTGGTCTGGCCTCATATGCCACACACTTCCCTAGAGGCTAGAAAAGAGGGAAGCCGATTTATATAGGGGGGCTGTAAGAACATGATCACATGATTAAAGTGGGTCAAACTCCTCGCGGCCAGGCCCTGGAATCTAAAAATTCCAGGCCCGGCCTCTAGCTTAAAGCTAAGCTACCGATGGACACATCTGTATGGTTCCACAAGTTATTGTACAAAAAAGCTATGTGATGCTTGTGCAACATTTACCTTACACATTTATTACTATTGCACAATTGGCTTTGCAGTGTAAAAATAATTTCTACTTACCAGCTTTTAATTTGTTCCCCTGTTCTTTTGCCTGAAAATAAGAAAGATACATTTAATACAGAGCTAGCTGCATGTGTAGATAAGCTTTAACAATGGTGCTCAAGTTTAAAGTTCACACAAAGTTTCCTGCTGCCTCAGAATCTAGATTTCTGGAAAAGGATCCAGGAGGCTTTTTCAACCAGCCCGCACATGCTAGTCAAGAAGCCAAGTGTAAAATCAAAGCATACTCGTCTTGCCTCCAAGCAAGCAAAGTTAACAAGTAATGGGCTACACGTTATGCTTGACTGCTTTCAATGGCCAACACTGTACCACACATTATTGCTAGTCTGATCTCCCAATATTGCTGGCTCAGTTGTAAGCAATGGTTTGCATTTTCACTCCAGTTTCTGAATTGCAGACGGATTGTATTGAGTCTGTAAAGGGAGCATGTCTCTGAGCATTTCAGTCTCTTCCTCTCTATACTGCCAGCATAACAACATGGTTCATTTTTTTTCTGGCAGTGAACTTTACAGTAATACATGCTTAAAGTCATTGTCCAGATAAAATAATAAAGGCTATACCGCACTTTTAGCACCCGCAGACAATCGCAACTAGTCTGGCGCTCTGACACTTACTGGATAGGCAGATCCCAGTCCCGCACCATCCAGCCCGATCGTCCGCCACTTCCATGTAAGACACACCCAATGGAGGTGGTGCGTCATGGCTTGACACTCCTGTCCACCAAGGAAACTCTCCTTTCCAGCAGTAACTTGGCACAGGCAGTAAGCCAATCACCATGCTCCACTCCATTTGGATTAAAGTGGCCTGAAACCCGGGAATTTCACTAACCTGGGTTTTGGTCAGTCCCACTGGGGCACCCAAAATTGGGATGCCCCGCCGTGTGAGACCCCCCCCCCCCAGATAACCTCCATCCAATGAGGAGTGGAGTGGAGAGCGGAGAAGCTGAATGAAATCCTAGTCGATTGCATGATCATAAGTGCATGAGAGCCATTCAGTTACGGCGGGCGTGACAGCCAGAAAAAGATGCAAGTGATGCAGCACATGCGTTGTGGGATCGTTTGACAAGTAAGCGTATCAGATGAGGGGGGGGGATTCACAAAGCAGTGCATCCCAATTCGGGGATAGGCAATTAGGCAAGCCTGGAGTCTCATTGACTCCAGGGCTGATTTTGGTTTGGTCTACTTTAAGTTAGCTGCTTCGACAGCAAGCAAGCAAGCTAAATGGAGCAAATACACCATCAGCCACGTCCCAATTTACCCCTATTTGAGGGGCATACCTGGGACATCCACAAATGTCTGGTGCTGGTACGATTTAGATGGAGATATGTGCCCATTTTTTGTGGGTTTGCCGGGTATATAAGTTTGAACAGTGACTGAAAGTTTTCACAGGAATAGGGAATCAGCTGACTGGAGTCTAAAGGGCACATGTTTCTTTTTAATGCTGCTGCTTGCTTTAGGCAGGCCCAAGAGATAGACAGACAGAGCAGACCACCCCTGTAAAAGTGGAATGGTACACTGGGAGGAGAAAAAAAACACAAGCTTGGCAAAGTTTTTTTTTTTTTAGTTTGGTATAAAAGTTACCCCCCCCCCCCCCCCATCCAGTAGGTTTATATGGATTTTTATTAATAGGTGATATAGTTTCTCATAATCAACAATGCTGGATCTTTTGACTGGCATCTCATGTCTATGGTCAAATTTCCCACTGGTGTGCCAGCGTTTTCTCAAGTTATTTTACAGTGCAGATGTGTGAATGGAAAGTACAAATCCTGAAGATTGTCAGGAAATTATTCAACTTCTGGCGAGAAGGCACATGATACTTCGTTCAGTGTCCAATACATACAACCATGCAGATCCGCACCTTTCCAACCTGAACCTCAGACTGAATCTCCTTCAGTGCTGCCAGCTGCTCCTGGAGAGCTCGAATCTCCTCCTTCTTCTTCCTTTCCGCCTCTTCAACAGCCACCCTCTTCGGTGCCTGGCAAGACAAAAACCTGGGAATGAATAGGGAACTCACAATTTAACCTTGTTCAAAGCTAAAAGGGCATCTTTAGGCTAAGAAAATACTCACCTTATCCTTTCTCGCATCAATTCAGGTTGGCATCTTCAAAAGTTCAAAAGATCTGGCCCCTATTTAGGCTTGCAGCTGCTGCCTTCAGGAGACCTGTCATGATTAGAATGGTGACCCCTCTATGAATGGGAGGGCACAGCTCCAATTATTTTTGTGCGGCAAGCACTACAGTACATCCCTCAGCAAACGTTTGGGGAAAACTGTCCCATATGACTTTCTTTACTGCAGGGTTTATTATAGGTTTATATCTTCCTGTGTGAGCTGGATGATTATGCAAAATTTGAAACTGATTTGAGAAATTTGTGTACTCACCGGTATATTTACTTTCTTGTCCTCTTCCATTCCGCGACACCACCAGTAGCAATGTGTGGGTGATTCTCAGCCATAGACAGCTAGAAAAAAAACTAGCTCCTCAGTTAATTAAAAATCAGCTCAGCCACAGCCCCGTGTAGAAAGCATCAACCGCCAACGATGCAGTTGTAACACAACAGAAGGGTGGGTGTGGTGCCCCGGAATAGAAGAGGATGAGAAAGGAAATTTACTGGTCGAGTACACAAATGTCCATTTTCTCATCTCTTCCAATCCGGGGCACCACCAGTAGCAACGCATGGGACATCCAAAATCAGTACCATCAAAAGTGGGACCGCACAAGAACAGCCAACAGCCGACTATGTCAACCTAACCAAGAACAACGGCACTGACACCTCAAGCTTAGACCCCCGAAGAGGGGTTCACCACCGTCTGCAACACCTTATGCACCAGAGCAGCATCAGCAGATGCCCTGACATCAAGTCTGTAAAACGTGTTGAAGGTGTGGAGAGACAACCAGGTCGCTGCCTTGCAAGCCTGTTCTGCGAACGCCTGTTGCTGGAAGCCCAAGACATGGCAATTGCCCTGGTGGAGCGAGCAGTGACTCAGAAGGGCGCCTCCTTCCCCTTGCAGGCATAGGCTTGTATGACCACCTGCCTTATCCATCTGGTAAGAGCAGGCCTGTCAGCAGTCAGGCCCCTCCTTGGTCCTTCTGGGATCACGAACAAGACATATGTCGTACATACCTCTCGAGTAGTGGCCAAGTAATACCCTAAAAAACATCCACCAGATGGAGGTAAACGTCACAAGAAAAGCCACCTTTTACGTGAGCGTTGTCAGGGAAGCCTCCACCATGGGTTCAAAGGGGGGCCCCTGAAGTGCTGATAAGACCAGATTGAGATCCTGGGGTGGGGTTACAGACAGTCGGAGGCCGAACATGCACAGCACTCTGCATGAAAGTGCGGATTAGCCTATGTTTCACGATCATTTGTTGGAAAAAAGTGTTGGGCTGTAGGCCAGCGTCCAGGCCGTGCTGGAGGAACTCCAAAAATGTGTGTTTCCATGCTGTAATCAAGGTCCAAATTACCGCAACGGGCAAACCCCTCTCCACCACTAGGCCTCAACAGCCAAGCCGCTAAAGCCAGCTCTGGAGAAATGGGGTGCCGCAGAGGACCCCTGTTGCAGTAGATCTGGGCAGATCTGGGCGGTTGAACCACACCCTTCTGGGCCAGTGTGGGGCGATCAAGTGATGGGAATGTGCTCACAGTTGACCTTAGTTAACATGCGACCCAGATGTGGCAGTGGTGGGGCTATGTAGGGCAGGCTGTACCCAGACTATGGAATGGCCAATGTGTCGACCACCATGGCCAGGGGGTCTCCACCCTGGACACAAACGTCTGGACCTTCTGATTGTGCAGAGATGCCAAAAGGTCTCTCTGGCACTCGCCACAGTCTTTCTGCTCAAATAATCAGCTTGCAGATTTTCCGCTCCCGGAATGTGAACTGCCTAGATGCACGTGAATTTTCACTCATGATGCAACTCACTTCTTGGAACACCTGCCAGCTCCTGGTAACCCCTTGATGGTTTAGGTAGGCCACAGCCGTGGAATTGTCCGACTATACCATGACCAGAAGGGCCCGGAGCTGGGAAGACCAATACCTGAGAACCAGCAGAATCGCCCTCAGATCCAACACATTGATTGGAAGACTGTGCTCCCGCTGGTCCCAGGGACCCTGAACGTCTCGTTGTTCAGAACACCACTCCAAACCGTCAGAATGACTTCTGTGGTCAGGACGACCCACCGGACCAGCAGGAAGGATCGACCCACTGCCAGCGACTGCTGGTGCAGCCACCAATTCAGGGATTGCTGGGCATTGTCCTCCTGAAGAGCCATGCACTTCTGCACTGAAAGAAGGACCCGTGCCCATCAAGTATCCAATGTCATACCTAGATAGGTCACCACCATGGAGGAAACCACCTGGAACTTGGGGTAGTTGATCACTTACCCGAAAAGTTCCAGCGTGGACAGGACAGTCCGAACATCCCCATGCCAAAGATGGGGCTTGGATGAGCAAGTCGTCCAGGTATGGGCTGATGTGCACACCTCGTCTCCGCAGGAGCGCCATCACCACCTTCAAGAATTTTGTGAACACTTGCGTTACAGTGGACAGTCCAAACGGCAGTGCCACAAATTGGAAATGTTGGGCACCCACAGCAAAGCACAGGTATTGTTGGTGACCAGGGAAGATCAGGACATACAGATAAGCATCCTGTTGCATCGACCTCATTCTGGAGATTCTGGCCGAACGAACCCATCCTTTTTGTGGATGACCAATAGTACTGAGTAAAAGCAACAGCCCCACTCTGAGGGCGGCACAGGTACTACAACTCAGCAAGAGCTCTATCGCGTGGTCGCGGACCGCCACCCTTTCCGCAACGTGGAAAATCTTGGGCGCCACAAAATTGTGTGGAGGGCCTGGTCCCAAACTCTATCTTGTATACAGAAGAAACAACCTCCCGGACCCAGGTGTTGGATATTCGTTCCCTCCACACTGAAAAGTAGTGCAAAAGCCTGGTCCCAAACTCGATCTTGTATACGGAAGAAAAAACTTCCCGGACCCAGACGTTGGATATCTGATCCCTCCACAGCAACACGTAGTGCAAAAGCCGTTCCCCCACCCGATCAGGTGAGGGCACCCCGTCAACCCTGGAGAGGTTGGCCCATTGGGTCTAAGTTTCCCTCTGTAGGTTTCACATATCCAAAAAATCCTAACAAGTCAAAAGGGTTTGCCCCCAGAGGAAGCCCTACCTGACCAGGGAAAATCATGGGGTGGCAGCTGTGCTGGACCAGATACTCAGCCCAGGAAAACAGGGAGGCAGTGCATGAGCTGCCAAGTGACGATCCGAGGATGCAGCAGAGACCTCCAGGCACCACAGAAGATGGCGCTGCCTCGTGCCGCTAGTGAGGAGGAGGGCGGAGGCGAGGACCCTGTAATTACGGCCATCCCGCCCCTTCTTCCTGTCCTCCACTGTATGGCCCGAGAGGCCAACGCCACGGAATGGTAGAGATGAGAAAGGGGTGTGATAGCCTTCTACCCCGGTGATTCTGTTCATCAGCCAGCAGCTGGTAAAGAGGCCCAAACCAGACATACAGGCAGACATACTTGCTCCCTCCAGGGCACCCGGCTGTGTGAAACCCCCCAGGTTGCCAGAAAACTCATCTTCGCTCCCGATCCTTGCGCGAGCAGTGGCCACATCCCCGCTATCCCTTTAGTAGGATGCCTGTCCGTGCCAGGCATTTGTGAATGGCCGACGTGGGCACGCTCCCGGTTAAAAGGTAGCGGGGGATCCGCTAGCATAAGACAAGCTCCTAGATGAAAGCGCTCAAGCACCCCCCCCCCAAGCCATGAGCAGCCCCGCATGCGCCATAGAACCGGGAAGAGGCCAGTTCTTTCAGACGACTTGGGGGGTTTCACACAGCCAGGTACTCCCGAACACGGTGCACGGATGCATAGACCAAAACCCAAATTCCTGGACATGGTTGAGCAGGCAAACGCACTCTACTGAGTCGGGTGTTTGCTCTGTGTGTGCAGGCACCAGAGAAGAAGTGGCGGCAGATACATTGAGGATGGCCGGGACAGCGCGAGCAGCGCACAGGGATCAGTTGCCCTGCCTGTCCGCCAGCTGCTCCTCCATCTTCTAGCTTCCCGTGTTTGTGACTAATCTTAAAGTGATCTTATACCCAGAAAGGAAGTTAATGCATCCCCTTCTATGCCCAGCGCTCCAAAACAGCCCGTGCTTCTTTTTGTACTAAAGCCATTGCCCAATATTCATAACACAAAACGGATGCCATATTGCTCCCTGGTCGAGCAGCTCAACCCCCTGGTGCTTTCTCAGGAATGATATATTCAGTTACAGTACACACAACTCAGCATTGGGGTTAGCCTTATCAGTTATAATAACTGCAATAAATCTGAAAGCATTTAAACCTAACTGCTATTATGTGACATTTAGCTTTTAACTGAATTTGCATATGGCTGCCATTCAGACATCATACTGCTTCCTGTTAGACCTGTTTCTCCCTTGTCCAATATTCATAAAAACACTAAAAGGTACAACTTCACTGAACACCTGTAGTTATACTGAGAATGAATTCCATACAGGTGGAGGTGGTCACACTATATTTAGGGGTATTATACTACAGGGGCTGAATACATGCACATCATACTTAGTGTATCATTTTCTATACACTTCATAAATACTTGCTACTTTGTGTTGCTCCATCATAAAATTTCAATATAAACCTTTATGTCTGTGGCTGTAATGTTTAGAAATGTGGAAATGTTCAAGGGGTATGCAAACGTTCATAGCACTCTCATAATAACCAAGTGGTGTTTTACATAAAGAGACACAAATAGTGTACTATTTTTATTTGGGTTAAAGTGGACCAAATCCCACTGAACTTGTAAAATACATTTGGTCAAAGCCCCTGCCAATACTCCCCTCTTAGGGTGTAGAACTGGAAATGTACCGTATATTGTCACTCTGAAATAATACAATTCTGTGATTACTCACCTTGTAGAATTGGTATGATAAGTATGCAGCACGTCCTGCTCCAGATAATGAATCATAACAGATGGGATTACCTCCGCTAGAGGGCGCTTGACTGCAGAGATGGCAAAAAGAGGCCCCTCCCGGTCCCATATATACCCGGGACCTCCCACAAATTCCCCAGTATTGAAAAGCAGTAAGGAAAACCAGGAGAAGCCAATGATAATCAACAACGTTAACAAGGATAACAAATCACCATACAGAGGATCCAAGATAATGCAAACAGGGTGGGGTGGAGCAGGACATGCTGCATACTTATAATACCAATTCTACAAGGCGAGTAATCCCAGAATTGTATTATTCTAAGTATGCAGCACGTCCTGCTCCAGATAATGATTCATAACAGATGGGACATCCAATAGCAGTGTCCGTAAATAGGGTGGGATCCCTACAGCACGGGTAGAATGAGCAGCAACACGGAAAGGAGGATCCTTTCCCCTAGCAGAATAGGCCCTAAAAATAGCCTGACGAATCCATTTGCTAATAGTAGACTTAGCCGGAGCCAGACCCTTCTTGGGACCCGAAGGAACCACAAACAGGGCATCAGTCTGAAAGGTGCAGTAGCCACCAAGTAGAACTTCAAGTTCCTGACCACATCCAGGGAATGTAAGGCCCTCTCCTTGGAATTACCAGGATTAGGGCACAAGGAAGGAAGCACAATGTCCTGATTGAGATGGAAGGCAGAGACAACCTTAGGCAAGAAATCAGGTTTAAAGCGGAAAACCACCTTGTCCTGGTGTCTCTCAAATTAGGGGGCCTGAATAGAAAGGGCCGCCAACTCCGAAACACGCCTGACCGAGGTGATAGCCACCAAAAAGGCAACTTTAAGAGTAAGAATAGACAGAGCAGCCTCATGCACAGGCTCAAATGGAGGGCCCTGAAGGGCAGACAAAACCAAATTCAAGTCCCAAACTGGCAAAAGAGGTTTGCAGGGGGGACGCACATGAGCAACCTCCTGGAAGAAGGTCTTGACCAGAGGATGTTGAGTGAAAGATCTCTGGAAGAAAACAGCCAAGGCAGAAACGTGACCCTTGAGCGTGCTGAGCTGAAGTCCAAGATCCAAACCATGCTGAAGGAACTCCAAAATCCTAGGAATGGAAAACACCCGACAGGGAAGGACCCTAGACTCACACCAGTCAATGTAGGCCCGCCAGATCCTATAGTAGATGGTAGAAGAGAAGAGCCCTGATTAGAGTATTAACCACAGAATCAGAAAGCCCTTCTTCCCTTAAGATGGAGGTTTCAGCAGCCAGCGTTTGTAAATTGGGATAGCATAGCCGCCCTTGAGTGAGAAGGTCCGGAACCAAGGGCAGAGTGTACTGATCTACTGCCAGCTGCACGATGTCTGCGAACCACACCTGTCTTGGCCAACAGGGGGCCACCAGAATAGCTGGCACCCTTTCTTGCACCAGCTTGCGCAGAACCCTGCCCAGTAGTGGGAACGGAGGAAAGAGATACAGTAGACTGAACCCCTGCCAGGACAGAATCAGAGCATCCACTGCAAGGGCCAGGGGATCCTGGGACAGAGAGACAAAGACTGGGAGCTTGTGATTGTGGCGAGATGCAAACAGATCCACGCCCGCCCCCCCCCCCCCCAACGGTGACATAAGGATAGGAAGACCTCGCTGCTGAGAGACCATTCCCCCAGGCGAGAGGTCCCCCTGCTCAGAGAGTCCGCCTCCAGATTCTCCACCCCCGGAATGTACACTGCTGAGATGCAAGGAACATTGTCCTCCGCCCAGGACAAAATCATGGACACCTCCTTGAGGGCACTCTTGCTCCGAGTCCCTCCCTGATGATTGATGTAGGCAACAGCCGTCTGGTTGTCTGAGGGAACACTTGGACCGGCCAGCCCTGAAGGTGAGGAGTCAACTGGGCCAGTACCAACCGAACGGCCCTCAGTTCCAGGACGTTGATGGGGGCATGGGCCTCCTGAGGGCCCCACAGCCCCTGGAATTGTAGGGTTCTCCAGAAGCCCCCCCAACCTGACAGGCTGGCATGCGTGGTGACCGTCTCCCAACAGGGGGGCAGAAAGGATCTGCCCCCCAACAGGTTCCTCAAGTCCAGCCACCACAAGAGGGACCGCCGGGCCAGAGGAGACAGAACAAAGGCCTGATCCAGAGACAGGGGACTCTTGTCCCAGACTGATAGGAGATGGAGCTGAAGAGGTCTCATGTGGAACGGAGCATAAGGAACTGCCTCGAAGCAGGACACCATTTGTCCCACAAGCTGCATTCCCTTGCCGGATGGAAGGGCGAGGGCAGGACAGAAGGAAATGAACCAGAGCTTGAAGAGAATCCACCTTGTGCTGAGGAAGAAAAATTCTGGCCTGAACAGTATCCAGATTCATGCCCAGGAAGGAGGTCACCAGAGACGGAGACAGGAAGGATTTGGGGTGATTGATCACCCATCCGAATGTTTCCAGAGCAGTAACCACCTGCTGGGTATCCAATTCTGTCTGCTGGAAAGAATGAGAAGTGATGAGGAGGTCGTCCAGATAAGGAAGAATGCGAATGCCCCGAGCTCTGAGGAGAGCCATAACACCTGCCAGCACCTTGGTGAAGACTCTGGGGGCCGAGGTGAGACCGAAGGGCAGTGCAACAAATTGGTAGTGCTGGTCCTCCAGTGCGGAATCTCTGATGCCCTGGAAAGACTGGTACATGAAGGTAAGCATCCTTGATATCTATGGAGGTCATGAAGTCCCCCGGGCGCAAAGAGCTGATCGCAGAGCGCAGGGTCTCCATGCGAAAGTGTCTGGTCCTGATGAACTTGTTGAGAAGCTTTAAGTCCAGGATGGGTCTGATGGAACCATCCCTTTTGGGTACTGTGAAGAGATTGGAATAAAAACCCAGACCTCGCTCCCCAGGAGGGACCTGACAGATGACCGCCATGTCCAATAGGTTTTGCACAGCCAGAAACAGACCCTGAGCTGCCAGGGGTTCTAGAGGAATCCGAGACCTGAGGAATCTTGGAGGCGGCCAGGCAGCGAACTCTAGCTTGTAGCCGGAAGACACAACCTCCAGAATCCACCTGTCTGAGACCTGCTGTCCCCAGACATGAGCGAAGAGCCGCAGCCATCCCCCCACCCGAATGGGTGAGGGCGCCCCTTCATGGCTGAGTGGGCTTGGTGACAGATTTGGGCTTGGAACCCCAGGAGGATCCGGGGCGGGCACGTCCCCTGCCTCTGCCCCAGAAGTCTCCCCTGTTCCCCCGCAAAGGATACCCCCCTCCCAGACCAGGATCCACGAAAGGAGGGGGTAAAAGCACCCGACCCCCGAAAGGGCCGCGGCTGTTTCTTGCGTTGGGGCAACTTACCCCCTTTGCAAACAGGTCCAAGCGATCACCAAAAAAGGTGCAGCCCCTTAAATGGGAGCCCCGTAAGGGCCTTCTTAGCAGCGTTATCAGCTGCCCACTGACGCAGCCAAACCGAGCGGCGTATAGCAACCACCAAGGCAGAGGTCCTACTACACATCCTAATGGTGTCATCCAAGGCAGAAAGGATATAAGCAGCATCTCACATTGTGACAAGGCCCTGAACTCGGCACTAGAAGTATCATCAGGGGAGACTTCCAGTAGACCCCTGATGAGAGTCCTAATAGCCACAGCAGTAATAGCAGAAGCACAGACAGGACGCAAGGCAGACGCAAGGCAGACCCCACACAGGCAAAAGCATGGGAAGCCAGCTGGTCAATACGCCGGCCCTCACTATCCTTTAAGGTAGTGGAATCAGGGGAATGCACCACAAAGGTGTTGGACAACCCCTAGACTGGAGCATCCACTTCTGGGGGGTTGACCAACAGTTAACCACAGCAGAGGGAAAAGGATACCTTTTATCCCAGCCCCTAGGGATTCCGGGAAGCCGGCTGGGCCGTTCCCATTCCTTGAGAACAAGATTATGGAAATGGGCCTGTTCTGGAAATTCCAAACGTGGTTTAGCAGTACTGAACAATTCTCCCTGTTGCTTGGGAGCCACAGCAGGAAGGGAAATGGAAAGCACTTCAAATAACTGAGTCAACAGTCTATTGGTGTCATCAGCATCCCAATGATCAGAGCCAGCGTCGGAGCCACTGAAAAGCTGATCATCAGAAAGCTCTGAATCCGAGAATAATTCCCCCTCCTCAAGTGGGGTATAGTCAGACAAGTCAAAGAAATCCTCAGTCTCCACAGAAAAGGCAGACGCACCAGGCGCCACATGCCGTCTCTTAGCTGGGGCCTTACGGGCCGCAGAGCTAGCAATCAACCTCTCAATGTTAGCCAACCTAGACGGCACGTCAGGCTGAAACTCCCCACTAGTATTCAGCTCACTGGGAGTCAAAATCAAGCGAGGGGGAGTGGGTGAAGACCTAGTGGGCGCAGGCCCAGTCACAGATAGCCCAGAATGCAGCGCAAGCGCCTGCTGGGCGCAGGGTACACAGAACCGCACATCATCGCTCACAGGGGATGCCCCACACACCACACACAGCCGGGCTTGTCCCGAGGAGACGCCGAGCACAATATCCTGTGAAGCCTCCATATGGTGATTACAGTGGGCCAATTGGCCAATAGGAATTACGCTGTACAGCAACCCGGGTGCCCCAAATGTCCGCAGGGAAGTGGGAGGATTTAACAGATTAGGCCTCTAATAAAGTTACTGAGAACTAATAGAGCAAATTTAGACACGCTAGATGGGCAGCACTAGCCTTTTAGCCACACACAATATTCCACAATAGTCAAGATGTATAATGGTGTGCACACTGCCCCCAGCAACGAACATTCGAACGCCAAAGAGACAAAGGGGAATCCCACACTTCCCCAAAAGTTACCAAGGATACACAAAGTAAGTGGCACCACCCTCAAAAGTATAAGAAAATATCTAAATTTTATTATTTACAATTACATATGATAAAAAGACATCATGACACTTACACAAATAAACAACATAGACACACAAAGACACTAGGGGACGCCGGTGGTCTAATAAAAATCATAATGAAAATGTGTCACTTAAACCGGACCTTCACCATGATTTAATGAAAAGCCCAAACTCTTAAAAAACAATTCCTCAGCATCTAAAATTAATATATTTTACATGTTTAGTCACTAATTTATTATACTTTCCCCCACTGGGCTGCAACTCTGTTCGGGAATTTAGGATACGGGCGCCGCCATCTTGACTCAGAAGCATCACACTTACTGAGGAGAGGAGAGTGGGATAAGGTACAGGGGGGCGGGTTATAGCTGTACTTTGCTCAGACAGAGCAGAGCTGGGGTCAGGGAAAGGTCAGCAGTCCCAGAATGCAGAGCAGCACAGTCACTTCCTGTTTGCAGGCACTTCCTGTGTGCAGGCTGCCTGCAAAAATGGCAGCTTCCATAAGCCGCCATCTTGGATGTTTAAAGGCTTATAAAATGCAGTAGATGCAGGTAGGATGATTTTTAATGTGAGCAATCTGTATGTACAGGGTGTGGGAAACATATAAGATAGACTCTTATTTAGAGTGAAGGTCCGCTTTAATTCAAATAGCAATATATAGGCTCTCAATAAACTAACCAAATTGTGCAAAGTACGCAATAAATGCTGGCCAGTACAAAAATCACAATTAATTATTCCTAATTCTATAACTAACAACCTAATTAATAAATATAACTAACACCATAAAGCAGGAAAACGAGCCAGGGTGAAGAAGAGAATAGCAAAGCAAAGGTGTGTATGCAGACCAACCGGAGCACCCCCACAAGGGTGAAACGGCATTTCACCCTTGTGGGGGTGCTCCGGTTGGTCTGTATACACACCTTTGCTTTGCTATTCTCTTCTTCACCCTGGCTCGTGTATCCTTGGTAACTTTTGGAGAACTAATAGAGGAGACAGGACCGGGAGAAACCTCTTAATATAGTTTTCCCGCCTGCAAGACACAATAAGGACACCCATAAGTACACAGAAATTACATCTAAATAAAAAACCCAAGCCCGCAGGGGCACTCACGGACCGCGGTGGGAAGCCAGCAAGCACACCAGGAGAGGACCAAAATGGCGCTGGCGGAACCTCAAGGGGCGGGCCGCAGGAGGAGACGACGCGGAGTGCCAACCGACAGGCCACGCCCCCTCCGAAGAGTGCGTAGACAGGCTGAGAGCCTGCCTCCCAGCAGCCAATAGGTGCACGGAAGGGACTGGAGTGATGTCGCCCCTGACCGTGGACACCGCAGGGCGCACGTGTCAGCGGCGGCAATTTTAAAAATGGCAAGTAGAAACACTCAGGGTGCAGAGCCCCAAGACAAAAGCGCAGTAACACACACACACAAGCATGTGTATATACCCCCCCCCCGAACGAACGGGATAGCGGGAGGATAGGGGAAAGAGCGAGTATCAGCTAAGGAGACCCAAAATGACAAATGCGGGGGGAGGGCAAGGAGCGGACGGGGCATCCCAAACCAGGTTCACCATAACCTGCACCGCCTACCCTTTGGTGGGGGATTGCGGTCGGAGCAAGGGCTCCAGACAAAGCACCTGTAAGAGGTGCTGCCTACCATCACCCAACCAGCGTAGCCAAGGCTGGGAGGCATAACTAAAAAGTGGAACGGGTGGGAATAGTCCTACAGGGCCGCCACTCACCTGCGAGAAGAGAAGCCATCATTTTGTCCTTCGCAGCCGACTGCAGAGAAGATACTGGGGGATTTGTGGGAGGTCCCGGGTATATATGGGACCGGGAGGGGCCTCTTTTTGCCATCTCTGCAGTCAAGCACCCTCTAGCGGAGGCAATCCCATCTGTTATGAATCATTATCTGGAGCAGGACGTGCTCCATACTTAGAATACTTATTTTTTTGCTGTACCCCTCTGTAAGATGGCAGGTGATTAGTCATTGCATAGGTGTGGCAATGACATCATTGCCTCACACAACAATGGCAATGAATGGAGGAGGTGGAGATTTATAGCTATTATCCATTAGAGTGAAGTAGGGGCAGTGGAAACTGGAAAAGGTGCTCTTCATGGGTAGAGCAATTGAGCAGATGCTAGTTATCTGGTTCATAAGCTTCTCACCTTTACTCCTAGATCCGCAGGCCGTCCATCGATCTTAGCAAATCCTTCAAACAAGGTCTTATAGAGGATGTTCTTGCGTGTGGTGGCATCATCGGGCGGCATGTGTTCTAGAACCTGCGATCGGTTTAGCTGGTACAAGTAGAGTATAATGCGCACAGCTTTGTCACGCACCTCGGCTGTTGTGTATTCCAGGGCACCTAGTGCAAACTGATGAGGCAAATTAAAGAATGGATATGACACTGCAAATATAGAAAAACACATACTGCTAGAATAGCTGTCACACTGACAGCAGCTTTATTTCCCTCCAATGCTGTTCCCACCCTGGAGCAAAGCGCAATTTTCAGCCCTGTTCCCAGGCCGTTCTGTTGGCAAAACAGGCCTGTTATAAATTCACAATGCAGGTTCGGGGGGGCTGATGGGTGCCATGATGATAGACCTAACTTTTTGAAAGTGGTTCCGGCTGCCGCAGTGTGTGCTGCAGCTTCTTGTCAGTCTGAAAAAAATTAAAGCGGAACAAAACCCAGGACTTTGACTTTTCCAGGATTTGTTCTGTGCCCCCGTTCTATGTGAAACCCCCAGTTAGCCCAGTAAAACTCAACTCTCTTCTGTCCAACGTCGCATGCACGGGCCCTTGTCCAATCGAATTCATTTGCCGTGTTTACATCCTTCGTCAAATGCTAGGCTCTTCCCTCTGTGGCTTGGACCCAGTAGGATTTCCATATCTTCTTGGGAGGCTGCTAGGCTCCTCCCTCCATGTCTTGGAACAGCAGGCTTCCTATACCTTCTCAGAAGATTGCTATGCTCATCCCTCCATGTTTTGGAGCCACTAGGCTCCCTATACCTTCTCAGGAGACTGCTGGGCTCTTCCCTCCATGTCTTGGACCCAGTAGGCTTCCTATACCTTCTCATTGATTGCCTTTAATGGGAAGCACGTGCTTCCGCAACCCCCCCCCCCCCTCAAGCATTTCTGAGGTGTCAATTTCTAATTACCTGAAGCATGGGTGGTCTGCATTATCAGCTTTCATGATGGTAGGAACAGGCACTCCCGATTGTGGCACCAACTGGCAACCGCAAACACTGAGGGTGGGACACCAGGACCCTACAGCAATTTTTATGAAGCTAAAACTAATAACTGTGGCCAAGACCCGGGTGGTATTTAGTGTTCATGTCACCCTAGGCACTATAAAATCATGAGACCCTATCATACCAAAGCACACTATTCATCACACTTCTTTGATCAGTTGATCCCAAAACACTATGGACTGAAGCTGGGGACTGGTGCAAAATCTGAAAAGGATAAAAGCGAGTCCAGGTCTGTCCATGGAGGTTGTCAATCAGGCAGGTCATGGTAAATTTGTAGAAATAAATTTTTAAAGCGGAATCAAAGATTTTTGGCCTTCCCCAGGGGTATACCAAATTGGGATGCCTCACTGTGTTAACCCACCGGGTGTCACATGCACTGTAGGACTGGGAAGAGGCGATGTCCTGGGGGGGAAGGTTTACACAGCGGGGCATCCCAAATCAGGATACCTAGGGGGCAAGGAATAATCAAAAAATAATCAAAAACAATGGGTTTGTTCTGCTTTCAGAAAATAAATCCACAAGTCCCGTTGACTTAATCCTACAGATATGCACAGCAGTTCAGGTTTCTTTAAGGCAAAATGCTTTGAGGAGTTCGGGTTTACATTGGATAATTGATCTCTGTGGAATGAGGCTTCTAGTTCAGGAGATCCCTAGCTTACTCTCTACTGACCTCTGGTTCCTTACTCTATCTATTTGCTCTAAACTTTTCACTTCCTAGGGCTAGTTGAGTAAATTTGAATAATACAAATGAAAGCTAGAACTATGATCCAGGTTAATTCAGAATTTGAATGGAGGAGATCAAACCTGACTGCTAGTTGGGCCCAAATAAAAATGTCTTTACTATAAAGGCAACACTCAAATTCTATGGCAACATTGGAAGTGCTCTGCACCCACCTTCATCACATTGTCCACAGTAAAGCCTGAGTTGTCCACACCAAGCTCCTTAAGAAGATGCTCCACCAGCTCAATCTGGCTCAGCGCCAGCCTGGATGGCATTGAGCCTTTTAGGGGTTGAACCAGCTGAACTGGAACCATCTGGAGAGGTTTCACTTCTTTTAAGAGCGCCATCTCCTGCAAAACAGTGTTATAAATTGTCAAACTGCTCGACAGCTCTCTAATGGTGCTCACTATGGATTTCATACAGTATACCAAGAGTATTAGTATCCCTGCCTTTATCTCCAGATGGATGTGTAAATGTCTATTACTAGGCAAGTTTTTTTGTTTGGATTGAGTGAAAAATGCTTTAAATCTATTGATATTCTTATTGTGGTCCAAGATCACAATAAGGAGAATATGCTTCTACATTAGATGCCAAATAGAAATGATGGCTACCGCTCAAAAACGTGGTCATAGTCAGCAAGAACAAACATATCCCTTATATTAAGGACAAAGCCAATGGAAACTAAATAAATCAATAAGTATATAAGTAAATAAATAAACAAACCTGGGGTTGGCTATTAACAAGACTTAGGAAGTCAATTATAACAAAATGATTTATTAAATATCAAAGTACCAAGAAGACGTACAAAAAATCCCAGCTAGAGTTACAGGTAACAGTATTTCTACGAGTCCTTCAGGGCGGCCCATGGAGAGAGGCTTCTCCCTCTGAAAAGGAAACACAACTGTGAAAGGTTAAAAGCCCTTCCCTCCCATGCCAAGTCTTTTCTACCAAAAGACTCTTGGCTGTCTGATAGAAGATCTAGCCGTGGACCAAGTTGCTGCCTTGCTGATTTCCTCCAATGAAGCTCCCGAACTTTCAACCCACGAAGTGGATACTGTTCTAGTGGAGTGAGCCGATACGCGAGGTGGAGGCGTTTTCATGCATGTGTATGCTAGTGAGATAGCCTATCGAACCCATCTGGCGAATGCAGCCTTAGAGACTGCATTTGCCAGACCCATGTTATTTCAACTAAAGGAGACAAAGAGTCGATCTGATTTTGTAAGTGTACGCTAAATAGGTGCAAACAGGTGCAATCTGGATAACCATACTTTGCTCCTCTGCTATCTTCCTTATAACTTGTGGGAGAATCTGAAAAGGAGGGAATGCGTAGGCCAGAGGAAACCACCATGGCTGTACCAGTGCATCCACACCCAGTGATCAGCCCCTCTGACACAGGGAAAAGGAAGGACTGCATTTATGTTTGCTAATGAGGCAAACAGGTCGATCTGTGGTGTTTCCAACTAAATGAACGTAAACTCTCTGATTCAGCACCCATTCTGAATGGGAGAGCTGTTCTCTGCTCAAAAAAGTCTGTTACTACATTTAACGAGTCCTTCATATGTACTGCCGAAAGAGACTTCAGGTGATACTGTAAGGGTAACAGGGACTAGTAAGCTAGAGTATGTAGACTTCGGGACCGGATTCCTCCTTGTTGCTTTATATATGCTACTGTGGTGGTGTTGCCAGAATGTACCTGGATGTCTTTCCCCACCAACATAGGCCTGGAGTGGTTTAGTGCTAATTCCACAGCCCTCAGCTCTCTGAAGTTGGAGGATTTAAATTGAAATGTACAGTATCTCACCAACCACCCTGGATGTTCTGCGAGCCTAAACGCGCACAGCAACCCACGGCACTGGCACCCGTAATGAGCACAGGATTTGACTGTCTTCTCTCCTGAAGAATCAAAGGATTCATCCACCAAAGGAGATTGTCTCTGATCGACACTGGTAGATTCACCTGGTAATCCAGGGAATCGTGAGTTTGAGCCCAGATCTGCAGAAGGAAAGATTGGAGTGGTCTGGAGCACATCATCAGGCCCAGGATTTTCATATGTCTGAGAAACAATTTCCTGTTGGCTTAACCAGCCAATCTGGGCCACCAGAATCTGCTGCTTGTCTGAGGGAAGCAGGATCAAATGGACTGAACGGTCTTACAGAAGACCTAGGATTCTGCATCTCTGAGCAGGCACCAGGTTTGACTTCTCTCTGGATCTCTTACAGAAACTGGGATGGTTGGTGAACAGAGTCTCAGATAGATTGTGAAGCAGAGAGGGTTCTGAGTTCCCTGTTATCAAGAGATTGTCTAAGTGGGGAAAAATCTGAATCCCACTGATTCTTAGATGGTTTTCTGCTAAACTTTTCGTAAACGAGCCAAGGATATTCCAAAGGCTCATGACAATGGATCACCTTCAAATCCAGAAGAACCGGAAACCTCAGGAATTTGCGAATTTCTGGAAGTATCAGAATGTGCAGGTATGCTTCATGCAAATCTATGTTTACCATGAAGCAGTTTGCTACCAGAAGATTCTTTATGATAAAGATAGGTTCTATTCCAAAATGTTTGTACACGATGAAGCAATTCAAGGACTTCAGATTCAGAACCATTTTTAAGGCCCCCGAAGAACCAGGGAAACATAAGTGTAAAATCCTTGCCCCAAACTCCCCTGGGAAAGTGATTCTATCACCCACTTGTGAAAGAGTTCCTGGATGACTCTGGGAAAGACTTGCCTCTTACTGGAGCCTAATGGCGGATTTGTAATCAGAAATATGCCCAGGGGTACTGACTGGAATTCCAGATGATACGGTCCTGAGAACAAAAGGGTTTTGAACCACAGACTGGTAGGCAGTTGAGAAGAGAGGTTAGAACCTTGTTTTGTGGGCCACATGGCGGCAGGCCCTAAGCCCCGCCCCAAGCTGCGCCCAAACCCGCACTGAGCTTCAGGTCGTCCAGCACACCCACCGAATCCCAGTGTTTTCCTGGAGAGGAAACAAAAAGACTGGGGATGGGTGGGAAGGGGTGGGGCTTTTAACCTTTCCTAGTTGTGTTTCCTCTTCAGGGGAAGGAGCCTCTCTCTCCGTGGATTGTCCTGAAGGACAATTGGGAGGACAATACTGCAGTACACAAACCAAACTATACAATGACAACATATATGTTTAAAAACAACTCTTAAACCGGACCTTCAGTATCGTTTCAATAAAACATGCTTTTAGTCGCTTACTTATTATTCGTTCCCCCACTGGGCTGTAACTCTGTTCAGAACTCTAGGATATGGGCACCGCCATCTTGCCTCAGAAGCATCACATACTGAGGAGGAGAGCGGGCAAAAGTGAGGGGGGCGGGTTATAGCTTTGCTTTAAACAGACAGAGCAGAGATGGGGTCAGGAAAAGGACAGCAATCCCAGAATGCAGAGCAGCACAGTCAGAAGACACTTCATGTTTGCAGGCAGCCTGAGATTCCATGGGCCACAATCTTGGATGTTTAAAGGCTCAGTAAATGCAGGTAGGGAGATTTTTAATGTGGGCAATCAGTTAAAAGCGGATGGAAACCCAATTTTTCAAAATGCCACGCTGTTAAAAAAGCAAAGCGATGCCCGGAAAGCAGGTAAATAATTCACTGGGTCTGCACACACGTGTTGCTCTCATACTCCATGTTGGCTGCCACCACCCAGTTGGGTTAGCTAGGTGGCCATATGCACAGGGTAATGTGTGCAGGCCCTCCTGGAGATCCCAAAGGGTCGCTTGCAAGGCAACAAAAGTGCTACCCAATGGCTGCTGCAAGCAATGAAGTGCATCAGCATGAAGAGATTTTCTTTTTCTTGGGGGCATGAGTGAATCTTCAAGTCTGGCAAAAGTTGGACAAAATTGGTGGAGATATACATACACTGAATATATTTATATAAACACAATAGCACAATTCTGGGCACTTACAGACCCTGCCCATTATGCAGCATCACAGAGCCAAGGGCCAAGCCCACATGCCTGAGAAGAAAGATCCTAATGTGAAACTGTAAACCTCATTATCTTGCCCATTTCCTGAAAATGGAAAACAGTTTGGAACAGTGCCAAACATAGCTCGACACAATGGTGTAACAATTGTCTTTGGCTACAGAGGACCTTTAAAGTGGACCAAAACCCGTGGTGATCGGCTCCGGAAGCTATAAGATTCGCAGGCTGATAGATTCCCTCCCCCCGGGGCATCCCGATTTTGTGGTGTGTGAAACCCCCCAGGTCGCCCATACACTTACCTTGTTTCCTGGTCCAACAACATGCGCAAGCCGCATCCCCGTTATCCCTCTAGTAGGGATCCCTGTGCCAGGCATTTGTTAGAGCAGGGGCACTCAACCACTTCTTCTAAAGGTCCATTTAAAGGCATCCGGTGAGAGGTGAAGGTCCGGGCGGAGGGCTGTCGCGGAGGGCTGTTGCGAAGGGGGGGGGGGGGGGGGAGGGTGGATTGTTAGAAATCAGCACACTGGGGGAGGGCCCATAGATCCCCCAGGCAAAACTAAAAAAAGCTGCTCGCCCCCACCCCAAAAATCCTACAGGGCACTGGGAAAAAACAGGAGCTTTTTTTTGGACCCACTGTACTACATATTGAATGCAGGGCTGCCAGGGCAGGGGTCTGGAAATCTGGTGCTGAGGTCCGCATTCGGACCCAGGTCCGCCAGTTGAATATCACTGTGTTAGAGTGTAGCAAGGGATATGGCCGTCAGCGAGCTTAGACAACGTAACGTCAGCGGCTCCGAGTGCGCTTAGACGAGCGGCAACAAATGCGCTGCAAGGCCAGGAAGAGATGAGTTGGTTTTGGTGACCTGGGGGGTTTCACACCCCAATCGGGGTGCCCCGGGGGGTAAGGACCAAAACCCAGGATAGTCAAAATCCTGTGTTTTGGTCCACTTAAACTATTTGGTGCATGTCTATGTCTTGGAAACATTTTTTTCCATGGCTTAGTAGAGCAGTCTGAGGCTACCAATGCTTCTAGAGCACGACCCTGCAGTAACCCCAGAACACCATTTGCTAGACATAATAATAAATATAAACGCATAAGTTAAAAAACTGTTATTTCCTTTAAATATAAGAATTTTCACCATAAAGCCGATTTATTTGAATGGACACATTTTTTAGGAGCCCTTGGTTAGGTGTGTCACGTCTGCCCGGCACAAGAGAGCGTGTTGTAATAACTGTAACCGCTTTATGGTACACATGCGATTATGAATCCTTTGTGCCACAGCCAGCGTGTGCCTATGAAGTAATGGTGTACCACCGGGAGACGGAGGAGGGGATCGCGCCATTAACTCTGCACACCCCTCTGAGCCCCGAGAGGAAACCAGTGTTGTTTTTTCCAAGCTGGAAGAGCGCGGTGGTAAATAGCTGCAGAGGCTCCCCACAGGCAGCGATTTCAGCTGCGCACACGCACAAAGTGTTACTGTTCCCGTGCTGTAATATCGCAGCGCCCGCTGCCAGCTGTTCAAATCCCCCCCAAAACAAGGACGCCATTGTTTACACAGAGCTCTCAGGGGATTTGCATTGCTGAAATGCTAACGTTTACATGGTGCTTTTCATGAAGCGATATGGTGGTATATTAAAGTGGATCAAAACCCAGGATTTTGACTATCCAGGGTTTTTGGTCCTTTTCCACGGGGGACCCTGATCAGGGGTGCCCTGCTGTGTGAAACGCACCAGATCGCAGATGCCAACTCACCTCTTCCTGGTCCTACAGTGCATTCGCAGCCGTTCGTCCAATCGGCGCGCTGGCGGACACATTCCCCACTTCCCTCTAGCACGCCTGCGCTGGCCATACACAAATGTCTGGCATGGGCACACGTCCTGCTAGAGTCCTAGCGGGGATGCAGCCGCGGCTCGCGTTAGACTGGGAAACAAGGGAAGTGGATGGTTGGTTTCACACAGTGGGGTATCCCGATTTTGGATGCCTCAGGGGGAGGGAATCAATCGGTGTGGATTTTGGTCCACTTTAAATATTGCTATCCACCAACTGATTCCAAATAGAGATGCCCCCCTGTGTGAAACCCCCCAGGAGGCTGTTATTCACTCAACTTTCCTGGGCCCAACAGCGCATGCGCGGGCTCTCGTCCAATGAGAGCGGTTTGCTGTGACTATGTCATTCGGCAAACGGCTTTCATTCATGGGTAGTGCAAGGAACACCCTCCCACCCCAGTCCATCCGAATGTCTGGAACAGGAGGCCACACACAGCCCAAGGATGCAGGAGATTTGGCAGCACGCGCTCCCCATTGAAAACTGTGAGAACCATTTGCCGAATTACAAAGTCACAGCAAACAGCTCTCATTGGACGAGTTAAAAAAAAAAAAAAAAAAAAGGACAGATAAGGCTTGACTGGTTAATTAGCCTGCTGTCTGCTCACCTTAGTTTTTTTAAGGGGTGTGCCACTTTAGATCAGCTCATACGTTCTACCAATCTTGCTCCATCTTCCTAACCTCCTTATGTAGAGTCCTCTAAATAAATAATTATTGGGGGACATTCAGAGTCCGAGAGCAGCACAGGACACTACACTGCTGCCTGCTTAAAGCAGAACAAACCCACCAGCGGCCGTCCTGGAATCTAAAAGACTCCAGGACCGGACGCTGGCTTTTCCCAGGGGCATCCCGATTTCAGGGTGCCCCACTGTGTGAAAACCCCCAGAACGCTGCTATTCACTCACCTCACAGCGCATTGTGCAGTCTCTCGTCCAATGAGAGCAATCTGCCGTGACTAAAAGGTTGATTGAGCAACGTGAACTTTTTTCCTGCCTTTTTGTTTGTGAGAAAAAACTTTTAGAATGATTTTTGCCTTAGTGCAGTTCAGCAACATTTTTAACTGTGCACAATATTTAAGAATATGCACAGCTAAACACTGTGCTGCATTGCAATAAGGGAAAAAAATCAGTATAAGAAAAAAACATAAGAAAAAAAATACTCACATTGCTGAATCAGCCCTTATGTCATTGACTCTCAATGCTACCAACAGGGGAGTGTGTTATGTCACATTCTCAGCGGCATGTGTGCGCTCCCGTCCCAGCCATTCAGATAGACTGGGGCAGAAACGTGCATGGTGCTGGGGATGTAGCAGCATGTGCTCCCCATTGAAGTCAATGAGAGCCTGCACATGTGTCGTAGGTACGCAGTAGAGATAAGTGAATAGCTGCGTAAGGGAGGGTTTCACACAGTGGGATGCCCCATGGGGAATGAAACAAAACCCAGAAAAGTCAAATTCTTGGGTTTTGTTCCTCTTTAAAATGATTCAGCAGACATACCTTCTCTTGTCCAGTGCCACAGATCGGTGCCAGTCCAACAAACAGCAACTCACCTGGTCGCTTGATCAGAGTCTGCGGAATTCCGTGTCTGACCTTTTAGACAGGTTTGATGGGGTCAGAATCGCAACTCACATTCAATTATAGGTGTGCTGCCACGTGCTGTCCATTTATTACAATAGAGGTAGTGGGCCAAGGCCTGACAACCCCCCCTTTCCATTATAGTTAATAGAGGGGATGTGACCATGCCCCTTGTGACTAAGGGCTGGTACGTGGCCTGACACGGAAGTGCCAGTAAATGGAGTTTGAAGTCTGGGACGATGCAGGGTCGTGGGCTGCGGCATGTGCCTGAGATCCAATGATCGGGCGAGTTGCTAATCGCCAGACTGGCACCAATGAGAGCCGTTTGCCAAATGTAGTCATGGCAGACTGTCATTGGACGGGAGCCTGCACACGTGCCGCTGGAGCGAGGCTAGGAAAAAAGTGTTTACAGGTGCCCCAGACGGGTTTCACACAGCAGGGCAAACTGATTCGCAAGGCATGGTGTTGGGGGGGGGGGGGGGGGGTAGGCTAGCGGCAGGCCACAAAATCTTTTGCTGGAGCCCCCCCAATGCAGCAACCCCCAGAAGGCCCGCAATTCTATCTGGATCCTCGGCAGGGAATGCAGCCATGCATTTGGCCTCCCACATGGGTGGGCCCTTTTGACTGGAGCCAAGGACATGACCCTTAAACTACGTGATCTCTGGCAGCCAACTGGGGGACTGCATTCACAGCCGAGGATCCAGGATCCGAGGTAAGAACTGCATCCCCACCCACAGCCTGTTTTGAATGTGCCGGGGCCCGGACAAACACACCTTAGCGGAGTGAAATCGAATACCTACATTTCCTTTCCGAAAAAACGATGTTAACACTAACCCCTAAATCTAGCCTACTCCTGAATTTAATCCACAAACATCTAATACCTCCAAACATGTGCTGCAATACCTCATGTTAAACTTTACCACTGATCCCCAGATGACTGGGGCAACCTTAACAGCAACATTTTCTCTGTCCCTGTAATATGGATAGGCCTCCTCAACTGTAGCCCCCCAAGCTACGGTATAAGCAGTAGGTTGTGGAGACTGCTGACCCAACCAAAATATACAACATTTTGTACATCGTTTTGTAGGCTAGCGAAAGAAGTACATTCAGTACAATACAGGACTATGTGCCATTACATGCATTGCCACCCCAGCCTGGTTCCCAGAGAGCACACTGGACCTGCCAATTACCTGAATGAAGTTGGAGGCAATCAACCTATGCCGGTTGGCAGAGTCTCCAGTCCTGGACAGAAGGTCTGGCAGAGTCTTCTCCACACAGTGTGTTGTTTCTCCTTTGCCCAGCTTATGTTTGGGTATATAATGGGTGATGATCATTTTCTGTAGCCTTAAGGAAGCCTGAAATACCTGGAAAAAAAGAAATACAGAAATGAATACATACTTTCCCTACATATTGTGCATGGGACCGTCGCTTGTCTCTGTATAAAAATAAAATGGGACAATATCTCAGAACCTAGGTCTCCACTTGTAATTTTGCCCAGGTCCACACTTTGCCTAAAACTGACCCGGTCCAGATGGTATTGAATGGTGAATCAAAACCTGCCTGTTCTCATCAGTTCTCAGTTATTGAGTCGCATTGGTGTGAAGGTGAGCAAAAAAATGACAGGAAGTCTACTTCCAATCTCTCATGACAGGTTTCATTAGTCCATAAAAGACAACTGCAGAATAATACAATTCTGTGATTACTCACCTGTAGAATTGTTTTTACTGTGTACAGCACGGCTTGTTTCATTTCAATCATTACGTTTGGGTATTCCACCACAAGGTGGCGCAGTTGACTGCAGAAGACTTGTGGCTCCTCCCAGCCCAATAAAAGGCCAGGAATTACCCATAGACTCCCAGTGTTGAAAAGCAGTGATGCAGAAGCCGGGAGACCAACGATGATAACATAATACACAGCCCACAACAAAACAACTTCTTAAACAAATCTCCTTAAAGAGGCAACCAAGGACAACGATAACAAGGGAGGGATGAAACAAGCCGTGCTGTACACAGTAAAAACAATTCTACAGGTGAGTAATCACAGAATTGTATTTTTCCTTGTGTACAGCACGGCTTGTTTCATTTCAATCATTACGTCTGGGACATCCAATAGCAGTGTCCATAAAAAGTAGGGTGGGATCCCCAATGAGTAACAGCAGGCAGTTCAAGTTACTACCGCCTGAAGCACCTTGCGGCCAAATACAGCATCAGCTGAGGCCCTAACATCAACCTTGCAAAAATTAGAAAAAGTATGAACTGAAGACCAAGTAGCGGGCTTACAAACCTGTTCAACAGAAGCCTGGTGCTGAAAAGCCCAAGAGGCACCAATAGCCCTAGTAGAGTGAGCAGTAACACGGAAGGGAGGTTCCTTCCCTTTAGCAGAGTAAGCTTGCACCACCGCCTGTCGGATCCACTTACTGATAGTGGATTTGGCTGGAGGAAAGCCCTTCCCAGGCCCGGCAGGAAGAACAAACAGATCATCAGACTTCCTAAAAGACTCAGTGGCGAACAAATAAAATTTGAGCCCTTCCAGGGCTGGAATTTGACCACATCCAGGGAATGAAGAGTAAGTTACTTAGAATTAGAAGGGGCAGGACACAAGAAAGGTAAGACAATGTCCTGATTGAGATGAAAGGCAGATACAACCTTGGGCAAAAAAATCCGGCTTAAGTCGAAAAACCACCTTATCCTAATGCCGCTCAAAATAAGGAGGTTTAATGGAAAGCGCTGCCAGCTCAGACACTCCACGCACCGAAGTAATAGTGACCAAAAAGGCTAACTTAAGAGTCAGAATGGGCAGAGCAGCATCGCGCGGCGGCTCGAAGGGAGGACCCTGTAAAGCAGAAAGGACCAAGTTCAAAACCCAAACCGGTAGCAGAGGCTTACGCGGCGGGCACACATGAGTAACTCCCTGGAAGCTTGTGATTGTGACGGGACGCAAACAGGTCTACGTCCGGCTGACCCCAGCGGTGACACAGAGCGTGGAAAACCTTGTTGCTGAGAGACCATTCCCCCAGACAAGCCGACCCCCTGCTCAGGGAGTCCGCCTCCTGGTTCTCCACCCACAGAATGTAGACCGCCGAGATGCAGGGAACAGTCTCCTCCGCCCAAGACAAGATCAGGGACACTTCCTTGAGGGCTCGCTTGCTCCGAGTCCCTCCCTAATGATTGATGTAGGCAACCGCCGTCTGATTGTCCAAGCAGACCTGTACAGCACGACCCCGTAGTTGGGGAGTCAACTGGAAGAGAACCAACCTGATCGCTCTCAACTCCAGAAGGTTGATGGGCACGGGCCTCCTGGGGACCCCACTGACAGAAAGGACCTGCCCACTAGAAGATTCCTCGAGTCCAACCACCACGATATGGGCTGCCTGGCCAGAGGGGATAAGGCAAACTCCTGATCCAGGGACTCCTGATTCCGATCCCAAACAGACAGGAGATGTAACTGAAGAGGCCTCATGTGGAACTGAGAAAAGGGAACTGCCTCGAAGCAAGACACCATGAGACTACCAACTGCATCCCCAGACGGATGGAGGGATGAGGACACGACATCCGGGTCCGCGCCTGCATCTGAATGCCCTCCACCTTCTGCTTTTGAGGGAGAAATACCTTGACCTGAGAAGTATCCAGCGTCATGCCCAGGAATGACCTCGCCAAAGACGGAGATAGTGAAGACTTGGGATAATTGATCACCCAGCCAAAGGACTCGAGAGTGGACGTCACCACCTGAGTATCCCTCTCGGCCTGATGAAGAGATTGAGCAGCAATCAGAATGTTGTCCAGGTAAGGAAGAATGTGAATGCCCTGACTCCTCAGTAGGGCCATGACACCCGCCAGCACCTTGGTGAAGACCCGAGGAGCCGAGGTGATACCGAACGGCAAAGCCACAAACTGGTAGTGTTGATCCCCCAGAGCGAACCTCAAGAACCTCTGGTGACCTGGGAAGATCGAAACGTGAAGGTAGGCATCCTTGATGTCCACTGTGGTCATGAAATCGCCCAGCCGAAGGGAGCTTACAGCAGAGCGTAAGGTCTCCATGCGGAAGTGCTTGAACCTGACGAATTTGTTGAGACCCTTTAAGTCCAGGATGGGCCTCAGGGAACCATCCTTCTTGGGCACCGTGAACAGGTTGGAGTAGTACCCCCGACCCTGTTCCGGAGGAGGTACTGGACAAATGACTCCAGATGCCAGAAGACGTTGTACGGCCAACCGTAGACCCTGAGCCGTCACAGGATTTTGAGAGATCCGGGACTGTAGGAGGGTAGCCAGGCTGCAAACTCTATCTTGTAACTGGAGGAAACCACCTCCTGAATCCACTGATCTGAGACACACAGTCTCCAGAAGTGAGCAAAGAGCCGAAGCCGCCCCCCCACCCGGTCGGGTGAGGGCGCCTCCTCATGCCTGAGGGGCCTTGGCGGGGGGGTTTGGGCTTGGTTCCCCAAGAGAGACCGGGGCGACTGCGGGATCTGCCTCGACCCCAAGAATCTCTGTGTCCACCTGAGAAGGAGGACCCATGACCTCCCCTTGAAGGGCGAAAGGAAGAGGATCCCAGAAAAGGCCGATCCTGCTTCCTACGCTGGGGGAGCCTACCATCCTTGGTCAGCACATCAAGACGCTCACCGAAAAGACGAAGTCCAGTGAAGGGCAGCCCCGTGAGAGACTTCTTAGAGGCAGTGTCAGCCACCCACTGACGCAACCAGACAGACCTACGCATAGCGACCAACAGGGCCGAGGCCCTACTGCCCAGCCTGATGGCGTCCATTGCAGATAGCACAAAGGCAATAAAGTCAGAACAAAGCGAAAGATCCTTATAGTCCTCCATTTTTTTGCGAGACCGGGTGGCCTCGGCAAGGCGCCTGACCTTTTTAATAGAGATTGCCACAATAGCCGTGGCCCAGACCGGACACAAACCAGTCCCTGCAAAGAGGGACAGGTCTGCGTCAAGGTGCCTCCTCTTGTGAGAGGCCTTGCCGGGGCTGGCTGGGCCAGTTGTCGCTCAATGCTGGCCACGCGCAGCGCCAGATCTGATTGAGACCCCCTGCTGGCTTCCCCCTCGCTGGGAGCTAAATGCAGGCGCGGGGGAGTAGGACATGCTGTCGGGAGGACAGGACCGGAAAGAGAGGCGCTCAGCCCAACCTGTTCCACGATAATACTTTGGGCGCGCGGGACACAAACCGCGCCGCTTCCACTCAAAGGGGATGCCCCACACATGACACACAGCTGAGCCTGCCCGAGGGGCCCCCAAGCTTGCTATCCTCAGAAGCCTCCATATGGTGATTATCAAAAAAGGCACAGTCAGCCAACACGGTGTTAAGGCTAATGAAGAGCCCACCCGGGATGCCCCCAAGGGATGCCCCACAGAGCAGGGACGGGAGGGTATGGAACCGGGAGAAACCACAACACTGCTATCCCATCTGAAAGGCATAAGCATGAAATATAAATGAGCATCCTACAGCACATGCACCAAAACATAAGAAGAACCATAAGGATAGACTCACAGACCAGCTGCAATGGAGTTCGCAGCACCCGATGGCAGAAGGCACCCCAGCGATGCCCCGCAGCCGGCCAGGAGCGCTCAGCGTCCCCCAAGAAACCGGCACCCAGCCAGCACAGGAGCGGAGCAGGCCAGATGGCGCCGCTGCGAACCTCGAGGGGCGGGCTGCGGGGAGATGACGCAATACGCGTCATCCTGCGGAGCCGCCCCCCGCGAAAAGGCGCAAAGGCACAGGCGCCTAAGTCAGAAAATGGCACCCAGAGGGTGGTGGACAAGCCTCCGGAGCGTTTCCCGCCGCGGAGCGCAGAGGGGGAGCGGTGGGGAGAGAAGGCCGCAGCACTCGCGGCGGCGCGCGCCGCCCGGCACCCCCCCCCCCCCCGGCAACGGCCTCGACGGGGAGAGGGGGAAGAGGGAGAGGGGGAAGAGGGTGAGGGAGAGGGGGAAGAAGGTGAGGGAGAGGGGGGGGAGAGGGTGAGGGAGGGGGAGGAAGAGGGTGAGGGAGGGGAGCAGGGGCACAGCGGACCAGGGGAGGGGGGGTATCAAGGGGGGGAAGAAAAGATAAAATTCTGTGAAATACTCACCTGTAGAAATGGTATTATAAGTATACAGTACGTCCGGGTCCCTTCCTGACAATTGAGGTAGGCAACTGCCGTCTGGTTGTCCGAGCGCCAACTGAACAGGCAGGCCCTAAAGATGAGTAGTCAAGCGAGCCAGAACTAACCTGATCGCTCGCAGCTCCAAGATATTGATAGGTGTGTGGGCTTTCTGAGGGCCCCACCTCCCCTGGAACCGCAGGGACTTTCAGAAACCCCCCCCAACCTGATAGACTGGCATCCGTGGTGACCGTCTCCCAGGAAGGGGCAAGAAAGGATCTGCCCCCCAACAGGTTCCTTCAGTCCATCCACCACAAGAGGGACCTCCTGACCAGGGGGGAGAGCACACAGACCCTGTCCAGGGACGCTGTCCCATACAGACAATAGGTGAAGTTGCAGAGGCCTCAATTGGAACTGAGCATAAGGGACCTTTTCGGAGGACGCCGCCATCAGGCCCACCAGCTGCATTCCCTGCCAGATGGAGGGATGGGGACAAGCAAGGAGGGACTGAGCCTGTGCAATCAGATTATCCACCTTCTGATGAGGAAGGAAAATCCTTGCCTGGACTGTATCCAGATTAATTCCTAGGAATGGAGTTACCAAGAAAGGGGACAGTGAGGACTTGGGGTGGTTGATCACCCATCCAAATGACTCCATAGTGGGCACCACCAGCTGAGTATCCAACTCTGCCTGATGCAGAGACTGTGGAAGTGAAGAGGATGTCGTCCAGATAGGGAAGCACGCTGACACATCACGCCAGCCAGCCCTTGGTGAACACCCTGGGAGCTTAAGTGAGGCCGAAGGGCAAGGCCACAAATTGGTAATGTTAATCCATCAGAGTGAACCTGAGGGACTTTTGATGACCTGGGAACACAGGAATATGAAGGTAAGCATCTTTGATGTCCACAGAAGCCATGAAATCCCCTTGGCGCAGGGAACAGATGGCCGAGCGCAGAGTCTCCATGCGAAAGCGCCTGCCCTTGACAAAAAGAATCTTTAAGCCCAGGATGAACCTGACAGAACCATCCTTTTTGGGTACTGTGAATAGGTTGGAATAAAAGCCCTTGCCTTTTTCTCTTAAAGGCACCTGGCAGATGACCCCGAGCTCCAGGAGGCCTTGAACCGCTTGCACTAGCTCCTGAGCTGACACAGGGTCCTGAGGAATCCGGGACCTGATGAATCTTGGAGGGGGATCGGCAGCAACTCCAACTTGTAACCGGAGGACACTACCTCCTGAATTCACCGGTCTGAGACATGAATCCTGAAGACCTGAACGAAGCGCTGCAGCCGCCCCCCCCCCCCCACACACGGGTGAGGGCGCCCCAACATGCCTGAGGGGGCTTGGGAGAGGATTTAGCTTTTGGGGTCCCAGGAGGAGCCAGGACGTCCACGTCCTCTGCCTCTACCCCAGAAATCTCCCCGGGCCCCAGGGAAGAATACCCCCCCTTCCCTGTTTTGCATCACAGTAAGGAGAGGAGAAGGAACCCTGACCCCTAAAGGGCAGAGGTTGCTGCCCACGCTGGGGTAACCTGCCTCCCTTAGCAAGAAAGGTCCAGGCGGTCTCCAAACAGACGCCGTCCTTTAAAGGGAAACCCAGTGAGGGCCTTCTTGGCAGCATTGTCAGCGGCCCACTAGCGCAGCCAAACCCGAGCGGCGCACAGCCACCATGAGGGCAGAAGTTCTGGCACACATTCTGATGGTGTCATCCAATGCTGACAGGACGGAATTTACACAAAACATCAACTAGAGAGTGCAATAAACACCTCACAAGGCAAATCATCAGGGGCACTATCAAGCATATTTCTGATAAGGATGCTAGTGGCCACAGCAGTAATAGCAGAGGCACAGACCGGGCGCAGCGCCGTCCCCACACATGTAAAGGCATGGGAGGCCAGCTGGTCAATGCGCCGGTCCTCATGACAGAGGTGTTAGATAGCCCTAGGATCGGGGCATCCACCTCGAGGGGGGGGGGTGACCAACCTTTACCCACCTCAGCAGGAAAGGGATACTTCCTATCCCAAATCTTTGGAGCCCCGGGAAGTTTACTGGGGCGCTCCCATTCCTTGAGCACAAGGTTATGGAAATGTGCCTACCCTGGAATTTCCGAACGTGATTTTGCTGTATGGCAAAGCTCCCCTTTTTTGCCTGGGAGCCTCAACAGGGAGATAGACAGAACCTCAAGGTCTGGGTCAATAATCTGTCAGTGTCATCCGGGGCCCAGGGGTCAGAGCCAGAATCGTCATGACCCCTTGGTCTCTCATCAGATGAGCCTGAATCAGAAAGGAGCTCCCCTTCATCAGCAGGGGTATAGCCACACAGATTCATAAACTCCTCAGTTCCCATAGGGAAAACAGTAACATCAGGCGTCAAGTGCCGCTTCTTACCAGGGCCCTTACGCTCTAAAGACCTCGCAATAATCTGTTCAACAGTAGCCAGTCTAGAAGACACATCAGGCTGAGAATCCCCACTAGTATGCAACTCAACAGGGGTGAGATTTAAGCTTGGGGGAGTAGGTGAAGTGAAACGAGGTGCAGGCACTGGCAGGCCAGATTGCAATGCAAGCACCTGCTCAGCACAGGGTACACAGACCCGTGCCTTGTCAGCGTCAGCACGAAGCTGCCCACACGCTACACACAGCCGGGCTTGTCCCAAAGTTCCTGGGATGCCTCCATATGGTGATTATTAGGCACGATATGCCAGTAGGGATTTACGCTATAAGCAACCCTGGATGCCCCAATGACCCACTAAGTGGGAGTAATTATACAAGGCCCAATTATCAATTACACCGGGCCGGAAGAAGTCAATGGCTTCACCCGTCTGGAAGACACAGTGGGAAGAAGGGGTGTCAGAAGCAAACACACTACAATGAGCATAACACCGCCCGCGAGGGCACTTAAGGACCGCGGTAAGTATAACTGCCACACGCGCGCACGCGCAGACAAAATGGTGCCGAGAGTACCTTGAAGGGCGGGCCAGAGCGGGCCGTGGCGCAGGGCGCGCCAAGCCAGGCACCGCCCCCCCCCCCCGAAGAGTGCGAAGCTCACAGACAAGCAGCCAATGATAACGCAGAAGCCTCTGAGGTAATGCCGCCGCCCGGCGCGGAACATCCAAATGAAGGAAAAGACGTGCGCGCGGCAGCGGCATTTGCAATAGTAAAAAAGACAGCGCGGCGGCAGACACCACATATACTAGTCAAAAGACATGACAAACGCCGTATGCACGAATCATGCTACACGCTAACCCACCCCCCCCCCCCCTTTTCTTCCCGAAGGCTACAGGGAGAATGAGGGAGGATGGCGGCCCTTTGTACAGGATCCACCGCTACACGGGGCATGTGGCAATAATGCGGGAGGGGCATCCATAAAGGCTCACCATCAGCCTATACCGCCTACCCTTTGGTGGGGGCCTGCGGTAGAGCAACGCTCCATAAGCACGCATGGTGCTGCCTACCTTCACCCGACCAGCGCAGCCCAGGCTGGGAGGCACATCACACGAAGGACGGGTCGGAATAGTCCAACAGGGCCGCAGGCTTAATAGCCACGCTCACCTGCGAGAGAGTGATACTTCATGTCTTCGCAGTAAGCACTGCAGAGAAATCTGGGGATTTGTGGGAGGTCCCTGGGTATTTGAGGGGCCGGGAGGAGCCTGTTTTGCATGTCTCTGCAGTGCAGCGCCATCTGGCGGAGGATAACCCAAGTGTAAGTACTATATCTGGAGCAGGACGTACTGTATACTAAGAAAACCCCCCAGAACAAGAGTAACAGTGCCTATGCAACATAAAGAAGCACCCCTCACAAAGTAAGCGACTCAGCCCAGTAGAAGCAATACCATTGACACACAACACAGCAGAGTGGTTTCTCCATTCCCCCTATAGGCTCCCTATTTGCCTATGGCCGGCTACCCTTCAGATACAGGGTCTGCGGCCCAGGGCAAAGCTCACCGAACACCCGACCCCAGGTGTTCCCCTACCGTCACCCGATCCGTCAGACAAGGCTGGGAGGCAGGAGGGTCCGGAAACGGGTGGAAATAGGTTTACAAGGCCGACGGGCTTGGTTGCCCTGCTCGCCTGCGAATAACCACAGAGAGACATCTTCGGCCTTCGCAGTCAGGACTGCAGAGGAACACTGGGAGTCTATGGGTAATTCCTGGCCTTTTATTGGACCGGGAGGAGCCACAAGTCTTCTGCAGTCAACTTCGCCAGTCAACTGCGGAATACCCAGACGTAATGATTGAAATGAAACAAAAATGATCACCTCATTGGGGAAGCTTGGTTATAACTGCATGTTGCTAGGAGGTACTTGGTGTAAAAAGGTGAGAACCACTGGTCTACACAACAGCCAATTAAACACCCCCGTATTTCATAAGCAACTGTCACTTGTAGTCTAAAAGTAATCTTTAGAAGTATTCTGCAATTTTTCCCCAAGGAAATGAAAGCGAAGGTTTATGGGTAAAAGCTCTTCAGGTGGGGGTGGCATAGCAGTTTTTGGATGTAGACCAAAACATTAAACCGGGCCTCCTAAGATTCTATCATGTATGTTGCCCCACCCTGTACATACAGATTGCTCACATTAAAAATCATCCTACCTGTACCTAGTGTATTTTCTGAGCCTTTAAACATCCAAGATGGCGCCCTGTGGAGCCTCAGGCTGCCTGCAGAAAATAAGGGTCTTCTGACAATACCACTCTGTATTCTGGGATTGTGGTCCTTTTCCTGACACCAGTGCTGCTCAGTCTGTGCAAAGCACAGCTATAAGCCGCCCCCTGCTTTTGCCCCATCTCCTCAATAAGTGACGCTGGGAAGAAACAAGGAGTAGCTTCTGAGGCAGAGGCAGCATCCTGGAGTCCTGAAAAGAGTTGCAATCCAGCAGGGGAAAGAATAATAAGTAAGCAACTAGGAAACCTGGATCAAAAACCCAGGATTTTGACTATCCCGGGTTTTGGTCCTTGCCCCGCTGTGTGAAACCCCCCAGGTCGCTGGAACCAACTCACATCTTCCCGGTCCTGCGGCGCGTGTGCAGCCACTCGCCCAATCAGCGTGCTCGAAGTCACTGACGTTACGTCGTCTAAGCCTATGTCTAAGGTGCATTGTCTAAGGACGGCCGCATCCCCTGCTAACTTCTAACAGGGAGCGTGCCCCGCGCCGGCAATTCACAAATGCCTACCACAGGCACGCGCCCTGCTAGAGGGATAGCGGTCATGCAGCCACGGCTCGCGCATGCGCTGTTGGACCATGAAAGAAGGTAAGTGTATGGGGCGACCTGGGGGGTTTCACAAAGCGGGGCATCCCGGTTTTGGATGCCCTGGGGGGGAGGGAATCGATCAGCCCGGGAATCTATCGCTGTGGATTTTGTTCCACTTTAAAGGATTTTTCTATGCAAACAGTTAAATAAAAAAATAACTAAATAAATAAAAAAATTAAATAAATAAAACAGCAGCTTACCTTGCCAAACCTCCTCCAGCACTGTGCCTCCTCTCAGCTCGGCATTGTGAATGAGGAAATACACTTTCTCATCTGCCCCACCAGCGCCACCCTGCCAATGTGGGCCACCAATACTAGTTGAAGGAGCTAGTCCAGACCACACCCCCTCTGTATTGAATAGCTTGAATGGAACTCTCAGATATACCATTCTAACCCAGCTAATTCCTCCCTCCTCCCTGTCCAGCATCCTCCTAGTAATCCCTCTTAGCACCAACAGCTGCCCGCCCTGGATCGTTTACAATTGCAATGTCCAGCTTAAAAAGGGTTAAAACTTCGCTTTTACTTCATAGCTTAAAATGAGGATAATTCCAAACACAGCCGTCAAACATCTTGCAAGTCAGAAAGTGCTCCCCTCCACCATTGGGACCAGGTAACGCGTTTCAGGCTGTTACTAGCCCTTAGTCATAACAGGCTGCCCGCCCTGGACCAAAGCCAGCTCCAAGGGCCACAGCCACATGCTTCAAAACTGTAAACCTTGATATTTCGACCATCTCTGCTTCAATTCAAAACTGTAAAACAGTTTAGAATAGTGCCAAACACAGCTGGACACAATGGGCTAACAATTGCCTTGGACTGTTCTATCACTTTAAAATATATTAATTTTAGATGCTGGGAAATAGTTTGTTAGGGGTTTGGGATTTTCAATAAATGATGCTGAAAGTCTGGTTTAAACAGAAGATGCCTAAATCTGAACAGGCAGCCAGTTCTCTTAAGGGAAAAATGTCTGAGCTCTTGGTGTTTGAGAAGCATGTACCGTATGACTCCAGGAACACATTGTAGATCAGCTTAAGTGTACCGAGTGACATTATCACACCCCAAGGAGAGGTGCAATTTCTGGAAGAGACTGCCATCCGGAGGCCTGGACCACTGTGGCAGCTCGCAAGTGATGGGCCCTGGGGGAACTGGTCACAACTCAACCCATCAATACATCCAAGTTTCTCGATAATAATTTCCACATTAAAAGGCCAATTTTCTGGTATAGTAAAAGAAAAATTCAAGTCACGTTAATTCAAAAAAAAAAAAAAAAAAAAAAAAAAAAAGAGAAACAAGCGACTATCATATTTATATGTTATGATTTTCCCCTTTATGCTCAGGGCGACAGTATAACAAGTTTGTAGGACTTGCTTAGTGTAATGCTAGAACAGGCCTAAAGACAGAAACCCATCAACCCTAAGTGTATTTAAATTGGACCAAAACCCAGGCCGATCGGCCCGGGATTCTATAAGATTCCTGAGCCGATGGATCCCCCCCCCCCCAGGGCATCCAAAATCATGATGTGTAAAACCTCCCAGGTCGCCCCGTTCACTTACCTTGCTTCCTGGTCCAACGGCGCATGCACGAGCTGTGTTCAACGCTTTCCCTCTAGCAGGGAATTTGTGAATGGCCGATGCGGGCACACTACCTGTTAGAGAAAAGCGGTGGATGCATCCACCAGCGCACTCTGAGCCGCTGGCCTTAGACTCTGGCATCACATCAGCTCAGAGCGTGCTCATTGGACGACTGACCGCGCTTGAGCCATAGGACTGGGAAGAGGCAAGTTGTGCTCAGCGATCTGGGAGTTTCACAAAGGATAGTCAAAATCCTGGGTTTTGGTCCACTTTAAAGTGATTTTGACTATCCTTGGTTTTGGTCCTTTCCCCGGAGGCACCCCGCTGCGTGAAACCCCCCAGGAAGGAGAGACCAGCTCACCTCTTCCCAGTCCCATGCAGCAGCATCCTCCGCTGGGAGCGTGCCCACACCGGCCATTCATAAATGCCTGGCACAGGCACACACCCTGCTAGAGGGGTAGCAGGACGTGGCCGCTGCTCTAAGACGCACCGTGGAACCGGGAAACGCGGTAAGGGAATGGGGCGACCTGGGGGGTTTCACACAGCGGGCATCCCGATTTTGGATTTCCAGGTGGGGGGGCTTAATCAGCCCAGGAAAAATCAAGGTGGGTTTTGGTCCACTTTAAAATACAAAGACAGATTTCTGAAGGATCCAAAATGAAGCAGTCACTACGACTGTTCATTGCAGTTACTGTTCTTTGACATATTCCTCAAGCAGCCAGAAATTTGGAGCATTGCAAGAAACGCATTTACTAATACATTAGTGTTGCAGCAACAGGCAGAAACAAATGTAAATTACTGTATATTTAGCACTACTCTAAGTTGCACCAATGTGGCAGATAGTGCTTGATGTGCTAATTAAAGTGACTGGCAAGTCAAAAGTTAAAAAAATAAATATCAGTAGCTTACCTTACATTGACTCCCACCAGTGCTCTCTTTCCTGCTATGTCTGTCTACTTAGTGAGGAAATCACTTCCTCATTCAGCTTTCAGTCTCCACCCAGCTGACCTGGTCCTTCAATCAACCTTCAGTGGATTGAGAATGGAAGCACCCCCCACTCCCTTCCCAGACATCCTGACAAGCTGCATCTCTGCAGCTATGAAAACACGCCAGCCTCCCTCCTGTCTGGTCACACTATGTGCTGGCAGGCTGGAGACGCTCTTGTCCTACAGCATCTCTCACCAACTTTTTCTGATCACACCGTGTGCTGGCAGTAATAACTAGAGGTACAACAATGCACTTATTTTAACTATGATATATGTAAAGCACACAGTGTGCTTACATCACATCACTGTTGCCACACCCACTGTTTTTCTCATGTTTCTCTGCATCGCCTATGCTCTAATAATTTTAAAGATAACTTAGGAAACTATAGGGTCTTTTGGAAAAGGAATTGACATTTAAAGTGGACCAACACCCAGGATTTTGACTATCCTGGGTATTGGTCCACTTCCTTGGGGCACCCCGATCGGGGGTGCCCCGCTGCCCAAAACCCCCCCAAACCCCCCGAAAACTCACCTCTCCACGATCCCACGTGACTGCGCTGTCCAATGCCCGCCGACGGACAAGGGATCGTGCCCGCCGCCGCCTCCCGCGCGTCACTCTTGACGTGCGCGCGCCCGCGCCGGCCATTCAGAGACGGCCGGCGCGGGCACGCGCATGTCTGGAGGAGCGCGAGTGAGGCGGCGGTGGCGGAAGCAGCGTCTGGAGAGGTAAGGTTTTTCGGGGTGTTTGGGGGGGTTACACCCCGCGGGACATCCCGATCTCGGATGTCCCGCGGTGTGTGAGGTGATCGGCCCGGGAATCTTATAGATTCCCGGGCCGATCACCCCTGGGTGTTGGCCCACTTTAAGACAGTGCAACAAGTAGCCAGAGACAATTGGACAGCAATCGGGCGCTCACCAAAATGGTCACATAATGGCAGTTACGTTGTATGCAGAGCTGTGTGTACTGTACTGAATGTATCATCACTGGAAAAGCATCAAGGGCGGGGCTGCTCGGCCTGGGAGCAATATGACCCACTGCATCCAGTTTGTGTTGTATTGACTATTGGGCATATTCTTTAGTTAAAAACAAAAAAGAAGTAAATGCTGCTTTGGAGCACTGGACTGGGGATAGAAGGAAACTTCCTTTGCGGGTATAGGATCCCTTTAAAGCAGATCAAAACCCATTTTTCTGAGCCCGGCGCCAGAGTAACCCGGATGATGCTGCTGGCTTGCCGGTGGCCTGGTTTAAAAACGAAAAAAAAACAAATAAATAAAATAAATAATACAATTCTGTGAGTACTCACATGTACAATTGTTTTTGTAGCATACAGCACGTCTGGTTTCACCTTGTGGCGGATAACCCAGGCGTAAGGAATAAATGAAACAGGACGTGCTGTATACTTGGAAAAAAGGATTTCCCACCGCCGAGAGCACCAATTTATTGATCTCAAGATTGCCAGCTGGCAAGCGCAGCGTCACAGGGGGCCAAGTTATAGGATTCCACGGGGGGCAGTCTAGCGGCCTGCCCTGGAGTCTTTTAGATTCCAGAGCCAGCCTCAATCTGCTTCAGGCCATGTGTCTGAACTCCTGGTTAGAAGGGTTCTAACCCCCATGAGTACTGAAGAGCTGTGTACCTATGTGAATAATCAAGATGGTCTCAAAAGTCACCATGTATTGTTGGAATTTCAGGGGGACCTCAAGCAGACAGGAGTGGGAGACACAGCCACTCTCAAGGTCACTCCTGGGTTTAGGAACCCGGACCTTCACCATGATTTATTGAAAAGCCCAAACCCTTAAAAAATTATTCCCCAGCATCTAAAGTTAATACATTTTTAAGTTTTTAGTCACTTATTAATTATTCTTTCCCCCACTGGGCTGCAACTCTGTTCAGGACTTTAGGATACGGGCTCCACCATCCTGAATCAGAAGCATCACTTACTGAGGAGGAGAGGAGAGTGGGATAAAGTACAGGGGGGCAGGTTATAGCTGTGCTTTGCTCAGACAGAGCAGAGCTGGGGTCAGGAAAAGGTCAGCAATCCCAGAATGCAGAGCCGCACAGTCAGAAGGTACTTCCTGTTTGCAGGCTGCCTGATGTTCCATGAGCTGCCATCTTGGATGTTTAAAGGCTCATAACATGCAGTAGATGCAGGTAGGATGAGTTTTAATGTGGACAATCTGTATGTACAGGGTGTGGGAAACATATAAGACAGACTCTTATTCAGAGTGAAGGACCGCTTTAAGCTTCTTAAACTGGACCAAAACCCAGCTCGATTTCCAGGGCCGATCGATTCACTCCTCCCAGGGCATCCAAGACCAGGATGCCCCACTGCATAAAACCCCCCCCTATTCACTTACCTTACTTCCCGCTCCAACGGCGCATGCGCGCTATCACTCTAGCAGGGAGCGTGCCTGCACCAGCCATATGTGAATGGCCGGCGCAGGCAAGCTCCCTGTTAGAGGGAAGTGGGGGATGCGTCCGCCAGCGCGCTCGGAGCCACTGGCCTTAGACGTCGTCTTAGATCTAAGCGCACTAATTGAACGAGCGCATGCACCGTAGGGCCGGGAAGAGGTGAGTTTCTTCGAGCGATCTGGGTGGTTTCACACAGCGGGGCACCGGACCAAAACCAAGGATAAAAATCCTGGGTTTTGGTCCACTTTAAATTATGCTTAAAGTTGTCCTTTAATTCCACATTGCTTCATCGGAGTTTCCCATAAGCAGCTATTAGCAATTAGGATATCATCTCCCTAGCCGTGCCCTCAATACAATTACTGTCACGCTCCTGTGGTCCGGACTGAAACCCCTGAAGGTTGAATTAGATGATGAGGGCCGGGTATCTTAGAGGCCTTTGTTTGAATGTGCAGCAAGGACATGGCCCTGGGTCTCAGAGGAGGCCGGAGGCTTGTGAATCCAGTCAAGCAGAGCTTCCAATACCTTCGCTATGGCAGCGGGGTGAAAACACAATGGCCAGATTCAGGATTTATTATTACAATTAGTCACTCTGACTCATTAAATTCGCTTTGGCAGCCTGGCCCTGGAAAACATAACCCATGGTCCTGTCCAAGCCAGGGATAAACTGATATTACCACTTGGATTTACCGCTAACTGCTGAAAGAAAAAAAAAATGATTCATGAGTGGTTTTTTGTGCCAGAATTTCTAAAGTCTAACATAATTAACCCTGTCTTTTCTAAGTGCTGGAACATCAAATCATGGTTTCCTCGGTAATAGTAGCCAAAATCAATCTGCCAAATCAATGTTTGTTGTTAGTGTAGTGTTGTAGCGGATATTTTTACAACGCACTTAGTGACTGTGTGTTCTTGAACAATAATTCCCCTGAGGAAGCGGTATAGGCACTGTGAAATGTGTGGGGTCCAAGGGCTTACACTTGCATGCTGGTAGGACCTTAAGTCCTGTTAATACTGTATAATATATGCAGTATTTACCCAGATTATTGTTCAGACAAAGTATATCTTACAGCCTAAGTGCGTTGTAAAAACATCTGCTACAATACTACACCAACAACGCACTTAGTGACCGTGTGTTCTTGAACAATAATTCCCCTGAGGAAGTGGTATAGGCACTGTGAAATGTGTGGGGTCCAAGGGCTTATTCCTGCATGCTGGTAGGACCTTAAGTCCTGTTAATACTGTATAATATATGCAGTATTTACCCGGATTGTTATTCAAAAAAAGTAGATTGCACAAACTGATTAATTAATAAGCCGAGTTGCAAACCCCTCATTTACAACCACAAAGAGCAAGTTAACAAGAGCTGATTACCCGCTACAGGGAATGCACACACAAAGGCTTCTTAAACTTCAAAAGGTAAATTAATTTTTATGTGCAGCATTCTAAACTGCCCCGGGGAGGGATGCATATGATGGCATATGGAATAGGGTGCATACTGTTTCTTGAAAGGGTGTTGGTCCAGTTTAAACTATCACCTACCTTATAAACTGGCAAACCTATATGAATAATAATCTACAACCACAAAGAGCAAGTAAACAAGAGCTGATTACTTGTTACAGGGAATGCACACCCAAAGGCTTCTTAAAAAAAAAAAAATTCTAATGCCTGCTGTGGTCAATTTTAAAAACAAAATGGCGTCTCCTGCAAACAGGAAGTGCTGCTGTGTTTCCTGTCACAGTGCATTGTCAGTTATGTCATTTGAATCCACGTAGCAGCATGACAGATGCTGGGAGAGAAATCTCCAAAACGGCCGCTATCACTAAAAAAATCTGAGGCAGCTTTGGAAGTTCCCGGGATTCATTTTGGCGGTATTTTTCTCTTATTATGATTGATTAATTTGACATATTTGTATTATTACTGTGCCCTCCTTGCTCCCCTCGTATGCCCCAGTATGGCCAGGGATAGGCCACTGTAGATTATATACGCACATTTACTTTATATTAGCATTCAATATTGTTGAAGGGCGGTAGCTGATAAAAACGGGGGAAGTGGGTATGATATTCAAATATACATAGGGGGCTGCATCACTAACTGCGGCCATTTTATATCATTGTTATATATAATTTCTCGTTCACTGTGGTTGTTTGGGGTAATGGTTTATATTGGGATGTGATGCATTATTAGATTATTTAACTTGCATACTCATGTATTATATGTGAGGCTGCATTATTATTATTATATTGTTCTTGGTTACACTTTACTAGATAGTTTTTTTGCACCAGGCACCTTATTATATTGATACTTTTTGTACATTATATATACTCCACACATTTCTTATTCTTTACTATAGGCTGCATTTTTACATTGTTCTTTGTTATAGATTTTTTCAGATAATTCTCTTGCACCAGACACTTTATTCTAAGTATGTCACACACCCCGCTTCAGATATCCATAACACATGGGTAATACCGACCTGAAGGGGCGTTCCTGCAGAGATGATGCAAAGAGAAAAGCCCCTCCCTGATCCATAAATACCTGGGACCTCCCACTCATTACCCAGTTTTCCATCTCTGCAAGACGGCGAGCAAGTCAGAAGATGATGTCTCCTCCTTGCTCAGGGGGAGTTCAGGTAGCCGGGACAACTCCCGGCCCGTTATTTATTTATTTCCGCTCGGACATCTTTTATCTTGTCTTACCCCTTACTAACTTGCCTCCACAGTTTCGGCTGCAAGTCCGGGTGAGGGTAGATCAGCACCTAGGGTGCTTAGGAGCTGAGCTCCGCCGTGAGACCCTATATGAGAGGGTAGGCGGCTATACCGGTTGGGTGAACCCGGTTTGGGATGCCCTGTCCCCTGGTAATTTTCCCTGGAGGGCCCTTTCCCCCCCCCACCACAGTCTCCTCACATTCTTAGGGGGCGCGTCTGCTTTGGGGGGTTGGGAGTCATTGCCCCTGGCCCTGAGCCCTTTGTGTGTAGTGTGTGTGTGTTTGTGTGTGTCTCAGCGCCGCGGCCGCATTGCCGCCGCGGCGCCGTTTATACTTTGCAGCCTTTTTTTGTGAGGGGAGTCTTCTCCCCTCACACACTTGGGGGGCGGGGCCGGCGCGCGGCGCGCTGCCGCGGCCAGCCCCCGTCTTCTTCTCCTATTCTGGGCGTTGGATCGGCGGGGCGGGTGCCCGCCGTCCATGCGCCCTGTGTACTGTCTTATTACCAGCGCCGCGGGCTTTTGCGGCGCCGGTACTTCATGCTGCTCGGGGTCGCGGGAGGGTTCTCCCTCCTCCCGCGTTTGTTTAGGAGGGGGCGGGGCCGGGCGTTAGGCGCGTCGCCGCGACCCGCCCCCTCTGCTCTGGCGCCGCCGAGGAGCATAGTGCTCCGCTGTCCATCAACAGGAGGGGGGGCGGCGCGGGGGTTTTCGCGCCTGACGCGCTGCCACGCCCCTCCCCTTCTCTATCTGTTCCCTCGCTAGGAGGATGTCCTGAGGCGCCATAACGACTCCGTTCCCGACGCAGTGAGTGGCCCTGTGGGCCTATACCCTTGTTTTTGCTGCTTATCCTTCTCATATGTGGGGTTAATATATTGGTGGTTTTTGTTGTGTTTGCAGTGCTGTGGATCCGTCAGAGGGACTTTCATCAGCATTTAGAGGGTTTCCCCCTGGTCCTGGGTACCTGGGTCCTTTTTATTCACTAAAAATCCTCCCACTCGGGACATTAAAGGGGCATCCCGGGTTGCTTACCGGCCTAATTCCCTGGGTCATAGTGACCACACAAAATCACCTTTATGGAGGCATCCCCTGATACTGGGGCGGGCACCCCTTCGGGGCATCCCAAAAAGTGCATGGTGTGCGGTGTTTCTATTACTGGGGACGATGTACTGCTATGTGTTCCCTGTGCACAGCGAACGATTGCGCGGCAGTCCGGATCCCAGGCTACGGGATCAGCACCGCCGGCCGATTCATCTCCGCCTCCCACCCTGACGCGTGCTCCGTGTGACGTGGTCATGGGTAGGGATCTACAAGCTGAGATGTGTGCCAGATTGGCCACCCTTAAAAAAAAAAAAAAAAAAAAAAAAATTCCGGCTCGGCCGCCCGTAAGGCTCCGGCTAAGAGGAAACATTTGTCCCCGGCCCCGCCGGTGGATGACTGTGATGAATTTAATAATCTTGATTGGTCCGATTATTCTGTACTAGAGGACGGAGAGGTGTCCGACGGTTCAGAGGTTACTGACGATGGGTATTCTGCGGGCGCTGATGCCGAGTTTAGTGAGTTGGGAAGATCGTCGGACTCCCCTCAAGCCCTGGCCTTGATGTTGGAGGTTCTGAATATCTCTCCTCCTGAAACGGCATCGCAGCAGGATGGTGAGCTGTTTGAGGAATCCAGGCCACGCTTGGAGTTTCCTACGCAGCGGCATTTTGACAAAATCATTGACAAGGAATGGGACAGGCCGGCGCGGCTCCCGGGTATCCCTCAGGGGTGGGATAGGAAATATCCCTTCCCTGCTGAGGTGGTCAAGCGCTGGGCATCCCCGCCCGAGGTGGACGCTCCGGTTTTGGGGTTATCCAATTCCTCGGTCCTGAATAGACCGGATTGTTCCACCCTCAAGGATGGGGAGGATAAACGCATTGATCAGATGGCTTGTCATGGTTTCACTAGCGTCGGGTCGGCCATGCGGCCTGTCTGTGCCTCTGAGCTTATGGTGTTGGCGGCCAGATCCTTGGTTAGGGAACTGCTGACATCTTTCGGACTTCGTCCTGGGAGTAATGAGTTCCTTAGTCTCAAACGCTGTGAGCTGTTTTTTATCCTTCGTCTTGACAGCCCTGGATGACACCTTAATGATGTGTGGTAGAACGTTGGCCTTACTGGTGACTATTCGACGGTCGGTATGGTTGTGCCGGTGGGCGGCAGACTTTATGTCCAAAAAGTCTATGACGGCCCTACCCTTTGTGGGGTTGAGGCTCTTTGGAGAAACCTTGGACTCAGTTACTCAGGGCGGTAGGCTACCGCAGCGTAAGAAGCAGCGTCGTTCCTTTCGGGGGGCGACCACTGCTGCCCCTTCCTTTCGTGGGGCCAGACTTGGAAGAGGATCTACATTTCGTTCTTCCAGAGGTGACTCGGGGAGCAGGGGCAGAGGACGTGCCCGCTCTGGATACAATTGGGGTTCCAAGCCCAAGCCGGCTGTCAAGCCAGCTCAGCAATGAGGGGGCGCCCTCACCCTTGCGGGTGGGGGGACGGCTCAAGCACTTCTCCCAGATTTGGGATCAAGAAGTTTCGGACAGGTGGATTCGGGAAGTGGTGTCTTCCGGTTACAAGCTAGAGTTCGAGCTCCGCCCCCCCTCCAGGTTTCTCAGGTCTCGGTTGCCTTCGGAGCCCCTGGCGGCACAGGGGCTCCTGGTGGCAGTAAAGAGTCTTCTGGACATGGCTGTCATTTGCCCCGTGCCTCCATCAGAGCAGGGCAAGGGCTTCTATTCCAATCTGTTCACGGTTCCCAAGAAGGACGGGTCGATCCGTCCTATCTTGGACCTCAAGCTTCTCAACAGGTTTGTCAGGCCGCGCAAATTCCGCATGGAGACCTTGCGCTCGGCCATTCAGTCTCTTCGTCAGGGAGATTTTCTGACGTCCATAGACATCAAAGATGCTTATCTACACATTCCGATTTTTCCAGCACACCAGAGGTTTCTCAGGTTTGTCGTAGAGGATCGTCACTTTCAGTTTGTGGCTCTTCCTTTCGGTCTCACCTCGGCACCTCGGGTGTTCACCAAGGTGCTGGCGGGGGTGATGGCACTGCTCAGAGTTCAGGGCATTCGCATTGTACCCTATCTGGACGATCTGCTGATCATGACAGATTCCTTCAGCCAAGCGGAGTCGGACACCGGTGTGGTGGTGTCCACTCTGGAGAGGTTTGGTTGGGTGATCAACCACCCCAAGTCTTCCCTTTGTCCATCCAGGTTTGTGACGTTTCTGGGGATGTCTCTGGACACCTTGCAGGCCAGGGTTTTTCTGCCCCAGGCCAAGATTCTTTTGATCCAGGAGTTAGTGCGGCTGCTCTTGTCAGCTCCTCACCCGTCCATCCGGTTAGGGATGAGGCTGGTGGGATTAATGGTGGCCTCATTCGAGGCAGTTCCCTTTGCACAATTCCATACGAGGACGCTTCAGCTTCATCTGCTGAAGGTTTGGGACAAGTCGCCACTGTCGTTGGACCAGTCCTTCCGGTTGACCCCTCAAGTTCGTCGATCCCTACAATGGTGGATGGGGTCTGTCAATCTGTTTAAGGGCAAATCCTTCCTGGCCCCGTGCTGGGAGACGGTCACCACGGATGCCAGTCTATCAGGCTGGGGGGGTGTTTGGAAGGATTGCCAGTTTCAGGGTCTATGGAGTCCGCAGGAGGCTCACGAGCCCATCAACATTCTGGAATTGAGAGCCATCAGGCTGGTTCTGTTTCGCTTCACTCATCAGTTGAGGGGCCGGCCAGTTCAGGTCCGGTCGGACAACAGGACGGCGGTTGCTTACATCAATCACCAGGGGGGGACTCGCAGCAGGAGTGCCCTCAGGGAGGTGTCTTTGATTCTGGACTGGGCGGAGACCCACGTCCCGTGTATCTCAGCAGTCTACATTCCGGGAGTGGAAAACACGGAGGCGGACTCGCTGAGCAGGGCCTCCTCTCGTCAGGGGAGTGGTCTCTCAGTCCCAAGGTGTTTCGTTTGATTTGTCTCAGGTGGGGGTTCCCAGCGGTGGACCTCTTTGCCTCTCGACACAATCACAAGCTTCCAGTCTTTGTGTCGCTCTCGCAGGATCCTCTGGCTCTGGCGGTGGATGCCATGTCTCTGAACTGGAGGGATCTGGGCTTGCTGTACCTGTTTCCCCCGTTCCCGTTGCTAGCCAGGGTGGTGCGCAAGCTGGCGCTGGAGGGCGCATCAGCGATCCTGGTGGCCCCGAGGTGGCCAAGGCGCGTTTGGTTCGCAGATCTGGTAAGGCTGGCAAAAGACCAGTTCGTGCTGCCTCTGAGTCCGGATCTGCTCACTCAGGGTCGGCTGCGTCATCCCAATTTACAATCGCTGGCTTTGACGGCGTGGCTGCTGAGTCCACTATCTTGAAAGAGGAAGGTCTTTCTGATGCTGTTATTCAGACACTTATCAGTGCCAGGAAACGGTCTTCATCAACCATTTATTATAGGTCATGGAAGTCCTATATTGACTGGTGTGAGGGTAGGTCCCTTTCTTGCCGGGAGTTCTCTATTCCCAGGCTCTTGGAGTTTCTTCAACATGGTCTGGATCTGGGGCTCCAGATTAGTACCTTAAAGGGGCAGGTTTCTGCCCTGGCGGTTTTCTTCCAAAGGTCCTTTGCACTTCATCCATTAGTCAGGACCTTCTTCCAAGGAGTTATGCATATACGGCCTCCTAGGAAGCCTTTTGTTCCGGTTTGGGATTTAAACTTGGTTCTTTCTGCTCTTCAGGGGCCTCCGTTTGAGCCCATGCATGAGGCTGCCTTGTCGTCCCTTACTCAGAAGGTGGCCTTTTTGGTAGCTATCACTTCTGTGAGGCGTGTTTCTGAGTTGGCAGCTTTATCCATTAAAGCTCCGTATTTTGAAAGGCATCAGGATAAGGTTGTTTTTAGTTTCAAACCAGATTTTCTTCCTAAGGTGGTTTCGGCATTCCATTTAAATCAGGACATTGTTCTGCTCTCTCTTTGTCCCAATCCTAGCAACGAGAAGGAGAGGGTGTTGCATTCCTTGGACGTTGTCCGCGCTGTGAAATATTACCTGGTGGCTACGTCTTCCTTTCGTAAGACGGATGCCTTCTTTGTGGTGCCCTCTGGGCCTAGGAAGGGTTTGGCTCCTGCCAAATCTTCTATCAGTAAATGGATTCGTCAGGCCATTTTTGGGGCCTATTCTGCCAAGGGGAGGAGTCCCCCTTTTCGTGTTACTGCTCATTCTACTCGTGCTCTTGGAGCGTCCTGGGCTTTCCAGCACCAGGCCTCTGTTGAGCAGGTTTGTAAGGCCGCTACTTGGTCTTCTGTTCACACTTTTTCCAAGTTTTACAAGGTTGATGTTCGGGCCTCAGCGGATGCTGGTTTTGGCCGCCTGGTTTTGCAAACTGTTGTGGCATAGGTTGTGCCTTGTTACCTTGTTTGGATTCCCGCCCTTTTATGGACACTGCTGTTGGATGTCCCATGTGTTATGGATATCTGAAGCGGGGTGTGTGACATACTTAGAATAATACCATTTTGTGAAATACTCACCTGTAAAATGGGTATTATAAGTATGTCACACACCCCGCTTCACCCGCCCTTGTTTGGTACTATGGATACTCTATATTGGGCATTTTGCGTGGTTCTTGGTTTTACTATTGCCTCTTCCTGGTCCCTTACTTACTGCTTCTGTATACTGGGTAATGAGTGGGAGGTCCCAGGTATTTATGGATCAGGGAGGGGCTTTTCTCTTTGCATCATCTCTGCAGGAACGCCCCTTCAGGTCGGTATTACCCATGTGTTATGGATATCTGAAGCGGGGTGTGTGACATACTTATAATACCCATTTTACAGGTGAGTATTTCACAAAATGGTATTATTATATTGACACTGTAGGCTAATATATATATTTTTTTTTTTTTTTAACTTTTCGTCACATATTTTATTGGCCCCCTATAGTACTATCAATTCAGTATTAGGGGGCACTATATATTTGTGTATATTATTTGTACTAATATCATTTATTTCGAATATTAGTATTTATATAAATTCCTTTGTATATACACCAAATATTATTAAGTTGATACCGGGAACCCATTAATATTCTGTTTTTAGGTTGTCTTGTATCCCCTTGTCATGTGTGTTTTTAAAATTTTGTATATAGCACTTCTTTATAAATTTACCTTATATATTTACTCCTTCATATATGTAGTGAGAGTGCCCATTTTCTTTAAACCCCATATACAGAATTGGGAAGATAGGCACATGAAGATAAGCATCCTTGATGTCCACAGTGGTCCTGAAGTCGCCTGGGCGAAGGGTACTGACAGCAGAGCGCAGCGTCTCCATGCGAAAATGTTTGAATCTGACAAAATTTGTTGAGGCCCTTCAGATCCAGAATGGGCCTCAGAGAGCCATCCTTTTTGGGGACCGTGAAAAGATTGGAATAGTACCCCTGACCTCTTTCTCGATGAGGCACCAAACAAATGACTCCGGACTAACAGGCAATGAACCGACAGAAGCAACCCCTGAGCGGACAGGGGGTTTAGAGACATCTGGGATCTGATGAATCTTGGGGGGGGGGGGGGGCAGGCTGCAAACTCTATCTTGTAACCGGAGGACACTACCTCCTGAATCCACCGGCCTGAGACATGAAGCCTCCAGACGTGAGCAAAGAGCCGAAGCCGCCTCCCCCCCCACCCGGATGGGTGAGGGCGCCCCTTCATGCCTGAGGGGGCTTGGGAGAGTGTTTGGACTTTCCGGTCCAAACCGGAATTCCAGGAGAGACCGGGACGACCACGGGTTCTTCTACGGCCCCAAGAATCTCTGCGACCACTGGAGAGGAGGGATCCACGTCCCCCTCTGGGAATGCGAAAGGAAGGGAGGGGGGCAGAGGACCCCCGAAAGGGCCGAGACTGCCTCCTATGCTGAGGCAGCCTCCCATCCTTGGCTAGAACATCAAGACGTTCCCCAAACAGCTGCAGTCCCACGAAGGGGAGGCCAGTGAGAGCTTTCTTAGCCGCAGCGTCAGCTGCCCACTGGCGCAACCAGATAGAGCGGCGCATAGCCACCAAGAGTGCAGAGGTCCTTCCACACAGCATCATCCATAGCAGTAAGGATAAAGGCCACAAAATCAGTGCAAAGTAAGAGAGTCCTATATCCCCCACACTACCAGCTGTTGTGCCATCAATGAGACGCTTAAGCAGTTTCTTAAGGGCAATAGCAGTAATGGCGGCAGCACATACAGGGCGCAAGCCAGCCCCCACACATGTAAAAGCATGGCAGGCCACTTGATCCATGTGCCGGTCCTCTCCGTCCCTCAGAGTGGTAGTGTCAGGGGAAGGCATTGGACAAGCCTAGCATGGGAGCGTCCACTTCGAGGGGAATGACCACCTCTTAACAAGATCAACGGGAAAGGGATACCTTTTATCCAAACCCTTGGGCACCGCAGGCAACTTGTTAGGACGTTCCCATTCTTTAAGCACCAAGGTGGTAAAATGTTCCTGCTCAAGGAACTCTAGACGCTGTTTACCAGGACGAAAAAGCTTCCCCTGCTTTCTTTTAGCTACCTCAGGGGGAGCAATGTGCAAAATTTCAAAAATATGTGACAGCAGATTATCAGTGTCCTCAGGGTACCATGATTCCTCTCCGGACGCAGACCCAGGGTCACTATCGCAACCCTCCTGCTGGTTCCCAAAGGAGTCAGAATCCTGGAAGAGCTCCCCCATCTCAAGGGGGTGACAGTCACCAAGCTCATCAATCCCCACATACATCTCAGTAAGGGGAGCAGGCCTGGGGTCCAGGTGTTTCTTCTTGCCAGAGGCCTTCCTAGGAGCATTCCTGGCAAGCTGCTTTTCCATGTTAGCCACACGCGGAGCCAAATCAGAATGTGACTCCCTGCCAACATTCCCCTCACTGGGGCCCAATTGCAGGAGCGGGGTAGTAGGTGAAGCCGAAGGAGGCGCAGAGCTGGGAAGCGAAGCAGGCAAACCAGCTTGAAGCGCAAGGACACTTTCAGCGCATGGCACGCACACCGTGACACTGTTACTCACAGGGGATACCCCGCACATGGAACACAGCCGTGCTTGCCCCGAAGGGCCCCCACGCGCGCTATCCCCAGAAGCCTCCATATGTTGATTAGCACAGGCGCAATAGGCCAGCAGTGGGTACAGGCTTAATACAGAGGGATGCCCCCAGAAGTTAATAAAGGGGGGATGAAGGGGAGAAAAGGAGTGGAGCCGGGAGAAACCACAACTCAATGGTATCCTGCCTGAAAGACATAAGTAAAATCACACATAAGCATCCCGCAGCAAAATACCCCAATTCAATAAAAACCCCGCAAAGGGGACTCACGGACCAAAGACACAGCGGGGTCACACAGGCCGCTGAATAAGGCGACCCGCCGGAGGAAGCAGCGCTGCAGCCAGGAAGGGAGAAATCCAGACGCGCAGCTCGTCCAAAATGGCGCCGGCAGAGGTACCTCGAGGGGCGTGCCACGAGGTGAACGACGCGATTTGCGTCATCACCCGGCAAGCCCCCCCCTCCCCCCGAAGAGCGCGAAAAACTGCGCTCATGTGACCCGGCCGGCACCATGACAAAGCAAAATCACCTCACCTGCGGAACGCAGTACAAAGCGTGGCAGCTAAAAACACCAGAAAACACACCAAAAAACGTAAAAACACCACAGATATGACTACTCGCCGCCACCCCCCCTTTTTCCCCCCTACCAAGTTAGGGGGGGGGGGGAGAGAGAGAGAGAAGCAGCCATGGTCAGGGAGGGAGGGATGGCACTGGGGGGGACCCAAAGGAAAAAACTACTTACCCCCTCAGAAGCAAGGACAGGAACTCTGCATCCCTAATACGCTCACCATAAAGCCTATGGCCGGCTACCCTTTGTGTTACAGGGTCTGCGGCTTGGAGCTGTGCTCCAGGAGCACTTGACCCTAGTGCTCTTCTACCTTCACCTGATCTGTCAGCCAAGGCTGGGAGGCAGTGAGGGTCCAGAAACGGATGGAAATAGACTTGCAGGGCCGCAGGCTTGGTTGCCCCGCTCACATGCGCAAGAGAGAGAGAGCCATCTTCTAACTTCGCAGTCCACTGCAGAGTAAACACTGGGGAACTATGGTTAAGCCCGTTTTTATAGGGAGCCGGGATAAGCCACAGCTTTTCTGCAGTACCAATGCGCCACCTCGTGGCGGAATAACCCAACTGTTATGAATACCGAAGCGGGCCGTGCCATGCAATAAAGAAAATACGGTACATTTTCACTAAGGTGGCTCACCAGCCAAAATAGATTTGAGGTGCCCTTACTATGGCAGCACCGGTGTACATCACCATCCTGGACGCCCGAGACCTGGTAACCACTACTCACCTCTTTTGCATTCCAGCAACTGTTAGCAGCCTATTGAGTTTGCCTGGCCCATTGCACATAACTGTGCGCCCACTGGCCTTGCAAATCCCATTGGATTCTAGCGACCACTTGAATGGCATCCGTAGCATGAATCATGGAACAAGTAAGTAGTGGCTTCCTTTAGTGAGACATCGAACACTGGCATTTGGGATACCTCCTTGATACCCCAGTTCTATTTTACCTGGAAGTTCTTTTAAAAGCAGAACAGAACCCGTCTTTGACTTTCCGGGTTTTGTTCCAGACCCCCAGGCGGCTCTCATTGAAAGGAATGGGGAGTGCGCTCTGCCACATCCCCTGCAGCACACACGCTCTCGTTCCAGCCTATCCCAATAAGAGCAGCCTGCCGAATTCTGTAGTCACAGTGAGAGGCTTTCATTGGAAGAGAGGCCACGCATGTGCCGTTGGAGCCATGGACGGTAAGTGTTTCCAAACCATCTGGGGTGTTTCACACAGAGGAGCAGGCCAGTGGCCGGCGCTGGAATCTAACATCTGTTTGTTGGGACTTCTCATCTGCTTTAGTCACAGTGTCTGCGCACTCCCCTTCATTACAGTAAACAGAGGGGGTGTGCACTTTAACTATGACTGAACTGAGGAGTGAGGGCATCTTGCATGATTGGGAGACTCAACCTCAGAATCCAGGTTTCTGGCCACCGAACTGGCCGGCAGTGGGGGAGAAAAGAAGAGTACCCTTTTTTTATTAGAGGTTTACAGCCCCTGTAACTAGCTTTGTCAGGCCCAGAGGGGTCAACGGCTGGGACCAACGCCCTTACAAGAAACAACATTGCGCATATGCATCCCTCCTGAGGGCAATTCAGATTGCTGCACATAAACATTCATTTACCTCCAAAATAGTACCCTATGGACCTGCAGGTGCTTCTTGGTTTCTCAGAGCGGCAAATAAGTCTTAATGGAGCATGCGTCTCTCTTCCTGATCCTCTGAGTACCTGCACCAGCCATTCAGATATACCTGCCGTGGGTAAGAGCCTTACAAAGGTATAGCTGCGAGCTCAATTGACCGCGACAGAGGAGAAGGAATAGGATTCTGATCCTAATGTTTGCTTGAAAGTGGCAAAGGGCTTCCAGAATAATGGACGAGTGTTTGTGCTTCATGGAACTGGACTTACGATAGGAGTAGGTTTAAAAAAAGAAAAAAAGGAATAAGTAAAAAAAAAAATAACTAAGAGAAAAACCCTGGGGCACAAAATGTGTCCAAACCCCTCACCCCCCTTCTCCTCATCATAACAGCGCACCATAACTCTTTGTAGCCCGCTGTGGTTTTGGTGTACTAGCAGACATGCCTTGGAAGTCTGATGAAGTATGCTCCCAGGAGGGAGGGCTTCACCAGCTCCTGTGTGGAATTAAAGTAGAAAAAAAACCCTAGGACACATCATGTCTCCAGACCGCTCACCCCCCTCCCCAGAAGGGTTTTTGCTTCTTTAATTCCACACAGCATCTGGTGCTGTCTCCCTTCCTGGAAGTATACTTCAGCAGACTTTAATGGTGTGTTTTCCTCCTCAATATTATAATAATAGCACACCGTAACCCGTTGTAATGTTATTTTAAGGTCGTTGTGGCTTTGGTGCACTAGCATTATGATAATGAGGAGATCCCTGCAGACATGCTATTGAAGTCCGCTGAAGTAGAGGGAAGGAAATTTGGACACTTTTTTTAATACCAGAACTTCCCTTAAATGATGGCTACCTCTTTGCAAAAAGGCGCACTAGCAATGTAATTTCTTTTAGCAGGTCAGTTCTAATGAATTCTAATGAATGAATAACTAAATAAATAAATCATAAAAAGAGAACTCAAGGGAAGTGCTCCCAGACCCATTTGGTCCTCCTCTGCCCTTTTGTTCTGTAGTAGCTACGACTGTAAGATCAACCTTTTACTCTTTGGTGACACCTGAGGGTTGTAACAGGAAGCAAAAGTAATTGGGTGGTCTCCTATAGGAATGGAGCCACCTGTACCGTGGAAGGACATCTCCATAAGGAGACGCCAGCACGAGATTGATTGTCACACAGCATCTTCAGGTATAAAAGTTTGCAAATACTCACGCAAGTCACTTTGTCCTTAAGAGCTCTGCGGACAAGGAATATGGCGGCTCTCAGCATGGTTTTCAGATCATCTTTGGAGGTTGAGCCTGGGCTATCAGAGAGCTTCTTGTAGACGGCCAGTAAGGCATCCTCTCTGTACGACCATGTCTTTGAATACGCTCCGGCAACCTTGGAATAAGTACAAGTAATTTCAGTAAGAGTCCGCTTTACTGCTAGTTCTAATGGGGAGATTTCCTGTCTGGGGTACCCTAGTGGCTTAAAGTGGACCAAAACCTACTGAACTTAATGCATTAGGCAAAAACCCCTTCCAATACTCCTTTTTGTTTTGCTGTCCATCTTCACTTATAATAGTGATAATAGTGCAATTGTGGCCATTGTGTGCCAATGCACACATGGAATTCCTTCTCCGCACTTTACCCATCCGTGCACTGTGAACAACACAACTCCGTGTACACACCAATGAATAAACACCATGTGAGTGACTAATTAATTACAAACTAAGGGGCAGCGAAGTGCACATGTGCCCGGAGTGTTGGGCTATAAATTCAGACCATGGTTGGGAATCAAACCTGTCAAGTCATCCTTCAGGTCACAGGCCTCTTTAACTACCTCTAGGCCATAACTGCCCCTAAAGCCACTGGCTCCTAAGCCATGATTGCACACCTGTGATGTTCCACAGGCGTTTGCTCAATTCCACTTCCTGGACAGATCTTGTGCATGTGCCTTGGCTTTACTTTGCTTGCCTTAGAGAGGAAACCCCTGTCAGATCTCTGCTGTGGCAATGTGGCAGGAGATTGGTCATTGCCTAGGTGCAGCAAGGACATCGCCTGCCCCTCACAGCAGCGCCAATAGCTCAGGAAGGAAGGACTTGCCTAAAAAAGTGAAGCAGGTGCATTGGAAATTACCAAAAAGTACTCTTCATAGGCGGAAAAATTCAGGGGATGCCAATTCAAATGTGGGTTAGGAAGTCACTAACTGGCAAAATGTAGGGTGGCCCCTTCCAAGCAGCAGCACTGCAAGAAATATCTTAAAGTAGACCAAAAGTGACCTTTGAGTCTATATTCAGGATGCCCTGCTGTGTGACCCCCTCCCCATGTCCCCTGTAAAACTCACCTTCCCGATCCTACGGCACATGTGCGAGCCATGTCCGCTGTCTGTTAGCAGGGCATGCGCCCGCACCAGGCATTATTGAATGGTCGGAATGGGCACACTCCCTGTTAGAGGGTAGCAGGGTTACGGCTGCCAGGGTGCTCAGCTCTTCTAGCCTAGACTCGGCCAAGTCTTAGCTGATTTTGCAGAGCATGTTGGATGAGAGCCGTCAATGCACTGTAGGAGCGGGGAAAGTGAGTTTACTGACTGGCCGCCCTGGGGGGTTTAATACAGCGGGGCATCCCCAATAGGGGTGCCCCAAGGGCAAGGACCAAGGGGAGGGGATAGCCTGGTTGGCTAGGGGATAGCCTAGCCTGGGGGTAGACACTGGTAACAGGAAATTATTGGATATTTCCCCAATGAAGTAATGTTAGCTAAATCAATCATAAATCAGTTAAAGAAAAATACAATTCTGTGATTACTATTATTATGAGTATACAGTACGTCCTGCTCCAAATATAATACTTACAAGTGGGCTATACTCCGCCAGATGGCGCTGGACTGCAGAGACATAGAAAATAGGCTCCTCCCGGCCCCTCAAATACCTGGGGACCTCCCACAAATCCCCAGCATTGAAAAGCAGTTAACAAGAAGCCGGGAGAATTAAACAACCCAAACTATCAACTATAACAATGATAACAATCACCATACAGGGGATCCAAGATAATGCAAAACCAAGGGTGGGTTGGAGCAGGACGTACTGTATACTCATAATGCCAGTTCTACAGGTGAGTAATCACAGAATTGTATTATTCTTAGTATACAGTACGCCCTGCTCCAAATATAATACTTACAATCGGGACATCCAATAGCAGTGTCCATAAAGTAGGGTGGGATCCCCAATAAAAAAGACAGCAGCAGGCAGTTTAAACCACTGCTACCTGCAGAACCTTTCGGCCAAAAACAGCATCAGCTGAGGCCCTAACATCAACCTTGTAAAACTTTGAAAAGGTATGGACAGAAGACCAAGTAGTGGCCTTGCAAACTTGTTCAACAGAGGCCTGGTGCTGAAAAGCCCAAGAGGCACCAATAGTACGAGTGGAATGAGCAGTAAGGCGGGGGGAGGGAGGATTCCTTCCCTTAGCAGAGTAGGCCTGAATCACAGCCTGACTAATCCACTTGCTGATAGTAGACTTGGCAGGAGCCAAACCCTTCCTAGGACCAGAAGGGACCACAAAAAGAGCATCAGTTTTCCTGAAAGGTGCAGTAGCCACCAGATAGTACTTCAGACACCTAACCACATCCAAAGAGTGCAAAACCCTCTCCTTAGCGTTGCTAGGATTAGGGCACAAAGAAGGAAGAACAATATCCTGATTCAAATGAAAGGCAGACACTACCTTAGGCAGAAAGTCAGGTTTGAAACGAAACACCACCTTGTCCTGGTGTCTCTCATAGTAGGGGGCTAAATGGAAAGCGCCGCCAACTCAGACACACGCCTGACAGAGGTGATAGCCACCAGAAATACAACCTTGAGCGTAAGAATTGCCAGGGCAGCATCCTGCACAGGTTCAAAGGGAGTACCCTGCAAGACTGACAGAACCAAGTTTAAATCCCAAACAGGCACCATAGGCTTACGTGGAGGGCGCATATGAGTGACCCCCTGGAAAAAGGTCCTGATCAGAGGGTGCTGAGCACAGGACTTCTGGAAGAAAATAGCCAGGGCAGAAACCTGACCCTTCAGAGTACAGAGCTGGAGTCCCATCTCCAACCCATGCTGCAGGAACTCCAAAATCCTGGGAATAGAGAACACACGATGGGGAGGAGACTTAGACTCACTCCAGTCAATGTAGGCATGCCAAACCCTGTAATAAATGGAAGAGGAAGACTTCTTCCTAGCCTTTATCAAAGTATCCACAACCGAGGAAGACAGCCCCTTCTCCATCAAGATGGAGGTTTCAGCAGCCAGGCCGTCAAAGCCAGAGTTTGTAAATTGGGATGGCGTAGTGAGCCCTGAGTGAGCAGATCTGGCACCAAGGGCAGAGCGTACTGATCAACTGCCAGCTGCACCACGTCTGCGAACCACACTCTTCTTGGCCACCTGGGAGCCACCAGAATTGCTGGCACCCCTTCCAGAGCAATCTTGTGCAGAACCCTGCCCAGCAGGGAAATTGGAGGGAAGACATACAGGAACTGAAAGTCCTGCCATGACATTGCTAGAGCATCCGAGGTCAAGGCCAGAGGAGCCTGGGACAGAGAGACAAAAGCTGGGAGCTTGTGACTGTGGCAGGACGCAAACAGATCCACATCTGGTTGGCCCCAACGGTGACACAGGGATTGAAACACCCTGCTGCATAAAGACTATTCTCCCTGGCGAGAGGTCCCCCTGCTCAGAGAGTCCGCCAGGCGATTTTCCACCCCCGGGATGTACACAGCTGATATGCAGGGGACGTTGGCCTCAGGATCAGAGACGCTTCCTGAAGGGCCCCCTTGCTCCGGGTCCCTCCCTGATGATTGATGTAGGCAACTGCAGTCTGGTTGTCCGAGCGCACCTGAACAGGCAGGCCCCGAAGGCGAGTAGTCAAGTGAGCCAGAACTAACCTGATCGCCCATAGTTGCAAGACATTGATAGGTGGGTGGGCCTCCTGAGGACCCCCACCTCCCTTGGAACTGCAGGGACTTCCAGAAACCCCCCCAACCTGACAGACTGGCATCCGTAGTGACCGTCTCCCAGGGAGGGGTAAGAAAGGATCTGCCCCCCAAAAGGTTCCTTGAGTCCATCCACCACAAGAGGGACCTCCTGACCCGAGGGGAGAGCACACAGACCCCGTCCAGGGACGCTGGGTCCTTGTCCCATACTGGCAATAGGTGAAGTTGCAGAGGCCTCAAGTGGAACTGAGCATAAAGTTCCGCTTCGAAGCATGCCACCATCAGGCCCACCAGCTGCATCCCCTGCCTGATGGAGGGATGAGGACAAGTTAGGAGGGACTGAGCCTGTGCAATCAGACTGTCCACCTTCTGTTGAGGAAGGAAAATCCTTGCCTGAACTGTATCCAGATTCATTCCTAGGAATGGAGTTACCAAGGAAGGGGACAGTGAGGACTTGGGGTGGTTCATCACCCATCCAAATGACTCCAGAGTGGACACCACCAGCTGAGTATCCAACTCTGCCTGATGTAGAGATTGGGAAGTGATAAGAATGTCGTCCAGGTAGGGAAGCACGCGGACGCCCTGACATCTGAGCAGAGACATCACGCCAGCCAGCACCTTGGTGAACACCCTGGGAGCTGAAGTGAGACCAAAGGGCAAGGCCACAAACTGGTAGTGGTGATCCATCAGAGTGAAACTGAGGAACCTTTGATGACCTGGAAACACAGGAATATGAAGGTAAGCATCTTTGATGTCCACAGAAGTCATGAAATCCCCTTGGCGCAGGGAACTGATGGCAGAGCGCAAAGTTTCCATGCAAAAGCGCCTGCCCCTGACAAATTTGTTGAGGATCTTACAAGTCCAGGATGGGCCTGACTGAACCATCCTTTTTGGGTACTGTGAATAGGTTGGAATAAAAGCCCTTGCCTTTTTCTCTTAAGGGGACCTGGCAGATGACCCCCAGCTCCAGGAGGCCTTGCACTGCTTGCACTAGCTCCTGAGCTGATACAGGGTCCTGAGGAATCCGGGATCTGATGAATCTTGAAGGGGAACAGGCAGCAAACTCCAGCTTGTAACCGGAGGACACTACCTCCTGAATCCACCGGTCTGAGACATGAATCCTCCAGACGTAAACAAAGTGCTGCAGCCGTCCCCCCACCCGGATGGGTGAGGGCGCCCCATCATGCCTGAGGGGGCTTGGGAGAGGATTTAGCTTTGGGACCCCAGGAGGAGCCAGGACGTCCACGTCCTCTGCCTCTACCCCAGAAATCTCCCCGAGCCCCAGGGAAAGAATCCCCCCTTCCCTGTCTTGCACCACGGTAAGGGGAGGAGAAGGAACCCTGACCCCGAATGGGCCGAGATTGCCGCCTGCGCTGGTGTAACCTGCCTCCCTTAGCAAAAAGGTCCAGGAGGTCCCCAAACAGGCGCAGTCCTTTAAAGGGAAACCCAGTGAGGGCCTTCTTGGCAGCATTGTCAGCAGCCCACTGGCGCAGCCAAACCGAACGGCGTATAGCCACCACAAGGGCAGAAGTTCTGGCACACATTCTGATGGTGTCATCCAATGCCGATAAGACAAAATTTACAAAAAACATCACAACTGGAGAGTGCATTAAACACTTCACAAGGCAAATCATCAGGGGCACTATCAAGCATATTTCTGATAAGGGTTCTAGAGGCCACAGCAGTAATGGCAGAGGCACAGACCGGGCGCAGCGCCGTCCCCGCACATGCAAAGGCGTGGGATGCCAGCTGATCAATACGCCGGTCTTTGGCATCCCGCAGGGTAGTAGAATCAGGGGAATGCATGACAGAGGTGTTAGATAACCCTAGGATCGGGGCATCCACCTCGGGGGGGGGGGGGGGGGGATGACCAACATTTAACCACCTCAGCAGGAAAGGGATACTTCCTATCCCAACTTTTTGGAACCCCAGGAAGTTTACTGGGGCGCTCCCATTCCTTGAGCACAAGGTTATGGAAATGTGCCTGCTCTGGAAATTCCAAATGTGATTTTGCTGTATGAAAAAGCTCCCCTCTTTGCCTGGGAGCCTCAACAGGGAGAGAGATAGACAGAACCTCGAAAATCTGGGTCAATAATCTGTCAGTGTCATCCGGGGCCCAGGGGTCAGAGCCAGAATCGTCATAACCCCTTGGTCTCTCATCAGATGAGCCTGAATCAGAAAAGAGCTCCCCTTCATCAGACGGGGTATAGCCACAAAGATTCCAAAACTCCTCAGTTCCCATAGGGAAAACAGTAACATTAGGCGTCAAGTGCCGCTTCTTAGCAGGGGCCTTACGCGCTAAGGACTTCACAATAATCTGTTCAACAGTAGCCAGTCTAGAAGACACATCAGGCTGAGAATCCCCACTAGTATGCAACTCAGCAGGAGTGAGGTTTAAGCTTGGGGGAGTAAGCGAAGTGAAACCAGGTGCAGGCACTGGCAGGCCAGATTGCAATGCAAGCACCTGCTCAGCACAGGGTACACAGACCCCAGCGTCAGCATGAGGTTGCCCACACGCTACACACAGCCGGTCTTGTCCCGAAGGCACCCCGGTCACATTATCCTGGGATGCCTCCATATGGTGATTATAGCGGAGCTATACGCCGATAGGGAATAACGCTATGTAGCAACCCTGGATGCCCCAATAACCCGCTAGGGAAGTGGGAGTATAATTTTTACAAGGCCTACAAGCAATATACTGAAAACAGCGAAGTGAAACCAGGTGCAGGCACTGGCAGGCCAGATTGCAATGCAAGCACCTGCTCAGCACAGGGTACACAGACCCCAGAGTCAGCATGAGGTTGCCCACACGCTACACACAGCCGGTCTTGTCCCGAAGGCACCCCGGTCACATTATCCTGGGATGCCTCCATATGGTGATTATAGCGGAGCTATACGCCGATAGGGAATAACGCTATGTAGCAACCCTGGATGCCCCAATAACCCGCTAGGGAAGTGGGAGTATAATTTTTACAAGGCCTACAAGCAATATACTGAAAACAGGGCCGGGAGAAGCCAAGAAGGGTTTGTCCCGCCTGAAAGACATAAGCAGACAAAACCTTAAGTACATTGTAACCAAAGTGAAGGAAATAAAGCCGCCCGCGAGGGCACTTACGGACCGCGGTAGGTAGGAGTCCGTCGCGCATAGGCCAACCAAGCAGGAAAGATGGCGTCAGTATACCTCGAGGGGCGGGCCAGTAACAGCTATGACGCGGAACGCGCCAAAGACGGGCCCCGTGAAGCCAGAACGGCCAACAGCCAATGATGGCGCACCAGCGCCTGAGGTAGTGCTGCCGCCAAGCGCGGAACCAAGTCAGCGCGCGGCGGCAAATTTAAAAAAGCAGAAAAGACAAGTCAGCGCGGTGGCTGACACAAGAATAAAGGCATGTGAAAATACCATTTTGTGAATACTCACCTGTAAAATGGGTATTATAAGTATGTCACACACCCCACTTCAATCATTAATTATTACACTTGGGTAACTCCACCAGCAGGTGGCGACGTGCAGAGAAGTCATGAAAAACAAGCCCCTCCTGGTCTATACATCCCTGGCACCTCTCAATCATTCCCCAGTATTCAAACAGCAGTAAAGACAAGGTACCAGGAAAAAACCCTCAAACTGTAAACGAAAACTTCACCCTATAAAGAATCCGGGATACCAAAAGGGCGGGTGAAGTGGGGTGTGTGACATACTTATAATACCCATTTTACAGGTGAGTATTCACAAAATGGTATTATTCTAAGTATGTCACACACCCCACTTCAATCATTAATTATTACACTTGGGACATCCAACAGCAGTGTCCAGAAAAGGGCGGGTATCCAACCAGGCAATAATGCAAAACCCAAACCACTGCAGCCTGCAGAACCTTGCGGCCAAAAAACAGCATCCGCTGAGGCCCGCACATCAACCTTATAAAACTTGGAAAAAGTGTGAACCGAAGACCAAGTAGCAGCCTTACAAACTTGTTCAACAGAAGCCTGGTGCTGATAAGCCCAGGACGCTCCAACCGCACGAGTAGAATGAGCAGTAACACGAAAAGGGGGATCCTTCCCCTTGGCAGAGTAGGCCCCAACAATCGCCTGACGAATCCATTTACTAATGGAAGACTTAGCCGGAGCCAAAACCTTTCCTAGCCCCACAGGGCACCACGAAAAAGGCATCAGTCTTACGAAACGAAGACGTAATACACAAATAGTACTTGACACAACGTACCACATCCAAACAATGCAACGCCCTCTCCTTGTCATTCCCAGGTCTAGGACACAAGGAGGGAAGAACAATGTCCTGATTCAGATGAAAAGCAGAAACCACTTTAGGGAGAAAGTCTGGCTTGAAACGAAAAACCACTTTGTCCTGATGTTTCTCAAAATAAGGAGCCTGAATAGACAAGGCTGCCAACTCCGAAACACGCCGAACCGAAGTGATGGCCACCAGAAAGGCAACCTTCTGAGTCAGAGTGGACAGAGCAATATCCCGCAAAGGCTCAAAAGGAGGAGCCTGAAGAGCAGAGAGAACTAAATTCAAATCCCAAACAGGGAGCAACAGCTTCCTAGGAGGCCGCAGATGCGAAACCCCCTGGAAAAAAGTCTTGACCAAAGGATGACTTGCAAAAGACCCCTGAAAAAAGATAGACAAGGCAGAGACCTGCCCCTTCAAAGTACTCAGCTGAAGACCAGAGTCCAGCCCTGATTGAAGAAATTCCAAAATCCTAGAAACAGAAAAGACCCGGCAAGGTAAAGACCTAGCCTCACACCAATCAATATAAGATCTCCAAGACCTATAATAGATGGAAGAAGAGGATCTCTTCCTGGCACTAATAAGAGTCCGAATGACCGAATCCGAAAGACCCTCCTCCTTTAAGATGGAGGTCTCAGCAGCCAAGCCGTCAAAGCCAGCGTTGGTAAACTGGGGTAACACAGTTGGCCCTGAGTGAGAAGATCCGGCCGAAGAGGCAAATCGAACTGATCCACCGCCAGACGAACGATGTCTGCGAACCGCACCCGCCTTGGCCACCTTGGGGCCACGAGAATGGCGGGAACTCCTTCCAGAACCAACTTTCGCAGCACCCTGCCTAGCATGGGAATCGGAGAAAACAGATAAAGAAACCCCAGGTCCCTCCAGCTCAGGGTCATGGCATCCGCCGCCAGAGCCAGAGAATCCTGAGACAGCGACACGAATGTCGGAAGCTTGTGATTGTGACGAGAGGCAAACAGATCCACCTCCGGCGTCCCCCACCGGAGACAAAGCGACCGAAACTCCCGGGGATGGAGAGACCATTCCCCCCAGCGAGACGAACACCGGCTCAGAAAGTCCGCCTCCGTGTTTTCCACTCCTGGAATGTACACTGCCGAGATGCAAGGGACATGAGTCTCTGCCCAAACTAGAATCAGAGACACCTCTCTGTGAGCACCCAGACTGCGAGTCCCTCCTTGGTGATTGATGTAAGCAACCGCCGTCCGATTGTCCGACCGAACCTGAACCGGCAGGCCCTGTAAATGCTGCGTCAAGTGAGACAGAACCAACCTGATGGCTCTCAACTCCAGAACAATGATGGGCAAGTGGGCTTCCTGAGGGCCCCACCGCCCCTGGAACCGAAGATCCTTCCAGAAAACTCCCTATCCTGACAAACTGGTATCCGTGGTGACAGTTTCCCAAAGCGGGGTCAGAAATGACCTACCCTTCAGAAGATTGTCCGAGACCATCCACCACAGAAGAGACTGCCGAACCCGAGGGGACATCCGGAAGGACCGATCCAACGACCGCGGTCGCCGGTCCCAAGACGCCAAAAGATGAAGCTGAAGCGTCCTCGTGTGAAAACTGCGCGAAGGGAACTGCCTTGAAAGAGGACACCATCAACCCCACCAGTCTCATCCCTAGCCGGATGGACGGGCGAGGATTGGAAAGAAGTAGCTGAGCCAATTCCTGAATCAAAAGAACCTTGGCCAGAGGGAGAAAAAAAAACTCTGTGCTGGCAAGAGTCCAAGGACATCCCCAGAAAGGTCACCACCCTGGCCGGAACCAGAGAGGACTTGGGGTAGTTGATCACCCAGCCGAACCTCTCCAGCATAGACACCACCATGCTGGTGTCCCCTTTCGCTTGACTGAAGGAAGGTGCCATGATGAGAAGATCGTCCAGGTAAGGCACAATGCGAATCCCCTGAGCTCTGAGCAGGGCCATCACTCCCGCCAACACCTTGGTGAACACTCTCGGAGCCGAGGTGAGGCTGAATGTAAGAGCTACAAACTGGAAATGCCGATCCTCCACCACAAAGCGAAGAAACCTCTGATGAGCCGGAAAAATCGGAATGTGAAGGTATGCATCCTTGATGTCTATGGATGTCATAAAGTCCCCCTGCCGAAGTGAACCGATCGCAGACCGCAGGGTCTCCATGCGGAACCTCCGGGGACGAATAAACCGGTTGAGAAACTTCAAATCCAGGATGGGACGGAACGACCCATCCTTTTTGGGTACAGTGAAGAGATTGGAATAATACCCGCGCCCCACCTCCGAAAGAGGGACCGAGCAGATGACTGCCAACTCCAGAAGATTCCTTACCGCCGCCAGGAGCCCCTGCGCGGCCAACGGATCCGAAGGTACCCGAGACCTGAAAAACCTTGGAGGAGGGCGGGACTCGAACTCCAGCTTGTAACCGGCCGACACCACCTCCCGGATCCACCTGTCCGAGACCTCCTGGTCCCATACCCGGGAGAAGAGTCGTAACCGTCCCCCCACCCGTACGGGTGAGGGCGCCCCCTCATTGCTGAGCTGGCTTGGCAGCTGACTTGGGCTTGGCGCCCCAGGCGTGAACGGGACGGCCACGGCCTCTACCCCTATTCCAACTGGCGCCCCTGGAGGCCAAGAAGCCCGCACCCCTGCCGGCTCTGGCTCCCCGAACGGACGGATTGAAGGAGGCCGCCCTCCGAAAGGAACGGCGAAATTTCTTGCGCTGAGGTAACTTACCTCCCTTGGCAACAGAATTCAGCTTTTCACCGAAAAGCCTCAAACCCAGAAAGGGAAGAGCCGTGAGCGATCCTTTAGAACTAAAATCAGCCGTCCACTGTCTCAACCACACGGAGCGGCGAATAGCCACCAACAGCGCCGTAACCCTGCCACACATCAACATGGCATCATCCTGAGCGGCCAGAATAAACGACAAGAAGGAGTCACAACGCTTAAGAGCAAGAAACTCATCACCAGAAGGATCAAGATCCACACATAAATCCCTGACAATCGACCTAACCGCCAATGTCAAAAGAGCCGAAGCACAAACAGGCCTCAAAATTGAACCCGCACAGACAAAACCATGGCGAGCCAGTTGATCAATCCGGCAATCCTCGCCGTCCTTGAGAGAGGTAGTGTCAGGAGAATGAACAACCGCCGTATTAGACAGTCCCAAGACCGGAGCATCCACCTCGGGAGGGACAGCCCAACGCTTCATCAAGTCCGCCGGAAAAGGATATATATATATTTTTTTTATCCCAGCTAGGCGGTACCCCGACGAGCCGTGTAGGTTGCTCCCATTGCTTAAGGACAATGTCCTCGAAATGCTGTTGACTGGGAAACTCCAAACGCTGCTTGGACCCCCCAAAAAGCTGACCCTTAGGCCGAGGAGCAGCCTCGGGAGGATCCAAATCCAAAACCTCAAACATTTGGGCCAAAATGGAAGGCGTATCAGGAGCGGGACCTTCAGCCTGGTCCCCCTCAGCGCCCAGCAACTGCTGGCCCTCCGAATCATCTAATTCCTCAACGAGCTCAACCTCTTCAAGGGGACGATCTGACCAATCCAGATCCTCAACAACCTCCTCATCGGAGTCCGGCGGAGGCGGAGATAGGTGTTTTCGCTTAGCCTGAACCTTCTGAGCGGCCATGGCGGAAAACATTTTCTCGAGGCTGGCCAAGCGGGCGCACACCTCAGATTGCGAATCCCCACCCATGACAACGTCACACGGGGTCCGGAACAGGCGAGGAGGAGAGGGAGATGGCGCGGCCGATGAAGTACCAGGCACCGGGGTGCCGGACTGGCGCTCAATGTTCCGCTGTGCACATGGAATACATATAATGACATCATCCCCCGGGAGCGGAGTCCCACACCCCCCACACAGCCTGGATTGTCCCGAAGGACCGTTTCCGGTATCTTTGGCAGCCTCCATATGGTGAAATTTATGGTATTCGCAGAACCCAGGGATTTACGCAGTAAGCGACCCGGGATGCCCCTTTATCTTCAATAGATATATATATGTATGTATCCCTGACCATAGGAATTTAGCAGGAAAGATATCCCAATAAAGAGTGTAATGCCAACCAGACCCCAACTAGCCAGGTATATAAGACCGGGAGAGCCCTGTAGGATGGGGTCCCAGGATCTGAAGAACACAAGAGACAAAAATAATTCCAGGCACACACACACACACACACAGAAAACACAGCTCTGTAAACAAGGCCGTCCCCCCCTTTAACCTCATGCCCAGAATACTGGAAAATAGCCCTGCCCATGTCCCCCAACTAACGGGGGCGAGCGGGCGGAGATGGGGGGGGGGAGGGGGAATAATCAATTTAAGAAACATAGTCACCGCGGGGCTAGGATTAGACCCCGTCCTTAATAACCAGCAGAGCCTACCTGGAGAACAACTTCCTCTATTTCTTCCGCGACGAAAAATGGCGGCCCCTGCCAGCAACACAGGCACCCGCACCGCCAAGGAGAGAGGAGAACGAGGGGCGGGCCCCTAGAAACGCGGGAGCCACAGTGGCCCCGCCCCTTCCAACCCGGCCAACCACGGCGCGGGCCGCGCAGGACGCGGTCCCGCCCCTCTCCTACGCTGCCGAGCAGCGGGCGCCAGTGATGCCGCCCGCACACTCTAACAGACGGACTGGCGGCAATAACCGCCCGGTCCCAACACAACACACACACCACAGCAAAGGCGGGGGCAAGGCCCCCAAGTAAAAAGCACACGCCGCGGGCGCCGGGAAAGACCGCGGCGCTCCACATCCAGGCGGGCCGGCGGCGCAGCGCGCCGCCCGACCCCGCCCACCGCAATTCCTCACAGGAACCCCAGCGAGGACGGGCGCCAAAACATGGCGCCCACTAAGTTAGCCCAATCATCCCAGGCAACCTCTAAGCGGCGGGCCGGCGGCACACGCCCGACCCGCCCGTAAGTGAAAACAAAAAGGGCAGAGCCACACCACACATAAGTCATCAGCCAGAAAACGGGCAGGCCAACGCGCACAGGCCACCCGTCCCCGTACACACTCACACACACACACCAAGCATATGAAAGGCCACACTTAATTGGGAAGGAAATATAACCTCTGTACTACAGCTGAAAAGCTCTACCTGATGTGCCAGTTACTTAAAGTGATATGAGTGTAAGGGCATCCCACGTCCGGATCACCACTCCGGAATACCGCTATGCCCCATAATATGGGGTCGAGCGGAGGAGCTAATCTCCTAGGCACCTAAGGTGCCATCTACCCTTGCCCGGCCTACAGCCTAAGCTGGGAGGCTACCAGATAAACAAGGGGATTAACACAACAGAGCCGGGCAGAAATAGACCATGGGGGGGGGGGGGCGGGGTGATACCCCGGCTACCTGCAAGCAGGAGACTTCTTTCTTCTCTCTTGTCGCCATCTTGCAGAGAAGAAAAACTGGGGAATGAGTGAGAGGTGCCAGGGATGTATAGACCAGGAGGGGCTTGTTTTTCATGACTTCTCTGCACGTCGCCACCTGCTGGAGTTACCCAAGTGTAATAATTAATGATTGAAGTGGGGTGTGTGACATACTTAGAATAAGAGAGAGCACAGACTGCATAACATACATATCTATACACATTCACACCCCCCCCCCCTTTTCCCCCGAAGACTACAAGGAGGATGAGGGAGGATGGCGGCCACTTAAATAGGGGCAATAGTGCGGGAGGGACATCCCATAGAGGCTCACCATAAGCCTGAACCGCCTACCCTTTGGTGGGGGATTGCGATGGAGCAGCGCTCCTAAGCACCAACAGCGGTGCTGCCTACCGTCACCCGACCAGTGCAGCCAAGGCTGGGAGGCATATTACTAGTGGAACGGGTGGGAATAGTCCTACAGGGCCGCAGGTTAATAACCCCGCTCACCTGCGAGTAGAGAGCCAATTTCTCGTCCTTCGCAGCCAGACTGCAGAGAAGATTTGTGGGAAGTCCCCGGGTATTTGAGGGGCTGGGAGGAGCCTATTTTCGATGTCTCTGCAGTCCAGCGCCATCTGGCGGAGTGTAGCCCGATTGTGAGTATTATATTTGGAGCAGGACGTACTGTATACTAAGAATAGGTAGTTTCGATTTTACAAGCAACGATCTGACCCCACCCACCAAGCCATGAGCGGTGATTAGCTATCTTGTGTGTCCCCGTCCCATCTCCTTCATAAAGTAGCAGTATGCCATGTTCTCTGGTCTCCTGTCATACAGTGTTCTATGAGTAACAGCTGACCATCTCCTAAATTTGTGGCTCACAGTTTGGCTTAGAGCCTTGCGGACCTGGAGCCTGTCTGGCACACAGTTGCCAGAGAGGGTTGAAGTCCACATTAACCACAGTGTAGGCCAACTTTAAAGTGAGGACAGAGTCACCAGGGAGGGCTCTGGCCTGCAAGAACCCTAACCCACCTACTACTATTGCTCGGGAGCTCCGCCTCATACTTACATAGTTAGTATGGTTGAAAAAAGACATATGTCCATCAAGTTCAACCAAGGGACAGGGTTGGGGAAAGTTATTTTTATGTACCGTATATACTCGAGTATAAGCCGAGTTTTTCAGCCCACTTTTTGGGCTGAAAAAATCAGCCTCGGCTTATACTCGAGTCAGTGACTTACCTGAGCGAGGGCAGAAGAGCCTCCGAGGCGGCAGACGAGACGCCGAGGCTTCAGAACTCGGCGGGGAGATCAGTACACCCAGCGCGAGCTGGGTGTACCAAGATGGCGGCCCGGGCCTCAGTGACGCGACGTGACGTGGCGGCGCGGAGCGCGCCGGCCGCCATCTTGGTACACCCACCTCGCGCTGGGTGTACTGATCTCCCCGCCGAGTTCTGAAGCCTCTGAGGCGGCTCTTCTGCCCTGCGGACCCATGCCGTCGTCCCGCGCCGTCCTCTCTCCCGCACCGTCGCTGGAAGGAGCCTCGCTGAAGATCCTGCAGGAGCTGAACTGGTGAGTGTGTGCTGTGTTGTGTGCATTGTATGTGTGCTGTGTGTGTATGTGTGCTGTGTGTGTATTGTGTGCTGTGTTGTGTGCTGTGTGTGCCTTGTGTGTGTATGTGTGCTGTATTGTGTGCTGTGTTGTGTGCTGTGTTGTGTGCTGTGTGTGCCTTGTGTGTGTATGTGTGCTGTGTTGTGCGCTGTGTTGTGTGCTGTGTTGTGTGCCTCGGCTTATACTCGGGTCAATAACTTTTTCCAGGTTTTTGGGGTAAAATTAGGTGCCTCGGCTTATATTCGGGTCGGCCTATACTCGAGTATATACGGTATTATGTAAAACTATATGTATTTTTTTACTGATAACAGCTAATAGTAACTGTTAATGTTACTTTCTGATAGAAAAGCATCTAATCCTAAATTGTCAGCTGCTTATGCTGTGACAAGCTTCTATTCCACAGATTTATAGTTCTTATGGTAAAAAATGATTGAATCTTTCCCCAGACAGAGGGAGGAAAGTTAATCATGTCCTCCCTCAGACGTCTCCTCTCCAGACCAAACAGATTTCATTCTCGTAATCTAAGACTCATAACTAAGACTCAAAACTAACCCTTCATTCCTCTTATTAGTTTGGTGGCTCTCCTCTACACCCTTTCCATAGTCAGAATGTCCTTTCAATGAACTGGTGCCCAGAACATATTCCAGTTGAGGGCTCACCAGTGCATTATAAAGAGGCAGTATTACATCTCTGTCTTGTGACTCCCACTTTTAATACATGATAATATCTTGGTGGCCTTAGAAGCAGCTGCTTGGCATTGCAAACTGTTATTTAGCCTGTTGTCTACCAGTACCCCCAGATCCTTCTCAACAAGTGATCTCCCAGTTTTACGACCCCCCCCCCCCCCCCCAAGGCCTTATCAGACCTTTCAGGTTATTATTACACTTATCCACATTAATTTGCCAAGTGGATGCCCAGACACTCAAAGTGTCCAAGTCAGCCTGAAGCTTGTGAACATCTTCAATAAACTGCACTGTGCTACATATTTTGGAATCATCCACAAACATACAGACAGTGCTCTTAATGCCATCTTCTATATCATTTATAAACAATTTGAATAGTAGAGGGCCCAACACTGAACCCTGGGGTACGCCACTTACAACCGGGGACCATTCAGAGTAGTTATCCTTAACCACAGCTCGCTGCACACAATCCTTCAGCCAGTTTTCAATCCACTCACAAAATACCATTTTGTGAAATACTCACCTGTAAAATGGGTATTATAAGTATGTCACACACCCCGCTTCAGATATCCATAACACATGGGTAATACCACCTTAAGAGGCGTTCCTGCAGAGATGATGCAAAGAGAAAAGCCCCTCCCTGATCCATAAATACCTGGGACCTCCCACACATTACCCAGTATACAGAAGCAGTAAGCAAGGGACCAGGAAGAGGCAACAATAAAACCAAGAACCACGCAAAATGCCCAATATAGAGTATCCAGAGAACCAAAACAAGGGCGGGTGAAGCGGGGTGTGTGACATACTTATAATACCCATTTTACAGGTGAGTATTTCACAAAATGGTATTATTCTAAGTATGTCACACACCCCGCTTCAGATATCCATAACACATGGGACATCCAACAGCAGTGTCCATAAAAGGGCGGGAATCCAAAACAAGGTAACAAGGCACAACCTATGCCACAACAGATTGTAAAACCAGGCGGCCAAAACCAGCATCCGCTGAGGCCCGAACATCAACCTTGTAAAACTTGGAAAAAGTGTGAACAGAAGACCAAGTAGCGGCCTTACAAACCTGCTCAACAGAGGCCTGGTGCTGAAAAGCCCAGGACGCTCCAAGAGCGCGAGTAGAATGAGCAGTAACACGAAAAGGGGGACTCCTCCCCTTGACAGCATAGGCCCCAAAATGGCCTGACGAATCCATTTACTGACAGAAGATTTGGCAGGAGCCAAACCCTTCCTAGGCCCAGAGGGCACCACAAAGAAGGCGTCCGTCCTACGAAAAGAAGACGTAGCCACCAGGTAATATTTCACAGCGCGGACAACGTCCAAGGAATGCAACGCCCTCTCCTTCTCATTCCTAGGATTAGGACAGAGAGAGGGCAGGACAACGTCCCGATTCAAATGGAAAGCCGAAACCACCGTAGGAAGGAAGTCTGGCTTGAAACGAAACACAACCTTATCCTGATGCCTTTCAAAATACGGAGCTTTAATGGATAAAGCAGCCAACTAAGAAACACGTCTCACAGAAGTAATGGCCACAAGAAAAGCCACCTTCTGAGTAAGGGACGACAAGGCAGCCTCATGCATGGGCTCAAACGGAGACCCCTGAAGAGCAGAAAGAACCAAATTCAAATCCCAAACGGAACAAAAGGCGGAAAGGAGGCCGTACATGCATAACTCCCTAGAAGAACGTCTTGACTAAGGGATGAAGCGCAAAGGACCTTTGAAAGAAAACCGCCAGGGCAGAAAACTGCCCCTTTAAGGTACTAACCTGGAGCCCCAGATCCAAACCATGTTGAAGAAACTCCAAGAGCCTGGGAATAGAGAACTCCCAGCAAGAAAGGGACCTACCCTCACACCAGTCAATATAGGACATCCAAGACCTATAATAAATAGTAGAGGAAGACCGCTACCTGGCACTGATAAGTGTCTGAATAACTGCATCAGAAAGACCTTCCTCTCTCAAGATTGTGGACTCAGCAGCCACACCGTCAAATCCAGCAATTGTAAACTGGGACGACGCAGCCGACCCTGAGTGAGCAGGTCCGGACCTAGCGGCAACACGAACTGGTCTTTTGCCAGCCTTACTAAATATGCGAACCAAACGCACCTTGGCCACCTTGGGGCCACCAGGATAGCCGAAGCCCCATCCAACGCCAGTTTGCGCACCACCCTGGCCAGCAGCGGGAACGGAGGGAACAGGTAAAGTAGGCCCAGCTCCCTCCAGTTCAGAGACATGGCATCCACTGCCCAAGCCAGAGGATCCTGCGAGAGCGACACAAAGACCGGAAGCTTGTGATTGTGGCGAGAGGCAAAGAGGTCCACCACTGGGGACCCCCACCTGAGACAAATCAAACGAAACACCTTGAGACTGAGAGACCACTCCCCCTGACGAGAGAAGGCCCTGCTCAGCAAGTCCGCCTCCGTAGTTTCCACTCCCGGAAAGTAGACCGCTGAGATACACGGAACGTAGGTCTCCGCCCAGTCAAGAATCAAAGACACCTCCCTGAGGGCACTCCTGCTGCGAGTCCCCCCTCGGTGATTGATGTAAGCAACCGCCGTCCGGTTGTCCGACCGGACCTGAACCGGCCGGCCCCGCAACTGATGCGTCAAGCGAAACAGAACCAACCTGATGGCTCTCAATTCCAGAATGTTGATGGGCCCGTGAGCCTCCTGCGGACTCCATAGCCCCTGAAACTGGCAATCCTTCCAAACACCCCCCCCCCAGCCCGATAGGCTGGCGTCCATGGTGACCATTTCCCAGCAAGGGGCCAGGAAGGATTTGCCCTTCCCCAGATTGACAGACCCCATCCACCATTGTAGGGATCGATGAACTTGAGGGGTCAACCGAAAGGACCGGTCCAACGACAGTGGTGACCTGTCCCAAACCTTCAGCAGATGAAGTTGAAGCGTCCTCGTATGGAATTGTGCAAAGGGAACTGCCTCGAATGAGGCCACCATTAATCCCACCAGCCTCATCCCTACCCGGATGGACGGGTGAGGAGCTGTCAAGAGTAGCCGTACTAACTCCCGGAACAAAAGTATCTTGGCCTGGGGCAGAAAGACCCCGGCCTGCGAGGAGTCCAGAGACATCCCCAGAAAAGTCACAATCCTGGATGGACAAAGGGAAGACTTGGGATGATTGATCACCCAACCGAACCTCTCCAGAGTGGACACCACCACACCGGTGTCCAACTCCGCTTGGCTGAATGACTACGCCATGATCAGCAGATCGTCCAGATAAGGTACAAAGCGAATGCCCCAGGCTCTGAGCAGTGCCATCACCCCCGCCAGCACCTTAGTGAACACCCGGGGCGCCGAGGTGAGGCCGAAAGGAAGAGCCACAAACTGAAAGTAACGGTCCTCCACTACAAACCTGAGGAACCTCCGGTGTGCTGGAAAAAGCGGAATGTGCAAATAAGCATCCTTGATATCTATGGACGTCAGAAAATCTCCCTGACGGAGAGACTGAATGGCCGAGCGCAAAGTCTCCATGCGGAATTTGCGCGGCCTGATAAACCTGTTGAGAAGCTTGAGGTCCAGGATAGGACGGATCGACCCGTCCTTCTTGGGAACCGTGCACAGATTGGAATAGAAACCCTCGCCCTATTCCTAGACAGGCACGGAACGAATGACATCCATGTCCAAAAGACTCCATATTGCCCCCATGAGCCCCTGCCGGAAGACACAACCTCACGAATCCACCTGTCCGAGACTTCTTGATCCCAAACCTGGGAGAAGTGCTTGAGCCGTCCCCCCACCCGCAAGGGTGAGGGCGCCCCCTCATTGCTGAGCAGGCTTGATAGCCAGCTTGGGCTTCGAACCCCAGTTGTATCCTGAGCGGGCACGTCCTCTGCCCCTGCTCCCCGAGTCACTTCTGGAGGAACGAAATGTAGATCCTCTTCCAGATCTGGCCCCCCGAAAGGAAGGGGCAGTAGAGGTCGCCCCCCGAAAGGAGCGACGCTGCTTCTTTCGCTGCGGTAACCTACCACCCTGGGTGACTGAGTCCAAAGTCTCACCAAAGAGCCTCAACCCCACGAAGGGTAGGGCCGTCAGAGACTTCTTGGACATAAAGTCTGCCGCCCACTGGCGCAGCCATACCGACCGCCGAATGGTCACCAGTAAAGCCGACGTCCTACCACACATCATTAAGGTGTCATCCAGGGCTGTAAATACAAAGGATAAAAAAACAGCTCACAGCGTTTGAGACTAAGGAACTCATTACTCCCCGGACGAAGTCCAGAAGACGTCAACAGTTCCCTAACCAAGGATCTGGCCGCCAACACCATAAGCTCAGAGGCACAGACAGGCCGCATGGCCGACCCGACGCTAATAAAACCATGGCAAGCCATCTGATCAATACGCGTATCCTCCCCGTCCTTGAGGGTGGAACAATCAGGTCTATTTAGGACCGAGGAGTTTGATAACCCCAGAACCGGGGCGTCGGCCTCGGGCGGGGAAGCCCCGCGCTTGACCACCTCAGCAGGGAAGGGATATTTCCTATCCCACCCTTGCGGGATGCCCGGGAGCCGTGCCGGCCTGTCCCAATCCTTGTCAATGATTTTGTCAAAATGCCGCTGCCTAGGGATTCCAAGCGCGGCCTGGATTCCTCAAACAGCTCACCATCCTGCTGCGATGCCGTTGCAGGGGGAGAGATGATCAGAACCTCCAACATCAAGGCAAGAGCTTGAAGGGAGTCCGCCGATCTTCCCAGCTCACTAAGCTCGGCATCGGCACCTGCAGAATACTCATCGTCAGTAACCTCTGACCCATCGGACACCTCTCCGTCCTCCGGGACAGAAAAATCAGACCAGTCAAGATTATTACTATCATCTCCGTCATCCCCCGGCGGGGCCGGGGACAAATGTTTCCACTTGGCCGGGGCCTTGCGGGCGGCCGACGAGGAAACAATCTTTACCAGAGCTGCCAATCTGGCGCACATATCAGCCTGCAAATCCCTGCCCTCGACCGCGACGCACGTAGCCCGCGTCAGGGTGGGAGGTGGAGATGACTCGGCCGGCGGTGCTGATCCCGAGGCCTGGGATCCGGACTGCCGGGTAATAGTAAGCTGTGCACAGGGAATACATAGCAGTACATCGTCCCGAGATGGACACACCGCACAATATGCATTTCTTGGGATGCCCCGAAGGGGTGCCCGCCCCCGTATCAGGGGATGCCTCCATAAAGGTGATTTTGTGTGGTCGCTAAGACCCAGGGAATTACGCCAGTAGGCAACCCGGGATGCCCCTTTTATTGTCCCGAGTGGGAGGATATAAAAATGGACCCCAGGAATTTAGGACAGGGAAGGACCCTCTAATCCCGGAAGGAGAGGATTCCCACACGGCCCTGAAAGACATAAGTGACCCACATGAGTAATGGCACTATAACATGCAACTGAGACAAACAAGCGGGGCCCACAGGGCCACTCACAGTTAGTAGTCAGCCAGGAAGCGCGGGAGGAACCTCAGAGGCCAGAGAGGAGGAGGAGGAGGAGGCAGCACAGGAGCAAAGAAAAAAGGCGCGATCAGCGTCCGCGTCATATGACGCTCGTGCCCCCCCCCCCCCCCAGTCAGACACGCAGCCACAAAGCGCGCCAGCGCTGAGGAAGGAGAGGGGCGGGGCCGCGGCGATGACGCGCCGCGAGCTGGCCCCGCCCCCCCCCCCCACCGCCATGAGAATGTGGCTCCTTGTGAGCAGCGGGCGCCGCCGCCGCGGCGCCCGAAAACACCGCCCGGCGGGTGCCCCCGCCACGCGGGGCACCCCCTGGGCAACCCCCAAAACAACGGGCAGTCGGGCCGCGACACGCGCCGCCGCCAGGCCCCGCCCCCCAAGCAAGCAGGCACAGGCGTGAGGTAACTGACCTCACGCCTGGCGCCAAAGGCCAGCGCCCCGCGCTGCGCCCATAAAGTAAGCCCTAAAAAGACACACACACACACCCTAGCAATGTGGGGGAAGGGAGAGGGGGGGGGGGGGAGGGGAACCGAGGGCCCTACAACCCCAACCCCAAGGGAAACTCTAGGATAATATACAGGGACGGGGCATCCCAAACCGGGATCACCAACCCGGACCGCCGCCTACCCTCTCCAATAGGGTCTCACGGGGGGGGAGCGCAGCTCCGCAGCACAGTGAGTGCTCCTATACCCTCGCTCGGCCCGCAGCCTAGGCTGAGGAGGCATACACAAGAGAAAACCGGGATCCCTAGGGAAACAAAAAGCCGAGCGGAAGTATAAAACAAATGGGCCGGGGGCAACCCCGGCTACCTTAACTCCCCCTGAGCGAGGAGGAGACATCATCTTCTGACTTGCTCGCCGTCTTGCAGAGATGGAAAACTGGGTAATGTGTGGGAGGTCCCAGGTATTTATGGATCAGGGAGGGGCTTTTCTCTTTGCATCATCTCTGCAGGAACGCCTCTTAAGGTGGTATTACCCATGTGTTATGGATATCTGAAGCGGGGTGTGTGACATACTTAGAATATAGTATTTTCTAATCCTGAAGATCTCAATTTCCCCAATAAGCATCCACGATTTAGCAAAATCCAGAAAAACTATATCTACAGTCACCACTCTGTCCAGGCTACTACTTACCTCCACATTGAAACCAATCAGGTTAGTCTGGCAGCTTCTACCCTTAGTAAAACCATGCTGGCTGTCACTTACAGGATTATTTAACTGTGCATAATATTCTATGTAGTCCCTTAGGAGTCCCTCAAGCAATTTTCCCACAATGGATGTTAAGCTTACAGGTCTGTAATTACCCAGAGAAGACCTAAAACCATTTTTAAAAATGGGCACCACATTTGCCTTGCGCCAATCCCATGGCACTATACCAGTTCTTAGGGAGTCTTTAAAGATCAAAAACAGGAGGTGATGAAATAACTGAGCTGAGATTTTTTAAGAACTCTTGGGTGAAGTCCATCCGGTTCTGGAGTCTTATTCACATTTAAATGATTTAGTCTTTCTTGGATGACATCCATGTTTAGCCAGTTAAGAATTATGCGTAGGGTATTGTTTGCAGTGGTAACACCTAAATTGGTAACTTTGTGTACACAGAGCTAAAGAACCAATTTAGCGGGTCTGCCTTTTCTTGGTCCCCAGTAGTACCATTAATTTGGGCACCTACCTGTTCCGATTTTAGTTTCTTTGAGTTTATATATTTAAAGAAACGGTTAGTTTTGCTTTCTTTGGTCACATCTCTTTCATTTTTGTGGTTTTGCCAACTTTATTACTTGTTTACATGATTTAGTTACTGCTTTATACTCTTCAAAGTTTACTACTGAGAGATCAGATTTGTAATTTTAAATGCCCTTTTCTTGTTTTTCCATTGCCCAATCAACTGCAGGTGTCAGCCACAAGGGGTTTCATTTGAGTTGCTTATACTTGTTACTTATAGGAATACATTTTGGAATTTTGGCACTCAAAAACACTCCCATTAGGCATCTGTATCCTTATTCCTTAACACATGCTCCCAGTCCTATGTCCTGGAGTGCCGCCTTGAACCTGGGGAAGTTGGCCTTTAGTGTTTTTGTCCTCCCAGCCAGAGAATGTTTTTCACAGTTTATTTTTGACATTCTCTCTTTAATTCCTGCTTTTTTTTATAATTTTTTATCATTCCTTGCATTTTGTTTTATTCTTTATTTCTCCTTCTGTCATCCATTCTTTGTGAGTCCCTTTCTTACTATTTCTTCATTTCTTCTACCATTCCTCCTCCCTCTCTCTTTCCCGCTTTCTTTTTTTGTAACTTTTTTCATTCTTTTTTTTCTCGGTCATCTCTTCTATCCCTTATTTCTGCAATATTCACCATACAAACAACTATCACCATGTATGCAGTGTCATACTGCAGCGAAAGGTGCCCACTGAGACACTATCTCCCAAGGGCCCACATGGAGCTGGCCCTAATCCTAGTCCATTGGTCACAGTGTCAAATGCACCAAGAATTAGGTAGAGAGATGAACACGGACAGAGGCTGCGTTGGGCCCCATCCCAGTATGTTTTTGTCTGAGCCCCATATGGGACCTATGCCTGTATAGCAGTACTGGGAACTTCCCTGAAGCCTTGTCTATGGGGAGATATAAAAGCATCAGAACACCTAGGTCATTTTGCACAGAAGAGGCAACCTCTGAGATGCTGATTTTTATCACAGCAGTGGCCGCTCATCACTAATAAAGGCCTTTAAGCCGTATTTTATAGCTTTCAAAATATGATGAAGATCAACACTGAAAGGTTACGTCAGCTCCTCGGGCATCTGCTGGGAGTTTTACAGGCAGCGCTCATCCCCTGCCAAGAACCAAGTGGTTATGGCATGAAAATGATCGCTGCTGGCGTGGAGCTCTGCGGGCACGCTTTCCACTCTCACCAGCGGCACATTTCTCCTGACTCTCCGAAACATCCAGATGGCCCCTGGAATTAAAACGGCACTCCGCTCTAAATACTGGTCTGAGCTTTCAAATGACATCTCTGCTTCAATCTCGGCACTGTCTGCATTTTTTGGAAAATAAAGGAGCTGTTGAAATGCATATTAGGTATCAAGGTAATCTGACTGTTAATTCTCCACAACACGGTGAGCTTGCCATTTCATGAAGTTCACTCAACATCTATGTTGGCCAATATTTACTTTAAAGCAAACCCACAACCATTTCCTACCTAATTGGTATGGGTCCAGGCTGTATTATGACATGCTGTTAAGATAAGCATCTACCACGCAGATCTAAAAATGGCTGCAGATAAGCTGCGCCACAGTAAAGTAGGCAAGCCTTTCCTTGGCACTATATGCAGTGTCTGTTGGTTTTAAACTGAATCTGTAATCAGGGAGTCTCAGGATGGTAGTTGTAGGCTTTTATGCAAATAACAAATAGTTCCCTATTAAATAGAAAACCCAGACTTTTGTAATCTATTCTTTTCCCTGTGCTATCAAAGAGATAATTCTGTGAGTACTCACCTCACAGCAGAATAGATTTCTCTTTCATTATTACTTCAGGAGTAATTTAGTCATGATTGGGTTAACATCTCGGCCGAAGGGTGTGGACTGCAAAAACAAAGGCGTGGCTCCTCCTCCCGGCCTATAAACTATCAGCCGATTACCTCCTAATCCAGTTTAATTGAAAAGCAGTAGAACCAGCCGCACGGAAGGCATTCCTATATCTCTTGCTGAAGATTTTTTTTTTAATATATTTTTCTTTTATTTTTTTTATACTGATCACACTATTTACATCTCCACCAAGACTAGGTATCCAAGGCATGGAGATAGCAACCTAGCAGACAGGGAACGTTTGATGTCCTGAAGTAATAATGAAAGAAATCAATTCTACAGGTGAGTACTCACAAAGTGATCTTTTCTCTTTCATTTTACTTCAGGCACGATTAGGAACTCCAAAGCAGTATCCTTACTTCAGGGTGGGATCCCCAAGCCTTATTCCTTCCTCTCAGGAATAAGAACTTTCAAGACATTTAATTTACTACAGTCTGTACAACTTTTATACCAAAATCGGCATCCGCCGAGGCTCTAACATCCACTTTATAAAATTTGATAAATGTATGAATTAAAGACCAAGTAGCGGCTTTACATACTTGTTCTATTGAAGCTTGATGCTGAAAATCCCAAGAACCTCCAATAGTTCTTGTCGATTGAGCAGTAATCCTAAAGGGAGGATCCTTCCCTTTGGAGACATAGGCTCTTACCACTGCTTGTCTAATCCATCGGCTGATGGTAGACTTAGCTGGTGGAAGACATTTACATGGACCCTCAGGTATGACAAATAAGCAGTCCGACCTGCGAAAGGATTGTGTAGCAGTGAGATAGTATCTTAGTGCTCTCACTACATCCAGCCAGTGAAGAATCCTTTCCTTATCGGACACTGGAGCAGGACATAAGAAAGGCAAATTCACCTCTTCATTAAGATGAAATGGGGAAACCACTTTAGGAAGAACATTCTGTTTAAAGCAGAAGACGGTCTTGTCCTTATGTAACACTAAACTAGGAGATTAACAGATAAAGCTGCTAATTCAGATACACCCTTGCAGTCCAGTTCCAACTGCAAGAAAGAAAACTGGATTAGGAGGGAATCAGCCGATAGTATATAGGCTGGGAGGAGGAGCCAAACCTTTGTTCTTGCAGTCCACGCCCTTCGGCCAAGATGTTAACCCAGTCGTAACTGAATTACTCTGATGGCGTGAAGTAAAATGAAAGAGAAAAAATACCATTTTGTGAATACCCACCTTGTAAAATGGGTATTATGAGTATGTCACACACCCCGCTTCAAGAATCCATAACATGTGGGTAATACCGTCCCGAAGAGGGCGTTCCTGCAGAGATGATAGCAAAAGAAAGCCCCTCCCTGATCCATAAATACCTGGGACCTCCCACTCACCACCCAGTATACAGAAGCAGTAAGGTAAGGGACCAGGAAGAGGCAAATATAAACAACAACCACGCAAAGTTCGCAATAAAAAGGATCCTGAATACAAAAGGGCGGGTTGAAGCGGGGTGTGTGACATACTCATAATACCCATTTTACAAGGTGAGTATTCACAAAATGGTATTATTCTTAGTATGTCACACACCCCGCTTCAAGAATCCATAACATGTGGGACATCCAACAGCAGTGTCCATAACAAGGGCGGGGATCCAAAACTAGGCAACAATGCATAACCTTAAACCACAACAGCTTGCAAAACTTTGCGGCCAAAAACAGCATCCGCTGATGCCCGAACATCAACCTTGTAAAACTTGGAAAAGGTGTGAACAGAAGACCAGGTAGCGGCCTTACAAACTTGCTCAACAGAAGCCTGGTGCTGAAAAGCCCAGGACGCACCAACTGCACGAGTAGAATGAGCAGTAACACGAAAAGGGGGACTCCTCCCCTTGGCAGAGTAGGCCCCAATGATGGCCTGACGAATCCATTTACTAATGGAAGATTTGGCAGGAGCCAAACCTTTCCTAGGCCCGCAGGGCACCACAAAGAAAGCATCAGTCTTACGAAAGGAAGACGTAACCTCCAGATAATGTTCCACAACACGAACTACATCCAAGGAATGCAAAGCCCTTTCCCTGTCGTCGCTGGGATTTGGGCATAGAGAGGGCAAAACAATGTCCTGATTTAAATGAAACTCCGAGACCACTTTAGGAAGAAAATCCTGCTTGAAACGAAAGACAACCTTGTCCTGATGTTTCTCGAAGTACGGAGCTGTAATGGATAAAGCTGCCAACTCAGAAACACGCCTAACCGAAGTGATAGCTACCAAAAAAGCCACCTTTTGCGTAAGAGAAGACAAAGCTATCTCATTCAAGGGCTCAAACGGAGGGCCCTGGAGAGCAGAGAGAAGCAGGTTCAAATCCCAAACTGAAACAAAAGGCTTCCTAGGAGGCCGAACATGTGTAACACCTTGGAAAAAGGTCTTGACTAAGGGATGAAGTGCAAAAGACCTTTGGAAGAACACCGCCAGGGCAGAAACCTGCCCTTTCAATGTACTAAGCTGGAGCCCCAGATCTAGACCATGCTGGAGAAACTCTAAAATTCTAGGAATGGAGAACTCTCGACAAGAGAAGGACCTACTTTCACACCAATCAATATAGGCCCTCCAAGTCCTGTAGTAAATAGAAGAGGAAGAGCGCTTCCTGGCACAGATAAGAGTCTGAATCACCGCGTCAGAAAGACCTTCTTCCTTCAAGATGGCGGCTTCAGCAGCCATGCCGTCAAAGCCAGCGATGGTAAATTGGGGTAGCGCAGCCGACCCTGGGTGAGCAGGTCCGGCAGCAGAGGCAGAGCGAACTGATCCTCTGCCAGTCTTACAAGGTCTGCGAACCAAACTCGCCTTGGCCACCTTGGGGCCACCAGAATCGCCGACGCACCATCCAAGGCCAGTTTGCGCAGCACTCTGGCTAGCATTGGGAACGGAGGGAACAGGTAAAGGAACCCCAGATCCCTCCAGTTTAGAGACATGGCATCCACTGTCAGAGCCAGAGGATCCTGCGAGAGAGACACAAAGACTGGAAGCTTGTGATTGTGACGAGAAGCAAAGAGGTCCACCGCTGGGACCCCCCACCTGAGACATATCGACTGAAACACTTTGGGACTGAGAGACCACTCCCCCTGACGAGAGGAGGCCCTGCTCAGCAAGTCCGCCTCCGTGTTCTCCACTCCCGGAATGTAGACTGCTGAGATACACGGGACGTGGGTCTCTGCCCAATCCAGAATCAAAGACACTTCCCTGAGGGCACTCCTGCTGCGAGTCCCTCCTTGGTGATTGATGTAAACAACCGCCGTTCTGTTGTCTGACCGGACCTGAACTGGCAGGCCTCTCAACTGATGAGTCAAGCGAAACAGAACCAACCTGATGGCTCTCAACTCCAGAACATTGATGGGCTCGTGAGCCTCCTGCGGGCCCCACAGACCCTGAAACTGGAGGTCCTTCCAAACACCCCCCCAACCTGACAGACTGGCATCCGTGGTGACTGTTTCCCAACGCGGAGCCAGAAAAGATCTGCCCTTCAACAGATTGACCGACCCCAGCCACCATTGCAGGGATCGACGAACTCGGGGAGTCATAAGGAAGGACTGATCCAACGATAGAGAAGACTTGTCCCAAACCTTCAACAGATGAAGCTGAAGCGTCCTTGTGTGAAACTGCGCAAAGGGAACTGCCTCGAATGAGGCCACCATTAACCCCACCAGCCTCATCCCTAACCGGATGGTCGGATGAGGGGTTGACAAAAGAAGCCGAACTAACTCCTGAATCAAAAGAATCTTGGCCTGGGGTAGAAACACCCTGGCCTGTGAAGTGTCCAGAGACATTCCCAGAAAGGTCAGAATTCTGGACGGAGAAAGAGAAGACTTGGGGTGGTTGATCACCCAACCGAACCTCTCCAGAGTGGACACCACCGCTCTGGTGTCCAACTCCGCTTGGTTGAAGGAAGAGGCCATGATCAGTAGATCGTCCAAATAGGGCACAATGCGGATACCCTGACCTCTGAGCAGAGCCATCACCCCCGCTAGCACCTTGGTGAACACCCGAGGCGCTGAGGTGAGACCGAAAGGAAGTGCCACAAACTGAAAGTGCCGATCCTCCACCACGAACCTGAGAAACCTCTGGTGTGCTGGAAAAACCGGAACGCGTAGATAAGCATCCTTGATGTCTATGGACGTCAGAAAGTCTCCCTGACGAAGAGAGTGAATGGCCGAACGCAGCGTTTCCATGCGGAATTTCCTCGGCCGGATGAACCGGTTGAGAAACTTCAGATCCAAGATGGGTCGGACCAACCCGTCCTTCTTGGGAACCGTGAACAGATTGGAATAAAAGCCCCTGCCCCGATCTGAAGGGGGCACTGGGCAAATGACAGCCATGTCCAGAAGATTCTCCACTGCCACCAGGAGCCCCTGCGCCGCTAGAGGCTCCGACGGCATCCGAGACCTGACAAATCTGGAAGGGGGGCGGAGCTCGAACTCCAGCTTGTAGCCGGAAGACACCACTTCCCGGATCCATCTGTCCGAGACCTCCTGATCCCAGATCTGAGAGAAGTGCTGCAGCCGTCCCCCCACCCGCATGGGTGAGGGCGCCCCCTCATTGCTGAGCCGGCTTAGCAGCCGGTTTGGACTTAGAGCCCCAACTGTAGCCAGAACGGGCACGTCCTCTGCCCCTGTTTCCGAAATCTCCTCTGGAAGAGGGAAATGCAGAACCCCTGCCAGATCTGGCCCCCCGAAAGGAGGGGTTAAAGGCAGGCGCCCCCCGAAAGGGGCGGCGTTGTTTCTTACGTTGAGGTAACCTACCACCCTTGGTGACAGAGTCCAATGTCTCTCCAAATAGCCGTAGACCAACAAAGGGTAAGGCCGTCAGTGATTTTTTGGACATGAAATCGGCCGCCCCCTGGCGCAGCCACACTGACCGCCGAATAGCCACAAGCAGAGCCGAAGTCATCAAAGTATCATCCAAGGCGGTCAACACAAAGGATAGAAACAACTCGCACCGTTTCAGGCTAAGGAACTCGTTACTACCAGGACGAAGCCCGGAAGAAGTCAACAGGTCCCTGACCACAGACCTGGTGGCCAACACCATTAGCTCCGAAGCGCACACAGGCCGGATGGCCGACCCAATGCTAGTAAAGCCATGAGAAGCCATCTGATCAATACGTTTATCCTCTCCATCTTTGAGAGTGGAACAATCAGGTCTGTTTAACACCGAGGAGTTAGACAACCCCAAAACCGGTGCATCCACCTCGGGGGGAGATGCCCAGCGCTTGATCGCCTCAGAAGGAAAGGGATATTTCCTATCCCACCCCTGAGGGATGCCAGGGAGCCGAGCCGGCCTATCCCATTCCTTGTCAATGATTCTATCAAAATGGCGTTGCGTAGGAAACTCCAGGCGTGGCCTGGATTCCTCAAACAATTCACCTTTCTGCTGTGACACCTCCTCAGGAGGGGAAATATTCAGAACTTCCAGCATGAGAGACAGAGCGTGAGGAGAGTCCAAGGATCTCCCTAAATCAGAAAGCTCGGCATCAGCGCCAGCAGACTGCTCATCATCCGAAAAATCTGAACCCTCATCAACTTCCCCCTCCTCTAGCTGAGGACAATCAGACCAATCCAGATTGTCTCTGTCATCAAGATCATCTACCGGCGGAGCCGGCGACAAATGCTTTCTCTTAGACGGAGCCTTACGGGCGACCGAGCTAGAGAGCATTTTCTCAAGGCTAGCCAATCTGGCACACATCTCGGATTGCAGATCCCTGCCCATGACCACGTCACACGGGGCACGAGTCAAGGCGGGAGGGGGAGTTGAGGTAGCCGGCTGTGCTGACCCCGCCGCAAGGGGTTCGGACTGCCGCGTAATAGTTTGCTGTGCGCATGGTATACACAGTAAAACATCATCCCCAGTAATGGAAACCCCACACAACATACACTTTTTGGGATGCCCCGAAGGGGTCCCAGTCCCAGTATCCGGGGATGCCTCCATAAGGTGAGTTTTGAGTGGTCGCTATGACCCAGGGAATTACGCCAGTTAGACAACCCGGGATGCCCCTTTAATGCCCCGAGTGGGAGGATTTTGGACAATAAAATGGACCCAGGGACCCAGGACCAGGAGAGACCCTCTAATTACTAATGCAGATCCACTGACAGTCCAATGTCTGAAAAACACAAACAATCCCCAATCAACATAATGAAGGATAAATTGAAAGAACAGATGAATAAATGAATGAATGAATAAAGGCCCACAGGGCCACTCACATATCCGTAAGGAGCGGGAGCGGGAACAAAGTTACCTCACAACGATCGTGAGGTGAAAAGGAAGAGCAAGGAAGGGGCGTGGCCAGTGCGGACAGCGCGAGACCGCTGTCCCGCCCCCTTCCAGCATCCAGCACGGAGCGACAAGCTCCGCAGCGGCGCCCAGTGAAGAGGGGGCGGGCCGAGGCGACGCGCCGAAAGCCCGGCCCCGCCCCCTCCCCGACGCAGATGCGGGAGGGAAGGAGCTCCCTCCCGTTAGATTACAGACCGGCGCCACTGAAGCCCCGCGGCGCCGGTATGCAGAGCGAGTGAAAGCCGCATAAAGCGGCAAAGCACCAGCCCCACTCCCGAACGCTGAGGGGGGTACAATTTAAGGAGGGCCGGCCGCGGCAGCACGCCGAAGGCCGGCCCCGCCCCCAAGTATGAGGGGAAAAGAACTCCCCCTCACAACTATCTGAGGTAAAAAACGGCGCCCCGGCTGCAATGGCGGCCGGGGCGCCGGCGATGTAAAAACACACACTACACATCCACAGCCTTAATAAAGAAACAAAAGTATGCTGCCCTGTGAAAAAAAATGGCAAAATAAAGTAGAATAAACCTAACCCTAAGTAAGGACCCACAGACCCCACTAAGTTAGGAGGGAAAAGTGAAGGGCCAACCAGGGAAAAATATTGAGGGACAGGGCATCCCAAACCGGGTTCACCTACCCGGTATGACCGCCTACCCTCTCTTTTAGGGTCTCACGGTGGAGCTCTGCTCCTCAGCACCAGAGGTGCCAATGTACCCTCGCTCGGGCCAGCAGCCAAGACTGTGGAGGCATGTAATATGAGGTAATTTTTGGGACAAACAGGGGTCAGAGCGGAAATAAACAAAATAAGAGGCCGGGGGTTACCCCGGCTACCTGAAATCCCCCTGTGCAAGGAGGAGCCATCATCTTCTGACTTGTTCGCCGTCTGCAGAGATGGAAAACTGGGTGGTGAGTGGGAGGTCCCAGGTATTTATGGATCAGGGAGGGGCTTTCTTTTGCTATCATCTCTGCAGGAACGCCCTCTTCGGGACGGTATTACCCACATGTTATGGATTCTTGAAGCGGGGTGTGTGACATACTAAGAATAAAAAACTCACCTGATTGGTGTAACCCTCCAGCATCTAGGTGTGGACTTGAGTAACATGCCACACCCAATCCTCATCTGACACCTACAGGATCGGAAGAGGATTGTGGTATTGATGTGAGACGTTTGTGTTGATGCCTAAATCATGCTTAGCATGGGGAAAGGGAGAAGTGGGCTACAAAATGCTCCTATTATTCTTTAGGCAAACAAAAATAAGATGGAGTCCTGCAGGGTGCTTTCATCAGTGTCACCAGCCTCTGTGATGCAGGCCCCCCACCTCAGTCAGTGACTTGAGAACATGGTGTTGGCGTGCTCAAGTCACTGTGACAGATGTAGGGGGGTGGCTCTATGTACTGGTGGTTGCTAGTCAAAGTGAGTGTCACAGTACCTGGAAGCATAGCTGTACGGGGGGACAAAAGGTGAGCAGGTCTTTTTGGGTTTGTCTGGACATCTCTTTAAAATAGGCTGCTCTGACTTTACTGGGGGGTGAAACCTCATTTTGAAGAAAACAAAACATATAACTAATATAAATATTAACTGTGCATTTGGGGGATAGATGCTGTTTGGTGACAGAAGTACTTTCATAGGGATCCAAAGAAAAGGACAATGGCGGGATACCCCCCCCCCCCCCCGAGGCCCGTGTCCTTTGAAGTATAACAATCACTCCCCCACTTGCTGATGCTTACCAAAGCCTCACCAAACACTTCAATGGCAAAGCCGGCCTCCCGCAAAGCTTTCTCCGTTAGCGGCTCCGGCTCTCCAGTAATTCTGCTTCTTGCGGTGTCCAGACCCACATCTTCCCCGACGTCTGGCTCGAGATAAGCGTATGCGTCATCCCTCTGCCTGCGCTGGGCTGGAAGCGGCCGCTCGTCATAAGGTAATGCATCCACCTTAGAATAAAAATAAAACAGGTCCTCACATACGGAATACAAGAAACCCTGCGCAATGTACAGATGTAGCAATCGTTATCACACACATTACAGCTTAACCCATTGTGATATCTCACAAAGAAGCCACTGACAGGTATTTAAAGTGGACCAATACCCAGGATTTTGACTATCCTTGGTTTTGGGGATGCCCCACTGTGCGAAACCCCCCAGGTCGCCCAATCTGACTTTCCTGGTCCAATGATGAATGCGCAGCCTCTCGTCCAATCAGCATGCTCAGATCCGCTCCCGCCCCTTCGCCTAAGGTGATCGGATCCGAGCTACTGGGGGCGTGCCCGCACCGGCCATTCACAAATGCCTGGCTACGCGTCCTGCTACAGGGATAACAGGGGTGCGGCTGCTGCTCTCGCATGCGCCGTTGGACCCAGGAAGAAGAGGAGTTTCTGGGCGACCTGGGGGGGGTTCAAACGAGGTATCCCGATTCTGGATACCCGGGGGGGGGGAATCTAGCGGCTCTGGAATCTTATAGTTTCCAAGGCCGTTGTGCTGTGGGTTTTGGTCCACTTTAAGATTTTAAGATGCACCAGTGCACCAAGTGGAGTTTTAAAGAACCCTGCATCTGTAAAAAGGATTTTTCCCCTTCTTATGACTGTTGAAACGGTTGTGCTGCTAATTCCCATGGCTTGGTAACACTGTGCTCTTTTACCATGTTGACTGTGATTGTCTCTCGCTTATGCACTTAGCACTTTTTGTGTCCATAGCCATATTTATTAGCACTATTGTACATAGATAATAAAAAAAAAAAAAAAAAAATTGTATTTGTATTTTTTAGTAGAGTTGTTTAATGATTCTTTTTCTTTATATTATATGGTCCTTTGGAATTGATTGCACAGTTTTTGCACTGGTCACTTTATCAGATTGGTTTGGCTTTGGTGGATATTGGTTTATAGTATCAATGGGTAATTTTGTGCCGGCACAAAAAAAACAATTCTGCGAAACTCATCTGTAGAATTGTTTTTTGAATACATCTAGTCCAGGCCGTCCCAGATTCATTACACTCGAGATTCCACCACCAGGTGGCGCTGCTGCAAGATCAAAAGATGTTGCCCTCCCGGCCCCTATAAAACCAGGTGGTCCTCTATCATCCTCAGTTAGTCCAAAAGCAGTCTCAGACAAGAGGACCAGCCGGGAGGCCCAGAAACCATGTTACACCACACAGCTTCAGCTTGTACTCTCTTTAACAATCATAACAAGTCCGTAGACAACAATTTTTAAGAATCACCATAACAGGCAACAGGCCATAACGAACCCAAGGGCGGGGTCCTGGCCTTGACTAGATGTATTCAAAAACAATTCTACAGGTGAGTTTCACAGAATTGTATTTTTCACTACATCCAGTCCAGGCCGTCCCAGATTCATTACACTTGAGACATCCAAAAGCAGTCTCATATGGGCGGGATCCCTAGTGCGGAACAGCCCGTAGTTCATTGCACTACGGCCTGAAGCACCTTTCGGCCAAAAACAGCGTCAGCTGAGGCCCTGACATCCACCCTGTTAAACTTAGTAAAAGTATGAACAGAGGAACAAGTAGCGGCCCAACAAACTTGTTCAAAAGAAGCCTGGTGCTGAAAAACCCTGGAGGCACCAATAGCTCTAAAAGCGTGAGTTGTGACCCGAAAAGGGGGTTTCCGGCCTAAAAAGGAATACCACCCTATCCATGTGATGCCCAAGTACGGTGGTGTCATACACAGCGCAGCCAGCTCAGACACACGCCTCACCGAAGTGATGGCAACCAAAAAGACTACCTTGAGAAATCAAAATGAGCAAGCTAGCGTCGCTCAAGGCTCGAAGGGAGGGCCCTGGAGAGCAGATGCAGGTCCCCCACCGGCAAAACTGACTTGCGCGGTGGACGAACGTGTAAAACTCCTTGAGGCAAGGTCCTGACCAACCTATGGGTGGCAATGGATATCTGAAAGAAGATGGCTAAAGCCGAGACCTGACCCTTTAGGGTGCTAAGCTGCAGACCCAGGTCTAATACGTGCTTCAAAAATTCCAGAATCTTAGAAATGAAAAATTTCCGACAGTGAAGGCTCTTGGCCTCGCACCAAGCAATGTAGGCCTTCCAAACTCTGTAGTAGATCATGGAAGAGGTCTTCTTCCGTGGTTGAAAAGTGCAACAACGGTACTGAACCCACTAGGGGATTCTTGCCGCACAGGGGGCAGAGCCATCATGCCCGAATGGGGGCCCCAGCTCACTATCTTCTGAAGCCTCCAAATGGTGATTCTGGTAACAGGCGCAAGGCTACAAGACACAAACTGCCTAAGCCTGCGAAATGTATAATCCCCCTTAATAAAAAGAGGGACCGGGAGAACCACAACTAATGACAGTCCACGATCTGCAAGACACAAGAGGGACAAGGACAGCAATCACCGAAGGCCCATACCAGCAGATATCATAATATATATAAGCAACAGAGGGACTCACAATACCGAAATAGGGATCGGAAAGAGGGACACTGTCGCACCGCAGCACACAACACAACCGGACACCCAGGCTTGCGAACGCCACAAGGCCAGACGCGCAGAGGCATACAGCGTACGCTCCCAGTAGGGAGGAACCAGGATAGAGGCCTTGTGAGGGGGTCGTGGCCACGCCAACAGCGCACGCGTGCTAGGCCCGCCCCCCAAAAGGCACGAAAATCTCCTCCTCTGCACAGGGGCCCCACAACATAGCGGCCCCGCGCGCGCCCCCCCCCTCAAGTATCATGGCGCCGCCAGCGCCGACACACACGGCCCCTCAAAGGGACCCAGGGGGGTATGAGGGAAGGGAAAAACGCGCACAAACATAAGCGCGCTGCCTGCAACATGCCGCTGTTAAGACCAGCAGACAGTGCAGCACAAAGTGGGGCAGGGGGGCCACAACCTGGTTGTAGAAGTGTAATCCCACCAATCAATGCAACCAGAGAGAGACTCTGTGGGCAGTGGAAGGCAGTGTAACCAAGTTTTTACAGGGAACCTCCGTGCACAAGGCCTGGTCCGTGTCAGTGGTTCTCCCTTCAGGCTCACCATCAGCCTGCGGCCGACTACCTTTTGGTGAAGGTCTGCGGCCCAGAGCAAAGCTCACCCTACCGTCACAGATCCCGATCAGCCGAAGCTGGGAGGCATAGGGGGTCCAGGATCCATGGAAATAGGTCCGCAGCGGCTGTCGAGTTAGGTGACCCCGCTCTGATGCCATAGCTGAAAAGAGAGTAACATCCACGATCTTCATGCAGCAGCTGCAAGATGACAAACTGAGGATGATAGAGGACCACCTGGTTTTATAGGGGACAGGAGGGCAACATCTTTTGATCTTGCAGCAGCGCCACCTGGTGGCGGAATCTCGAGTGTAATGAATCTGGGACAGCCTGGACTGGATGCAGTGAAAAATATGAATTTATTTTTCCCCCCTGCTTTCACACCGATTATTGGGGGCTCCCATTCCATATTATATATATATATATATATATATATATATATATATATATATATATATATTCCCAGATTCACTGATCTGTCTGTATTTTGGCAGCGCTGGACGTTATTAGGGGAAAATGCAGTTGTTTTTAAATTTGTCTTGTGTGTATCCATTCTTTTTGCATAATAAACATATATTTTTTGTATTGGCATTATTGTTTGGTGCTCCTTTCTGGGGTGGATGTGGTCAAGTTGCCCACAGTCCCTCTTGTGGTTATAGTTGTGAGTCTCTAGTGAGCACATTGTAATTATTAGGTGGTGCACCCCCACCTATGGTACTGTCAAAGGGAAAAGCTCACAAGAGATTATGCATCAGTATATCTGGAGAAAATAAACCTTTCTGTTATCATATTCTGGGAAATTCAAGGATGGGCTGAAAAGAGAAACTCACCTGTTCTCCCCCGCAGCTGCTTTAGTGATGTTCGGTTCTGTAATAATCAGCTGATCCTGAGAATCCATGCACATTCCTGCGGTATCATACAGAAGGGGGCATAAGGCATTGAAAGGAGTGATGATGTAACGGGGGCGGCCAGGTGGCCTCCAATTAATTCTGGCTAGTAAACAGGTGTGTGCACGCCATGGGGCTCAGGATTAGCTATTACAGAGCAGGCCTGGAAGAGGTAAAGCGGCATAAAACCCTTCCTGGGTCCATTCCACTCACCTTCCCTGCACGAGCACCTTGGGTAATGCAACAGGCTTGGCAGTGGCCCAGTAGAATAAAAGGAAAAAAAATAAAAACAACACACTCAACTGACAATTTTTAGCCGACTGGTTGATCTCAAGGATGCTGGCTCATGTGATCTAGCTCTCTGCCCGCATCGCCAGTTAGTTTCTCTGTAGTCTGGGGAGAGCTCACATTCCCATCCTATCTGAATAGCTGGGCATGGGAATGCATCTCAGCTACAGGGAAGCCAGAGATGCGTCTGTCAGCAGATGAGTAGGATCTTCTGAGAGGCGAATATGGCCTGCACATGCACGGTTCTCTCAACAGCACATACGCAAGGTTTGCTGTGCTCCCAGCTACAACAAGGTGGTGGTGAGTGTAAAAAAATGTCCATATATTTACTAGGTAAGTACTGATTTGCTTTTCTTTAAACTATAAGGCTTTGAAGGTAAACAAAACACTTTTACTGTAAGGGACTTACTTCTGCCAGGAGGCCTGCGGGGAGCGTGGCGCGTCACTCTGGCAGCCTCCCGCAGTCTGTACATTTCGCCACTAGGAGGTGCTGCACTACGAGTGGCAGGCAGCAAAGAGTCCTCCACATCTGATGGAGATCAGGGGCTGATCAGCCTTGCTGCTAAGACTGAGCAGCCCATGGATAGTGTGTCCAATCACTCACAGTGTTGTAAGTTACACCAATCAGCACATACACTCCCCCCCCAGGGTGGCCATTGGTCCATTCCCCAATAAATATGGAGTCAGCCCAGTACTCAGTGCCCGTGATTAGGGTGTGATTATGTTTAGTTATTATCTGTTTCCGACCCAGCTTGACCATCCCTGTCCGCTGCCTGTACCAACCTTTGCTTTGTCTGACCTCGAACCTGCCTGCCCCTCTGGATACCCCGCTATTTCTGACCTCCCGGCTTGACCCTTTGGCTTCCCCTGACTAGGCACCTGTCTCATCCCTGTACTCTGACACACCTTCCGGACTGACTACCCGTAAACGACCTTGGCTTTGGGATACCCTAGCGGTTCAATGGCCTTTATCGTAAGCAGACATCCTTTGCTCCTATAAGAGACCTGGGGGCAACTGTGTCCGGTGAGGTGTACCTAGCGTCCCGGCAAACGGGGGCTTGACTATAGACAGAAGCGGCGGTGGAGATTGGGGGTTGTCTGCTGACAGAAGGCTGGTGTCCCGCTGGGCATCACATTTACTTTCCCTTGTTTTGTTCCGTTCCCCTGGGGCATCCAAAATTGGTGAGTAAAAAAAAAAAAAAAATACAATTCTTTACTCACCTTGTAGAATTGGTATTATAAGTATGCAGCACGTCCTGCTCCAGATAATGATTCATAACAGATGGGATTACCTCCGCCAGAGGGCGCTTGACTGCAGAGATGGCAAAAAGAGGCCCCTCCCAGTCCCATATATACCCGGGACCTCCCACAAATTCCCCAGTATTAAAAGCAGTAAGGAGAACCAGAAGAAGCCAATGAAAATTAACAGTGTTAACAAGGATAACAATCACATCACCATACAGAGGATCCAAGATAATGCAAACCGGGTGGGGTGGAGTAGGACGTGCTGCATGCTTATAATACCAATTCTACAAGGTGAGTAATCACAGAATTGTATTATTCTAAGTATGCAGCACGTCCTGCTCCAGATAATGATTCATAACAGATGGGACATCCAATAGCAGTGTCTGTAAATAGGGTGGGATCCCCAAAGGCAACAACGCGCAGTTCAAACCACTGCCGCCTGCAGAACTTTGCAGCCAAAAACAGCATCAGCTGAGGCCCGAACATCAACCTTGTAAAACTTGGAAAAGGTATGAACAGAAGACCAAGTAGCTGCCTTACAAACTTGTTCAACAGAAACCTGGTGCTGGAAGGCCCAGGAGGCCCCAACAGCACGTGTAGAATGAGCAGTAACACGGAAAGGAGGATCCTTTCCCCTAGCAGAATAGGCCCTAAAAATAGCCCGACGAATCCATTTGCTAATAGTAGACTTAGCACAGGCCCTTCTTGGGACCCGAAGGAACCACAAACAAGGCATCAGTCTTTCTAAAAAGGTACCACCAAGTAGAACTTCAAATTCCTGATTAGAGTATTAACCACAGAATCAGAAAGCCCCTCATCCCTTAAGATGGAGGTTTCCGCAGCCAGGCCGTCAAAGCCAGCGTTTGTAAATTGGGATGGCATAGCCGCCCTTGAGTGACAAGGTCCGGGACCAGGGGCAGAACGTACTGATCTACTGCCAGCTGAACAATATCTGCGAACTACACCTGTCTTGGCCAACGGGGGCCACCAGGATTGCTGGCACCCTTTCCTGAGCCAGCTTGCGCAGAACCCTGCCCAGCAGGGGGAATGGAGGAAACAGATACAGGAGACGGAACCCCTGCCAGGATAGAGTCAGAGCATCCACCGCAAGGGCCAGGGGATCCTGGGACAGAGAGACAAAGACTGGGAGCTTGTGATTGTGGCGGGACGCAAACAGATCCACTTCCGGTACCCCCCAACGGTGACACAAGGATAGGAAGACCTCGCTGCTGAGAGACCACTCCCCCAGGCAAGAAGTCCCCCTGCTCAGAAAATCTGCCTCCAGATTCTCCACCCCCGGAATGTACACTGCTGAGATGCAAGGGACATTGTCCTCCGTCCAGGACAGAATCATGGACACCTCCTTGAAGGCACTCTTGCTCCGAGTCCCTCCCTGAAGATTGATGTAGGCAAGGCCCCCGAAAGTGAAGAGTCAATTGGGCCAGAACCAACCGAATCGCCATCAGTTCCAGGATGTTGATAGGAGCATGGGCCTCCTGAGGGCTCCACGGCCCTGGAATTGTAGGGATTTCCAGAAGCCCCCCCAACCTGACAGACTGGCATCTGTGGTGACTGTCTCCCAACAGGGGGCCATGAAGGATCTGCCCCCCAACAGGTTCCTCGAGTCCAGCCACCACAAGAGGGACCGCCGAGCCAGAGGGGACAGAACAAAGGCCCGATCCAGCGACAGGGGACTCTTGTCCCAGACAGACAATAGATGGAGCTGAAGAGGTCTCATGAGGAACTGTGCATAGGGAACCGCCTCGAAGCAGGACACCATCCGTCTCACCAGCTGCATCCCCTGCCAGATGGAAGGGTGAGGGCAGGACAGAAGGGAATGAACTGGAGCTTGCAGAGAGTCCACCTTCTGCTGAGGAAGAAAAATCCTGGCCTGAACAGTATCCAGATTCATGCCCAGGAAGGAAGTCACCAGAGACGGAGACAGGGAAGATTTGGGGTGATTGATCACCCAGCCGAACTACTCCAGAACCGTCACCACCCGCTGGGTATCCAATACCGCCTGCTGGAAAGATTGAGAAGTGATGAGAAGGTCGTCCAGATAGGGAAGAATGCGAATGCCCTGAGGAGAGCCATGACACCCATCAGTACCTTGGTGAAGACCCTGGGGGCCGAAGTGAGACTGAAGGGCAGTGCCACAAATTGGTAGTGCGGGTCCGCCAGTGCGAACCTGAGGAATCTCTGATGCCCTGGGAAGACTGGAACATGAAGGTAAGAATCTTTGATGTCTATGGAGGTCATGAAGTCTCCCGGGCGCAATGAACTGATCGCGGAGCGCAGGGTCTCCATGCGAAAGTGCCTGGCCTGATGAACTTGTTGAGCAGCTTTAAGTCCAGGATGGGTCTGACGGAACCATCCCTTTTGGGTACTGTGAACAGATTGGAATAAAAACCCCGACCTCTTTCCACAGGAGGGACCTGACAGATAACCCCCAAGTCCAGGAGATTTTGCACAGCCAGAAACAGCCCATGAGCTGCCAAGGGGTCTAGAGGAATCCGAGAACTGAGGAATCTTGGAGACGGCCAGGCAGCGAACTCTAGCTTGTAGCCGGAGGACGCCACCTCCAGAATCCACCTGTCTGAGACCTGTTGTCCCCAGACACGAGCAAAAAGCCGCAGCCTTCCCCCCACCCGGATGGGTGAGGGCGCCCCTTCATGGCTGAGGAGGCTTGGCAACAGATTTGGGCTTGGACCCCCAAGAATATCCGGAGCGGGCATGACCTCTGCCCCTGCCCCAGAAGTCTCCCCTAGAACCTGCAAAGGAAACCCCTCTCCCAGACCTGGATCCACGGTAGGAGGGAGCAAAGGCACCCGAACCCCGAAAGGGCCGTAGCTGCTTCTTACGTTGAGGCAACTTACCCCCCTTGGCAAACAGGTCCAAGAGATCACCAAATAGGCGCAGCCCCTTAAAGGGGAGCCCCGTGAGGGCCTTCTTAGCAGCACTATCAGCTGCCCACTGGCGCAGCCAAACATAACGGCGTATGGCAACCACCAAGGCAGAGGTTCTACTACACATCCTAATGGTGTCATCTAAGGCAGAAAGGACATATGAAATGAACATCTCTCACTGTGACAAGGCCCTGAATTCGGCACTAGAAGTATCTTCAGGGGCGCCTTCCAAAAGAGCCTTGAGGAGAGTCCTAACAGCAACAGCAGTAATAGCAGAAGCACAGACAGGGCGCAAGGCAGACCCCACACAGGCAAAGGCATGGGAAGCCAGCTGGTCAATGCGCCGGTCCTCACTATCCTCGAGGGTAGTGGAATCAGGGGAATGGACCACAGATGTGTTGGACAGCCCCAATACTGGAGCATCCACTTCTGGGGGGGTTGACGAACATTTAACCACATCAGTGGGAAAAGGGTACCTTTTATCCCAGCCCTTAGGGATTCCGGGAAGCCGGCCGGGACGCTCCCATTCTTTGAGAACAAGATAATTGAAATGGGCCTGTTCTGGAAATTCCAAACGTGGTTTAGCAGTACTGAAAAGTTCCTCCTGTTGCTTGGGAGCCGCAGCAGGGAGGGAGATAGAAAGCACATCAAAAATCTGAGTTAACAGTCTATTGGTGTCATCAGCATCCCAATGATCAGAGCCATAGTCCGCACCACTGAAATGCTGATCATCAGATAACTCTGAATCTGAGAACAATTCCCCCTCCTCAAGTGGGGTATAGTCAGACAAATCAAGGAAATTCTCAGTCTCCATAGGAAAGGCAGACGCACCCGGTGCCACATGCCGCCTTTTATCCGGGACCTTACGGGCGCAGAGCTAGCAATCAACCTCTCAATGTTAACCAACCTGGAAGACACGTCAGGCTGAGACTCTCCACTAGTATTTAGCTCACTGGGAGTCATAATCAAGCGAGGGGAAGTGGGCGAGGACACAGTAGGCGCAGGCCCAGTCACAAATAGCCCAGAATGCAGCGCAAGCGCCTGCTGGGCGCAGGGTACACAGACCCGCACATCAACGCTCACAGGGGATGCCCCACACACCACACACAGCCGGGCTTGTCCCGGGGGGACCCCGAGCACAATATCCTGTGAAGCCTCCATATGGTGGCACAACTGGCCAATAGGAATTATGCCGTACAAGCAACCCAGGATGCCCAAAATGTCCGCCAGGGAAGTGGGAGGATTTTACAGTGTAGGCCTCTAATAAAGTTAATATAACTAATAGAGGGGACAGGACCGGGAGAAACCTCTTAAAACATTTATCCCACCTGAAAGACATAACAATGACACCCCATAAGCACATCGAAATGACAATTGAATAAAAGCCAAGCCCGGGCACTCACGGACCAGGTGGGGAGCCAGCAATCACACCAGGAGAGGACCAAAATGGCGCTGGAGGAACCTCAAGGGGCGGGTCGCAGGAGGATACGACGCGGAGCGCGCCAACAGACAAGCCACGCCCTCTCCCAGAAGCGCACAGACAGGCCGGGAAGCAACAGCCAATGGGCGCGCAGGGATTCTTGATGATGATGCCGCCGCTGACGCCACAAGGTGCGCGTGTCAGCGGCGGCAAATTCAAAAATGACCAAAGTGAAGACAGAGCACGGAGCCCTGAAAAATGAAGTGCAATCACACACGGCAATAAACATACATAACCCCCCCCCCCACCCCCGAACGGGACAACGAGAGAGGGGGGAGAGTGGATGTCAATTAAATGACCAGGGCCGGGAAGGGCAAGAGCGGACGGGGCATCCCAAATCAGGTTCACCATAACCTGCACCGCCTACCCTTTGGTGGGGGATTGAGGTCGGAGCCAGGCTCTGTAAAAAGAGCACCAGTGATAGGTGCCGCCTACCATAATCCGACCAGCGCAGCCAAAGCTCGAAGGCTAGAAATAAGAGGAACGGGTGGAAATAGTCCTACAGGGCCGCGGGCTGTTAAGCCCCGCTCACCTGCGATAAGAGAAGCCATCTTCTGACCTTCGCAGCCGACTGCAGGGAAGAAACTGGGGAATTTGTGGGAGGTCCCGGGTATATATGGGACCGGGAGGGGCCTCTTTTTGCCATCTCTGCAGTCAAGCGCCCTCTGGCGGAGGTAATCCCATCTGTTATGAATCATTATCTGGAGCAGGACGAGCTGCATACTTAGAATAATGCTTTTTTTAGTCACCTAGTTCTAATTGTGCATGTGTGGGCTCTCGTCCAATGAAAGCTGCCTGCCGAAAGACAGTCATTGACTTGAATGGGGAGTGCGCTCTCAGTCTATTTAAATAGCTACCACGCGCTCCCTATTGACAACCCGATGAATCACATAGTCAAAGCAGGCGGATCACATTGGACGAGAGCCCACTCATGCAGGAACGGGGAAAGGTGAGTGTTTACTGGCACCCCAAGCCGCTTTAATTTACAGGGATATGAGAGCATGCAGAGTGGGTTTATCTGTAATGTTCTTCCACTCTGTAAACAGGAGCAAAAGCCTCTGCACAGATTTAGACAGATTTTGTTACCCCTGGGGCATTCCAATTTGGGATGCCTTGCTGTGCGATAGCCCGGAGAGTGCTTGTAAAAACTCACTGATCTCATGGTGCATGAGTGGGCCACATTGTCCCACAGGCATTTCTGAATGCAAGTAATGATGGCCGTTTTTTACGGGTGATCCCAGGGATTTCACACAGCAGGGCATACCAAATAAGAGTTAAATTAAAAAATTAAATGGATAAAATAAAAGTAAGGTGGGAAGAAGCTACAAAAAGATAATTCTGTGAGTACTCACCTGTAGAATTAATTTCTCTTTCATTAGTACTTCAGGATATCAGAGTAATTCAATCACGATTGGGTATAAATCTCGGCCGAAGGACGTGGACTGCAAGACAAAGGTGTGGTTCCTCCCGGCCTATATCCTTCCGGCTGACTGCCTCCAATCCAGTTTAATTGAAAAGCAGTAGAACCAGCCACCCGAGAGACATACCTATCTCACTGGAGAAAAAATACACGACTCCTCTCTGTTTAATTTTTTTTTTTTTATGTTGATCAAACTATTTACATATTTACCACTCTACTAAGACTAGGAATCCAAGACATGGATATAGCAACCCAGCAGACAGGGAGGGTCTGATGTCCTGAAGTAATAATGGAAGAGAAATCAATTCTACAGGTGAGTATTTAGACTTCAGATACACCCTTGCAGTCCAGTTCCAACTGCATGAAAAAAAAAATGGATTGGAGGAAGTCAGCCATGAGGATATAGGCCCGAGAGGAGGATCCACGCCTTTGTTTTTGCAGTCTACGCCCTTCGGACGAGATGTTAACCCAATCGTGACTGAATTGCTCTGATGGGCTGAAGTTACACTTGACTTTCCCCCTTCATTAAGCTTCTGAATGACTATGGTAGAACTTACATTAATGCTGGGGACAGTGGTGGCTGGGGCTGGAGCCGGAGGAGGAGAAGGGGAGCGAGGCGGAGGAACGGGTTTGGGAGAGGAGACTTTAGGCAGCTTCTCCGGGACTACTTGTCGTTCCCTCTTCTTTTTTTCTGGAATTCTCTCCTTCTCTGGTGGGGGAGAGATTGCTGCCTTCTGCTGCTGTGGATGTTGCTGTGGACTGGTTGAACGCTCCAGTGGCTCCAGGGGAGGTTCAGGAGCTTGGTGGATCTATCGAAGAAAGTAAACCAAATATATATTAAGCTTAAAAGAAGCATTATTGTATAAAGCATAGGCAAATAATAAAAAGCCACATAAATATGCCAGATAGGGGAAGGGTCACATATGCACTCTGGCAAGAAAAAAAAAAGGGGGCGAGTTTATGGGAGTTTTACACAGCGAGTTTATGGGAGGTTTAATTCATTCTCTTTAATACGGTAGTAAGGGTAGCACCCCGCCTCCAGGTTTCCACCCTAGGCACGTGCCTAGGGTTGCATAGCTACATATGAACTAGCAGAGGAAGAATCCCTTTCCAGGCGGCAAGCAGACATGACTCAAAGGAATTAAACCTTAAAATGGACCTCAGGGGTTTAACCTGCAGCCCCTAGGCATTCACATTTAGGTTGCCCACCATCCTAATGCCTCCCACAGTACAGGAAAATGTGCCTATTCCACATGGAGTTCCATCTGAGGATGGGCAACACAGGTAATAGCTGCACAAGTGCTGCAGACACATCTCCACCAGTCAAGTGTATGGTGTATGCTGCACTGAAGTGTTTCTCTGTACAGCAGGAGTATACAGAAGACAAGCATCCCAAAATGTGATGTCCTGGGTGGGTGACTAAAAGGACCTACAGAGTATTTTGCCTTTTCTTGCACACCTACTCTACATAAATCTGTGGCACCATTTCTGGCCCTGTTTCCAGGCCCTCAGCCTACAGGTACTAATGCCTTACTGAGCAGGGCCAGACAGGTCTACATTGCCTATCCGGCAACATTAAATCGGACCTCCAGTGTCATTTAATGAAAAGCCCAAATCCTTAAAAAACTATTCTCCAACATCTAAAATTAATATATTGTAATATTTAAGTCTATTACTTATTATTCTTTCCCCCGCTGTGCTACAACTCTGTTCAGGACTCTAGGATACGGTCGCTGCCATCTTACCTCAGAAGCATTACATATTGAGGAGAGGAGAGGGGGGTTAAAAGTGCAGGTTGGCGGGGTTATAGCTATGCTTTGCATAGACATAGCAGAGCTGGGGTCAGGAAAAGGACAGCAATCCCAGAATGCAGAGCAGCATAGTCAGAAGACACTTCCTGTTTGCAGGCAGCCCGACACCCCATAGGCCACCATCTTGGATGTTTAAAGGCCCAGAAGGCAGTAGATACAGGTAGGATAATTTTTAATGCCGGCAATCTGTATCTACAGGGTGGGGGAAACATACAAGATAGACTTTTATTTAGAGTGAAGGTCTGGTTTAAGGTACATGCTACCAGGATAAAAAAAAGAAGGATATAACCTTAATTGCTTCCACCCTGAAAGGGCATGAAAAGCACTGAGGGGTTATGGGGAAGTTCAGATGCAGAGTAGTCTCTTCAGTGTCTGCTGTGGAATTGAAATTTATATTATGCAGTTCCAGAATGAATAAAAGGGGTGCTAAGTATATTGGGAAGGGAACACCTGAGCCACACTGTGCGAAATTAGAACTCTACTCCCATCTTTACATGACAGAAGTGGAAATCCTAATCAGCTAATAATCATCATGTCATGAATGTTAGGTCTCTGCCTACCGGTGTGTGAGCACAGATTTTGTTCCCTTATCAGTCGGCTCCTGTCATTAAAAACCTATTACGGAGTTAAAGAGAAATTGCTGAGTTTCTTTATGAGAAATGTGATATGTGAGGGGGGTGCAGGCCATAATTCCCCTGGAATGTCTTGTTGCATGAACAAGCCTCTTGTTAACATACATGCCAGGCCAGCAATCAATGGGCTCAGAAGAGACAATGGCGGCTTTCAAGGGGCACCTGGGAGATTAAACGCTCTCCATGCTGCATGATTTACACGCAGATTTAGGGAGAGAAGATATTCCTATAACAAATCTGATAAAATCTGGCACACAAATCTACGGTCGATTGTAGTAAGTGTGCAGGGATAACGAAATCCTCTGCAGCATGGCTCCTTGACACAAGAGATGGTGGGTGGCCTATCAAGCTGCTACTATTCTATGCAGGGTATGCACAGCTAGGATAAATCACTCATCATCTTCCTATAATTATCAGATGACTACAATGATGAGGTTTCCCTGCAACAATGTGGGTTAGATTCTCTCTCTAATAAATGGTCACACGCTTTTGTCTCAATTATTTGTATTATGTATGTGTTGACAATCCTTGGTGGGACTGGGAATCCATCTTTTTTTAATTATCAAGTGACACCGGGTGATACACCAGTGCATTATAAAGCCACTTTATATTGCTAAATATGCCTCAATTGTTGGTAGGCAGATAACCCACTCTCCAGTTGTAAAAGAAAGGTAGTGGCCATTTTTAAGCTTCCTCTCCCAACTGACATAACTGAAATGCACAGTTGTCCTGCAAGCTCATGAGTGGCCATCTTGCTCTTAAAATTTATCTCAGTAGTCATTATTTTTTACGTGCAGCAATCTAAATTGCCCTGGAGAGGGATGCACGAGGACTGTTTTTTGAGTTAGTCTAATTTAATTCAATTTTGACTGTTGGTCCCCTTTCAATACATTTCATCTGCTGGATTCTCTTATGTAGAAGACCTGCCTACAGTGGAATTTAATTAATAGGCCCTTTATAATCTTTTATGCCATTCCTCTCAGCCAAGCTTTAAATAAAGCCAACCCCCCTCAGCTAAGTTTTACATGACATGGAGCCCCCCACCCCCCAGCTAAGCTTCACACTCCGCTAAACATTAAAGTGGAACAAAACCCACCAGCAGCCACCCTGGAATCTAAAAGATTCCACTGGCTCCCCCCCCCCTCCAGCATGAAACCCCCTAGGGCCCCATTAATCATTTTTACCAGGCCAACAGCGCATGCGCGGCCTCTCGTCCATTCAGAGCCACCTACCCCAGCTATGTCATTTGTTTTCAATGTTTAAATGGGGAGCACACATGCCTTGAGTGTCGAATGATGAAGAACACAGCAAATGGCTTTGATTGGCTGTGTGTCCACCCATGCGCTGCAGGAACGGGGAAGAGGTACTCGGTGTTCTGGGGGGTTTCACACAGTGGGGCATCTCAATTTGTGATGACAAATCAGATTCCTTGGCTTTAACTAAAGCCCTCCTTTTCCAATAAACTTAGCATAAAGCCATCCCTCTCAGCCAGGCTTTTTATGAAGCAAGTGCTTTCAGCTCTGATTCACAGGAAAATCTTCACCTCGGATCCACTTTACATGAGCCTCTTCATTACAGCTCCAGTTTACACAACTAAAGGTTTACTTTACTAAAATTAGTTTTTTTTTTTCTGTTCTGCTACACCTAGACCACTATCTCCCCTTCTGTTTACAGTATATAAAACATTTCCACTCAGCTCCTGGTCTTTGACCAAATAATGTGGCCCTCAACCAACTGTTTCTCACCCTCAAGAGGACATGCCTGTGGTCCATGGTATATTTGTTACAGTTATGCCGTCTTTGAACTGTCCAAATGAAATGAAAAGAGGCATATAGACCACCTTTCCCTACCACTGGACAGTATCAATGCATTGTCCGTTAGCTAAACCAAACTCTTACTGGAGCAATGTCCAAGAGGTCATGAAGTTCCAATTGTTGATAAACTTTCTGACGATATTCTTCCATCTGTTGCTTCTTCTGCTTGGCTAGGTCATAATCCTCCTTTTCTACCGCACAGCGCTTCTCTACTTCATATCGGCCCAGACGTTCACCAACCTAAAAATTTGGAAAAAAGGGAATTTATTTATAGTGTTATTCATGTATTCATTGATTTAACTACAGTGGAACAAATTTGATAATTAGTCTAGCCAATCGATTCATTTTTAGTGTGTACACGGATATAGTTCAGATTTTGCGTCAGGTTTCAGTTTGATACATTGGGTTGTGGGGCCGGGAAAAGCCCCAATTAGCTAACCAGTAGTGGAATTACCAGTAGTCCTCCAGGATGGCTGGCCGAGTATGACCTCTCACCTGGAAGCAGAAACACAAACTGGACAACATTAAAAATCCACCCCTTACTCCCGGACCTCAGTGTTCCTAGAAGGAACATAATCTGTAAACAATCTAACCCAGTAGAACATTAGTATCTAAATAGAGCGGGATGTAGAACACCATCCTGGAGGACTACCGGAAATTTCATTACTGGTAAGCTAATTCGGGTTTTCCCCAAACTTCCTCCAGGACGGCTAGCCCAGGATAAGCGAGTAATAATAATCGTACTGTCCTACTTCAGGGTGAGGAGATGAAAAAAAAAGGTAAACGTTTGAGGAATCATGCTTGACTTTTGCCCGTTTATAACCCAACCAAGATCGGATACGAGAGACAATGTTGTCTTCACATTGTTCTCCAATATCGCTCTGGTCGGTGCAAAAAGGAGCAGATATCTAGATATGCTACAATACCTATCTGGTTGAGTCCCAGATAGGTATTGTAGGCATCTGAAATAAAATTGATAGCCCTAGAAATAAATAGAATGGCATATAAAATTTCCTTTTTCCAAAGCTCACACAGTGGCCCACAGTAAAATTTCTGCCCTTTTATCAAGGGGATCCCGAAAGCGAACCCATGTCCTCAGGGAAGATCAGATTTCCGGGACACCTGAGCCAAGGAAGCATAAGCTTGGGACATTAGAAATTACACAGAAAACCAAAATATAATTTATAAGGCGGCTTACCTCTTTCAGCTGTGCAGTATCCCCTCCACCCATCCTGACAAAGAAAATGCACCACCGCAACCCAGAAAGCTGTTAATAAGGCAGCCAGCGCCTATCTTACTGCTGCACTGCCGCCGTCCTTGCTTCACCACTGCTGCCCATGAACGTGCAGCCAGGCCTTTCTCCCTCCAGGAGAGATGTAAACGAAAATCCTGGGCCCTCTGGAGGTGGCCAGGCCTGTCTGTAGACCTTCTGGAGGGTCGCTCTTACAAGTTCCAGTGCAAGCCACACCTTGACCCAGAAGCGTACTTAGCCTCCAGGCCGTGTAATCATGCATATGCGCGCTCAAGAGAGAATTCCTGGAGCTGCCGGGTCCTAAAACCGCCGATTCTTCACTCCGGATCGTGCCAGGCCAAATTCAGAGACCTTAGGGTTGATTCAGAGACCCTTTCTCATCTTTTTTATGGAGATCTTGCTACCAAACGAAAAATCATGCAAAAAAGAGAATTCTGTGAGTACTCACCTGTAGAATTAATTTCTCTTCCATTATTACTTCAGGACATCGGACCCTCCCTATCTGCTAGGTGGCTATATCCGTGCCTTCGATACCTAGTCTTGGTGAGGATGTAAATATGTAAATAAGGTGTAAAGTGTGATCAGCATAAAAAAAAAAAAAAAAAAAAAAAAAAAAAAACTAAAAACGGAGAAAGGAGTCTTGTCATCTGGCTGCAGCCTTTTGTCTCCAACAGGAGATAGAGGGGCATCTCCCGGGCGGCTGTTCTACTGCTTTTTAATAAAACTGGAGTGGAAGAAGTCAGCCAGGAAGTTATAGGCCCGGGAAGTAGAGCCACATCTTTTTCTTGCAGTCTACACCCTTCGGTCGAGTAACCCAATCGTCTCTGATTTAAGTCTGGCCTGAAGTAAAATGGAATAGAAATGAAAACATTTCACACCAAAGTTCTCACAGAAAAAAAGGCTTTTCTGAATCAGACGAGGGGAAAAAATGAACGAGAATGGAAATATTCACGCAAAAAAAAGTGAGAAAGAAGCTCTGAATCAACCCTCATGTGGGGACTGTACAACCCCCCCCCCCCCATCAGGTGAAACACAACAAATGATACATACTCACCTGCCACCATGTTCACGATGGCTAACAAGCTGCCCCCACTTGTTCCCACAATCGCATTGAGCCTGTCAGGGGAAAGAAGGGGGGAGCCTAGCTTGAAATGGGCATTACCCGGGATACTGCCCTCAGGCCTAGCTTCAGGTAAGGGAACTCCCAGGGGAATAGTGGAGGAGTGGGGAGGGGAACCTCTAACCCTGACAGCAGTGGTCACCTGGAGCACCACCGTAGCCCTGTGAGAGAGAAAGGGGAGTCCAGGCCCATCATTCTTCCCAATAAAAAAACAAAAAAAATTGAGACAATGTCATCCAGTCTGTTTCATGGGAGAAGAAAAATAAAACACTGAGGCCCGGGAGAAAGGTGCGGGCTTTTAATGCGGTCCAATTTCTGTTTCCTCTTCCAGATGAGAGGTTATACTCGGCTAACCATCCTGGAGAACGTTTGAGGAAAGGTTTATTTCAGATCCAGTCCAAGTTTGGTTTCAGGTGTGAGTGTGTGCAAAACTCTCCAAACTTCACCCTATGCTCTGTTTCAACCCCCTAATTATACTACATGGATAATTAAGCTTACATGTCTTCTGCCCTTCCTTCTGTGCTCATCTATTCTTCCCCAGGAGCCTTCCCTAGGGGCAGCACCATCTCGCCTTCTTCTAGATCCCAGGATGCTCATCTCGGGCCAGGACAGCTATACTGGGAATGGAATAGTCGCGAGATTTGCAGAGCGGCTTGGTGGGGGGGGGGGGGGGGAGGGGGAACACAGTGGAGACTCATTGTAACTAAGCATGGCAGTGTAGATCCCAAGTGGCTAAGACACCAGGGCAATTGAAAAAGCAGCAGGATGCCGTCAGGACCTGAGGCTCCCTCTTTCCCAGCCTGAATTTAGCTGATGGGATGGATGCATATGAGCACTGTTTCTTTTAAGGATGTTGGTCTGGTTAAAGTATTACTTTATCTCTCTCATGTAACATGTTCAGGGGGGGACTGGCCTTAGGGGGCTTATGGAGAATTCCTGGTGGGGCGCACACTGCTTTAGGGCCAACTGGGCTGGCACCTTCCCCAGACCCTGTGCCAGAATTCAGTTAACCTTCTAACACCCCTCTCAAGTCTCTGCCTCCCAAGTCTTCCCCCATAACTGGCCCACTGTCCCCCCCCCCCCCCCCACAGGCTCACGTTTTGCCTCTGTTATGCTTTTAGCCTCAGGATCATGGCTCTGAGGAAAACATATCCACTCCAGAAAGAGTATCTTCCCCTAACAAAGGTAAAAAAGCTGTCCGAGGTCCTGATGTATGTATAGGTAGAAGAAGTTGCTGAATGTGGGCACATTGTGCTATAACAGACCCAAGTAGGGCCAACATTAATATTATCCACCCCATATGGGAGAATTGAAAGAACTGGTGTGTGAAGCTCCCGAGTCCATAGTAAAACTGCTTCCCGATCCAATGGCATATGCGCGGGCTGTGCCCGTACAGCGCTATACCTTTAGCCATGCATTAGTGAATGGCCGATGTGGGCACACCCCCTGCTAGGGGCTAGTGGGTTGCATTTGGCTCTTTTCAGCCACTAGCCCATTCTTCGCTGAAAATGACAAATGGAGCAGAGCATGCCGATTGGCTGCATGCCTGCGAATGCACTGTAGGACCAAGAGAAGGTGAGTTTTCCCGGGGAGGTTTCACACAATAGGGCAACCCAAATCTGGAGGGCAAGAATCAAAACCAAATTCGACACCGAGGAGAGGTTACCTTCTGCAGGTCAGCAATAGCTTGCTTTAGCTTCTTGGCATAGTCGTAGAGCTCGTGGCGGACAGCCTCCTGCTTCTTCTCATCCAGCTTGCGGATGATCTGAGCTACTTCTGGATCTTGGTACATGTCGAAAGCTAGGTCATCCAGAGGAGAAATCGCATCCGTCTTCCTGCAACACAAAGACACTTACAGCAATACCAACTATGTTTAAAGAAGAAGTCCAGGAAACACTGCCATGAAGGCATCTGAAGAACTGACCAGTTCCTATGGCATGTGGCGGCATGGTGAGCTGGAGGTGGGGAGTGGGCTGGGGTCACCAGGTGAAAAAAGCTGCAGATTTTGCAGTAGCCAGCAGCTACCTATTGGTCCATGTAGAGTGGAGTTCCATGAACCCAGAAACGGCTTAAAAATGCAGCAGCATAGACCACAATAGTTGGCTGTGTGCTGCGGTAACCTCTGAACCTGTGTCGGGAAGGGGATTAAGTCCTCTGGCCTTTTTTTTAATTTTCAACTTCTGGCCCGCTTTAAGAGCTTTCATGCTGGGCTTCGATTTGAGTCAATGGTCTCCCATACACAGAGCAGGGGAAAAGGCTCTGTGCATCCTGCCCTAGATCACGACGCCCAGGATCCGAAGCACTGAGAGAACAACGCAGGATCCTGGGCAAGGTAAGGAGTTTTTTTTTCTTGTAGAAAGAACCAAGGGAACAAGACAGGGCGGGGAAGGGATGATTGGAAGAATGGACTTTAAAGTGGACCAACACCCAGGATTTTGACTATCCTGGGTTTTGGTCCACTTCGGCGGGGCACCCCGATCGGGGGTGCCCCGCTGTGTGAAACCCCCCAGAAACTCCAAAAAACTCACCTCTCAACGCTCCCACGTGAACGCCGCAGCCAATCCCCGCCAACGTCCAGGCGGGGATCAGGAACGTCTAAAAGACTCCAGAGAGGCCAATTTGCCCATCCCTGTGGAACCTCTGCGATCTCCCAGTATGTCGATCCCGTGGCACATGCGTGGGTTGTGGCTGCATCCCTGCACACCTCCATCTGAGACATGTACCCAAGCCTGGCATTTCTTAATGGCTGTCATGGGTATGCAGGCCTGGACATAGACATTAACGCACAGAAATGTGTTCTGTGGGGAACCGCCCCTGTAATAAGATGTAACATCCTCTTTCCCAGAACGTCTTTCTTTTTAACTGTCGGACGCACATGCTGGGGTTGAAGATAAATAGCCGCTCTGGCTGCCCATGAATAATGTATATACGGCGCAATCTTTGCTTGTATTCTTCTGGACAGAATCTGGATATTTGTGGCCAAAAGAAATGTGGAAAGATCAAGCCATCTGTAAATGATTGCTGTAATTTTCTCTTACATTTAGGCTGAACATAGAGGTCTCAGGAGGGAGTTAGCTTTACCACAATTGAAGACACAACATATCTGATCTGTTAAGGAGGAAAATGACTTTTCCTAGGTGTTGTTGCTCTCTGATTTGGGATGCCCCAAATCTTCCTGGTTCCCATTTGGGCTGCTCAGCCAATCAGCAGTGCTCTTTCGACTCAGATTTCCTTTGCCGGTCGTGGCAAGTATGACTGTAACGAGCGCAGCCCCATAAACAGGTAGAGCAACCCCCTCTTTAGTAGCAATTAACCCCTTTAAAGCAGAACAGAACCTGGGTATTGTTCTGTTCCCCCGGGCATCCAGCTGTGTGAAGCCCCCAGGACACTGCTATTTACTCACCTAGTCCAGGCGCAGGCTCTCGTCCAATGAGAGCCGTCTGTGGTGATTGTGTCATTCGGCAAATGGCTTTCATTGACTGCAATTGGAGTGTGCTCTGTTGCATCCTCCGCAGTGTGCGCATTACCGCTCCAGCCTATCTGAATGGCTGGGACGGGAGAGCGCGCGGGCTGCCATGGATCCATCAACAATGACAGCCACTTGCCGAATGCCAGCCCCCATTGGACGAGAGCCTGCTTATGCACCGTTGTAGCGGGAAAAGGTGAGTGTTTACGGGTGCCCTGGGGGGGGATGTCAGTGGCCCAGTGGGTTTTGTTCCAGGGCTTTAACTAAAGCCCTATCTTTTTATTTGGCAATAAGAGTTGTTCCTCTTACCCAGTATAGGCCGGATCAATGCCGCTGTCTTCAAAGCTGTTTCCCAGATAATGGTCGATAATTTTCTCCCGGGTTGGCTGATAATTGGAGATAAAAAAAAAAAAAAAAAAAAAAAAAAAAAAAAAAAGATTTATTTTGAGTTGAGGAAGAAAAAAATACAATTCTGTGAGTACTCACCTGTAGAATTGTTTTTACTATGCATGGCACGGCCTGTTTCATGAAGTCCTTACGTCTGGGATATTCCGCCACAAGGTAGCACAGTGGACTGCAGAAGATTTGTGGCTCATCCCGGCCCCATATAAAAACAGGAATCACCATAGACCTCCCCAGTGTTGACAAGCAGTTATACAAGAAGCCGGGAGGTAATAAAGATAAAAAAAGATAAAAAAACCCCATAACAAACTTGGAACAATCACCATAAAGAGGCAACCAAGAATAACGATAACAAGGGTGGGATGAAACCGGCCGTGCCATGCATAGTAAAAACAATTCTACAGGTAAGTACTCACAGAATTGTATTTTTCCTAGTGTGTGGCACGGCCTGTTTCATGAAGTCCTTACGTCTGGGACATCCAAAAGCAGTGTCCGTAAGGTAGGGTGGGATCCCCAAAGAGTAACGGCAGGCAGTTTAAACCACTATCGCCTGAAGTATCTTGCGGCCAAAAGCAGCATCAGCTGAGGCCCTAACATCAACCTTGTAAAACTTGGAAAAAGTATGAACAGAAAACCAAGTAGCGGCCTTACAAACTTGTTCAACAGAAGCTTGGTGCTGAAAAGCCCAAGAGGCGCCAATAGCACGAGTGGAATGAGCAGTAACCCCAAAAGGAAGAACCTTTCCTTTAGCAGAATAGGCCTGTACCACCGCCTGACGAATCCACTTGCTGATAGTAGATTTAGCTGGAGGCAAAACCTTCCTAGGTCCAGCAGGAAGAACAAAAAGAGCATCAGATTTCCTGAAAGACTCATTAGCAACCAAATAAAACTTCAGAGCACTGACAACATCCAGAGAATGAAGGGTCTGCTCCTTGGAATTAGCAGGGTTAGGACACAAAGAAGGTAAGACAATGTCCTGATTGAGATGGAAAGCAGACACAACCTTAGGCAAGAAATCCGGCTTAAGCCGAAACACCACCTTATCCTGATGTCGCTCAAAATAAGGAGGTTTAATGGAAAGTGCCACCTGCTCAGAAACTCGCCTGACAGAAGTAATAGCCACCAAAAAGGCTACCTTAAGCGTCAGAATGGGCAACTCAGCCCCATGGATAGGCTCAAAGGGAGGACCCTGCAGAGTCCCAAACCGGAAGCCTGGGCTTACGCGGCGGACGCACATGAGTAACGCCCTGGAAGAAGGTCCTAACCAACCGGCGATTGGCAAAGGATCTTTGGAAAAAAAAATAGCCAGAGCCGACACCTGTCCCTTGAGTGTACTAAGATGAAGGCCCGAATTCAAACCATGTTACAAAAACTCCAGAATCCTGGGGATAGAAAACACCCAACAAGGAAAAGACTTGGACTCACACCCGGCAATGTAAGCATGCCAGACACTGTAGTAAATAAAGGACGAGGACTTCTTCCGAGCCCGAATCATGGTATCAACAACAGAGGCCGGCAACCCCTTGTCCATCAAGATGGAGGTTTCAGCAGCCAGGCCGTTAAAGCCAGCGTTTGTAAATTGGAATGGCACAGTTGTCCCTGAGAAAGATCTGGATCCTTGGGCAAGACGTACCGATCTACTGCCAACTGCACGATGTCTGCGAACCACACCCTCCTTGGCCAACAGGGGGCCACCAGAATGGCAGGTACCCCCTCCTGGGCTATCTTGCGCAGCACCCTGCCCAGCAGAGGAAAAGAAGGGAACACATAGAGGAGCCGAAACTCCGTCCAAGGAATTGCTAGAGAATCCGTGGCGAAGGCCAGAGAATCCTGAGACAGGGAGACAAATCTGGGAAGTTTGTGATTGTGACAGGAGGCAAACAGGTCCACATCCGGCTGACCCCAACGGTAACACAGGGAGTGAAATACCTTGTTGCTGAGGGACCATTCCCCCAGCTGAGACATCCCCCTGCTCAGGGAGTCTGCCTCCTGGTTCTCCACCCCTGGAATGTAGACCGCCGAGATGTTGATGGGTGCATGGGCCTCCTGGGGGCCCCACTGACCCTGAAATTTCAAAAACTTCCAAACTCCCCCCCCAACCGGTCAGACTGGAATCTGTGGTGACGATCTCCCAGCATGGCGGCAGAAAGGTCCTGCCCACTAGAAGATTCCTTGAGTCCAGCCACTACAAGATGGACCGTCTGGCCAGAGGGGACAGAGCAAAATCCTGATCCAGGGGCACAGGGTCCCGATCCCAAACTGACAAGAGATGCATCTGAAGAGGCCTCATGTGAAACTGAGCAAAGGGAACTGCCTCGAAGCAGGACACCATCAGGCCCACTAACTGCATTCCCTGCCGAATGGAGGGATGAGGAAACAAGAGCAGGGCCCGTGCCTGCATCTGAAGGCCCTTCACTTTCTGCTGAGGGAGAAATACCTTGACCTGAGAGGTATCCCGAGTCATGCCCAGAAAGGGAGTCACGGCCCCCAAACAGATCCAGGCCCACATCCTCCTCAGCAAAGAGGGAAGGCGCGACGTGTAGGTGCCGCTTCTTGCCAGAGGCCTTGGCCGACACAGGACAAGCCAACTGCCTTTCAATGCTGGCCATGCGCAGAGCCAGATCAGATTGGGACCCTGTGCTAGTATCCCCCTCACTGGGGGCTAAATGCAGGCACGGGGGAGTAGGATATGCCAGAGGGAGCACAGAACCGGGAAAGGAAGCACCTATCCCGGTCTGTGCCGCAATAATACCTTGGGCACACGGCACACAAACCGCGCCACCACCACTCAAAGGGGATGCCCCGCACATGACACACAGCCGGGATTGCCCCGAGCACACTATCCCCAGATGCCTCCATATGGTGATTAACACAGGCGCAATAGGCCAGGACAGGGTAAGGGCTAATAAAAGCCACCCGGGATGCCCCCAAGGGATGCCCGCAGAGAGGGCCAGGAGGGAAAAACAGTGGGGGGAGGGGATAGGACCGGGAGAAACCACAACACAGTTATCCCGCCTGAAAGACATAAGCAAAATATACATAAGCAAAAAACAAGCAACCCCCGAAGGGGACTCACGGACCGAGAAGACCGAACGTGCAGCACACACAGAGGATCGCCAAGTCGCCAGACCAAAGGAAACGGGCACCGCCGCAGCCCACGTAGCAGAAGGGCCCCAGACGCGCAGCAGCCTCAAAATGGCGCCGGAGCGAGAACCTCGAGGGGCGGGCACCGCCCCCCTGAAGAGCGTGAAGATTCGCTCACGTTAGACAGGAAAGTTAGACAGATTAGCCACACCAGTCCCCAAAACACAACTCAACCCCGCAATAGCGAAAGCAGTAGCGCCACATCCCTCAGCAGGCTCACCATAAAGCATATGGCCGGCTACCCTTTGTGTAACAGGGTCTGCGGCTTGGAGCAGCGCTCCTCGAGCACCTGACCCTAGTGCTCCTCTACCCTAACCGGATCCGTCAGCCAAGGTTGGGAGGCAGAGAGGGTCCAGAAACGGGTGGAAACAGACCTGCAGGGCCGCAGGCTTGGTTGCCCCGCTCACCTGCGCAATATAGAGAGCCATCTTCTATCTTCGCAGTATCACTGCAGAGGAAACACTGGGGAGGTCTATGGCGATTCCTGTTTTTACATGGGGCCGGGAGGAGCCACAAATCTTCTGCAGTCCACTGCGCCACCTTGTGGCGGAATATCCCAGATGTAAGGACTTCATGAAACAGGCCGTGCCATGCACTAGGAAAAGACTTGGCGAGTGGTATGGAACAAGAGTCTCATATGTATATTATATAACCAAAACCCACGGCAAGATTTCCGGGCCTTCCCCCGTGGCATCCAAAATCGCGATGCCTCGCTGCATGAAACCAGGTCGCCCCATTCACTTACCTTCTTTTCCAGTCCAACGGCACATGCATGGGCCACATCTCTACTATCCCTCTAGCAAGGCGTGTGATTGCGCTGGGCATTTGAATGGCCAATGCGGGCACGTCCCTATTAGAGGGTAGAGATGCGGCCATCAGTGTGTTCTGAGCCACTCGCCTTTAGATGAAGGCTTAGATGAGCTGATGTGAGCGGATCCAAGAGCACTGATATGACGAGCAGCCATAGCACCAGCAAGAGGTGAGTTTGTTTCGGCGACCTGCGAGATGTCATACAGCGGGGCATCCCCGACCGGGGTAGACGAAGACCAAAACCCAAGATAGTCAAACTCATTCATATAAGTAATTCGGCAGGCGGCTCTCATTGTCACATTCCTGGATCTTGGGTGTTGTGTGAGCGCTCCCGTCCCAGCCATTCAGATTGAACTCAATGAGAGTCATGAGCCGAGTAACGTAGTCACAGTGGGCGGCTCTCATTGGACAAGAGCCTGCACATGCGCCATTGGAGCCTAGAGAGGTGAGTTTTCCTGACTGAACGGGGGGTTTTACACAGGGAGGCAGCCTGACTTTGTGCCATGACTCCGGGACATCCCAAAGCAAATTACCAGGGTAAAGCACTTCTAAAACAGGGGTTAAAGCAATCCAACCCCCTTTTTTAACTATACTTTTGTTGGTCGCTAATGTACTGAGTGCAGGATGGCATCTACAATCTGGATACCCACACCCCCTGCAAGCCCAGTTTTCTGTCTGTGATTGGTGGTCTGTGGTCACGTAGCCTGGAGCCTTTTTGGTGCCAGAATTGCAAAAGAGCCCCCTCCCCGTGCGTGCTGTGGTCAGCACCCATTTTGTAAACAATAGGAGTTGGTCTGCTTTCAATTCGCAAATCAAAACAATCATTATCAGGCCTATAAAAACGTACATACATTATATATATATATATATAAAGCCATGAATGACTTACCATGTTCTCTTCCCCAAAGTCCAGCGGGTCACCAATGATATTTATTGCTATTAGAGCAACCTGGGGGCAAACAGAAGACAATGTTCTAGGTCAGTATAAATATATTCCTTTACTTACAACAAGTGTTTCA